>JAULUF010000032.1:3715000-4447500 GCA_031834385.1 Semotilus atromaculatus | reverse complement strand
CATGTTCACATGTTTTTTATGATGTTTTTGTATTAATTATTATATTACTCCATGAGGTTTTCCAGATCGACCGCTGTATATTTCCCCCTATAGATGTGAGAGTGCATGGGTGTTCACCGTGCCGTGGTCCTCCTGGCGCGGGTCTGCGGGGGTCTAGGGGGCGCGGGTCTGCTCCGGATGTTCTGGCACAGGGGCACGTGTCTCTCGGCCGGGCCCGGGGCGAACCTGCGGCCGCAGTGAGGACAGGACACGTACTCCGGGTGGAGATCGCACCCCGGCTGCGGCTCGGGATCTCGACCCTGACGCACGGCTTGAGTTAAGGCCTGGTGTTTCTGCTGCCACGTGCTCTTCTTCAGCTGTGGGGAAGACAGTGTGACGTCAGTGAACATCATCTCAAACAGACTGAAGATAACAAATAACACTGTCATCAACGTCTTTTCCACAATCAAGGGTAAACGTGCATGAATGAACAGTATAAGGGAAAGTAAATATTTTTTTGATTAGATTGGTCATCATTTTGCTTTATTTTAAAGTTTCTGAGGAACATCTGATGCTTGTAATGTGAATCAGTGAGATATGTATAACAGTTTAGCAGATCCTTACATAAATTGTAAATAAATATCAATACCTGCCAATATGTCTTAGAACGATGATATTTAAATGATTAGTTTATGATAAAAGCTCTGTAGTTTTAAAACATGTAATGCAATACAATGATGATTGAGAGATGAACAAATAAACCTTCCTCAAAAGCCTGATGATCATATTTGATACACATGATTATGATAATAAATGATGTATGATAATCAAGTAAAGCGAAGCTGCTTCAGTCCAGCTGAAATATTACTAACAATATGAAAGTTATTCTTGCGTTTGCTTGATAAATCAGGGCAGATTTGACACAGAGAGACTCGTGAAGCTCGAGCTGAAGGAGGACGTTTGTACAGTTACACTGAAACACTTTTACTGGATAAAAGAGACTAAACTCTCAGTCTGAGACAGAAGGACTGAGGAGATCGTGTGCGACAGGTTTATCACGAGTCACACCGGTATATTTGTGGCAATAACCAACAAAACACTGTATGGGTCAAAATGATCGATTTTTCTTTTATGCCAAAAATCATTAGGATATTAAGAAAAGATCATGTTCCATGAAGTAATTTTGTACATTTCCTACCGTAAATGATATAAAACATTTATTTTTGCGAGTGAATGCAGCACAATCACGGACATAAATGTAGAACTTTTAAAGGCGATTTTCTCAATGTTTAGATTTTTTTGCACCTCAAATTCCAGATTTTCAAATAGTCATATTATTAGGCTATCCTAACAAACCATACATCAATGGAAAGCTCATTTATGCAGCTTTCATATGATATAACTCTCAATTTGAAACCCTTGTGACTGGTTTTGTGGTTCAGGGACACGTGGTTCTCCTTACTTCCGGCGTTTTGCTCCTGCCGTTGGTTTTCATGAACTCCTCGAGCTCGGTTCCTTTGACTCTGTGCCGGTACATGTCGAAGATCTTGCGCTCGGGCCTCTTTTTCTCACACACTCTCGTGTGTGTCTCCAGCCGGTCTGGAGCGAAGCATCGCCCGCACACGTTACAGGGAATCAGCCGGAGAGGAGCGCCGGGATTCTCCTCCGGAGTGAGTTCAACACGCTCTTCCTTCAGTTGATCAAATCCCTCTTTATTTCCCCTCCTCTCATGTTTGACGTGAGATCGGTCCCTTCTCGTAGAGTCACGTGTGTCTGGTTTTCTCACGTCTTCATCTTCCCTGTCCAAATAGAGGTCGTGCATTTCATTTCTTCCTCTGACATGATCATCCCGACCCATTCCTCTCTCTCGTCGCCCGTTCCCTTCTCCGGTGTGTTCGTAGTCATCCCTCTCTCGCTTTTCCTCAGGCTTGTGACCCTTTGCCACGTCTAAAGCCAAAGGTCGTGCCCGTCCCTCACGTTTCACACTTTCTTTTCTCCTCTCTCGCTCCCATTCCTCCCATCTTTCCATATCATCTCCTCCATTCCCATATCTGTCCCTTTCCTCATCCCATTCGCCGTATCCATTACCATAGAACCTGTTGTCCTCAAAATAACACCGATTTCTCTCTCTATTCTTCTCTTTTTGGACTCTTCGAACAGTCTCTTCTGCTTTGAAAATCTTCTGCTGGAGCATCTGGATATCTTTCGGCAAGCGTGTTTGCTTCCCTTCCTGATCCTGTTTTATTCTCCCTGTTTGATGGGATGAACTGATGGGATCTAGTTTCCTCACAGTCTTCTGTTGCTGTCTGACCGCAGCTCGATCAGTCAGCGTAGGCAAACACGAGTAAAGCATCTCTTGATGTTGTGGTTTGGTGACATTACTCAAGATGAAGGCTCTCTTGTGGAGGACTGGTTTTAGGGGGAATATTTTGCCTAATGCTATCCGTGAAGGAACGTATTCGTTCTGCTCCGTGTCGTCTGGATGTTGCCAGGGAAGTTCTCTCTCTTGGTTATCTAAAACGTCCAGTCTGGAGCTGTGATGAGTTCCCGAGGGACGGCGCTGTCTGCTCATGCTCTCTCTGTGTTATATCAGTAGTTTTGATGATACGGTCTCTCTCTCCCAAAAGTGTTGTGTGAGGTGATGTTGTGGCAGCGTTTGCATGTTTGAGAAACTCACACACACATCGTTGTCAACCTGTGGACTGATAGAAAACACATATGGACATTACAGTAACACTTTAGAATAAGGTTCATTAGTTAACATGAACTAAGAATGAACAATACTTCTACACATTTATTAATCTTAGTTCATATTAATTTCAACATTTACTAATACGTTATTAAAATCAAAGGTTGTATTTGTTAACATTAGCTAATGCACTGTGAACTAACATGAACAAACAATGAACCGCTGTATTTTTATTATCTAACTTTAACAAAGATTCATAAATACTGTAACACATGTAATTTGCTCATTGTAAGTTCTTACATTAAGTTATACATTAACTAATGAACCTTATTGTAAAGTGTTACTGACATTTCTTTAAAAAATAGTCCAGGTATCATTGGTTTCTGTTTGTGCTGTGGATCTTTGGTTGCTGCTTCTGTAAAGTCTAAAACCATCATTAATCAAAAGTGCATCCATCTGTGTCCAATATAACTAAGCCGGCTATATTAAACTGTTAATCCAGGAAAAACTAGATTATTGTGAAGCTAATGCAAATTATTATTAATATCTAGCAAGTCTTTACATTACCCAGTCCTTGGGTCTGACAAGCTTGACTGTAAGTATATATATATTTATACAGTATATATATTCACCAGTAGGTTAGTGTCTTGCCATTTTCATTAGCATTTTCATTCCCATTATAGTAGATTGAATGTATGTTTAGCTTTAAACTCACCCACTCGTGTTGTCTGTTAATGTAAACTGCTGGATCACCTCAGGTTTGCAGTTGTGTTTACACTAGTTGCTTAGGAACAAGACAACGCAAACTCCCTTCACATTTGCTATTGGCCAGTTGCGTCAGACGTCATGCCGTGGTGGTGACGTCACCCGGATGAAGGACGCGCCGTGATGATGATGGTGCGCATGCGGCACTTCATGAGCGAAACTTGTGTGTTGAGGTTGAAACGGTAATAAAGTCGATTTCACGGCGGATTTCAGAAACTAGAAAGCCGTTTATTATCGTCCATACACCGGTACGTCATACAGTGTGTTTGACAGAGTTGAGAAAGTTGTGAATCGCATTGGGCAGACAATGTCGGAGCTGTTGTAATGATGTTGTGAGTGTTTCAGGTGCTCATCATCATCATGTCCACTGAAGAAGAGCTGCTGTCTGTGGATTATGAGGTGTATGGGAGAGTGCAGGGCGTGTTCTTTAGGAAACACACACAGGTAATGCACATATCAATGTCGTGTGTGCTGGGGCTAGTTGTCACATCGATAGGCCTATACAGTCAAACCAAAATGTATTCAGACACCTTCAAACATTTCTCACAGTTTATTCGCTATAGTGTAGAAAATGGTCATAAAATATGACAAGAAGTTATCAAGTTATCAAATCAGTTGGAGGGTTGAATAGTCAGTCAAATAGGTTCAATATCTGTCAGCTGTTCAATTTAAGAGATACCAGTTTAGGTCAACAAATTACCAAGCAATGCTTCATGTTGTTCAGTCTGTGTGTAAAAAAGTCGCATTAGCAATTAAAGAAAAAATACTTAAGAAAACATGATCAGGTCAAAGTTTTCTGAATCATTTTTGGTCCCAAATCTTTATAAATGTTACTGGTAGTCGAAGAGTTTGTGGGTATAATATGTCACAGTTTACTTTATTTTCCTCTCCTCACTTGCATAAACAAACTATAGTGTCCTGCATCCACTGGTAAAAAAAAATCTAAAATTATATCTGGTGTCTGAATCATTTTTGTTTTGATTATATTAGAGGTGTTTCTGTGTATCAAACAGCATGCTTCGCACGAACAGATACAAATGCATACATGAAATGTAAAGTGAGTTGCTGTAGATAAAAGTGTCTGTCAAATGAATGAATGCAATTTAATATTTCTTATTTTTGGAACATTTCTGTAAAAACATTAAAGGATAATTCCTAATCTATTTTCTAGTTTGTTTTGGATGAACTAGAGTGGTGGACTGTGGACACATAGATTTTGACGATTGGTCCTGTCTCGACTTTTTGACTCTCCTTTGTTGGCTTCAGAGTGTCTGTCTATGGGCATACACAAACATGTCCTTAAAACAACCCTTAACGTTAGTTTTCAAAACTGTGCAACACCGAGTGGTTAGTGGTGTTCGTTGATGTTCCAAAACAAGTAGCGTAGCGAAATACAGTTTCTGTCGTGTTTTATTTGACATTTTGTAAAATTGCATTGATTCCTGTTGGAGGACTCATTGCTCGTTGATATCACTGCGCTACCGGAAACGGAAAAGGTGCTGTTTACATTTGTAGTCTTTTCGCTCGGTTCTCATACTGTCTATGCGCTAGACACCGTGTTCTGTACAGCGTCCTTGTACGGCAAAGTGGTTTTCGCCATCAAGTGGTCGGGAGTGTGCTAACGCTTCAGACTCAAATATCGAGCGGAAGTTTATACGCGGTTGTGAGGTATCTGAAAAAATAGTTCCACTATAGCAAATAACACGGATTGAAATCATACATTGCGCCGATATATTTGTTTTGGAGAGCAGAGTCGTGCTCTGAGTCGACCTCACTCGTACGAACTCGTGTGATTTTTGCTAAATCGTACGTATTTTACGAGTTGCCAAAATTGTACGAATGACCTACCCCTGACCCCGCCCCTAAACCCACCCATCACACGGGTTCAGACAAGTCGTACGATTTTGTACGAGTGAGGTCGTACGAATTAGCCGCCTTTTAATCACTCATACGAATTGGTCGTGAGAGAGCGTTGGAGATCCACACGTTGACGATCACACGTTGATCTGATAGTTTGTGACGTCAGAAACACCAGCGATTTCACACCGTGTTTTTGAGACTGTCTTTGGTTCACTGCAGTTTAAAGGAGAAAATACTCAGCAATGCTGTCGACTTATGAACTTACACATGGTGTGTCTTAAAGCATATTAAAACACCACATAGACACATAAACAACATTTAAAAGCTGGATTTTCACCACTGGGGGACTTATAATGATTATGTTTTTAAATGTGTATGAAGTGCGTTGCTCATGCGTCCTCTGTGTGTGTGTGCAGGCAGAAGGGCAGAAGCTGGGTCTGGTGGGCTGGGTCCAGAACACCGGCGCGGGGACGGTTCAGGGCCAGATCCAGGGTCCGGCTGGTAAAGTCCAGCAGATGCAGCGCTGGCTCCGCACCACCGGCAGCCCGCAGTCACGCGTCACCAAAGCAGAGTTCACCAACGAGCACGCCGTTGATAAACTGGACTTTAAGGACTTCAAAGTTGTTCGTTAATGACAGAACAACTCAAGTAGTATTTATTCACATATGCTATTTATTTTAGTGTTTCATTTATTTTGACTTTTTGCCTATTACTGGTATAAATATGAGGGGAAAACAGCTTTATTGACATTATATATCACCTGCTCCCAGATTTCTGTAACACTCTCAGCTAATATAATAGACCCCTATTCCTCCAGTGTGTTTGTGTTTTATAATGGCTTGGCTTGTATCATCCACACTGTTAATTTTACCTTGGTTTTACCTAGGTCTATACATCAGTGGTTAAACCATATTCCTAGATCTTCCCAGCTTTGTAAACATGAGATTTATCCAAAGTTATGTAATGTGAAATCTGCAATTTAAATGTTTTAGAGTCCTGTAGTCAATCATTGTATCCCTTAAAATTCATCTTTAATCACCAAGTGACACATTTAAACGGTTTCCTTCTAAAAAATGTCTTCATGCCTTAAAATATCTTGAATGTAACTCGACACCCTTGCCTCATTTAGTATTCGCGGTTCTATGAATATGCAAATGAGCCCCGCCTCCACTCATTCAGAGATCCACTGGTTGACGATCACACATTGATCTGATTGGTTACAAGATAGTTTGTGACGTCTACTAGAAAATACTCAGCAATGCTGTCGACTTATGAACTTACACATGGTTTGTCTTAAAGCATATTAAAAACACCACATAGACACATAAACAACATTTAAAACTGGGTTTTCACCACAGGGGGACTTTAAAATACAATTGCAATCATATATTATTGCATCACAATAATATCAACAAAAGATGAATATGTAAAAAAAACAAAAAAACTAGGAGGTTGTAAGTGTTTGTCCTTCAACAAACAAACAAAACTAATGTGCTTTTTTTCTCCAAATATTTCAAAGCTAAAGCAAAGAAAACATTGTGATATTAATGTCTATAATAGTTTAGGTCTGTGGTAAAACTCATTCCGGTCTCAAAAAACTATTTTTATGTAATTATTATTATAATAATTATTATAATAATTTAATATAAATGTATAGATTGCAAAAAAATCTCAATTATTAACAAAAATAGGTATAATCAAATATATTAAATATTTTTTTACTTGCCTTGCCAATATTTTCACTGGACCACAAAAATAAATAATTTCATTTAAAAAAATAAATCAAATTATCATCATTTTATATGTCAAGAAGTAATACATTTTTATTAAACATAATTTTGCAAAGTAATAAAATGCCTGCAATAATAGTCTAAAATTAAAATGCTATAAATTATTTGTTTGGGTTGTGGACTCTGGATGTTGGGGTCTTCAGAACAAAAATAACTTTTAGACAAAATGTTATTTTGTAACATCATAGTGGTCTTTTTTTAAACAAATGTAATATCACTCAATTAATGTTTTTCTCTACAATTGTGCAGTGTTGGGGGGGTTAAGGTATTTCTTAAATGTATATGAATAAATATGTAAAATTCACGTTTCAAAACAGCACTCAATGGCTCATTTGCCATTTCCTCATGTGTATACATCTTCACAAGTTATTTATTTATTTATTTAAATGTAGGTTTATGTTTTTACATTTTTCATCTCTGAGTGATTTAGTGAGTTTTGGGGATGTTGTGTGTGTTTACTCCATCAGGGGTGTGTTGTGGTATCACCCCTTCATTTTGTGTTTTCTGCATTGTAACTGATTTTTTATTATTATTATAATGTAACAAAAAAGCTATTTTTATAGTCTCCCATTGATGTCTATGAAAAAAAAAATTTTTTTACATTTATTTATATAAATGGAAAAAATCCTTAAATCCCCTAAACACTGCACAAATGTAGAGTAAAAACATTAATAAAGTGTTTTTATTTTGTATTTTTTTCACGTTACCAAACAACCAGATATCATTCCAATTATTTTGTGTGTTTGTAGAGCTAGCAAATGTCAACCACCACGTCAAGTCTCATGCTGTGTTGCTGTTGTTGTTTTAATTTAAGCAAATGTCATTTAGGGGGTCAAAAAGACCCCGAATAGCTTGCAAGGGTTTAATAGAGACCATTCTGATATAAATGATGGCATACAGGGATTTGTGTATCACTTTAAATGGATTCTAACTGATGGTTATAGCCGACTATCATTATCAGATGCTTTTATCAGAACACTTGTTATGGTGATATGTCTTAAAACTTACCTTTTCATTGACAAAACAAGTAGTTGCATAAAAAGACATAGTAGCTGATGCATTGATGCACATAATGAGGAATGGGTTTTGAATTTAGTAAAAGGCAATATATATATATATATATATATATATATATCTGAAATTAATTCAGATTTTGGCTGAAGGTGCACGGTGACGTGGCACTATATAAAACACACCTCTCCATGATTCTTTGCTCTTCTGCCATGTTTCACATGTACATTGACCTGCGTGTCTGGTATTCTCCCAGAACCAAGTCTCAAGATGAATGAATGTATTGTGAAAGAGCCAAACATTCCAGGAAATGAATGTTCCCCACCCTCGTCTCCTTCCAAAGCCCAGTTTATTTCTACAGCAGCTTTTCAAGGCCCGTCCACACTACAGGTGAAGCTCCAAACATTACAATGTCGTGCAAAAGTTCATGTATCTCAGTCATTCAAATTAAAAGGTAAAACTAATATATTTAGTATACACTCACCGGCCACTTTATTAGGTACCCCATGCTAGTAACGGGTTGGACCCCCTTTTGCCTTCAGAACTGCCTCAATTCTTCGTGGCATAGATTCAACAAGGTGCTGGAAGCATTCCTCAGGGAGTTTGGTCCATATTGACATGATGGCATCACACAGTTGCCGCAGATTTGTCGGCTGCACATCCATGATGCGAATCTCCCGTTCCACCACATCCCAAAGATGCTCTATTGGATTGAGATCTGGTGACTGTGGAGGCCATTTGAGTACAGCGAACTCATTGTCATGTTCAAGAAACCAGTCTGAGATGATTCCAGCTTTATGACATGGCGCATTATCCTGCTGAAAGTAGCCATCAGAAGTTGGGTACATTGTGGTCATAAAGGGATGGACATGGTCAGCAACAATACTCAGGTAGGCTGTGGCGTTGCAACGATGCTCAATTGGTACCAAGGGGCCCAAAGAGTGCCAAGAAAATATTCCCCACACCATGACACCACCACCACCAGCCTGAACCGTTGATACAAGGCAGGATGGATCCATGCTTTCATGTTGTAGACGCCAAATTCTGACCCTACCATCCGAATGTCGCAGCAGAAATCGAGACTCATCAGACCAGGCAACGTTTTTCCAATCTTCTATTGTCCAATTTCGATGAGCTTGTGCAAATTGTAGCCTCAGTTTCCTGTTCTTAGCTGAAAGGAGTGGCACCCGGTGTGGTCTTCTGCTGCTGTAGCCCATCTGCCTCAAAGTTCGACGTACTGTGCGTTCAGAGATGCTCTTCTGCCCACCTTGGTTGTAACGGGTGGTTATTTGAGTCACTGTTGCCCTTCTATCAGCTCGAACCAGTCTGGCCATTCTCCTCTGACCTCTGGCATCAACAAGGCATTTCCGCCCACAGAACTGCCGCTCACTGGATGTTTTTTCTTTTTCGGACCATTCTCTGTAAACCCTAGAGATGGTTGTGCGTGAAAATCCCAGTAGATTAGCAGTTTCTGAAATACTCAGACCAGCCCTTCTGGCACCAACAATCATGCCACGTTCAAAGTCACTCAAATCACCTTTCTTCCCCATACTGATGCTCGGTTTGAACTGCAGGAGATTGTCTTGACCATGTCTACATGCCTAAATGCACTGAGTTGCCGCCATGTGATTGGCTGCTTAGAAATTAAGTGTTAACGAGCAGTTGGACAGGTGTACCTAATAAAGTGGCCGGTGAGTGTATATAACTATATGCATGAATATGCTTTTCAGAGGGCTGACATTGATTTCATGCAATATTCTAATTTTCTGAGATTTTTAATTTGGGGTTTTCATAAGCTGTAAGCCATAATCATCAAAATTATAACTTTTGCACAATATTCAAATTTTTCGAGTGTCACATGTATCTGTGCATTACCCGAGACCGAGTCCTTCTGATGATGCGCTGGAGAACGGCTGAAGCTTGTGTTTATAAGGCCTGGATATACAGACTAACCAAACTTTATTCAGACACCTTCAACATTTCTCACATTATCACGGTTTTTCAATATAGTTTGGAAAATGGTAATAAGAGTTATGATATCAGTTGATATTTCACTGGTTTTGTCCGTCCTTCTGTTAGACTCTCACACATGAATTAGCCTATGTTGAATATTTGTCAGCTGTTAAATTTAACTACACAATTAAATAACACCAGTTTAGCTCAACCAATTACAAGCAATGCTTCATGTTGTTCAGTCTGTGTGTAAAAAGAGCGTTAGCAATTAAAGAAAAAACACTTTGATCAGAAGACATGACACAAGACATGATCAGCTCAAAGTGTCGGAATCATTTTTGGCCCCAGATGTTTATAAATGTTATTGGTAGTCACTGTATGAAGAATTTTTTGGTATAATATGTAACAGTTTACTTTATTTTTGCTCTCCTCATAAATGAACTATAGTGTCCTGCACACACGGTAACTTTTGAACTTTTGCTCTCGGGGTCCCCCTACAGTTCGGAAACAGTCTTCTACTACTGTCGTAAAATCTGTCATGGTTACACCAGGGGATACACGCGTGCATTTGTTGACAAGCCGATCCCCCGAACTCTGAAGGAGTTCTCAGACTGAGCGGAGTTGGGTAGACTGCCAGCGTTGCGTGTGAAATGTCATCATCCCAGGTACATTGGCATATATTTCAGCATGTCATATGAATTTAGTTTCAATGGCTTTATTTTTTTTCAAACGCCAAAAGTCGCGTAGCTCACGTTTACAAGCCAGCGTCTTTATAGTAGCCTATAGATGGGTTTCCGTTTCTCTAATTACCCATTATCCTCTGCGGCGCGCCGCCATGTTGTGTGTCAAAGCTGTCATCAAAGCCGGTCTGTCATGCTCATGTTTACCTGATGTTTACCGCCTTTTCATTTACCCAAGTATTTTTGACTCTTTTGTGTTGAGGTAATTTTTTTGTACGTGTACATCTGTGTGTTATTCGTTCAATCAAATTTTTGATTTCTTATTTGATCGGTGAATAATGTACATGTACAGGTGCGCTTGTGACAGGACCTATTTTTTACAGTCTATGGACGGACGCATGCTGAAAGAACGAGCAGAAAGAGAGAGAGAGAGCCGGTCGCGCGCGCGCACTCCCTCTCTCTTCGGAGCTAGGCGAAAGTGTAAACAAGACTTCACCGTCTCCAAACTAAGCGCTGTCTCTTGCTCTCATTCCCTCGTGGAAAAGTTAGTCTGGAGCCCTGCATTGACGGTTCACATCGCTGTAGCCAGGCGGCTGATATCTGCACAGCCCTTATTATACGGTACATTTAGACTCAAGTGTCAAGACAACACCATCTGGGTAATAAAAAACAACAACACAACGCTCCGAACTAATTTAGTGTAGGAGAGAGATGGAGAGCAGAAGCACGGAGCGATGTGCTCCAGGTGTAAGTTAGCCTCTGCCTCTGGCTCGACCAGCTGATGTGGCCACAGAGAAAGTGATGAAGGTGGATAATCGTCAGAGTGTTGTTTTGCCCAGCCAACACCTCTCAAGGGCTGTGTCGAAAGTAGCCGCCTGGGTACAGCGATTTGACAGCCGATGAGAGCTAACGTTAGCGCATTTAGCTAGCCCATCTTGGAAATGATTAGATAAAGTGTCACATATCCAGAGCACAAAACCTCTAAATGTTCACAAGAGCAGCACTGAACATTAACTCCAGCCAAATGGAGAATAATCGCATGATTTTCATGTTCAGAATAATGCCCAGTTTAATTATTATCATGCTCCGTAACACAAACGCTTGACCCACTTGACACACAAGATGGCGCCTGCGGGAGAAATGTGACGTCATCGGAAACCCATCTATTGGCTACTGTTTTACATAATGGATATGCTAATTCAATTCAATGTTATTGTGGTAGGTAATAGCCATATCGTCAATATTACAATATCAAGCTACCATAGAAGAATATGAAAAATCGATTTGCATTATAGCCTGAGGCAAGACACTTTCACCAGAAAAATAAATAAACAAACATGACTATCAGCCTGATCCTGCAGACAATAGGTTAGATTATTTTGTCCGTCTAATCATGCATTTTTACTTGCAAGAATGTAATGTAGCCCCTACCAAACTTGTACACGCCGTTTAGACATAGGCTACTGATTTTTTTTTTTTTGACGGCCAGCATCGGTCGGGCACGCAGCCCTCCTCCTCCTTTAGCTCACGCCAGCGAGAGAACGCTGGACCAATATTGATCCTAGTCCAGCCTTTTATTTTGTCACTCTCCCTTTTTCTCTTTCTACTGTCCTCCGAAAAAACCTTTGGCTTCTTGGTTTAACTTGCTGCTTCGGCCATGACAACATACAGAGGTAAAAAACAGGGGTGGTGGGGGAAGTGATGTATGCCGTAAAGCAGTCGAATTTTGTAGTTCTTTTGGTGGTCGGGTTCCTACCCGAACCATTAAGTTACATAGTGCCAGTAAAAGCGATACAGACACCGTCAGGCTATGGCAGACGTGTCATTCAACCTATTGTAAGTCGATGTACCATTTACATAGTGCTGCTTTAAAAAATAGAAAAATTTATATCTGATCTAGCTGTCTGAATAATTTTTGGTTTGACTGTACATCGCTTCAGCATCTGATCTTTAAGACCAGCAATCGGATCTTTGTAAGAGAAAGTATTATTTCTTTCTTTGCAGAGTTAGTAAAAGTAGATCATGATATTTTTGTTGTGCAATATTTTAGGTGGTATTAATGGTGTTCGACCTGCCTTTAATACATCTGCTGTTAATACACAGAATAATTCATTAAACTGCGGTTCTAATATTGTTTTTAAACCATCAGTCGTTTGTTTCTTTAAAGTCACCATGAAGACAGAATGTCCCAGTGCTTATTATAAATGATTTATCCGTGCACATCATTATTTTTTTTAAAGTCCCCCTGTGGTAAAAAAAAAAAACAGCTTTTAATGTTGTTTATGTGTCTATGTGGTGTTTTTAATATGCTTTAATACACACCATGTGTAAGTTCATAAGTCGACAGCATTGCTGAGTATTTCCTCCTTAAAACTGCAGTGAACCAAAGACAGTCTCAAAAACACGGTGTGAAATCGCTGGTGTTTCTGACATCACAAACGACCTTGTAACCAATCAGATCAACGTGTGATCGTCAACCAGTGGACCTCTGAGTGAGGGAGTGAGTGGAGGCGGGGCTAATTTGCATATTCATAGAACCGCGTATACTAAATGAGGCAAGGGTGTCGAGTTACATTCAAGATATTTTAAGGCATGAAGACATTTTTTTTAAGGAAAAAACGTTTAAATATGTAAATATGTGACTTTGCAGACTTCTGAGGCAGTGTTACTGTTTAATGATCTACAGCAAAATAGAGCGAGCTTTGGTGAAAACTGAGAGAATATTTAATAACTAAAATAGTAATTTCTCACTAGAAATTACATCATAAGTGGAAAACGTTTATCAAAAATGTACATTTACACACAAACTGATGTCCAGCCTAAACTTTCATCTTTATTTTTCTAGCTTAACTCACAGAATGGAAAGCACAGGATTGTGGGATATCAAAGGCGGTGAAGGATACACATTAGTGACTCTCAGCTGATCCACGGCGACCTATAGTAATACAACGCCTATCACTGTATACATAAGCTCCTTCAGCATTACTGTTATGAACTGCTCCGAGACAAGAAGGTTGAGGATCCAACTGCAGCTTTATTGAAAGGGTAATTCACAATCGTAGTGAAAGACAGGCAAAAGGTCAGAGCACAGTAAATCAGTCCAACCAAACCAACAAATCCAGAGGGTGAGATGGGAAAACCAGGACACAGGTAGATATCAAGAACCAGGAACATGGAAAACAGTGGAATTGCTCAAAAAAACACAGTGTTAAGGCCCTTGCACACTGAGCGTTTTTTCGTATTCATGATTCGGTGGCTCTGAATTGTCAAAACACCATTCAAACTGCTTGCTACGGATGCGAAAAACGCAGAAAATCGAACCTGATCCGATTTTTATTTATTTTTTTGGATGAAAGTTTCGGAGGCAGTGTACAAGTGTGATTGACATAACGTGAGGTCGTATTTATTTTTTAACGTGCGCAATTTCAGACTCAGTGTGAAAGGGCCTTTACAAGTACAAGACTTTGCAGGGAATGAGAGTACATGGTTTAAATAGGCTGTGACTGACAGGGTAATGAGACACAGGTGGATGCAATCAGGGATGATGAGTCCGGGCAGTGAGTTATGGGAAATGTAGTTTGTGAGGGAATGACAATAGTCCGGGATGGAGTGCCCTCTTGTGGTAATGACGGGGGTGATCGTGACAATAATCAACAGCTATCGCGTTTCTCAGGAGCGAATACCCTCCTCCCTCCCCAGCTCCACCTCTCGTCATTCTGATTCCCCTCGAATCAAAATAAATTCTCGAATTATGTTGTACTTTAAAATCTTGAATTAATGATAATCTGCATACATCCATGTTGGTTCTGTTCTGCTCTTATCCATACAGAACAGAACCATAACGCCAATCCAAACCGTATGCTAATTATCAATCGTATTTGACGATAGTGGTCCTGACAGAACTATACTGCCTTCAAAAATCGATCAGATGAAGGTTTCTCAGGAGACAGAAAGTGAAACTAACATTGCATTCATACATGCCTTGACTACCTTTGAATGTGTCCTCCGAAGGCATTAACAGATTTCAGACGCAGCCCTGATCGTTTCATGGCACTCAGATCTGCCTCCATCTTTATTTTGAACATGTAAATAAAAAAAATAAGATAAAAAATCAGAGACAAAAATAATGGTAAAAAAATAAGATAAAACTCCATACTTTCCAGTACTTAAAAAAAAAACTATTTAAAGGAGTAGTTTTTCATTTCACTCGTTATATGTCACAATTACCATAATGATTCTGAACTGTAAAAAGCCTTCACATGCTTTTATTTAGAATATGTAATTACAACATCTAAACTCATAATTTTCGGATTTTTCAGATGCGCGTTCGTGACTCACGTAATACGAAATTACGTTGAAAAGGTCACGCGTAGGCGGAAGAACCGAGTCAGTGTTTACGAATGTGAGGAAGGAGGACCATATACACATATTCAAATGTCTTTGTGTCAGTTTATCGTTTAAATGCCCATTTCGTGTGCGTATCCTGGGTGTTTTAATATTAAAAAGGCTAAAAGAAAATTTTCGTCAGGACAGAAGCGTGACCTTATCAACGTAACTGCGTATTACGTATCAACTTTTTTATTTATTTGTGAAATGCCGATGGTTTGTCTAGATAAGACCCTTATTCATCGTCTGGTGTCGTTTAAAGCCCTTTGAAGCTGCACTGAAACTGTCATTTGGACCTTGAACCGTTTGGGTCCTGTTGAAGTCCATTATATGGAGAAAAATCCTGGAATGTTTTCATCAAAACCTTAATTTCTTTTCGACTGAAGAAAGGGGGGGGGGGGGGGGGGGGGTTCTCGCTCGCAAGGTCTCTCCCTCTCTGCCGTGCACGCGCGCTACACGGTTTGGCGCACATACAGTTGGCTATGTTCTGTCTCGCATAGATTCAGTATGCAGAATTTTTATAGGTTCTTTTTTTTAAAAAACTATTCACCGCAACTCCAAAAAGGAGGACAAATGAGTGTCTGGCTTGATGCTGCGCCGGACGCCGGACAGGGGACGTATGGCCAAAATCCGGACGTATGGCCACCCTACGTGACTGGGACTCGCGTTTATTCAGAAAAACAAAAAGAAACGAGGCGCACAGTAGCGCATTCGCCACCATAAACAAAACACGCGATCCAACACTTGCTTCTCAGTCTCGGTTGCAGTAGCCGCGTGCAAAGTCCCAGTCCAACTCTCTCTCTCGCTCTCTCATTCCCGCCGGTTATATGCGGTCTCTCCACGCCAATTACTGCAATCAGACTACTTCTAGTCTTACGGCTGTCATCAGCAGCGCCTTGTATCGCCCAATCAGCGGATGGCGGGCGGTGCGGTTTTGAAAATTGGTCAAATACGTTGGTGCAGATGGATGGCGGACGGATGATGAGTTTTGTGATGCGGTTGCGGATGAAATAATAGCCCATCTGCGCATCTCTAATGGACATCTTGGATGACATGGGGGGTGGGTAAATTATCAGCAAAAGTTTTTTAAAAGTGAACTAATCCTTTAACATCTAGTCAGGGCCATTTTATGATTAATTGAAATACATTTCTTACATACGGTTCCTTTAAAGGTTAATAAAACACTCACTTCTTCTGGAGGTGCAGCACGAACACGAATAGTTGGTACCGATTCTTTTTTCAGGAGCAGCTTCTTAGCCGAACCAGATTTACACTGACCCTCGTTTATAAAGCAGTCTGGTGAGAAATGATTAGCGCAAACTTAAAAGCATTGACGTTGATCGTTGGGAATATTCCCTTCAAAAATAAAACTCAGCCACTGCGTCTTCAGCAGTTCAAATTTAGGAACATTAAAGCAACACTAAGTAGGATTTTTTACCTTCAAATAATGTTTCCAAAATCGTTTCAGTGGTTCATCAAGTCGTGACATGGTGAAATGCACTTATGCCACCGTTTTGCGGTCCTTTATCTGGTATATCCACGCTATGTAAGATTGCCAGATCGGGTCGCGTTTCTAGTTCTAATGAGACATAGAATGGGACAATTCCGCTTCCAACCTGTAGGGCGACCGCAGAGGAAAAGTTACTTGGTGTTGCTTTAAAATAACTGCTGTGTTCGTTATTACACCCAAGAACAGAACACCACAATCGCTCGACGCCATTCTGCTCCAGCGTATCAACACCGGCGGACTGATGACAGCTCGCTCAGGGCGGGTCTGTGCTGAAACGATGCTGTCAATCATCAATCGTGGGAGGGGCCGATCTAGTGACATCACAAGATCAAACGGCTCGATTTGAGATAGGGGAAAACATATAAGGATATTAAAACAAAAACACTGGATGGATTTTTATCATTATATGATGGTTGTGTACAGGCACTGCCAACACACATTTCAGTACAATCAACTTGTAAAAGTGCATGTACACCATTATATGACCCCTTTAAAATGCTTACATTTAAAAGTGTAATCCTGCTTTTTCCCCCAGCCGTCACCGGTGCGCAGTGAATCATGGGATAGACTGTGAAGGTTACTCTCATTATATTCTCTCTGATGTCTTTTTTTTTAAATTATTACATTTATTTTAACAATTATAATCAAGGTTTTTATCTTGTCCCTCAATTTATTCAAGTTAATAATTCAAGTTTATCCCTTAAGTTACTTTTGACTACTTCCCCTTTAAATTAAAGTTGGAAAAATTAAATGACATAAAGCAGCCATCACTTCTTTGGAGGGAACACAACTTCTATTTTTAGCAATTTTATCTTTCAAATTTAATTTGGTCAACTTTACACGTGCACCCTATTAAAAAAAAAAGTTAATAAAAGAAAAAAAAATCGTATTTTTTAAATGACAGTTTTAAAGACCATGCAGTTCTTTATTAGACGAATCTTCTATGTAGACGTGGCGCAGTGGCTGATTTTAGCTCAGAATATCCTCCCTGTTAAACCTGAAGACACCGAGAGTGAACATAGTGATCGAGAAAGTCATTTATGTTTAAAGTTGAAGAAGTAGTGCATTTAAAATTCTTTGGCAGTGTTTTACATATTGTTTCCCCATTTAATTCCAGTTCAAAATGTAAACGGATGTATGTGAGAGATGGAAAATCATCCATCTATCTATTCTTTATTCTACATTATTTTGCCCACCCTGTTAAGTTTTTTTTTTTTTTTTTACAATAATTTTATAAAATCAGCACCCCCCCCAAAATTATATATTTTCAATTGAGTACACACATGATGATAGGCGTGATCTGTTTGTGTTCAATGTTCGGTTATGCCAGAGTTGAAAGTGTTTCTGTTGTCTGAGTATTGTTAGTTCAGTCCAAAAGAAGACCAAAAAACACTGAAAGCAGTAACTGTGGAGTTGCTGATGCCTTGATAACCTGTTTGTTAGTTAATTAAAAAGTTAAATTGATGTTTTTTAATGATTTTTTTATCACTTTTTCTTAGACAATTGACATGAAATAAGTTCACAGTTTTAATATGCTCACATTATTAGCACACTATATTAGTTAATGAACTTAAATAGAAATTGGCCATTTTATGGCAGTCAGTTTCTGCAAATGATGTGAATTAACTTGAGTTTTAATTTAGTACAACTGTGCGGTCAGGATTTTACAGATAAATTACAGGACACTTTTTACAGTACTTTGCAGGTGAAGCTGCTGCCAGTAAATTATTTACACTGCAGTAAATACAGTTTAAAAAAAAGTTTTACTGTGTGTGCGTGTGCGTGCGTGTGTGTGTGTGTGTGTGTGTCTGTCTATAATATTAATCCCATGACAGTAATAGCCATATATTGTAAATCAAATGAAATGAAAAATAAAGGAAACTTTCATAATAAGTTTTGTACAAATTTCTATAGGCTACTTGAAAGTAAGTTATATACTTGGAAGTAACCCAGCGCCGCCAAATAAACAAAACAAAACTAATGGGCCGCCGATGTACGAGTTATGTGGGCCGTTAAGACAAAAATAAATAAAAGTAAGAGATGTATCGGCACAAAAAGCACGTCGGCACAACGGGAATCTCACGGTAGTCCCGATGGCCAGTACAACAACAGACTATAAAAGAATAAATTCAATATCAATATCAAGATCTCAGCAGAGGATTTAAAAACTCCACAAACAGCATTACCAGCTTCACTTACTATTCATTTACTTATTACTAACCAGGGGTGCGTTTCCTAAAACCATCGTTAGCAAACTATGACTTTGCAGAAAGCAGTCTGACTTTATTTCTGTCATAAATCTACAGAAAACTCTTAGTAAGAAATAATAAAGATTTAGACGTTGATGTTTTTTTAAAGGTCTGTGTTTGCTTTAGTTGCATGGGCAACTAATCTTTGATTTCTGTGTGTTAGTTATTTTGCTGTAACGTGTTTATAAGACAATAGCAAAACAATAAAGCCAAGAAAAAATGTGATGTAGGTTACTTATTGATTTAATCATCTCATATATAGTCTAATCGTTTTACCGCCGATAAACAATAAACAATCGTTTTACCTCCACAATCAATTATGAATAATTTTCAAACACTGTACAAAAAAAGATTTGAAATAAGGTGTCAGCCAATTATAACAAAGGTTATAAAATTATTCATGCTGCAATGCATGCTGGGAGTCATGGGTGAATTTTGTCCTGTGCTGGTACCCATCATGCATTGTGACATGAAACTTTTAATGTCACCATTTTGAGATTCACATGCTGATTCTTGATGTTTCTAAATATTCTGTCCAAAATGTGATTTTAGAAACATTCATAAATGATTACCTCAATTTGGCTGGTTCTGTAAAAAACACACGTCTTTCAAAATATAAACTTAACACATCATATAAACTAGATTCTGGATGAGGTGAATATGAATATGAATATGAATAATTCAGTGAATCAATCTGGTCACTCGATGTTGATTATATCACTGTCAACACATGACCAACATCTCCTGACTGTATTTTCTCTTGGTTTTTCTTGACAAATGTGCTTTAAAAACACAAAATCAGACCAAGTGATGTTGGAAAGTCACGGGTCAAGAGCCCAACAAAAGCAAACACTGTTCACCACAATGGGGACTTCAAACAAATCCATTATCTTTTTTAAATAAAACGTCAAGATCTAAACCTCTGATAATTCTCTGATAATTCTCAATGAGAACTTCTTTAGATGTCTGACAGTAATAATAAGTGAAGCTGTAATGCTGTTTGTGGAGTTTGATCGTCCTCTGCAGAGATCTTCACAGATTTAATGACTTTTATCTTCAGTTGGTTGTAGTTATATTACAGTAGGCTACTTTATCAAAAACAACAAATGTTACAGTATGCAAATGGTATATTACTGTTTTAATGGAAAACGGTATATTACTGTTATAATTTGGCCTTTTTTTTTTACATCACAGTTTTATATTCAACTTCTTGGGTGGCCAATTAAAATTCACACTCATCAAAAACTGAAAATCAGTCAGTTCTTCAATTCTGAAATTTCCACAATACTGTATAATTTCAGACAACTAAGTTCACTAAATGACATATTCATATTCGGAGGTCGTGGGAGGGAGCCACTTACAGGAGTCATTTCAGGACAAAAAAATCTAATCATTTATAATTTACATGTTAAAGGTAGTGGTAGGGTTTGTCTTCAGGTGATGTCCAACAGTTCGCATTACATGGATTATACATTTGGGCTATTTTAAAAAAACACACGCATCAGTTCTACACAAATCACATAAATCACTTTAATGTCTGTAAACTCACATTCTGTCTACATGATCATTACATTATGCCGTTCAGTGAAGAAAATGTCTGACATAATGCCATCAGATATCGACTATAGAACCTTTTCAGCGTATGTTTTGCTCTCTGCGCAATATGCTCATTTGTATTACTGACAGGCGTCTAAACACGTTTTGCAGAGAAAAGCACGAATGCACTGCACAAAACACAAATAGGCACCCAGAGCCCAGAGTCAGACACATCCTCACATTGCTCAGCACTGGAATCCCAACACGTAGTTATCCTTATATGGCCATTTTCCTGTTTGACGGTGTGACGTCACTGCGTGACGCGTGAGCAGGTGCAGATGCTGAGACTGGCGGGGATAGAGACGCACATTGAAATACACTTGATTATATGCGACTGCAAAACATATAATCATCAATAAAATAATTTCTACTTGAAAGTTGGTCCAATGTTGGTTCCAACATAGTTGGTTCTTTCACTCCCTCATTTTCACATTACTCAATAGTTTTTTTAAGCTGAATTACATTTTATACTGTAGTGTCGAATATGAGCAGCAGTTTGCATGAAATTATTGCGTTTTAAAATAAGTCATGCATTATTCAAAAGGACTTAATGCATGTATTTATGCATATATCAGAATCCATCAGAATTTTCTGAATGAATATTTGGCACGCACCACGTTTCGTCCTCTCAGGGGTTCGCCATCGATTCAGCGCGCGCAGCTTCACTTCAGTAACATCTGTTCCAATCGACATTTTAGATGTATGTGGATTAAAGAATAACAATTCATATAAAACTCTCACAGAAAACTCTTTTTTTCTTTGCATGTCGTTTAGAGCAGCTCCCCAAACGAGGAATGGTACGGCCCGTTTCATTCATAAAATTCAGACGGACTATAAATAGGAGCTCGCGGAGCTGAGTGTCACTGACCAGGTTTATAAACCTGGAGAGAGCGACTGCAACATCACGAAGCGAGGGATTCGGTCCAGAAGAGCTGGAATCCAGTCAATAGTTGTGTCTGTTTGTGCTGGAGAGATGTTCCTGAGCAAAGCTAATTCTGATCCGGATTCCTCGTCCTCATCTGGCGGGGACGCGCGCGCGCACAGACCGATGGACAGCAGCAGCACACAGGTATGATGCTTTCACTTTCATCTCTCATCATAATAACATACACGCCATGATCGATGCATGTGGTTTAATATCTAATACATAATACAAATGCAATCTTGGAGACTATATTGTTTCTTATTCAAACATTTAGGCTATTAATCTGAAGTGTTATTAAATATTTACATATTTTGAATGGGCTAGCACACTATTGCAATATAGTGCTTCATATGTTTATCAGATGTTGAATGTGATGTTGTGTGGCGCATCCTTTGCAGTGCAGTGAAACATGGTAAAGCATTGTAAAAATGCAGCTGTTCATTGAGAAAAATAAATCCAGCGAGGAGAGCCCACAGCAGCTCTGCGTAAGCATTGACGTCAGAGACAATGCAAAAGTTAAATATTGATCAGGAGGCTATTTTTAGATGCTCGAGTGTATTTAAAGAAAAGTCATAAGTGCAAACTTTAAACAAAAAAAGAAAAGAAAAAAGTCATGCAAAATAAAAGACCTGGTATAAATAAGTGTTGTGTTTATGTAGCTATAAAATATATTTCCGTCGCATCATCGCAGGGCTCGTGCGTGGATGCTGAGTCTCCGGGCTCGTTCGTTCCGACGGTCACCGCGATCTCCAGCACGCCAGACCTGCAGTGGATGGTCCAGCCCACGGTCATCACGTCTCTGGGAAGAGCCGAAAGCAACGAGCCGGCAAAGAGCAAGATCGCTGGGAACAAGGGGAAATGCGCTGGCAGAAAGAGCAAGAGCGAGCAGGTATTTCTGCGTTCACTGCATGTCTGGCACGCGCGTGCTGTTCTGTGACTGCGAAGCATGCGTCTGCATGGGATTGATGGGGATGCAGCTCTAGCTCTGGCATGTTGCCTAGACCAGCAGCATCCAATTTATATTCAGGTCACAGCGAGTCTGCAACAATAGACTATTTTTAGACGCATTGCAGAGAAAGACGCTTTTGCCATTGCGTGAATAATTGGCGATAGAAGTCAAGCATTTTAGCGAGGCGCGCACTGATTCTTCGAGATGACAAGTGCAATTCATCTTGCTTTGACTAGCTCTCTCCGGAGGAAGAGGAGAAGAAGAGGATCAGGAGAGAGAGGAATAAAATGGCTGCAGCGAAGTGTCGCAATAGACGGAGAGAGCTCACCGACACCCTGCAGGCAGTGAGTACAGGCATCACAACATAACCTTACTAGCTACAGTTCATTAAAAAAAGAACACTCTTCTGTCTATGTTTACTCACCCACCATTGAAAAAAATGAACCCATGATACGACGCTGTTTTGCTCCACCCCAGCCAAAAAAAATGTACATTGTTGGCCTAATGTTGTTATTCTGAATGATATTCTCTGAACGTTCGAAACTTACATTTACCCCCGTTTTTTCCCCGGTTATTCGAACGTTAAGGAAACATTCCATTTGATCATTTTTCAAACATTCTGGGAACGTTACTTTGGAATGTTCTGAAACTGTTTACATCTAATGACAGATAATAGCTAAACCTTTCATAAACTAGGCTATGAATAAATAATTTTCTAGTGCCTTTACGTTTTGAGAACATAATTAAAGACCCTGATACATTTGAATGAACATTCTATTAATGTTATACTGGAAGAATGTTTGTGGGAACCTTGCCAGGGGTGGGTTTCCCGAAACCATCATTACACTGTAAAACCCAACAAGTTAAGCTAACTCATTTCATATTATAAAAAAAAACAATAGTTATGAGTACTCTGAACTTATTTTAATCAAGTTCACTAAAACAATATTTCTTATTACACAATTAAACTTTACACTTCATTTAAGACTGTATATAGCTGAAACTTCACTTTATTGAGTAAAAACAGTGAAATGACAAACTTTAAATGAACTCAGAGCACTTGCAGTTACTGCTAGCTCACAATATCACACGCAAAGTCAAATCCAATGAGTTAAGCTAACTCATTACATTTGAGGAAACCGATTGCCTCAATTCAAGTTGATAAAAAACAGTAGTTATGAGTAAATTATTTCAGTTGAGTTCACTAAAAGTAGATATTGTAGTCAAGAAATTAAGTGATTAATTAAGTGATTGTTGAGCATTAGTGATGAACACCTGCTGTTAACAAGCAGAATCACTGAAGGGAAGAGGAACACAAGAACTACAACTGACTTCCAACCACAGCCTTAGATGAAATCAACTGAAGATAAATCATGTTTAAAATATGTTTAAATCTCTCAAGATCTCAGCAGAGGAGCATTGAACAACTCCACAACCAGCGTCACTTATGACTAACCAGTTTGAGTTTCATCATGCATCTACAGATGTTGTTATTGTTAATGAACAGAGGTTTAGATAATTTATTGTTTCATTTAAAGACACCATTATAGTGGTCAGTTGGGTTGCTTTAGTTGGGTTCTTGACCCTTGACTTTTTATAACACCAGTTTTTCCTCTGGCTGCTGTAACTGGGTGTTTATTACACACATTTGTTATGGCACAAAAGCCAAAAGAAAATATGAGCACGTGGTTGTGTTTTGATGATGATTTATGGAATGATGAATCATCATTTGGTGTCTTGATTCTCTGATCTTTTCTAGAGACTAATCTCTGATTAAACAGGTGATATTTATCTTATATTATTCGTTATAAAATAACTGTGATAACTGCTGTATGGCCCATTGTTGTTACAATCAGATTTTAAAGACCTCTATGGTATCATGCTGACTTACACAGACATCAAGAATCAGCATATGAATCTCAACAATGGTGACCATTAGCCTACATTAAAAAATGATTAATGCTGCAATGCATGCTGGGAGCCATGGATAAGTTTTGTATTATGGTAGTACCTAGCATGCATTGCAGTATGAATCATTTTTTAATGGTCACCATTGTTGAGATTCATATGCTGATTCTTGATATCTGTGTTAGTTTTAGTAATGAACTACATTTTCTGTAAAATCCTTCATATTCCGACATTGCTAGTTCTTATGTTGTAGAATCTTAGTTTCGAATACAACTAATTATATAATGAGATTAGTGAATCAAATCATTAAGTGATGATTATCATCAAACTATCCTCACCCGAACATACTTTTCCTTAGAATTTTGTGCCATAACAAATGTTTCATAAACACTCAATTAACCCTTCGCGTGGAGCTTGATTGACAGGTAATCTGACCAATCATACTTCGCCATCCGCCATTTTGTCCGACAAAGCGTTCAGGAGAGTTAGTTGATTAACATGGGAGGAATTGAACTTGAATAACTGAATATACTGACGCCTTTCCGCGGTTAAAACAACATTCCTTCTTATGTTCATTCATGTTTATTTGATGCTATAAATGAACTAGAAGGAAGAGATGATCGGTTCACGAGCAGCTTTAACTGAGGCTCTACAGCGATCTGTCACGACACATTAAAGAGCCACAAAACGGTATTTATTGTTTAAATTTCTTTTAAAAAATGACCATATTTGAAAGGTGAGACTTTGTTTAATATGTTTAATATCAAAAGTAACCGAAAAGTAACCTGGTCTGTCCTGTCTGTCAGCGTGTTGTCAGTCTCCTCTCTGCTCCGCGATGTATTTTTCCCTGCGTGAGAACACGAGAGCGGCGTAGCTTGTCGGACATAGCGACAGTAACTAAGGGGGGGCGGGTCTTTGTGAAGGGTCAATTACAGCAGCCAGAGAAAAACTTGTTATCAAACGTCAAGAGCCCAACTAAAGCAAACGCTGATCTCCATCATGGTGACCTTTAACCTTGTATTTCTTGTGTCTCTCTTTCCTTCAGTGATTCTGCTTGTTAACAGCAGGTGTTCATCACTAATGATCAATCATCACTTAATTGATGATTAATTAACTTAACTATACAATTATTATTCAATTATCATTCTGGGATCTAGAAATGTTCTATAACTCATTCAGTTTGAGTTCTGTTTCAGTCATTCAATCCATTTCAGGGTTCTGTATTATTTGAGTGCAGTGAACTCAATTTAATTGAGTAAATATTAGTGTTGGGTTTGTGTGGTTGGAACGACAGCTCTCGAGCTGTGGTTAGATGCATAGTTTCTATATTGCATGACATTTGGACTTAATAAATCCTTATCTTTAGCAAAATAAGCAAGCTGACATTCAGTACAACCTTTGTCTTTTATTTAGAATACATAAAAATGTAATTTACGTTTTTTCAAGAGATTTAAAGCACCGTTTTTGAAGAGCGAACGTGCTCTAATAAGTAAGAACGAGCCTTGATTGAATCTGGAAATAAAGCAAAATAACTGAGAAAAATTAGAAATTGTCCTCAGATGCATGTCTGTAATTTATATCAAAACATCTAGTGTTATTTCAACCTCAAACAGTTTAATTAAAAGTAGTTATTACTCCACACTTGCGTGACATCATTAACCAACGTGGTTGAACGACCAATTTGCGACAATATGGTTTCAGGAAACAGTCGTGACTATCTAGTTGATTTCTCCAACGATCCATCGTACCATAGTAGTTTACCAACGAGTTACGTCGTTGTACGGGAAACGCACCCCTGAACATTAAAGTCTGAGAACTGTTAGATGGGATTGTCCAAGGCTTCTGAAGACATATGATGTACATACCAAGAACCAGTGTTGTGTGTAACTCATTACAAGTAACTTGAGTTACGTAATCAGATTACTTTTTTCAAGTAACTAGTTAAAGTGTAGTGTAGAAAACTCAGAAGCGAAGACCAGGAGACTCGGGTTGTATCTTAAGCAGGATTCTTTATTGAGAACACGAGCTGTGCGTTGCTGTGGTCTTCCAAGTCAAGTCTCGAGTCTGAACTAAGAGAACTTTACATCGCATTTTATATACATTTAGGGGCGGGGATTTACATTGTGATGAGACACTCTTGAACTAAGCATGTAAATGAAGTATACAGGTTTAGGAAACCTGCCCTAGGCTGAGAGTGTTACCAATCCTAATCCAATCAGCATAACTATTCAAACACTGAGACGCGAGAACAGGACTGGCAGGACTCTTGCTGAGACGAGAGCTCCCAAGAGCCATTAAGAGTTTCAGTAATCTGACAAATACAGAAAACAGGACTGGCCGGACTCTCTTGCTGGAAACTGTTTCACAGCTGATCTAAATTCAATTTACTCTACCTTAATTTTTTATGTGATGTTATGAAAAGAAGATAGGATCAGCAGATCTTAAACATATTCTTACATTTGTAATCCTACTACATTACTTTTTCAAATAAGTAACGCAAATTACTTATTCACATTTATTAACTGACAGCTCTCCTGTCTTCATGTTGAGAAAAATTGTGAGTAAGTGCACAGAACGCTGTGTGTAAACATGATGGTTATTGTTGTTCTAGACTAAATGTGAGCGTGCAATACTAAAGATTTAGTATTCCTCAAAATGAATAAACTCAGTGAAAAACAAAATCAGAATACACAAACCTCCAATAATTAAATATGTTAAATAAAACAAATATTTATGTCTTACTTTATTGACCAATGTACTTGTTACTGATCTTCGATAAATTAAACCATAAGCAAAAATGACTATAGATTTAGTTGTTTTTATTGGTGAAGTAAGTCTTAAACTTTCGTCTCCTGCATCTATTCTTCTTATTCGGTTTGTTTGCGCAGCGAAGTCTACTGTACACTTGTAGTACTTTTTACTTTTAGCTGTAGGCCTACAAAAAAGATTGTTATGCTGCTTGATATTGCAAACTCTAAAGGTGCGGTCATATTTACCATTGTTCAGAGATTGTTTCGTCCGGTTATTTCAATAGGCATCCACATGATCAAGATTTTCACACGTGAGCAAAACGTTTCCCCATCAGGCTTTGCATCAGGGTTCGAGTTGGTCACACTAATTTACTCATTGATCGTTGAAAGTGGTTTGGTTTGAAACTAACTTCTGGTCTGTGCGAGCAGTGCTTCATACATCACCACACTATTGACAACGGGCCCTTTTTTCATTTGCTATTGGGGCAAATGGGAACGCAAAAATTATATTTGCTGTCGCCTCCCATTCACCACTATAGACGTTTACCCAACTATGACGATTTCACCCTCTGAGAAAGCCGGAAATGTGAAAAGATTCCACAGACGATGGACCTTTTTGCCCACCAAATTGTGCTGACAATTCGTTAATGTGAACACACCCCTTAAATGTTAATAGTTAAAAAAAAAAAAAAAAAAAAATCATCAATTACTCACACATGTTATTCCAAATCCATTACAATTATAAAAAATTAAAAAAATTTCAACTTGAAGTTCATTCTCGCACATCACGTCTAAGCTTTTGCAGAAACCACTGAGGTTTGTCTGTATGGTCGAGCTTCTGTTTATGTTCGCTGATCAATGTTTATACATGATTAAAAACTTTAATGAAATCTGTTCATCATATAAAGTGATTGTGTCTCTTCTGAAGACTTGCATTAAACTGCTTGATTCATGAAGATTTATTTTACGATCTCTTTATGGACGTTTTGAAGCATCAGAGGTTTGGGTGAACAGACTTTCAATCTCTCAGATTTCATTACTGTCTTAATTTGTGTTCCAAAGATGAACGCAACAGGTTTGGAATGACATGATGGTTAATAATTGATGACAGAATAAACATTTTTGAGTGATTTTAAAGATCACTTTAAGCCATAAAGGTTTGGAACGACACGTTCCGAAAGATACACGAAAGTCTTTTAGAATGACATTAGGGTTTCGTAATTGAGCGAACTATCACTTTAAGCCATAAAGGTTTGGAACGACATGAGGGCGAGTGAATTATTTTTGTGTGAACAGCTCCGTTAAATCTGTCTGTTTGTGGAATAACCCAGTTTTGTTTTCTCCAGGAAACAGACAAGCTAGAAGAGGACAAAGCGGCCCTCCAGACTGAGATCGAGAACCTCCTGAAGGAGAAGGAGAGGCTTGAATACGTTCTCGCCACTCATAAACCTCTTTGCCAACTGCCTGAAGAGCTGGACTGCCTGTTTCCAGAGTCTCCTCTTCCACTTCCAACTCCCGACGCGGCCAGCAAACTCCCAGAGGACAGTCCGCAAGACGCCTCTTCCCTGCAGGACTTGGAGATCCCAACAGTGCCGTCCACCGCTATCTCTGGGAACTCCAACATCTTGTTGTGCTCCAGTGCCGAGGTCAGTTTGTGTGACCTCGAGCCCTCTCTGGACGTCAGGGACGAGTTCCTCTCCTCCGTCGACGAGGACCGGGTCTCGGCTCGCTCCGTCCCCGACATCGACCTGACCGGCTCGCTGGGCATCACAGACTGGGAAACCCTGTACAAGTCTGTGGCCAATGATCTCGAACCTTTGAGCACGCCTGTGGTGACCTCTTCCACACCGTCTTGCAGCAACTACCTGTCTGTGTTCACCTTCGCCTGCCCCGAGCTGGACTCCCTGCCCGAGGGACTGGACGGCTGCAAGGGTGGCGTGACCAAAGCAGAATCTGGCGTCGATATTCTCAACTCTCCAACCCTTCTTGCCTTATAAATGCAAGTGTAGATGATGTAATGTCACGATATTGTTCTTAATATCTATTGGATATCGCAGTGTTATGACGTCCAGATGTGTGATGTTGGTGTGAAGCCTATGGAAGTTTGTTTCCGCCACGGAATAAAAAAATTATAAAGGTAATTGTGACTTTTTATCCCACAATCAGGGCTGCAGAACAAAACCTGCCCAACTGCAAATCAAGTCTAGCCCAATCATGGCCAAAACAAGCGCCCAATCATGTTCCAGAGGGGTTTCCCTTTTTTACTCACAATTGCGAGTTTACAATGCAGTGCTTTCAAAATCACAAGATATAAACTCACAATTCTGATTTTATAACTGGCAACTTAAAACAGAATTTTAATTTGACTTTTCTTCTCAGAATTGATAAATTAACTCACAAAATAAAGACAGAATTCTAATTTTATAACTCAACTTTATTTCTTGAAATTGTGACATATAAATTTGCAATTGCGTGTTATAAAGTCAAAATCGCAAGATATAAACCCACTTAACGTTTTTAGGTCATTTTTTTTGTTTTCAGAATTGTGAGTATATTTACGTGATACGTTATACGTTACGTTAAACATTTTTCGCAATTCTGAGAAATAGCCACAATTATGAGAAATACAGTAAAGTCACAATTGCAAGTTAGAAACCCGCAATTGGGAGTCATAATATAAAATATAAACTCACAATTCTGAACAAGAAAAAATGACCATAAAATTCGGACTTTGGTTTTATATCTTGCGATTCTGACTTTGTATATAACATGCAATTGCAAATTTATATCTCACAATTTCAAGAAATAAAGTCAATTGTGAGTTATAAAATCAGAATTGTGAGTTTACATCTTGTAATTCAGAAATGTTTACTCACAACAGTGAGTTAATTTATCAATTCTGAGAAGAAAATTCACATTAAAATTCTGACTTTATAACTTGCAATGCGGGTTTATATCTTGCGATTCTGACTTTATATAACACTCAATTGCGACTTTATAACTCACAATTCTGAGAAATAAAGTCAGTTGTGAGTTAAAAGTCAGAATTGTGAGTTTATATCTTGCAATTCAGACGTTAGTACTCACAACTGTGAGTTTGTTTCTCAGTTCTGAGAAGAAAAGTCAGAATTGCGAGACGTAAACTCACAATAGCGAGAGAAAAGGTCATAATTGTGAGATTAAAAAGTCGCAATTAGCTATATTTTTTATTCTGTTGCGGAAACACGCTTCCATTGAAGCCAGCTGTTCCATGTAAAATGGGAGGGTCGGGGTATTACTTTCTTCCAGATACATTTGATGTAGCCCAAATACAAGAGCATGGACAATTATCTTATTCGAGCAGATATGAACTATGTTCTGGTTTGAAAAGCATGCACAAGATATCATGAATATATATATATATAGCTATATATATATATATATATATATATAAATATTTATAACATATGGTATATATGTATCAGCTCCATTTGTTTGATCTGGTGCTAAGTTCTGTGGAATTGACTGCAGTTTTGTGTTTGTTTTCTATGGCAATAGATTATCGACTCGTGTTGTGCTTTAATATACAGTCATCAGAGTTATCACATACCTCAGTGTCATCATGCGACTGTGTTTTCACATTGTTCTTAAATGTTTAGAGTTTTCCATGAAAACATCCAGTGCTATATCGATGGAGATGTATTTTATGATAATTTATTTTTCTACATTTAAAATTTGACTTCTATGTCAAATGAAAAGAACCGAAAGAGCATTGATTGCTGAATAAATATTCACAATATACAATCATGCACTGGCGTTCTTGTGTCCTTTGTTTCTAAATAAACTGCTGATAGAAAGTACAGCTGATTCGCTAAAACTGACTTATTAGGTTGTGTTCACAAACAACACAGTTCGGGGTTCAGAACGTGCTGTATGTATAACTAACTGTAACGATCACCAGTGAGAGTTCCCGGGATAACCATCAGAGGGCACTCCAACACGGACAATCACCACACATCCACAAACTACATTTCCCACAATCCTTTGCCCAGACTAATCAGCCATGATCACATTCACCTGTAGCCTATGTAATGTAACGATCACCAGTGAGAGTTCCCGCGATCATAGATATCTATATAAAGGCTAGATGTCTTACGGCGGAGTCTCTATCGTCATCACCGGCGGCCATCTTGTCACAGGCAGGGTTTAATGTAAGGTGAGTTATCTGCACAAACACAAATACTCTTATCTCGCTGAAATCTGGACGGATTTACAAACGGTTTGATTTCTTACTAATGTTATTAACGTGGCTATAATACTAGCATATAATGGATGTTTACATAATTAATACATAATTATCCATAAGTGTGCAGTGTCATAACTACATCTCTGACGTTTATAACGAACCAACCCGTTTGAAAATCGGTAGACAATTGAGCAAGTTATGGTTATTTAAAAATTACATGCACCATAAACACAATGTAAGCCTGTGACAAGATGGCCGCTAGGGTGCTGACGTCGACTACCATTGGCCAGCAGCGCGGACGAGACATCTAGCCTTTATATAGATATCTATGCCCGCGATAACCATCAGAGGGCACTTGTAAGCTAAACAAGGTAATGACATACAGGTGAATGTGATCATGGCTGATTAGTCTGGGTAAAGGATTATGGGAAATGTAGTTTGTTGTTGTGTGGCGATTGTCTGGGTTGGAGTGCCCTCTATTTCGGGAAGTCTCACTGGTGATCATAACAATAACGATAATAAAGTGGCGTTTATCGTTTTTTGTAAATCAACTCTCCAATTTTCATCCAGCTAAATCCCCTAGTCTCACGTAACCAGACCTAATATAACCAACCAACTTAATATTACAGTTGTAAACACCACAGCTTGCATTTTCCATAAGCGGGTTTGGCTTCATGGCATCTTTCACCGTTAAAGAAAGCGAGACACGTCTCCTGGAAATCCTGTAAAATTGAACCAATCAGTGCGCTTTTATTTGATATGAATGACAGTATTACCGGTATCTAACAAATATAGCTACAAACCATGGGTCCAAGCACCAATGGCTCATGTGGATGATTACAATTTTGAAATTAATATTTTCAAATATAATGTGGTTTTTACAGCAAAGTCTGTCTTGAATGTTCACTGATAGTTAGAGTTAGATGAATCAGGTTCAGCAATAAACTCCCAGTGTACAGAGAGACAAATTACTTTATAAGATGCGATCAAAAGAAAGGCGGTGTATGTGGACTCAAACACTTACATTTTGAAAAATTGCATGTCATAGAACATTTTCAAATCAGTGAAGTTTCAAACGACAACAGATGTGGGCGGGGCTTGATTGTGTCTGTGGGGAATTGATTGGATGATTGGTTGTGGTTTGCTATTGGCTGATCTCATGTGAGTGACAGGTTATAGCCCCGCCCCCGTCATCAGAGAAGAGAAGAGATGCTGCAAGAGGAACTTATTCTCATTCAAGATTACCAACACAAATTTAAAACAGTCATGAGGCATTTTCAAGCGCAAGAAGACGAGAAATAGAGATCAATTCAGTATTCACGCGCTGTCTGAGCATGTAACATTGATTTCCCCTTCGTGTCTTCTTCCTCTTGAATATTTAATTTGGCAAGGCTTAAACTTTCTCACAACATCGCATTGCTAGAATTCATAAAAATATTGACACATTTCATAGCTAATTCGGTAACCCTTTATTTTACAGTGTCTTTGTTACATACGTTACATGTACTTAAGATATAGTAATTTATGCATAATAAATTATGCATAATTACATGCAACCACCCCTCAACCAAATCCTAATCCTACCATAACCATATAGTAAGTACATGTAATTACTTAATATTACTCAGTACTTAAATGTATAATTACACTGTAACAATGACACCTTAAATTAAAGTGTAGGCTAACAGCTAATTCATATAACAATGTTTTTTACTTGCATTTGGCGCTTAGCGGGTGTTAATTATATATATATAATTTTAATTTATTAATCATAAACACACTAGTTTGTAGTGCAAATAAGTTTATTGTTAAGCTTGTCGCACACAAGAGGAAAAACGTCACACTGCAAACATAAATTGCTTACTTCTGTGTTGAAAAATTAGTTATTTTCCCCAAGAAAACTGAATTTAAAACCAGAATCTAAACTCATATATATTTAAACAAATTAGGTTAAACATTTCAGGAGGATTACCAATGTCCCCAACAGACATCCTAACGCTCTCTGTTGGTTAGCCAGAAATGTTTTATTTATGTTAACAAAATATTCCCTGTTAGTTTGGCTTTCCTAACATTCCCACTATCAAGAAAACTGAAACTGAAACAAATTTGGTTTAAAATTATGCTATGGTTAGGGTTATGGGTTGCCCTGTTAGTTTGGTTTTCCTAACATTCCCAGTATCAGTCTTTTTAAATACAAGAAAACTGAAACTGAAACAAATTTGGTTAAAAATGATATGGTTAGGGTTATGGGGTGTTTAGGAGAAGTAGCCTAGTATGCGCTACATACAAACATTAAAAAAGAAAAGATTTGGTCCTATCCGCAGTCCTGAAACTGCAGCCTCCGGGATTGCAGGGTCAAGCTATAGGCTACTGCAGTTTTAAACCATTTCTATTCATATATCCATTACAAAAGAGCATCAACATATGAGGACCCTTTTTTGATGGGGTAGCTACTGATGAACGGCTAGAAACGCTCCTGGTACATCAATCTACCGCTTGAAAAGAACTTCTGCTTGTTGCGGGAATGTAAAGCGCTGACGGTGAACGGAATGTTTGTTTTCTGGTTTCTAAGGGGTGGAGCGAGTCTCTGCTCCTCACTTCTCCACTTCTCCATGAGTGTTTTCCCTGCAGTTCATTTCTCATCCTCCCTGCTGACGTCTGACTTCCGCATTCCTCGCTCTTCCCGATCAGGGATCAGCGCTCGCGACTCGAGCTGATGCAACGATTCCCGCTCTTCAAGATCTACTCGCGACCTCCAGCTGACGTCACAAAGGGACTCCACTCGCTCACCTCGAGACCAAAGTCAGGTAAGAGGCCAACTTTGGCAACTTTTGCACGGCTTCGAGTCCTAGGCTCTGCAGTTCACATCGGCGGTGTCTCAAAGCGCAGAGAGACGCCTAGCGGAGCGCGTTTTTGCGCATCGGACGCGCGCAAGAGCATTCATGGACATCGCGCGCGCGCTCCGATTCAGTGATGCGCAAAAATGCTGTCTATCTAGGGAACTCACTAGGGTTTTGGACACAGACCGAGTGTATGCAAGCACGGAATGTACATTGCAACATCAGCAACGTGTGTATTTATTTGAATTACAACAATAGATTATGTTGCAGGAGCTGCATGCGTTATGCAACTTAAATACCTCTTTATTTCCAAGTTTGAACGCATTTTTATCAGGCACGTCCATCTCTAGTTGTAGCCTACATAGGGAATGTTCACTGATGATGGGACAGACAGACAGAATAAACACTGAAGTTCGTGTTACATAAGAGAAACTTCCGGTTTGAGATCATTTTGAGTCACTGTAGGGCGCGGTGCAAATGTACATTCATATTTTCATCACCGTTACCTTATTATTTCATTGTATTGTCCGGTGTCACACACAATACATTAAGCTTGTAATCAGTGAAACGGATGCATGTGTGGTTTTGGGCAGCAATACTGTAGACACAAACTTTTTTAAATTCAAAATTTATATTGTACTGTAGGTTAAAATTTGGGTTCAAGTCCAGTTTTATGCAGTAATATTGTACAGTAATATGCAGATGGATATATATCCATCATCTGAATGTGGTATTAGGGTCTTCGCCTTTATTTAAAACATGATCTAAAACTTAAGTGCTGCAAACATTTGCATGTTACATCACCATAAAGTTAAATGAACTGTGGTGCTCTCTGTAGTTCATCAGCATTTTCAGCTGTTCAGAAAAGGGTTTCACTTCCACTCAAAAAGAAGTGGGCGATAAAATCTGGAAGCAATGTGTGAAACGGTTTCTCATTGCATAACAGTGCTATTATAACTGCATGCATAATGCAACGAAATGACACTGACCTTTACAGATGTAGGAACGTTGATTATGACACACAGCTCATACGCGTAATGATGTGATCAACATAACTCCATGCAAATATATGTCACTGTCAATAAACCACGGTGATACTGGGTATCAATGTGCATTATGAAGCTCTCAGGCATTAACAACTGTGTGAAATGATCTAAATGTATTGATATTCGTTAACATTATAAAATATGAAGAGTGTTTTGTGTTAAACATGCTTCATATACTTCATATGAATATAAACCTTATTCATTTATGAAACGGCACATGAGCTCAACACATATCTGAAATCTGTTGTCTCTGAAAACACTTCTTTCCATGCAGAAATGTGGTTATACTTCAGTGTTTTATGATTTATCTAAAGCACATTAACACGTCTTTAAAACACTATTTAAACTTTAAATTGATGATTGAAAAAGGTTTAGTGTCAGTTTGGAAGTGTCGTTTTAGGATGAAATTTCAGTGACTTTTATAATTAGAAGCAGAGAAAAATCACTCTGTAAATCTTTGCCTTGTTGGACTAAATGAAACCTCATGGTTAACTTAAATGCTGTTAAACACGACCCACATGAAGCGACTTACAATCAGATGTGAATATGTTGCTATGCTAACAATTTGATACTGCAGCAAGCATAAAAATACACAGACAGCACACACACATATTAGTAAAATAGGTTTTTAATTAGACTGAACTGTTTTAGCAACGCTTGTTACAACTACTGAATCTAATTTGAATGAATTTGTAGTAGAGCTGCACGATTAATTGCTAAAAGATGGCGATCTCGATTCAAACACACAAAATGGCAAAGATTCGTATATTAAAGGTGCTATATGTAACTTTTCTACTAAAATGAATCCTTTTTTTATTGCCTGTGTGTGAAGGGATTGTAATCCCACATTACAATGATCCACTTGTCAGGTTTTGCTTTTACCTCTGAAGGCCAGTATTCCTATTTCTATGTGAAAGCTCCGGGTCGGATTTCCCACGAAATCCATCGGATGTGACGCGCGCTCCCGAGCCTCTCTCCTTTATATACAGTCTATTGTAGACGGTCAGGGAGTTACGTCCGGTCAAAGGCGCATGTTTTTCGGCTTATATCTCGGTCAATCTTTGATCAATATTCCCAAGAATCGTTCGTAGTGCTGGACGGGGCCTTTCGAACGAGCCCACCCCAGAGGTCCAACTCGCCCGGGTCCCCGAGTTATAGCCGTTCGAAATCGGGGGTCCCAGCGAACGGCGATCCGGTAGGGGGTGTCCCCGGGGCCCGCCACTCTAGCGTTCAGGCAAGGGCCCCCCTGGGACCTCCTCACCCGAATTTGAGCTCTCTGGGTCTTCATGATTCAGAGATACGAGCGGTTCTCTTCTGAGATTGTGACGTCACCGGCGTCCGCAATTTTGCAGCGCACCCGATGGTTTTCGGCTAATATCTCCGCGAAAACACCATCAAAAATTATGAAACTTATATGGTTCTTTTCAGCTCGACTAGACGGTTCCAACGAGCTCGAATCCGTAGAGTATTCGCCAAGATATTTGCATAATAGACGGTATTGTCTGTGAGTTCGAGCACGAGCGCTCTTGTAAAAATTGGTTGCAATCTGAAACTTCACCGCTAGAGGCCACTAAAAACTACATATAGCCCCTTTAAACCTTTGACAAGTACGATCACAGCAAACACTCAGATCTGCGTTCTGACCCAGAGAGAGCCTTTGAAGCTGTCTTTTCAACACACACAGTGTGATTATTTCTGTTGCACATTCATTCAGATTATCACTGAAGTACCTGGATAAAAGTTTACAGTTCGGATATAAACACTGATGTCTATGGTAGCGATCAGAAATCACCTTTTGAAAGTAACTTGAGGCTTCAAATAAAGATTGTATCGATTACATCGTTACACCAGTAGGTGGCGACAAGTGAGTGTTAGAAAATGTATTTGTCATTGAATCATTCACTCAAAAGATTCTTTCAAAAACGCAAAAAGACCCGGCGAGCGATTAGAGAGCATTATCAATACGATGAGATACACGGATCAGTCTGCCAGCGACGCTTCAAGATCATTCAATTATTCATTCAAACAGATTTTAAAACAAGAATTCATTTAAATCACTTGAAGTCCCCCTGTGGTGAAAATCCAGCTTTTAAAGTTGTTTATATGTCTATATGGTGTTTTTAATATGCTTTAAGACAAACCATGTGTAAGTTCATAAGTCGACAGCATTGCTGAGTATTTTCTCCTTAAAGGACAACTCCGGCAACTCTATGCCCAATATACTAGCGTTATAAGCTAAACAATTTTTAGAGATAAAACTCTTTACATTCGATAATCATGAAAACAAATCTCAGAGAACGGTCGACTATGTACCAATGTGTAATTAGACCAAAGGTTCATTTTGCGCCGGAGTTGTCCTTTAAAACTGCAGTGAACCAAAGACAGTCTCAAAAACACGGTGTGAAATCGCTGGTGTTTCTGACGTCACAAACGACCTTGTAACCAATCAGATCAACGTGTGATCGTCAACCAGTGGATCTCTGAGTGAGTGAGTGAGTGGAGGCGGGGCTCATTTGCATATTCATAGAACCACGTATACTAAATGAGGCAAGGATGTCGAGTTACATTCAAGATATTTTAAGGCATGAATAATTTTTTTCTCAAGGAAAAAATGTCATTTTGGTGATCAAAGATGAGTTTAAAGGATAAAATTGCTGACTACAGGGGGACTTTAAGCATTTTTAAATAGACGACAACAATTAACATATAGTCAGAACCTCTAAATTATATGTTATTTTGTTTTGGCTAGTTGTTTGTTCAGAATCATGATCTCAGTTTGAAACAAAACAATTGTGATTCTCAATTTATCCAGATTTGTGCAGCTATAGGCTATATAGCCTTATTAAATATTAACTCTTAAAGTCACTTTTATTTATGTGTTTTATAGACAGTTTAAAATCAGTTACTTGCTGTGCACAATTTCTCGATGGATGTGTTGTTCAGCTTGGTTGTGCTGAATTTAACATACAATAGATTGATTATTGTATTTATTTTGCTTGTTGTACATATTATACTTGTACAAACAACATAATCAAGTGTGGCATGTTTCATCATTCTCTGTAGCGTTAGACAGCATTACTTGGATATTTACTGAAGAATGGGGCAATCAATCAATTAGAGCAACACTCTATCTGTGATAATGGATCAAAATATTAATATAACATGTGGTAACGGTCACCGCGGAGAGAGCGTGGGTTTGTACGGCTCTGAACTAAAGCGCTCTATAGAACTTTCCAGTCAAAATCTAAACAAAGAGAACAGTGTTGTATTCTGTTTATTTTTCCAAATCCTTCATGCTGTCATTCCCTCAATACAAACTTGTCTTGACTGGTCGGTATGAAGTTTAATTTGGAAGTGTGTTTTTTATTTTTTTATGTGGAAATCATTTTTCCATTGGGGCTTTTAGTAAGACGGCTTGTGTTGATTGAGTCTGTGGTTCTGTAGACAGAAACAGCTCACACACCTTCTGAATATGAAACACGCTTGATCACATCTGAAAATGTTCCTGATTAATATATTGCAGACGGATTTAGTTAATAAGCATGGGGTTATTTAGTATGTGCCTGTACTGGAATATATATTTTGTGAGTATTTTTTCTTTGAGGTTGTAGGGTTCTTTGAGTGTTCTTTGTTGTTCCTAGATGGGTACTTTCTGGCAAATACAAAAGATCCCTCCATGTCTGTCTGATATTGTGTAGTGATAAATTTTTTTTTTTTTTTTTTTTACCAAATCAACAAAATGTTCAAAATGTCCAGTTTAGAAAAAAAGTTTTTTCTTGGTTATGTGAACGTCGTTAAGGGAACATTCCATGTCATCATTCTTCACACATTATGGAATGTCACTTTTGAATGTTCTCTGGACGTTCTGAAACAACTTGTAACATTTAAAAACATTGGTTTCACTTTATTTTGATGGTCCCTTTAACACTTTCTGTTGACTATAAGTAACGTTGCTCCTACACGTCTACTAACTCTCATTAGAGTGTTTGTAGAGTATTAGTAGACTGGTAGGGTTAGATTAAGTTGACATGTAGTTGAACAATTACTAATAGTCAGTATAATGTCTGTTGGAGGACCATCACAATAAAGAGTTTGCAGATATAAAGCAGACAGTCTACTAATACTCAAATGAGAGTTAGCGGACATAAAGTTGCAAAGTTACTTATAGTCAACAGCACGTTCAAAAGGGACCATCAAAATAAAGTGTTACCAAAACATTAGACAAACGTCCAACTAAAATGTTTCTTAAAAACCATTCCATGAACAATTTATAAATAATGTTTGCATTATTAAAGACCAGATACCTTTGAACAAACATTATTAACTTTGAACAAACGCTATTAACGTTACTGGAAGTTCGTTTGTTCATAACTGTGAGAGAACCTTGTCATTAATCTCATTAATTATTGGCAACATATATATATGTTTTATATAACATATTATAACATACATAATATGTTTTATTATGAACTTTTAGCATGAAAACCAAAGTTTCAACTCCTGTTATGATGTAGATTTTTTGAGGTGCACTCTTGTCATAAATTCTTCTCTTACTGTTCCTACATAATTTGGGTAACACTTTACAATAAGGTTCATTAATTAACATTAGTTGACTACAATAGTTAACATGAACTAATAATGAACTGCACTTCTATAGCATTTTTAATCTTTGTTAATGTTAATTTCAACATTTACTAATACATTATTCAAATCTTGTTAAAATTAGTTAATGCACTGTGAACTAACGTGAACAAACAATGAATGACTGTATTTTTATTAACTAACATTAATAAAGATTAACAAATACAGTAACAAATGTATTGCTCATGGTCAGTTCATGTTAGTTAATACATTAACTAATGAACCTTATTGTAAAGTGCTACCCTAATTTGTAACAAAAAAACAGTGCAAAAATATCTATTTAGGAGTCTTAGACCTTTCCAACGATATATAGTTAGTTAAGATTAAATTCGGATTTAATTGTAATATAGTGGTTCAATAACTAACGTTCAGTATGAGCAACGATAGCTTGCCTGAGCGAAGACTAATGACACTTCCTCTGAGTCACGACTGGTGTGTGTGCCATGCAGAGGTTCACATATGGCAGTGATTTCTGGTGTCATAGTGAGGGCGTTTCTTCAAGAAGCTCATTCATGCCGGTCACTTTCTGTAGTTCATCTCTCTGTAAGAATGGAAAGACTTGAGAATGTTTTCTTTAAAGGGTTAGTTCACCCAAAAATGTAAATGCTGTCAGTAATTACTCGCCCTCGTGTTGTTCCAACCCCGTAAGACTTTCGTTCATCTTCAGAACACAACTTAAGATATTTGTGATTAAATCTGAGAGCTGGATCACTTCTCCATAGGCTTCTAAGGGATTCATATTCTCGTCGCTTGATAAACTTAAGGCTGAGCCACTGTAGTCACTTGGACTATTTTAACGATGTCTTTAATAACTTTTCTGGGCCGGCAAGTTTCAGTCCCTTAGAAAGTCTATGGAGGAGTGATCCAGCTCTCAGATTTAATCACAAATATCTTAATTTGTGTTGGAACAACATGAGGGCGAGTAATTTTTCTGTGAATTATCCCTTTAAAATAGCTCTTCTCAAGCTATAGAATGCACATCTGAAGTTTTTTTCTTCCTTGAGGCCGATGGCATTGTCCTGTTCCTCTGGTCCACATTCCTCTCGGCTGACATGGAGAGCTCAGACTTGGACGGGGGAACTCGGGCAGCGGGCGGATCTTGGCTCAGGTCTCCAGTCTTCTCTCCGCGGCTTTAAGGAGAATGTGTCTGGGTCTAGTTTTGTGCGTCTCGTAAAAAAAAAGGGGGGGGGGGGGGGGGGGTAAAGAGCAGCTTATCTTGCCAAGGGTCTGTAAGTGGTCGTATTATATACACATGTCAGATATTGAATATCTAATGTGCAGAATAGACAGTGCCTGGGCACAATGGACATGTGTTCAAAACAATAATTGGAGACTTGTGTGTATGTAACATTTCTGTTGGTTAGTTAAAGTACCCCTGATATGCTTTTTAAAAGGTTCCTGATTTCAAGGTTACATTTTCTTTCTGACAGTGTCTGAAACAGTTCGATCAAGATTGGTCAGACGGCTGTTTTGATTGGTCTATTTTGCTCTGATTGGTCAGATGGCCCCGTTGTGATTGGTCTACTCTGCTCTGATTGGTCAAATGGTCCAGTTTGTTGTTATTGGTCTACTCTGCTCTGATTGGCCAGATGGCCCAGTCTGTTGTGATTGGTCTACTCTGCTCTGATTGGTCAGATGGACCAGTTGTGATTGGTCTACTCTGCTCTGATTGGCCAGATGGCCCAGTCTGTTGTGATTGGTCTACTCTGCTCTGATTGGTCAGATGGACCAGTTGTGATTGGTCTACTCTGCTCTGATTGGCCAGATGGCCCAGTCTGTTGTGATTGGTCTACTCTGCTCTGATTGGTCAGATGGCCCAGTCTGTTGTGATTGGTCTACTCTGCTCTGATTGGTCAGATGGCCCAGCCTGTTATGATTGGTCTACTCTGCTCTGATTGGTCAGATGGCCCAGCCTGTTATGATTGGTCTACTCTGCTCTGATTGGCCAGATGGCCCAGCCTGTTGTGATTGGTCTACTCTGCTCTGATTGGCCAGATGGCCCAGTTTGTTGTTATTGGTCTACTCTGCTCTGATTGGTCAGATGGCCCAGTTTGTTGTTATTGGTCTACTCTGCTCTGATTGGTCAGATGGCCCAGTCTGTTGTGATTGGTCTACTCTGCTCTGATTGGTCAGATGGCCCAGTCTGTTGTGATTGGTCTACTCTGCTCTGATTGGTCAGATGGCCCAGTCTGTTGTGATTGGTCTACTCTGCTCTGATTGGTCAGATGGCCCAGTCTGTTGTGATTGGTCTACTCTGCTCTGATTGGTCAGATGGCCCAGTCTGTTGTGATTGGTCTACTCTGCTCTGATTGGTCAGATGGCCCAGTTTGTTGTTATTGGTCTACTCTGCTCTGATTGGTCAGATGGACCAGTTTGTTGTGATTGGTCTACTCTGCTCTGATTGGTCAGATGGCCCAGTCTGTTGTGATTGGTCTACTCTGCTCTGATTGGTCAGATGGCCCAGTCTGTTGTGATTGGTCTACTCTGCTCTGATTGGTCAGATGGCCCAGTTTGTTGTTATTGATCTACTCTGCTCTGATTGGTCAGATGGACCAGTTGTGATTGGTCTACTCTGCTCTGATTGGTCAGATGGCCCAGTTTGTTGTTATTGGTCTACTCTGCTCTGATTGGTCAGATGGACCAGTTGTGATTGGTCTACTCTGCTCTGATTGGTCAGACGGCCCAGTCTGTTGTGATTGGTCTACTCTGCTCTGATTGGTCAGATGGCCTAGTCTGTTGTGATTGGTCTACTCTGCTCTGATTGGTCAGACGGCCCAGTCTGTTGTGATTGGTCTACTCTGCTCTGATTGGTGAGACGGCTCAGTCTGTTGTGATTGGTCTACTCTGCTCTGATTGATCAGATGGCTCAGAAAAAAACTGATGCTGCAAAGAGAATTATAAAAAGAGAATTAAATTGCTTTTGACCTTTGGATGCATGTAAACTTATTGCAGGAGACTCCAAAACAAAATTAGGAACCTTAAAAATGGCGTAATGGGGCACTTTAATAGGCCTTGGTGGTGTATAGACCTTAAATGACTGATATTCGACTGATAAACTCGATTTCAAAAATGTCAATAGACGGCTCATTAGTCTCACATGCAGAAACGTGTTGTCTCTCCTCCAGCTGTGGTCAGGGGTGTTGGTGACGTGATGCCCGGACAGATCCCGGACCCCTCGGTGACGGCGGGCTCACTGCCCAGTCTGGGCCCTCTGGTGGGCATTTCTGCCACCACACTCACCCAGCACCTGAAGTACGCCGACCTCTACAACCTCGGGGCCATGCTGTCGCCTTTACATCTACTGGGAAAACTGGGCAAGCGGCCGCTCCCCATTAAAGCTGAGGTGAGCTTCTTCATGCTTTAGACTGAGGGCATCTAAAGGAAACAGCACTTTATTTACTTCAACTAGTTCACTTCAGTGTGACCCAGTATGTGTCGTATATGATTAATCTGCAGGGAAACTAGAAAGTGGAGCTGTAAACTGCTTTGCTGAAAATCAAACATTTACAATTCTTATTTTTTTAAGGAATATTGCAGTGTTTATTCATTGTTTTAAATTCATATGTCTCGTAATCTTTAATCAGAATAACTTCCCCTCCCTCTTGCAGCGACATCTCTTCTCTTCTCTGATGACGTGTTTTTTGGTATCACATTTGTGTCTAGACTACATGTTAACATCATGCATATGAGCTGTAGAAAATTATTTTTCCAAGTTGTAAATGAAACAAATGTTTTTGGAGTTTGTTTTTACAAGAAAATATAATTTCAGTCTTTCTACTTCAAAATGTTACATTTTAATTCAATGTGTTACTTGCCATTTCTTTGTAATTCTTTGTATAGTTTACAAGTAATTTCTAATTTAAAACTGTTTCAAAGTAAACCCAGCACCGATTTTTTGTTCCAGTGTATCAACCAATCAGAAAGCTTGAAGGTGCAGCTCTATATGTACAGGTGTGTGAGTTTGGAGCAGCACTTCCTGTTTGTACCTGGGAAGATTGAGCAGATCTGTGTGTTTGGTTCAGCTATTTGTGCAGTCAGTGTTAAAACATATCTGTGGTGGTGTTTTCTGTGCTCTTATCAAACTGCAGTGACTCCATCTAGTGGACAGACAGGCACTGCTTCAATGGAACAGACTCTGAAATCATAAAAAAGTGAATCTAACCAAAGCACAAATGAAACATAAAAGCAAAAATGCCATCTGGCCCAACTATATCAGGCTATTTTTACAGTGAAAGGTAAAAAAACCTCTACACTGGCCTTATGATATATAGACTAGACTATGAAATCAGGTAAACACGGTAAAACATGTTCACATACTTAAAGCTGCAGTCACAGTTGTTTTATTACATTTCCTGCCTTTTCATTCAGTTTGATATTGGTGATGTTAGTACAGGTTATTAAAAGCATAGCTTTTAGAACAGAGCAATACGTTTTCATTAGAGCTGACTGAACAGCTCCTGTTAATGCAGACTGGTTGAATGTTATGTATTAAAGAAGTTTGTATTATACCCTTATACACGACTTGCGTTATTTTTACTATTAAACGACAAGCATTTCATAATCGCCATCCGTTCGGTCTCAGTTTATGATCAGCAAGTCTAATGTTTTTTATTTCCGACTGACTGTAGTTATTATGCTATTCTATAGCTATAGGGTTGCAATTAATTATTGCGTTGCACAATTTGATGGCAAACATTCAGCTTTTTCACTCTAGCCTGCAGAATACTATGATTAAATGATTAATATGTTTTCAAGGTCTGTCCCTTTTTCTTCTTCTTTGATTTAGATAACTTGTTTATATAATCCCAACCAGAAATTTATAATTATCAACAGCACTTTGGAGTATTAACAAAACACTTTCTTACATGGATGTCACCTAGTGGTCAAAATGATAAAGCTCTTAAAAATGGTCAATTTATAGTTTTCAACTGTTTTTGTAATCTTATAATACTCTTTTCTTTTCTTTTTTTAAATATTGCATGCAACTTCCTTATTTAATTTAAAGGTGAATATTGAAAGTTTTAAACAGGTTGCCTAAACAAATAATTTACTTTCATGGCAGATTGTAGGAAATTTAGCAGACTCATTAAAAGCCTTAATTTTTGCTGTTGCCAGAAAGATGAAGAGGAAGACCGGAGGAAAAGAAGGCGAGAGAAAAACAAAGTGGCAGCAGCAAGATGTCGAAACAAAAAGAAAGAGAGAACGGAGTATCTCCAAAGGGTAAGTGGTTCATGTAAACGAGTCAATATGCAGCGCCAGCGTATTAAAGGGATAGTTCACCCAAAAAGGAAAAATTAGCCCATGATTTACTCACCCTGAAGCCATCCTAGGTGTATATTACATTCTTCCTTCAGACAAATACAATCAGAGTTTAAATATCCTGACTCTTCCAAACTTTATAATGGCAGTGAATGGCCATTTCTGTTTTGAAGTCCATAAAAGTGCATCTATCCATCATAAAAGTGCATCTATCCATCATAAAAGTGCATCTATCCGTCATAAAAGTGCATCTATCCATCATAAAAGTGCATCTATCCGTCATAAAAGTGCATCTATCCATCATAAAAGTGCATCTATCCATCATAAAAGTGCATCTATCCGTCATAAAAGTGCATCTATCCGTCATAAAAGTGCATCTGTCCATCATAAAAGTTCTCCACAGGCTCTGGGGGGTTAATAAAGGCCTTCTGAAGTTTGTGTAAGAAAAATATTCATATTTAACACGTTACAAAGTAAAATAACTAGCTTCTGGCCAAATGAACATACGGATTCCACTTACGCCTAAAGCACATCTTACACAACTTGTGACGTCAGAAGTAGCGTAGTGTGTCATGGCGTATCGTAAATATCAGCAGCGCGTCGCATTACTCGCATAAGTTGCGCTTAGACATTTATGATGGATAGATACACTTTAATCATGGATAGATACACATATAGTCAAATCAAGTCATCTTCATTTTAAACGCGAACCTGTGATAAACGCTCACATGCGCATTAATAATTGATTCTATAGTTATGTGCATTTGAATATATGTGCGCAGGTTCCCTACAAACCATGCCTAAACAAATTACTTGTCTTGCTTATAAATTTGATTCAGAATTGTATTTTATTTGATCACTTCGGGGTAGGTGCGCAAACCGAATTTCCCACAACGCTTTATCTGTAGAGTGGGAAAGGGATCCTCCATAAGGAGAGGCTAGTTGGCACTTCAACACTGCATTGTCATCGGGTCCAGGCGAAGCTCCTCGTCAGATCTGGATACGGCCTGGATCCGGCAGGCTGCGGGAAAACCTCGGGATAAACAAAGACACTAAAATTAGAGTAGATGCCATTCTTCTTATGATGTAACGAGTACATCAGGATTTAAGGGAAGTGTTCCCAGTTCCGGCTGACCTAATCTATGCAGCCTAACATTGAATTATAGAAGTTTATAATGTATTATGTGAATGCTAGGTCAAAGAGATGTGTCTTTAATCGAGCTTTGAACTGACAGACTGTATCTGCTTCCCGGACAATGGTAGGAAGACTATTCCAAAGTTTTGGTGCTAAATAGGAAAAGGATCTCCCGCCACCAGCCGACTTTGATATTCTAGGCATTATTAACTGGCCGGAATATTGAGATCGTAATAGACGTGACGAACTATAATGCGTTAAGAGCTCGCTCAAGTACTGCGGAGCTAAACCATTTAGTGCTTTGTAAGTAATCAACAATATTTAAAAATGTATACGATGTTTAATAGGCAGCCAATGCAGTGTTAACAGAACCGGGCTAATATGGTCATACTTCCTGGTTCTGGTAAGAACTCGAGCTGCTGCGTTTTGAACAAGCTGTAGTTTGTTTATTAAGCGTGCAGGGCAACCACCCAGCATTACAATAATCTAGCCTTGATGTCATGAACGCATGAACTAATGGTTCCTTTTGTCATTGAGATTATATGACATAATTTAGATATATATTTTCTTTCATGGGGATAAATCATGGGGTAAATTTCATTTTTGGGTGAAATTTCCCTTTAACGTGCCCTCAACTCTTCCGTTGAAGGAATCTGAACGTCTAGAGATGATGAACTCGGAGCTGAAGTCACAGATCGAGGAGCTGAAGCACGAACGACAGCAGCTCATACTGATGCTCAATCGCCATCGGCCCACATGCATCGTGAGGACAGACAGCATCAAGAGCCCTGAGAAAGAGGCTGAATGAGAAGGATCACACATTCCCATGTTACTGTTTACAGGTTAGCTCTTCTGCTAGCTGAAGCACTTGGCTCGAAGCACTTGGACATTTTAAGGAAGAGAAAACGGCATTCGTTCTCTGACCTTCGAGGTTGGAGAGGTGCGACTAAACAAAGCAGCAAGAAAAACACACTGATGGCCTCAGTATTGGGCTGTGTGTTAGTTACAAAACTTTTATGGGATTGTTTTTCTCCTGTAAAACTTTTTTTTTTTGTCATAAAGTGCCTTGTTTGTTTTAGTCCATTTAGGGAAGAGTTGTCTAAAGTTTGTTATGAATTCATGAAAACACTCATCGCACGCATGTTGTGGCCTCGCCATATAAACTGGACGATTCTTCATGGACTATCTCACCATTTGCTGCCTTCAGTTGGGTTTTTTGTTTTTCTGACGCAGGCGTCATGTATGCACATATGTATGAACTGTTTACATCTTGCCAATTTATTATAGTTATCTACTATATATATATGATTTTTATACTTCCTGTACATGGACTTATCACTAGACGTGATACATTTTATGCAACAAACAATTTCATAACCTCTATTTCTGTGACTTATTCAATTTGTTGTACAGCTGTGAAAACTGCAAGCAATTATTAAACAAGTGTTTTCCAAATGTTATTTTGCCATCATCAAAATGTTGCCAAAATGTTTTTGAGTTGGACAACCTGCAGCCATTTTGCAATGTCATTTTTAGTCAGACTACATACATAAAATAAAACACCTATAAATAAATAAATAAAACAGTCCAACTCAGAGTCATAGTATACACAATGTTTGATTGGAACTCTTTGGTCTCTGATTTATGTGTCAATGACCATCAATGGTGAAAGATGTTTTTTGCTGCTTCCAACTCTCTACAGAAGTTCTCAGGGACAGTCGTCACTAGTTCTTGGTTTCTCACTGTTTCTCAGTAGCGTATATCCGGTCGACCCCCCACACCCAGGTCTAGCGACCTGAAGCGCTGGAGCTGCTGCTATGAGCTGAGCCCGACCTGCTGAAGAATGGCTTGTTTTAGGTCTTTGTAGACTCTGAGGTTCTGGACCAGTAGTTGCTGTGCTGCTATTTTCACCTCTCCCTAAAGCAGGGGGATAAGGCATATCGGCCAGTGCGTTTGGGGCCACTCACATGCCCCTGCAGTCCTCTCGAAGAGGTCCAGGAATGCCTCCGGGTCGTCCTGAGGACCCATCTTCATGAGAGGCATGTGAGTGGGCGGGGCTAATGTAGAGGGATTCCCCACAGCCCGAACCTCCCAGTCCATCTAGCTCCGGAACAGCTCTAACTCGCGTGGACAAGGGCCTCTTGATCTTGATCTTGCTCTTGATGGGGTCTCACGAACAAATGGATGACATCCACAAATGGCGAACCTGACGGGGTTTGCATGACAGCAGCGTCATTCTTCCTTCCCAGCTTCCGGCACCAGAGTAACAAAGTACAGAGGAAGGAAGGAAGACAGGGTTGGCTTACTCATCCTGTTTATTTTAAACAAAAAGGAACATCAGGTTCTCAGTGACAGTCCTCAACAGTTCTTGCTTTCCAGCTCTCATTGGCGGTCACAGCACAAGCTCTCAGATTGATCTCTCTCCTCTCGCTCACTGTTTCACAGCAGCGTATATCCGGTATCTCCACGCCAATTGCTGCAACAAGACACAGGTGTTTCTCATTTGCACTTGACCTACTTACTTACTGCTCGTCTCCCAACTCTCTCTCCCATGGCAGACCTCGCTCGCCCCCCACGCCACAACCATTTTCTTATAAATCTTGCAACTTTTATATATAAAACTTGAGTACTGCAGTGTTCAGTTCAGCATATTTTGCCCTTAAAGGCTCTGCACTCATCTAGACAAACTGAATTGCAACATCTGTAATAAGCAGCATCTGATTGACATGAGGAAAACCCTTCTCTGCACTGTAGAACAAAGAATCCCAGGAATCTGGGATATTTTCAGCATTTCCTTGTGAGAGTTGGATGGACAAGCACATAAAGTTGTCAAAAAACTCTTGTCTCAGAAATCCTTCCAGAATGTTCAGCTTCAGTTGTCTTTATTCATCTGCTTTCAGTCTGTCAATTTCATTCAATCCCATCTGGCATTTGGCAAATTCTGCTTCTGAGATTTTCATGCGTGTTGCTTAAAACAGCAGTATGACCAAAACAGACATCCTTGTCTCTTTTGGTCTGTGCATCCATATTAGAATCCATAATAGCCTGAGAAGGTTGGCACTTGGCAGGTTCATCATCGCAGACGATGGCACTAAGTTGAACTGGCATGTGTTTTTCTTGGTACCACAGACTAGTGATGTTACGTCTGACACCGACGCTCCGAAGCTTGCTTCAAACTCGAACGGTCTTTGCAATGAACCACTGCTTCGGAGCTTGTATCATTACGTCACGTGAAAATGACGTCTGAAGCAAACACACTGGTTCACTCCTGTAGTGAACCACCTGACTGCTTTGACAGCCCAATCCAGTGTTGACAGGTTTGAAACCTGGTGGCTGTATTTCTTATAAAAGTGAAGCCAAACCATGGCAACACCGTGGCTTGTAGTAGTTGGTGTTTGGATTGGCGTTATTGTTGAGGAGAGTGGATTTTTTTTATTTATTATTAATTAGAGAACATATGAACATTGTTACATTAAAAACATGCATCAAAGACAGAAACTTCAAAAACCCTCTGCTACATTATACAAGTACAACCAGTTACACAAGCACATCCTTTTCAACATACAAAAATATCAGTCCCACCAGTTAACAAGTTATAGAGTTCTGCTTCCCACAGCTAAACAAGATAAAGCTTTCACACATGATACTGCCCTGCTAAAAAAAACTATAGAAACCATTACAGAAATTCTATTGGATTTAATGGTTTTCATGGGAATTTTATTGGTTGTAATGGGAATTATAGTGGTCTCTGTGGGTCTCTACTGATATGTGTTGGGTTCTATTGGTGGGGGCATTAAATCCTAATGGAATATGTCCCAAACACACTACAAAAAATATTTTTTTTGTGGTTTAAATGGTAAAAGCCAATGGTTCCTATTGGTATTTTAATAGAAACCATTAGAATTTCTGTGATGGTTTCCAACTCTTTTTAAGCTGGTCTGATCTTATGTCCTTGTCTAAAGAAATAATTACACACACACACACACACACACACACACACACATCATGCTTAAAGGGTAACTAAACCCCTGGTCAGAGCCTGACTCCACCCACTGGCAATATTTGAAAAATGCTGGAAAAGTGGGCAGAGCCCACTTAGGAAATAAATACTCTAACCTGTTCGTTTTCAATACTCGCAATTCCAACTCCTGACTCGCTACAGTGGTTTTGACAAAGCAAGATGGTTTTATACTGCCAAGAGCGTGGTAGCTCGTACCAAGCGCGTGGTGAGCTGGAACCTGCTTCCTCAACCGCTTACATCACGAACAACCGCAAACATCCAATAGGAAAATTCAACTGCAGTTGCCACCGTTCAACCTGAAGAGGGCAGCACTCAGACATTTTTACACCATATATTGTAGAATTAAAACACTTACTTACAAATACTTAACACTTACAAATACATAAAGCCCCATTCTTACAGATCATTAACTAAAAAAAGTTGGTTTAGGGTTTAGTTACCCTTTAATGTTTTATTATCAATGTGAATACATGAAATTCATCAGTATCTGTAATTCACCTTCATAAATGAGTTTCACAGCACTAACACTGTTTCAACTTTGATCGCCTCGGTAAACACGTAATAAACGGGGCATTAAAGGGGCACCAGGCAGCCCTGAGTGTTTTTTCTCTACGAAGCTCCCCCTAGCGTCTGGTAGTAAATGCTTTAAAACACAATGTCGTAAAAACTGTTGTTCCTCCCCTTCTTTTTTATAGTCTCAGCCATAACGCAAACTATCGTTGCCCTTTGCTTATAGCTAGCTGGTGCTTGAATGGGGCCGGGGCGTGTACGTGCATAGTGAACATGTGCAGTGCCGTAAAGCAATTTGTTACATCGCGAGACCTGATATAACGCGATACTTCCTGACGGCGAGGCCAGCGGCCCAAAGTTGCAAGTGGGATTTCTCCGCTCTCGGGCACCAGGGGGGTGCAAAACCACCACCATTCAACCCGAAATAAGTAATATAACCATTCCACTGACTCCGAAGCTGTTCAGTTAAGGTTAAAAAGTTACTTAGACCTTTAACATAAGCCTACTTGCATTTTATGGTTGTCAGCGTTGTTGCATTACATTTACTTCACCAGAAGTTGGTGCTGCAATTTCTATCTGAATGAAGCTTCGAGTAATTAACCATTTTCGACACAATTGTATCAAAAAGCAATATTGCTTCGAAACGCTTCATTTGGCCATCACTACCACAGACTCTCTCTCTTCAAATTCCACATATTATGGCCACTGGGAATACAAATTGACCACATGCAAGTTTTTGAACTGCAAGACACTCAAGACTACAATGGAGGAGTTTCAGGAAGTTCAGAAACAGTGACACTGATATAGAGAATAATTCCTGCTGGAGGGACTTTGTGCTTTAGAACTTTGCAGAGCTATTTCACGCTCAAACAGCAGCATTACACACACTAAAGAAAGTATAATATGTGCTCTTTAAATGTCAGACATCTTTCTATGGGAGCGGTTCTTGTCTGGAATAAACTGCTTAGTGAAGCAGACTTCACTTCTATAGTCAGGAGTTTGTTTTTCAAGAAGGAAGGATTTCAATTTTAAACCACGTGCAGTCTGTCCGCTTGTGATCGACAGGGCCGGCGCTAGCCATTTGGGTGCCCTAAGCACAAATGCCTATGAACCTCTTGAAAATGATCGCATAATCCGCATAGAACAACAATGAAAAAACGTATCTAAGCGGTCTTCCTTTTCTTCTCAAACAAACTAACTGCATCTTAAACAGCCCAAGTTTCAAAATTTCTTGGAGAAACCCCCGTTAAAATAAAAGATTCAACATGCAGGGCTAAAAAAGCCCCGGATCATTTGCACTACTAGCGACGCCCCCCCTGGACATGCATACACGACGCAAGGGCGCCCGCGCTACAAAACTAACATTTTTATTTAAAACATTGTCTTACCTGCAAGCGACGCGCGGCGCAAGTATCATCCCACTGTCTCTTCTTTTTCCTTTTTTTTCGCCCCCGACTCTTGGTGCCTTTTCGAGGCCATGTCTGAGGTCGGTGTCTGCCAAATTTGACATTGATTGAGGCATAATCGAACAGACCACTGGGAGGTGGGGAAGGGGGGGCACCAGAGGGAGACTGGCACAGGAGATTCACCTTTTTCTCGACTAATTTGGTCTAGGCCTATATTACTTTTGTATTGCTTTTGTATATTAACATGCTTTAGACATATTTTATTTGTTATTTATACTAGTAGCCTATTGTGATGATTTTTCACGACCCAGATTTTTTGGTGCCCCCCCCACAAGCACTTGGTGCCCTACGCGCAGTGCGTGATGTGCATGTGCGGAGTGCCGGCCCTGGTGATTGATAACACCTGTTTTTGTCAGTCTTTTCTGATTGGTCTACTCTGCTCTGATTGGTCAGATTGCCCAGTCTGATGTGATTGGTCTACTCTGCTCTGATTGGTCAGATTGCCCAGTCTGATTGGTTGACCACTTACAGCATGTGGGTCATTCCTGGGGCACGTTCAAGATCACAACGGTGCGCAACGTTTTGCTACGGTTTCCGGGTTGAATGTCATGTTTCCTGGAAACGACGTGCACCGGTGTACAACGGGGTTTGAGATGCGCTTTCTCTTGTTTGGTGGTCAGAACTGCAGTCCAATCAGCAGCAACATGTGTATAAAGCACGCGGTATTAAAGTGAACGCGCACAACGGAAGTAATTTACTTTAATTTACTATCGGAAGTTCGATACGCAACAACTGAGGATATTAGAAGACATGTTTGTCGTAAGTATTATTGTAAAAATATAGGATACCAACATGATGATGTAGTTGTTTATATTTTTAGCTTCATTTCAAGTGTATGACATTTGGTATAGAAATAAACAATGCGTGTAAAGTGCTTTTCCTAAAAATGAGAAAGAAAATACAGGGTATTAATAAAACACTATGAACAACAAATAAAGTCAGTATGTGAGGCTAAATAGATGTGTTTTAGTCTTTATTAGGTAAGATGTGTGCTTCCATTTAAGTTTCCACAAATCCCTTCACTAATTGGGATGTTCTCTTGTGTTCTGGGCGGCAAGTGCAGTAACTGTAACATCGGGCATATTTTGTAGTATTAAACATATTTATATCGACTTCATCATGCTCCGAAAATTCTTCACAAAGAACACAAAAAGCCTTCTCAGCTGCTGTAGGTGCAACTCTTGCGTCATCACAACAGTGCGTTCAACGCATCACCGTTTCTGTTTAAAAAACGTTCTGCAACGTTTTGTCGGCGCTGAACGCAGCCCTGGTATGCGGTGACATTTTGGCTTCATAAGTGTTGGTGAAAAAAGGACATGATTTTCATGTTTTAGCATTCTACCAAAATAGTGACATGTTTAACTAAGGAATACATAGGCCTATTGGTCAAGCTCAGGGACTCTATAATAATAATTATGGGTAGATTGTTCAGACACTGTCCATTAAAATATGCCAGGCTGGCATTATGCAAATTAGTTGTAAACCTGGGGCTCGTCCCACACAAGTCTTTTTTTTACAGTCTATGGGTACGATCCGCAGTTCTGCCTAGCCAGCGCCAAGAAGACGTGACATTAGGCTACGCTATAATTTTAATGATGTGAATATTTTCTAGAAATAAAAATTCCAGATACAGCATATTAATTTTTCATCGATTCTTGCACCCAACAACACAACAAGATGACATTTAATAACAATAATAATAATTTAAGCTCCTTATTATGTAGCCGAATCTGTGCTGGTTTGTATTGGCCGCCTCCTTTTCCGTTCGTTTTGCCACCAGCTAACGCTGTGACGTAACTGTGACGTAGGCTCTGGTCTACACCGACTTCATCAGGCTCTGAAAATTCTTCACAAAGAACACAAAGAATGTCCTTCTCAGCTGCCATAGTTGCAACTCTTGCGTCATCAGAACAGTGTGTTCAACGCATCACAATTTCTGTTTAAAAAACGTGCAATGTTTTGTCGGGGCTGAACGCAGCCCAGATCTAATCCACCTCACCTGTGTATGGCAAGCCGTTTTAACATTTAATCATTTTAACCTACTAGTCTCTATTTTCATGCTACTAGTAGCCTACTTATTTTTTAGATACTAGTATCTATTCCATTAAGTACTAGTACTTATTCATTAGCGACTAGTGCTTATTCTTTAGGTACTAGTGCCTATTCTTTAGTACTTATTCAATAGATACTAGTACTTATTCAATAGATACTAGTGCTTATTCTTTAGGTACTAGTGCCTATTATTTAGATACTACTGCTTATTCTTTAGATACTAGTACTTATTCAATAGATACTAGTGCTTATTTATTAGACACTAGTGCTTATTCCAATAGTTACTAGTATTTAATTATACCCAACGTGTTAAGAAAAAATTTAACTAGTGCTTATTTTTTAGTTACTAGTAACATTTTAGATCAAAGATATCCTTACATTAATAGATACTAGTACTATTTAAATAATCAGTATGCAAATAATATGTTGAATATTAATGAACCAACAACATATTAAGGGGAGATGACAGGAAACGGAAGGAGAAGAGGAGAAAGAATTAAGGTGCAACATGTCGGAGGTTGTTGAACAAATTCGCAGAAAATGCAGTCATGTAGAAAGAGCACATGGACATGGAATCTTAAGAAGCGCACATCTGAATGCCATTGATTCGACTTTATTGAATTTAAGAAGAATTGAAGGCATGCTGTCCCCTGAAAGGCCTACCATTTATTGAAGGATTTGTCATAAAGTAAGGGGAACTAAAATACGCATAGCCTACATGTTTATAGTGTTTACAATGTTAAGGTTGTATTTTATTTACCGGCCTTTTACACTATTGCTGAATAGGCTAATAAAAAAACGTATTGGAACTGTGAACTAGTAACTCAGTCACTTATGTTGTTCTAAAGGCTTACCTTCTTTTTTCACCTTCTTTTTTCGGAACACACACACACACACACACACACACACACACACACACACACATAAAGTCCTGCTCGCACTTGCCCATTTAATGTCATGGTGTATTTAACAAAAAAAAGCCGCTGCAAATCTGTCGTAAAATAACCCAAACAGACCAAAATGACAAGTTATTACCTTTATGAAAATCTTGTGTTGCAGTCCTGTGTGCGAGTGAGCAGTATAAAAAATATAATAATGAATAGGCATGTAATATAGTGCATATAGGCTACTCTAATTTTGACATTCGGTCGCATATCAGACGCAGCTATTCGATTTTGTTATTGTGATGAATGCTCTCCAAAAGTCACAATCTCTGGATTGTGTTTGTTTGGCTGGTAATTATGAACCGGTTTTTAACTGTTGTTTGGATTTTATTATTGGCAGTTAAGTCTTTAGTATGGCCTATATCGTCCCCTTGGAATTATAAGGTTCTATCTGCGTTCTGAGCAGTTTTGAGATATTGAGCTTCAAAGTTTTTGCATTACATAGGAAAATGAGTATGGGGAACAAGTTTCTTTCAAACATAAAAATAACAGGGACCCTAAATGTACAAAACACATCACATAATGTAAATAAGTTGTCTCAGAATAAGAATATGTGAATAACTCAATTTTGACAAAAATGTCAGATAGAACCTTATAATTCCAAGGGGATGATATGTAAAAGTCATATTAAACGCATCTTTTCTCCCCTTAACCAATCAGCTTCTTCGTAGTTTAGCCTGCATTACCATATGAACTCTGATTGGATGGCTGAGAGTACTCATGTTTATGTAATAATCTGCTTGAAAGAAGATATCTCTTAATATTTCCTTACTAGTTCCTTATGAGGTTGAAGATATCTGCAAATTAATAGATACTAGTAGCTATTCTGTTTTGATATCATCTATTAATTTATGACTAGTAAGTATTCCAATTTTGACTAGTATCTTTAAAAAAATTACTAGTACTTATTAATTAGATACTAGTACTTATTCAATAGATACTAGTACCTATTTATTAGACACTAGTATCTTTTGTAATTGTTACTAGTAACTATTCTTATATCTTACTAGTCACAACTGCCTTTTTACTAGTCTTATGTTATGACTAGTTAGAACGGCCACTGTAGAGTTCAATTAAAAATCTTACTAGTAAAATAAAAAATCTTACTAGTAACATTTGGAATAAATACTAGTATCTAATAAATAAGTACTAGTATCTATTGAATAAGTACTAGTATCTATTGAATAAGTACTAGTATCTAATGAATAAGTACTAGTATCTAATGAATAAGTACTAGTATCTAATGAATAAGTACTAGTATCTAATGAATAAGTACTAGTATCTAATGAATAAGTACTAGTATCTAATGAATAAGTACTAGTATCTAATGAATAAGTACTAGTAGCTAATGAAAAAGTACTAGTATCTAATGAATAGGTACTAGTATCTAATGAATAAGTACTAGTATCTAATGAATAAGTACTAGTATCTAATGAATAAGTACTAGTATATAAAAACAAGTACTAGTACCTAATGAATAACTACTAGTATCTAATATACTGTATATGTACTAGTCACAATTGGAATAGATACTAGTCAGAACTGAATAGTTGATATCTAAATGAGAGATCCCCATAGAAGTCAATGGCAAAAAAAAAAATTTGTTACTAGTAACAAAAGAATAGTTACTAGTCACTATCGAAATAAGTACTAGTATCTAATGAATAAGTACTAGTATCTATTTAATAGGTACTAGTATCTATTTAATAAGTACTAGTATCTAATGAATAAGTACTAGTATCTAATGAATAAGTACTAGTATCTAATGAATAAGTACTAGTACCAATTTAATAATCACTAGAATCTAATGAATAAGTACTAGTAACGAATGAATAAGCACTAGTAACTATTGGAATAAGCACTAATAAATAAGCACTAGTATCTATTGAATAAGTACTAGTATCTATTGAATAAGTACTATCTATTGAATAAGTACTAGTATCTAAAGAATAGGCACTAGTACCTAAAGAATAAGCACTAGTCGCTAATGAATAAGTACTAGTATCTATTGAATAAGTACTAGTATCTATTGAATAAGTACTAGTATCTATTGAATAAGTACTAGTACCAATTTAATAATCACTAGAATCTAATGAATAAGTACTAGTAACGAATGAATAAGCACTAGTAACTATTGGAATAAGTACTAGTATCTATTGAATAAGTACTAGTATCTATTGAATAAGTACTAATATGTAATGCAAAAACTTTGAAGCTCAATATCTCAAAACTGCTCAGAACGCAGATAGAACCTTATAATTCCAAGGGGACGATATAGGCCATACTAAAGACTTAACTGCCAATAATAAAATCCAAACAACAGTTAAAAACCGGTTCATAATTACCAGCCAAACAAACACAATCCAGAGATTGTGACTTTTGGAGAGCATTCATCACAATAACAAAATCGAATAGCTGCGTCTGATATGCGACCGAATGTCAAAATTAGAGTAGCCTATATGCACTATATTACATGCCTATTCATTATTATATTTTTTATACTGCTCACTCGCACACAGGACTGCAACACAAGATTTTCATAAAGGTAATAACTTGTCATTTTGGTCTGTTTGGGTTATTTTACGACAGATTTGCAGCGGCTTTTTTTTGTTAAATACACCATGACATTAAATGGGCAAGTGCGAGCAGGACTTTATGTGTGTGTGTGTGTGTGTGTGTGTGTGTGTGTGTGTGTGTGTTCCGAAAAAAGAAGGTGAAAAAAGAAGGTAAGCCTTTAGAACAACATAAGTGACTGAGTTACTAGTTCACAGTTCCAATACGTTTTTTTATTAGCCTATTCAGCAATAGTGTAAAAGGCCGGTAAATAAAATACAACCTTAACATTGTAAACACTATAAACATGTAGGCTATGCGTATTTTAGTTCCCCTTACTTTATGACAAATCCTTCAATAAATGGTAGGCCTTTCAGGGGACAGCATGCCTTCAATTCTTCTTAAATTCAATAAAGTCGAATCAATGGCATTCAGATGTGCGCTTCTTAAGATTCCATGTCCATGTGCTCTTTCTACATGACTGCATTTTCTGCGAATTTGTTCAACAACCTCCGACATGTTGCACCTTAATTCTTTCTCCTCTTCTCCTTCCGTTTCCTGTCATCTCCCCTTAATATGTTGTTGGTTCATTAATATTCAACATATTATTTGCATACTGATTATTTAAATAGTACTAGTATCTATTAATGTAAGGATATCTTTGATCTAAAATGTTACTAGTAACTAAAAAATAAGCACTAGTTAAATTTTTTCTTAACACGTTGGGTATAATTAAATACTAGTAACTATTGGAATAAGCACTAGTGTCTAATAAATAAGCACTAGTATCTATTGAATAAGTACTAGTATCTAAAGAATAAGCAGTAGTATCTAAAGAATAGGCACTAGTACCTAAAGAATAAGCACTAGTCGCTAATGAATAAGTACTAGTACTTAATGGAATAGATACTAGTATCTAAAAAATAAGTACTAGTAGCATGAAAATAGAGACTAGTAGGTTAAAATGATTAAATGTTAAAACGGCTTGCCATACACGAAACTGAAGGAGCTTACAGAAACCCATGCTGACACGGGGCTCAAACCGGGGACCTTCCACCTGTGTGGCTCAATTTGCCTTTAGTGCTCTATATATTTTAAATTGCATGACAAAATACTTCAGCTGTAAAGAAAATTAATTGTGCAAACCAGGGATTCCCAAACCTGTTCCTACCTTCCAGCAAAGTTCATCTCCAGCCCTGATCAAACTCAACTGATCAGCTAATTTAGATCTTCAGGAGCACTTGATGATCACGAGCGTTACTTTCCTACTGCCAAACCATAACAAACACTTTAGCTCAACTGAAATAATGTATTTTAGCAAAGCATTCAACAAAACAACAGCGAAGATGAACAAAATACAGAACTATACCGAACTTTTATTAAAACGTATACAGACTAATAATACAAATAATAATAAAAAAAAGTATACTGATATAGGGGAAAAACAACTAGGCCTATAATTTTTTTTTTAACAATGAGTCAAAATTTTATTTAAAACAAAAAGCCTTGTGATGAACAAGGTATTTAAGGCAAATTTAAGCTATAATTTCATTTGAATTAAATGAGCGAAGCTAAAACAAATGTCATAAATGTTATGTTTTGTAATAGGCAATTATATATATATATATATATATATAATAATTGCCTATATAAAGAAATACGGAAAAAATAAAGTTAAAGTCACAATCTGTCTGCAATATTTAGGTGAACAAGTAAATTGTAAAATATCCTTAAAATATATACTACAAAAAACTCAAGCTTTAAATTTATACTTTCTGTTTATTGTCGAACTACATACCTTTGTTCTGCACCAGCATCTCATTGTCTCATTAAATCACTGTATAGTGATATTTACAGCAATCAAAACTCCTCTGTAAACTACAGTGATCTGTGTTATGGGAGCCATACCATTGCCATTAGCAAACTCACAAAAGTTTTTGTCATGGTAAATCAGTACAACTGTGATCAACCATAACTCAAAATAATCCAAATCTACTTAGTCAAACGAAACGGACATACAAATAAATGAAAAATAAATACTGACAAAGCTTTGTGATAAAGTATTTAGTGCAACCGTTACACTATATAAAGACATAACAAAAAATGTGTAGGCCTACACTTGATTACCAATTTGTTGTAATTTGTCATTCAGGAGGATTTTTAAATGTTTTTGAAAGAATTCAAGTCTCTTGGAATATTGTGAAATATGATTAGAATTTAAATGAACTGTTTTCTGTGTGAATATATAGTAAACTATAATTTATATGATCAAAGCTGAATTTTCAGCATTATCTTCAGTGTCACATGATCCTTCAGAAATCCTTCTATTAGAAGGATATATATATTAAATAATATTTTAAATATGATAATTTAGTGCTCTGATAAACTGATTATTTTTGTGGAAACTGTGATACTTTTTCAGGGATTCTTTAATGAATAAAAAGGTCATTGACCATCCTTTATTTAGATGTATTAAATGTATGTAGCCTATTGTAATATTATAAATGCCGTACATGTAGGCCTACATATTCCGGAGCAGAAGGAGGCGGTAATGCAACAAACTGATGACAAATGATGTAAGAAGAAGAAGAAGAAGAACCCGCTCTGAACGTGTTATTTCATCAACAAACTCTTCTCCTGCAACAGATACTTTTCTTTCTGTAACTGCTGTGAAAATGGATGAACGAGAGCAGAAGAGGTGAGGCTTGTGTTATTAATATTTCCTTCAGAGAATGTTTTTCGCATTTTGAGAAGAAACTTATCCAAGAATAAACGATTAAATGGATAATAAAATGAAAAAGTTTTCGTTATTAACTCACCCTCGTGTTGTTCCAAACCTGTATGAGTTTCCCTCTTCTGATGAACATAAAAGAAGATATTTTGAAGACTGTTGGTAACCAGACAGTTTCTATTTCCCATTGACTTCCATATTTTGTTTTCCTACTATGGAAGTCAATGGGTGCCATCAACTGGTTACCAACAATTTTTTTATAATATCTTTTTTTGTGTTCGGCAGAAAAAAGAAACTCATTCCGGTTTAGAAAAAAAAAACAGTGTGAGAAAGTGACGACAACATTTTCATTTTTGGGTGAACTATCCATTTAAGGTCAGAGCAGAGGTTATGTTGGTTGTTGCATCTGAATTTTAGTTGTATCTGATGTTACACTGTATAGAGTTTAAGATCAAATCAAATTAAAAACATATAGGTTAACAATGTTTTAAATCAAAGCAAGTTTGATTTAAAATTGTAAAGGTCTAAAGCATGGTTAATTTGTGAGTTTCCTTCTTCTGTTGAACATTAAAGAAGATATTTTGAAGAATGTTGGTAATCAAACAGTTTCTGTGCCCCATTGACTTCCATGGTATTTTTACTACTGAATGGGTGCCATCAACTCTTTACTGACAATTTTTTAAAATATCGATCTTTTGTGTTCAACAGAAAAAAGAAAGTCATAGGCCTACAGGTTTGGAACAACTTTTTTGAAATATATTTTTCACTTTTGGGTGAACTCAACTTACTATACCTTTAAGGTCAGAGGTTATGTTGGTTGCATCTGAATTAGGGTTTAATCTGACTATATGTAGTTTAAGACAAACCAATTTTGATCAAAATCAAATTAAAAACCTAGGTTAACAATGTTTTAAATCAAAGCAATTGAGTTTTTAAAGTTTCAACAGTCAAAACCATGGCTCACATTTGGGGTTTTAACTATATTAACCATGGGTTTTTGGTTTTATTCAAAGACCGTGGTTAATTTTCATAAGATTATTAAAGGGGTCATGACATGAGAAACCAAATTTGCCTTGATCTTTTGGTATTTTAAGAGCTCGCTGTACCATTAAAACTTACTGCAAGTTTCATAGCTTAAACTCCCTGTGAACCGGAAGTTGCAACCGACTTTTCTCCAGTGTTGTGACGTATTTCCGAGAGAAACGGAATACTAAATGAGGCAAAATAGTGGGCATGGCTTTTTTTTTTTCAACTAGCACCTGATTGGATCTAGAAAAGTAGGTGTTTCTAGTAGCCTGTCTACTGTCCGTTGGACGGGCGTGGTTACGGATGTTCAGCAGACACCCAAACCGTCAAACCTACGTCATCAGGGAAGGTCCTCCAAGGCAGAGGGGAAGGGCATTTTCAGACTTTGATTAAAGATTACGAAGCCAAAAAAATTTTTTGTGTGGATTGACTTGCACGGATGAATTGTTAACCACAAAACGATCAATTTAGGCAAACAAAGTAAGTATGGTCAATTTTGATTTCATGGGGACTTTAAAGGGTTAGCCTAGTTCACCCAAAAATGAAATTCTGTCAGTAATTACTCACCCTCATGTTGTTCCAACCCCGTAAGACTTTCGTTCATCTTCGGAACACGGATTAAGATATTTTTTATTAAATCTGAGAGTCACAATATATCGCACTATGCATCAATATGTATCGTGGATAGTGACAATATGTATTGTGTATAAAAAAACGAGTTTTGGTGTCAGTACTACATTAAAGGGGTGGTAAAGTATGATTTCACTTTTCTAACTGTAGCTAGTGTGTAATGTTGCTGTTTGAGCATCAACAACATCTGCAAAGTTACAACGCTCAAAGTTCAAAGCAAAGGGAGATATTTGCTTTTAAAGAAAAGGACTACAACAAATGGCTGGTAGGGACTACACAACATTCCTCCCGGGTTAGTGACATCACCAACCCTAAAATGTGCATAAGCCACGCCCCCGGACCATGTTGAGCAGAGGAAGAGTTGTTGTATAAAATAGTATTTTTGAGTCAGCTCAAACTTTAGCATCCGTCTTTTCACATGCAATAGAAAGTCACTCTGTGTAAATCTCACAACAGTTCCTATACGAGCGATTTATAGATTATCACGACAGAATATGCTAATTGAAGATAGTTAACTCCACATCAGCAACATAAATTCATCAACTAACCCAGGGCTTGAATTTCGGTGCGGGAATGCGGGGATTGTGCATAATTTATACCATTCCCGCAAGGTTAGCTTTTATAGTGCGAGAAATTCCCGCACAAATATATTTGCTTCTCTCAGAGCAAATTCTTTTTATTTTTTTTATTCACAGATGCGAGGAAAAAAGATGTCAAACTCTCTTTTATTTTCTAATTTAATTTCTCAATCAGCGCTGGACCGGCATCTTTGTCTCCCGCCGAGCGCTGGCTGTTACAGATCATATTTCACGCTGTCAATGCAGTGGTCTGCGTTGCGCTGATCTTATTCACACTATCGAGTGTAGGTGCAGCATTCTAACATTTTGAGTCATAATGAGCTGTTTGTGGAGAAATTATCCACTTCTAAATTGTCATTTTAATCACGAAATTGAAACATTAAAAACCATTTTGCTCTTTATGGTGTGCGAGTGATAGAGCGCGGCAGCAACGAACCAACTGATCAGCTTACAGCGTAACAACATTGAACGCTCGGCCGAACAACTGATCATAGCTGTACAGGTATTATTTTTCATCTCCATAAATATTTCTAGTAGTAAAGCTAATGCAAGGGCAAGAAATCAATTAATCTTTTGCTGATACTTCCTTGTCATCATGGAGAGCGCAGTTCATGGTTGCATAGCAACGACAGACACCACAGGAAAGCAAGTGCTTGTGGAAAGGAGACAGCGGCGCGCCCACGCTTTCCACTTGTTTTTACCATAGACAGTAAAAGAGCGACGTTGTTGATTGAGCATGTGACTGCGCGTTTCTCCTTGTTTTCTATTTTGCGCACCATATTGGTGAAGCGCATGAAAGACTCTGAAACTGAGAGACATAAATACATATAGTTTAAACTGAGTTATTAATATCAAATTGAAGGAGAGCATGGCGTAATTTGTATGACGTTTTTAAAAAAAGCAAAGAATTGAACTGAACTGAAACGCATGAACGACACTGAAATAGAGAGACATTAAGGGCGCTTTCACACTTGGTTCGATTGCCTGTTCCGAACCCAAGTTTGATTGCTCCCCCCTGACCCGATGGACTGTTCACATTATAATATTTCTATCCGAACCGTGGTACGCTTGCGTCATCAGGCTGCAGCTGGCGTAATGGTGTTGCTTGGTAACCGCGAATGAAAAGACGCACAAATGGATAGACCTGACTCGCTCGGCTGACATTACATGTTCTTCTTTTTTTTTTAACCTTTGGTTTTGTTTTCAACATAGACATACAGAAACACACGTCTGTCCGCCGAAGATTCCGAAATTCTCTGCTTGCAGTGCGTCAATCCCTCTTTTCATCAAGTTTATATATACACACACGCGCACACACATATGCGCACGCACACACACACACGCGCACGCACGAACGAATGAAAGAGCTAACTTTATCAGATATTTTACCACATTATACGTCATCAATAGTGGTTCACTTCCGAGGTTTAGTTCGATTGCGTTCATATCAGCAGCGAACCGTACCCGAGTTCACATGAACCGTACCCCAGGCGTACCCCCTTTGGATTCCGCACCATCAGGTGAAGAGGAATGGGAGCGGTAACGTCTCGGTGGGTTGTGTCTGCAGCACTCACATTACCAGCTAATTGCCTTGGTCGAAGAAAATAAAGGGAATCCCCCGTTGGTTTCAAAAGGGACAACGCCCATTCGCTCTCGTAATTCAATAGCTTCAACTCTCAACATAGCAGCGACGGCACTCCTAACTTCCCATCTCTATACTCTCTCCCCGTAAGTTACCCGCTATCTAGCTATCTTCATCGCCAGCGGCCCTAACTGACCGCGAACGATACCCCCCTCCCAAAAAAAAGGTGAGTACCGCCGTCCTGTTGTCCACAATGTCACGGGAAACCGAGCCACCTTCCATCGTCTTTTACACTCCATTTAAACCTTTTTCCGCCCCCGTCTCTCAATACACAGCTCCCGCCCGGTGTTTCTCATTTCTCAATTTCCTTAATTAGTTGCCAACAAACTATCACAAGCAAAGCAACACACATTACACTATCCTCTCCCCCAATGGAACAGACTCGTCCCCGAGTCATACTGAATCCATCTCTTAATCCCGTGTCCACCCAGGTTGACCCCGCTCTCGTACTGGGCGTTGCAACTTTGGCTAATGTATCACTCCCGTGGAGCCCTCAAGGGTGCAGCGGTTTCTGAGAGAGAAGAAAGAACATACGGTTTAAGTCTGTTAAAATGCACCACTATCTCCGGCCCCCCTCTCCTAACAATACATCAGAGATGCGTTCCACCCAAGGGGGTAATCCATCGACCGGAAGTTGAAGCCGGCCGCATGCCGCCATCTTGTAGCAGAACTTCACTTGCGTTAGCATTCCCATTGACTCCCATTCATTTTGGCGTCACTTTGACAGCGAATAAATTTACATCTGAGGCGTTTAAAGACTCCATTTGTCCATTATTTATTTCTAAAGACACACGACAATGTATAAAGGGCTCCATTACCTTCTATGTTACATTATGGCCCCGTAGAAACAGTTTTTGTAAAAATAGGCTAACGATTGCGTCATAACCACTCGACGCTCTGTCGCACAGTAGAGAAATGACCGTACAGACAGGAGGAGAAGCTCACAGGCAATCAATGCATTAACTTAATATAGCGTACTGGCGTTACATTTTAAAATAAATACTATACAAATTACTTACTCCTGCTCACTCACGCCAAAGAACTCTTTGCTCAAGCTCGCCGTCTCTGCAAGATCAACGTTGGCAGTTTTCACGCACAGCTACTAGAATATTTACATCTGTCAGACAGGGTGCTCACGTCATCAAGCTTAGTTTGAGTCGGTTTGAGTCTGCGCGTCAGGAACGGAAGTGCTAAAAAATCGCTAAAAATGGGCTTCAACTGTCTCAACTGAGTTCCAATGAGATGGCTCTGTCCACTTCTTATACTGTCTATGGTTCCACCACTTTATAAGGACCCCGGTAATTTTGGGCAAATACCTTTTTTCTTTGCCTTATTCTGTACCCACACCAATTCCCCCCTAGAATAGAACTGCACATTAGCCCTAAGATCAAATGACCCTTTCTGCTGCCCAGAGGCTTTAACCTGATGTTTCTTTACTGCCTCTACCAATGTGGATAATGTGTCCGCCAACCCAGTCACATACTCACTCGTGAACACAAGCTTCTCATGCTGACCAACATTTAGGATCACGTCCAGAGGAAGAACAATTTCCTGTCCAAACAAGATCTTGTAAGGTGTAAACCCTGTACTGGCATGGACACTACTTTGATAAGCCATCAACACATATGGCAATCGCTCCACCAAACCATTAGATTGTGGATGATATTGAGAGCTACGCGTCTTACTCATATCCAACAGTCGGCACAATTCTTTAAACAGGGCAGACTCAAAATTTCGCCCCTGATCAGAATGAATACTGTGGGGAGTGCCAAAGCGACATATCCACTCCTCAACCAGGACACAAGCAACTGTCCGTGCCTCCTGGTTAAGAAGGGGAAATGCCTCAGTCCATTTGGAAAAGTAATCACTCACGACAAGGATGTACTTATGCTTTCTAGGCATCTCAGGTAGAGGCCCCAAGATGTCCAAAGCAATACGTTCGTGAGGACGAGATGTAACTGAAGCATTCATTGGGGCACAGGGGGCCTTCCCATGTTTCTTTCGAGAAGCACAGTCTACACATTGCCTACACCACTCTCTTACATCTGCAAACCACTCGGGCCAATAGAAATGGTCTCTTACTTTCTCTTGCAATTTTTGAATACCCCAATGGCCTCCCGTTACTGAGCTGTGCAGTTGATTTAACACAGATGCTACCAGCACCTTAGGGAGAACCACTTGTACTTTTGTAGCTACATCTGAGTAAGGCGGGGCACTCGTACCAACCGCTGGTCTTGCACCCGCAATTGGCCCCAAACAGAACTACACTTCTTCAAGGCAGCATTCTGCTGTATTTTAGTAGCCCCATCATCTGGGTCCTGCCTAAGATGAATTAGAAGAGCCAATTCTAGATCATCTCGCTGGGCCTGTGCTAAATCATCACCCACCCCCACATACATTTTTTTTCTGCACCACCTGGGGGCCCTCCTTGACAGCACACACTGATATAGCTGGCCCCTGAAAAGGGCTGCTGGGGCCTTCTTGCGTCTTGGCTTTCACGTAAGCTGGTAGCCGTGACAAAGCATCTGCATTGCCATGTTGGTTTCCAGGGCGATGTACAATTTTATAGTGAAAACTTGCCAATTGCTCTACCCATCAAGCTAACTGCCCCTCTAGGCCTTGAAAGTTATGCAACCATCTCAATGAGTTATAGTCTGTGCGCAACACAAACTCTTTACCTAGCAAAAAATGCTTAAAGTACTTTGTAAAAGTCACCATCGCTAACAAATCTTTCTTTGTAGTTGCATACTTGCGATCCTCTTTAGTAAGGGCCCGACTGGCGTAAGCTATTACTCTTTCCAACCCACCCACCTCTTGTGAAAGCACAGCTCCTACCCCCACATCACTAGCGTCAGTGTCCAATATAAAGATTTTATTGGGGTCAGGATAAGCGAACACAGGGGAAGTAATTAACCTAGCCTTCAACTGGTTGAAGGCTACCTGACACTCCTCGCCCTACCTAAATCGTCTCCCCTTCTCAGTCAGCTGATGTAATGGACGAGCTATATCTGCAAACCCCCTTACAAACAGTCTATAATAGGAGGCCAAACCTAAAAAGCTCCTCACTTCAGTCTGAGTCCCAGGAATTTCCTGCGCCATTCCCTCACTGCTTCCACCTTTACAGGGTCAGCCATAATTCCTTCCGAAGAAATTATATGCCCTAAATACCTGACACGAGAGGAAAACAAATCACACTTAGAAGGTTTTACCTTCAAATTTGCAACCTTCAACTTAGCCAATACTTCCCCCAATCTCGATAAATGCTCCTGAAATGAACGACCAAACACTATAATATCATCCAAATAAACTAAACATGTAGTCCATTGCAAGTCAGCTAAAACCACATCCATTAACCGCTGAAATGTGCTAGGTGAGTTACAAAGGCCAAAACTTAAGACGTTAAATTCAAATAACCCATTTCTTGTGGAAAAAGCAGTCTTGCACTTATCTTTAGGATCTACCTCAACCTGCCAGTAACCACTGGCAAGATCCAGGGTGGAAAATAACTTTGCATTAGTCAAACTATCCAAGGCATCATCTATTCGGGGAAGGGGATAGGCATCCTTAGCTGTAACATCATTCAGCTTCCGGTAGTCTACGCAAAAGCGCAAACTACCATCCTTCTTTCTTACTGGGACAACCGGCGCAGCCCATGGACTACATGAGAGCTGTATAATCCCATTTTCTTGCATTTGCTTAATATGATTATGTACCTCTTGTTGCAAATGCAACGGAACTCGGCGTGGAGGTATCTTAATTGGCTTTGCATCCCCTGTATTAATCTGATGCAAGGTCAGGTGGGTTCGCCCTAGATCATGATTCCCAGTGCTAAACACTGAAGCATACTACCCCAACAACTCACAGATGGCCTGCGTTTCAACCATAGACAGCCCCTTTTGATCCAACCCCAGTTCCATTAAGAGAGCATCCACCGACCACCCTACAGGCACCTCCAACTCATTTTGTTCGCTGCCAGCCACTGCTTCAGGACCAACTACTACGTCTGTAGACAAGGTCCCAATCTTCATCCCCTGCCTAAGGGTGAGAGGGTTATCCGTTACATTAATAACTCTAACAGGAATAACCCCTTGCCTCACGTTACAAACGACTCGAGCCTCTAACAGATCACAGTGTTTTGATAAAGAGGAGGAGAGTTCCACCATCCCAGCTATCTGTCCTGCAAGGAGCCCCTCTACTACCCCAGAAATAATAGCTTCACTACGCGGCTGTACTATGGAGTCTATTTGAACAGTGACAGCCTTAGGCTGACAAGCATCCACTGATAAAATTAAGGGGAACTTCCTACCCATTACTGAACAGCACTTTTCCCTCACATCAATGATTGCCCCATACTTCAGCAGAAAATCCATTCCCAGCAAAATATCTGGGGTAGATATGTCAGCTACAAGAAACTCATTTATTAACGCTAGGGAACCAAACTGACAAATAGTTTGCCACCGGCCTAGAATGTACATAGTACCCCCATTAGCTGCAGAAGCTTCCCCCACATAATCCAACAACTGACACCCCTCCTCTGTTAATTGTAACCACACATGTTTAGGGATAATTGAGGCCTGCGCCCCTGTATCCAATAACAAATGTACATCAGACCCACCTATTTTAGCATTGAGATACACTCCCGAGCTGGGTTGATAACACAGAGCCAATCTCGTGGACTTCACTAATGAGAGGGCAAGCATTTGGCCCTCTGTGCCTGCCCCCTCTAGTTTCCCTGCAAATAGGGGCAATTTCTACGTAAATGACGGTTACACCCACACTCCCAACAGGCTTCTCGATCACGAGATGACCGGTCCGTAGCCCACCCCATCTGTCCCGAGTCTCAAAAGAACCACTTCGCCTTCCAGCTGGTTGTGTCTCACCACAAGCCTGTAGTGACTGAACTGTCTGCTGTAAAGTTTTTACTTCCTGTCTTAACCCTTCTACCACACCCAAAAGTGTCTCCATTTGTGTATTATCTTTAATACTTTCAGACACCACCCGCACTTTAGTATCTGCAACAGAGCAGTTTCGTTCCAAACTTCGAATTAATTCTAATTCAGAAGTCAAATTGACAGCCTCTTCTAAGGTGGATGGTTTTGCACTGCGAAGTTGGACACGCAAATCCCCACTCCCCACGTGTTCTATAAAATGGTCACGAGCAAATAGATCACGTGTATTATTATCAGCGGAGGGGTAAGCTTTAGTAATCAAACGACGCAAAGCATTCCCAAATTCCCTCGCAGTCTCACAATGCAATCGCCGACGGGCTAAAAAACTGGCCCGGTTTCAATCATCAATATCACACGGCTCCAAACACCTCCCTAATGATGCTTTTAACACCACATAACTGCTTCGAGACTCAGTGGATAGTCCACAATAAATATCTCGAGCCCTACCAGATAACAATAAGGAGAGGAACTTCAACTTCAAACTGTCATCCCAGCCATTCACCTCCGCGGCCATTTCAAATTGTCCTATCCAATCCGACCAATCACGATTAATTCCTGTAAAAGTTTCAGGCATAAATACTGGTCGTGTTGTCGCCATCCTAGACACTGAACCCTGCCCTGTTAGAACCCTGTCAAAAGAAGCTGATGGTGCGCTATCCCCCTCTGGGTCCAACATAATAGCCTAATTTCCTACCGCAATGATTTCAATGTTAAGTCAATGCAAAGACGCGTTACGCGCGTAAAAAATTTCTGCGGTGCGAATGAGGCATAGAGCGCGACGCGGTAGATGCGAATACGCTTCAATCGCGCGTCAAGTTCGCGCGAATAAGCTTCTGGCCCGTTAAGCGTGAATGATTTAGTTAGTGCTATTTGTGCATTCACGCGTTGACGCGAATTCGCATCTGCCGCCCGAGTTGAAAAATCTGAACTTCTGCGTCAATTCACGCCACGTTAACCAATCAGGAGCATGCTTGCTGTCACGTGGTGAAGTATCTGGATGCTGGATGCCTCAATACATTATTTTGTAAAATGACAAAATGGAATAAAATGACTATTTTATTCTATTCTGTTCTAATGCACAACAAAGCAAATATTTTATCACATAAAAACTTGACGCGCTATTCGCGTCCGGTGTGAACGCACAGTAACTGACCGCGAACGATACCCCCCTCCCAAAAAAAAGGTGAGTACCGCCGTCCTGTTGTCCACAATGTCACGGGAAACCGAGCCACCTTCCATCATCTTTTACACTCCATTTAAACCTTTTTCCGCCCCCGTCTCTCAATACACAGCTCCCGCCCGGTGTTTCTTAATTAGTTGCCAACAAACTATCTCAAGCAAAGCAACACACATTACAATATATAGCCTAGGGCTAGTTTAATGTCAATTTATAGAAGAGCATGGTGTATTTTGTATAAAGTTTTTTGTTTTGTTTTTTTGTTATTAACTGTTTTGAGAACTGGAAATGCACAATTCATGCATACAAATCTGTAGATATTAATAAATGAAGATGACTAAATTAGACCGATGCATCAAAAGTTATTCTCCCCCCCATAATCTTTAGATCCCCCCCATGTGACCCATGTAAGGGGGGAATTCCCCTTTGTGCATTTCCAGTTCTCAAAACAGGTAATAATAGCAACAACAACTAAAAAAATTGTTTTTTTAATTCAGGCCCTGAACAAACCATTCAGAGACGTCCTGTTGCATTCTACATGTTGTCACTTCTTCTTGAGTCTCTCCATCTTTGTCTGACTCCGTTTTAACATTAAAGGCAGAACAGTTTCTGTCATGTTAGTGTGTGTGAGGTAATTGCAGCTGCTAACACACACAAGCTCTTGAAACCCCGCCCTCTGCAGCAGCTCATTTGCATTTATAGGGCCAGGCACAAAACATTTATATGCTATATATAAATATCTGTGGGGTATTTTGTGCTAAAACTTCACACACACTCTGGGGACATCAGAGATTTATTTTGTGAAAATGGCATTTTACCACCTCTTTAAACTACTATAATGTATAATAATGCAATGGGGGAATATTTGTGGGTGCTGGTAATGCCAAATGTCTGATGCTACCAGTAAAAAGTGTCCGACACTATTTTAAATATCTAGTCAGTGACAGAGTGAAAGCATATTCATCTACAATAATTCAGTATTTTCAGATTCATGATTCATGAATATTGTTATTCTGGTGTCTCTATTGTCCTGTGCTTTGGGTTTCAGCACCAAGTCCAAGACTATTCATTTACACACACAAACACCAAATTTAGCATTTTAATCAACAGTACATTTTTGTTTACCTTGTATCATATGTCTTGGGAGTATCGCAATAATATTGTATCGTGAGTTCAGTCTCGTGATATCGAATCATGACATGAGGTATCGTTACACCCCTAAACAATCATTCCAGCCAGTCACAATATAAATGCTAATACCTCTGTTCTGCTGCTTCCCATTGACTTTCTTTCAATCACATTTCTTTATATCATCTCTTTTTTCTCGAAGATCTGCTGAGTGTAATATCATACACTGTTTGCGGTGCCACGAGCCTCAGGAGAACCTCCTCGTACACCTGGCCCGGGTGTGCATGGGAAACGGCAGAACACCTGAAGAGCTAGTGGAGGAGGTTCAGAAGGCCAAGGCTTCCAGTCGAGAGTGGATCCGCAACAACAGGACCTGGGATTACCGGGATCTCCGTGAGATCCTGCCCGACACACACTCCCGGGTCCTCATGGTGAAGGAGCTCCTGCGCCGGGGTTTCTTCATCATGAACCAGCCTCCGGAGTCCCACACGGCCCTGGATCCTGGGAGTGACTCGGACACCACCGATAGAGATCCTCCTTCACCCACAACCTCTTCCGTGAAGATAAAGATGATGGAGGCGGGTCTGCATGGCAAGTTCCCGGCTCATGCCAAGCTCCTGGTGGACTTTAAGAAGTACTTGAAGTCACTCATGGTCTCTCACTGGCAAACCAAGGTGAGATCTCTTCACCAGTTTAATTTCACATGTTTTGCTTATAGATTTGCGCAAAACTTTTGCGCTATTTTCTAAATGTCCATAAAACAACTATTGCGAAATGACGGTGTTTCCATTAACCGATGTTATGCGACTAAAACATCTTTTTTTTTTCGCAATAAGTATTTCCAAAAATCAAGTAGGTTTATGTATATCTCAGCCAACGCTAGGCTTTGATATTAATTTTGTTACTCTCTACTAGCTTCTACTAGCCCAAAAAAACAAAAAAGTTTCATATATACAGTATAAATGTTGATTAAAAAAACGATTGCGAAATGAAGGCGTTTCCATTAACCGATGAGACTAAAATGTAATTTTTTTTCTTTCGCGATAAGCTATTCCAACAATCACGGCAATGGATGAATTGGATATGGGTCACAATTGAAAAAATCGGATATAGGCAACAAATCAGAATTGGGCATCAAGACCTGCAGTGTTAACAAGGCCTAATGACAAGAAGGTCATTATCCCTACTAGTTTAATAAAGGACTATGTCTCGTTTTCTGTCCAAACATACTGCACCATCTACGTCAGGTGACCTGTAAATGAGCACTGTTTCCATTGCAGTTTAATGACATATTCCTTTTTCGAACTGCCTGAAAGACCACCTCATGCGATATATGGGAGTTTGTGCAAAATTGGCGTATTTCCATCAGGCGTATTTTCAATTTTCAATTTGAAGGGTAATGGAAATGCGGCTAATGTTCCTTAGCTCTTCTTTCTTTTAATGATCTGAATTAGGGATGTCAATTTTCACAAATTCCCATGATCGATCGTCGTTTAAATTAACGATCAATTAATCGATTAATCGTTAGCCTAATACTGCGCTATGCGTCGCTGCAGTGTCATATGGCCAACAGCATGAGGGTCTGCAAAAGCTGCTCAAAACGCTCTGTTCCTCACCAAATGAATGAGAATGGTTTTTAATCTAAATAAAGGGCTAGTAGGATTGTAAAATGTTTCGATGTGATTGATAATTAAATTAATTAATTAATAATCAAATATAACGACTAATACATACGTGTCACCAACGCCGCCTCAGATGCGCTTGTCAGAATGTGTGCCTGTTGTGGTCGTGCTCTTCCTGGAACAACGCACTGAAAACGGCAACTAAACCCAATTAATTCACAATGATTTAATGATTAATAAAATAGTGTTCTCATGTTATGTAATATGACAGTCCCAAATTAATCATCGTTATTATTAGTCGTGTATTGTTGCTTGAGCGGCGCGCGCTGAATGAATAACAGTTGAGCACTTTTCTAGCGCGTTATTTAACTCAAAGAAACACATCCTATATGAGATTAATCATATATACAAAATAAACATATTATTACAAATTATATCTTCACAAAATTACGTGAATGAAGTGAACTTGAACTAAGTTACGTGCCATTCAGAATGACTCGTGTTGTGGACGCGCTCTTCCTGGAACAACGCGACACGGCAACTAAACCCAAATAATTCACAATGTTTTATTACAATATTGTTCTCTTTATAATGTTATGTAATATGACAGTCCCTATAGTCATTATTGGTCGTGCATTCGCCGTCTGAGCTGCCCGCACTAAAGATCACGCTTCAATTCTTAACCAAATGCATCCAATATGAAATAAATCAGATATAGATAGGCGTACACAAAATAAACAATTACAACTTACATTTGCACAAAACAAAAGGCTGCGAATGCACACGCAAACTTATAGTCATGATGAAGGTGTAAAATAGTCCCGAGTCCCGACTCCCAAACATAACTCCGGCGCTCGTTAACATGTTTCGCGGTTGAGCAGCACGCACTGACATGAACCTGCTTAATCGATGATCGATAAGTTTTATCGATTAAATGTTTTATCGACAATTAATCGATCGTCGATTAATCGTTGACATCCCTAATCTGAATGCTGATCTGCTTTCTCAGGTTGACAGCGTGTCCCGTGTCCTCCGGTACGTGCAGCCCACAGCGAGTGAGCCGTCTCTGGACTTCTTGTCAAAGGACACAGAGACCCGGGACTTCCTGACGGCCCTGCAGCGCACCGGCATGAGCACGGGCTCCATCCATTATTACATCAAGAGCATTAATCTGTTCCTGGAGTACCTGACGTCACGGCGGGATCTGTGCAGAACCGACCCAGAGCTCCGGGCCAAATGCCAGAGTTACACTGACATGCTGACGACTCTGGGGAAAACTGTATCCGAGACGCAGGACGAGGATATGGACACAAGGTTAATGGGTCATCTTGCATTGTGCTTTTTTTTTTTTTTTTCTTTACTAAATGTTATACATACATGCATGCATAGATGGATAGATACTTTATGAATCCTTCTCAGGAAATTAGATTTGTTTCAATAGCAGCAACCACAGACATCATCAAACTATCTAACTTACTACATTCATAAAACAAAAACATTCACTAAAGCATTCTAAACCCTGTATATTAACTAAAAACATGCTATATCCTATAATGATAATACTAAAAACAGATACACAAACCAAATGAACTAAAGCATACAACCCGAACATTTATGGTTATGGTTGCTTCCTCACATAATCCCAAGGATGGTGTCTTTAATAACCGCTCTTGTTTATGTTTAATCCAGTCACAGACGGTTGGGTGATAGAGCTCCCAGCATTAGAGATTGCCAGAGGATCTTGAGAGTTGCGAAGTCAGACTTTCTCAGGATCCACGGGGATCTGCTGAAGGGCACAGCGGTCTCGAAGCCAGAGAAGACGATGTACCGTTATTACTGCCAGGCGCTCCTGGTCTTCCGGCACATGCAGACTGCAGGAGCCGTGGCGGGATTGACCGTGAGTTCATCTATTTTAAAGGTGCCTTGTGTAATGTCCTCCAGAAAGTGAGTTGGTCTACTCTAGAGTAACAAACGAGAAACGGCATAGTCTCTATGCTCCGCCCCTACAGTCTATGGCTCCGCCCCTACAGTCTATGGCTCCGCCCCTACATTATATGGCTCCGCCCCTACCTTCACAACGACCCTAGAGCCACAGCCGTAGCCGAGCCGACTCCTAATAGAGGACGTTTTGACTCCAGAGGAACGTTGGTTGATGTCAAGTGATTTTTTTTTTTTTTTTACTTTTATTTTGTTTATTGTTTTATATGGTTTTTAGTAGAACACAAAAGAACAGAACAAACAGGTCACAGGGGGTATAACATACAATTATGTTGTTCAAAAACTGTTAATGTCAAATCAGGGGTTACTTTCCCAATAGTCTCAGAGGAGTGAGAGAGAACTTTTCCTTTTCTATTTTCCTCCTCTCTTCCTTCCTTTATAATAATATCAGGAGAATAATTGTAATTGTCCTTTCAAGTCAATAAAAGGTTCAAGGTCCCATCGTACAATATACAATTCCAGAATGTTTTCATTGGATAAGTATTTTACATACTGAAGGAAAAAAAAAAAGAGGGAGAGGTTCTCAATATAGTATCCTTATGTTCACTCCCTGCTTCTATACATTAGCCATTTTGACCAGTACTTGTAAAATGTATCCATGTTTAATCGTAAAGAGAAGGTCAGCTTTTCCATATCATATAAATGACTTACAATCACTATCCACTCATCTTTTGTTGGTGGACTCTCATGCAGCCATTTCTTAGTTATTGTTTTTTTACTCGCAACTAATAATACATTAAGTAGGTATTTGTCTCGAGTATTAAGATTAGTTGGTATATTTCCTAAATATATAGTACTGAAACTGTACTCCGTCTCGAATCCCAGTATCAATTTTATTTCAGTGATTATCTCTAACCAAAAAGGCTGAATCGTTAGACATTTCCAGAATATGTGAAAGTAATCTGCCATAGAGGTTGATGTCAAGTGATTTTTAAATATGACATCTTCAAGCTACTCCCCTTCACCCTTACCAGTGAATATGTTCATATTCGTTTTGTTCGTATTACATTTTTATTGTTAGTTTGAATTACATTAATTTGACAGACAGCATTTGCTGATGTTGACCAAGCTAGCGCCATTCAGAGCTGCAAACTCTCACGAATTCACCGTGAGACACACGCAATTGACACTTTTCACGCTCTCACGCCACACATCAATTTTCTCACGCACAGAAGAATCGCAAAGCAAAGAGGACACGGAGACCGACAGACTAGACAGAGCAGGTTAGTTATGATACAAAAAAATCTCAGCTCTCAGATTCTGTCAATTTTATTACGCAATTCAAACAATAAATACCGTTTTGGCGCTTGTCAATTTTACACGACAGATCCCTAGCGCACGTGAACCGATCATCTCTACTAGCTAATAGTAAAAAAAACACGAACCCTATTGAAAGATACAGTAGGCTACAACTTAAGTTACCAAAATGTATTCCCTATTTTTTTTAATCAGCGTGCAGAGGTCAATAACATAGCTGGAGAACAAATATGTCAGATTTACCTCAGGAAAGCCATTTAATAAACATAATATAGGTCACGTAGTTGGCAAGAAAAAAAGAGCTATATAGAGAAATGTAGTAGTGGCTGTACTTTCCACACGATTAACATCAGGTTCAAGTACGCCCACAGGCCGTGCGAGTTTTTCGTGTATTGCAGACAGTTTGGCTGGTGGTTATGTATGTTGCCCGCATACCGCCTCCCATGGCCGAAACTGGTATTATGACACCTGTCGGGCCGGGGCTAGTAATTTAGCATGCTAATTCAGGTTGATATCTCTGCAGCTCTATAACTTGTCATTTTTTTTAATGACATCATCGGCCTTATTTCTTCTCATTTTTTGGGATATTTTTACCTCAATTCTAACACATGGCACTTTTAACCCTTGTGTGTCAATTACAAAAAGTTACACACATAGAGGACAAAAATGTCTGTCAAAAACCGGTCATAGAATTAAGTTTGGTCTCGTTTTAAAGAAGACCCTTTGGCAGATTATTGTTGAAGTAAAGTAAAAGTTATAGAGGTTTAAGTTTAACAATATTTCATATAAAATATATATTTTATGAAACATGTTGAGCTCTAAAACTGCTAGAAAATGCCAGTCTGGTAAATTATCCAGACAAAATTGTAAATATTCATAGATTAAAGGGGTCATGATGACATGGTTTTGTTTTTTGTTTTATTATGTTCCCTTAGGTGCAATTATAGTATTACTATAGTTTTTTTGGAAAACTAATATTTAGTGATTTATGACCTTTTCCCAGCCCGTTTCTTATCCCTCAACTCACTCACTCAAACTCACTCAACTCACTCAAAGCCCACCGAGAAGGAAATGAATAGTCAATGAATATCAGTGAATAAAGTCAATATTTTTGTTTTTTTTGCGCACAAAAAGTATTCTCGTCGCTTGATAAACTGAAGATTGAGCCACTGTAGTCACTTGGACTATTTTAACGATGTCTTTAATAACTTTTCGGGGGAACAAGTTTCAATCCCTTAGAAGCTTATGGAGGAGTGATCCAGCTCTCAGATTTAATCAAAAATATCTTAATTCTTGTTCCGAAGATGAACGAAAGTCTTACGGGGTTGGAACAACATGAGGGTGAGTAATTACTGACAGAATTTTCATTTTTGGGTGAACTAACCCTTTAAATCGTCCCAAAGGAATCTAATAAAATGTTCTCATCACATTATATGATCCCTATCATATCCTGTTTCTTTGGTTTTGTTTTGTTATTTTATCAAATCAAATGACCTTTCACAACCCAGAGCAGGTAAAACAACATATATTCACTGTAACGAGGTAAGATGTTATGGGAAGAAGGAGGCGGGACCCGGTGAACATTCAAACACTTTTAATAATAAAATAAAACAATACAAAGACAAAAGTATAAGCCAGCAGCCCCTCACGGACGACTGCTGGCTACACAAAACAGAAACAAAACATAACATAAAAGCTTCCGCTCCTCCGTGAGCGATGCGAGACCGGTGCGTCTCACTCGTTATCACTCACGTCCCCCGACCTCGTCCTGCTCGCCACATTCACATATTCATGAAGTGTAATGCCGCGTTCCAGGCAACCTGTAACCCGTGTTTTTCCAACCTTATACCCGTGAAAGTGCACTGGAACGGCAGTCAAACCCGTGACTTCCCACCCGTGAACTCGTACTAGATCGATCTACTCCCAGTTACGAGTCGTGATTTACGTGCTCAAAAACCTGCCTGGAACGCGGCATAATACAAGTTCATAAAGCCTATACACAGATTCCACCAATATATCAATTTCCAACACATTGAATAAGCACAAAAAATACAAATCATTTACAAATTCATAACTCCTCAACATTAGTTTCAGTAATGCCCATTGAGCTTGTGTATAGTTCATATAGCTTGAGTAACTATTGTTTTTAGTGAGTGCCGTTGAGTTTGTGAATAGTTCATAGCTTGCATCCTCAACTCAAGTATATTTATATAGCGCTTTTCACAATATAGATTGTATCAAAGCAGCTTCACAGTATCAATCAAAACAACATAACAATGTTCGTTTATTAGTGGAAAAAACATCCACGTTTGGTAGGGCTGATCAATGGTATTAATGATTGGTTAAATAATGTGAATATCCCCAACTGAGCAAGCCAAAGGCAACATCCTTCAGAGGAACTATTTTGTGTACCTAGTGTAAAATAGATTTATTAAAGGAAATGGGGGTGAAATTGTAAAATTCCAATAAAAATACACACCTGTGCCAAAATGTATATTAATGTATATAAAATACAAAATGTAATTTACACAGGCAAAAATATGAAATAAAACAAAACTGAAAAAGACCATAAGGTTGCACAAGGGTTAATGAGTTTGTACTCCTGATATGCTGAACACGTATGCAATAGTAAACTAAACCTTTTCAATGTTCCCCAGGATGAGGACTGGGTGGAGCGGATCGCTCAAGGTGGCCGGGTGGTGATCGGCGTAAGGAAGGAGAAAACTGCTAGCATGCAAATAGCCTTGACGCAAGAGGAGGAAGCTGTGAGTTTTAGCATGATACAAACAGCAGATTGCACAGCGCCAGTGTCTTACATTCAATAACTCTCTGGTGTTCTCCAGTGTTTTCAGCTGTACTACAAGCAGATCCGGCCTGGGAACATCAGGCGCGAAATATTCTGCCAGGGTTTTTTCCTGTCGTCGTCCGGCGAGGCTGTTACCAATGTGTCACATGACATATACCACCTCCATGAAATGTACGTACACAGATCCACGTGTAAATGGAGACACTTTACTATAATCTTGTCAGTCACGGTTAGAGTTGGGTATTCTGCTTTTCGATTCCTAATTTCGATTCCAATAAGGTAAAAAAAATTACTTGGATATCATTCACATTTAGTCTTATTGCAAAACATTTAGTTGTAGCTAAATATCTTGAACAAAAAATGACAGGCTAAAAATACCATAGCAAAAAAAAATAACTAGCCTAATTAATATAAATTTCAAGCATTATTAAAGACAAGTAAACACTCTTTATTAAAAAAGAACTAATAAAATACTAGCAATCGCAAAAAATAGATACAACTGAACAAAGATACGATTGAAATAAACATTGTTTTAAGATTTTCAGTTATTCAGGTACAGAAACTGTAATCAAATATAAAATAACACTGCACTTTATAAATAAAATGTACATTAGAAATAGTGATCGACCGATATTGATTTTTTTAACCGATACCGATTATTTGCATGTTTATGTGCCCGATAACCGATATGCAGAACCGATATTTATTTACTGTTATACTTCTGTTTTTAACACAATTATTACAACACAAATGAACTGAACAAACCATTTTATTTATAACAATCACTCCCTCCTTGCATACAAAAAAAAAAAAAAAAAAAACTTTCTATTTATACACAAATAAATAGAGGGGTCTGGGTCCAACAAATAAAGTGCACTACTAAGTGTCTTTGTTTAAAAATAAAAGCTTTGATGAGGTAAAAAATAAAGCAAAACAATTATTCTAACATATGGGGGGAAAATTAAATTAGTCTTTCGTGTTAAATTAAATCTTCAAATTACAATAAAAACATTTATATTATTACATTATATAATTTATATCTAAATTATACATATAATTTATAAGCATCAGCAGCAACAATGTTAACAATAGGCTAAATGAATGTTAAAAGTCTAATGTTTTCATATGGAGAAAATAATTGACAGGGGAGTCATATCTTTGCAGAAATGTAATTCATTTAAAACAGTTTTAGAAGGTTTATGTGTCGTTTAATAGGTTTAAAGAGTGAGGAATAATTCACTGGGTAATATTAATTCACTGAATAATATTAGCTGGAATATAACATTGTCAGGAAAGTAACAAACAAAACAGCATATACATCATTGCATTTTCCAACTAGTATGTTATTAATTAATAATATTTTTGTTGGTCTAGATCATGAAATGCTTTCTGACAAAGTGCTGTTTATCTATGCATTTGCACAGAACTATAACTTGAGCTACTCAACCGCGATCGCGCGTGCAGATAATAAATAATTAATTTCCGCGATCGCGCGTGCAGATAATTAATTTCCACAAAGCGGTATATTTAGATGTGTATTAGCGAAATAATTGCTATGTAATAAATTATAATATAATCTAGGGTGTATAAACAAGATAATCTTGTCAAAAGTTTCATTCTGTGGCCGTGGTTGAGCATCCCTGATCATCAACCGAACCGAGTGCTCAGCAATATGAACAAACTTTTCTTTCCGAGACTAACGGTGAGCAAATACAACAGATAGATCATTAAATTCAGCGTTTTTATTTTCAACATGTACTCATTCATGTCTGTTTCATTTAATAAATGTAAAGTTACGTCTTTATTGGGGCAGGACATGACGGATTACGCTATGTGACTCCATGAGTTCGTCTCAATTTTTTAGAACCAAGCTGCATAAATAAACTACCAGTATATCAGGCATTTATGTCTCAAATCTTATTTCTGCATGTCTGTTATGTTAAATAAAGTTGAATAATTAAAGCAAAGCAAGTAGGAGTTGTTGTTGACTGATCTCCTCAGACGCGGGCTGCAATGGCGGAATTCTCAAAACGGCCACAAGATGGCGCCGTTTAACGGCGAATCCGATATTACAAAACCGATACCCGATTATGGGAAAATGCTTAAATATCGGGGAAAATATCGGTAAACCGATACATCGGTCGATCTCTAATTAGAAATATAGTTACAAAAGTTATTCAGTCAAGAACTAGTGAATTTTCTCTTTCTTTTGTTGTTTGATTAGTGTTATTATAGAGACGGCAGGTGCTGTCACTTTAACAGTTGCCCAATATGCAGTAGTCAACATTTGAAGTGGATCATAAATGTTCATCAGAGTTGTTCAAGACAAGAACGGGTATTGTTCAAAATTCATGTATAACTTTGATGAAAGGTTTTGATCCACTTCAAATGTTGACTACTCTAGTTATAATTAAAAAAGTAGTTGTGTGCACATCCCACCTTCTGGCAGAGTATATTTCATCTAATAAAGTGAAAAACATGTAATGTCCGCAACACTGTTTTTAACTCCCATATTTAATAAAATATCGCCGCCTTTTTTATTAAATATGGGAGTTAAAAGCAGTGTTCCGGACTACTGTAGTTACACATGCCTGCAGCACTGAAAAATTAATGGTTTAAAATCACATTTTCTGTGAGCGTGCTTTTAGTGTGTCTTTAAAGGTGCTGTATGTAACTTTTTTTACTCTACTAAAGCATTAAAATACCATAATATGTTTGCAGATATTTAGGAAACATGCTGTTCACATACCCTTTTCTCTGAAAAACACTTTGCAGAGATTGCAGATTCCACACAACCTAAAAAGTCTCGATATCCATCAAAAAATCTCTATGAACGAGAGCATATTAAAACGTGGATAAATCAACTAAGTCTCCTTGGCTTTTGTTGTCAATTGCGCTCGTTCCTGTTGCGTGTCTCAAACTTTCAACCCGCGTGAGCGTCGAGTCTGAGGAGGCGGGAAACAACGATCCCTCCTTTTGAATTTGGACTGCAGTACCTATTCCCAACAATAACGTTAGCTGTCATTCTTACAGACCGCACCTTTAATGTTTTTAAATCATATCGAAACGCTCGCAAAGAAATCGATAAGAGGAATCGAAATTTTAATTTTATAACAAGTATCCGGTTTCAGACCAAGTATTGATTTTCGATTCCCTAGTCACAGTCATCACAGTTAACATCTGATGTGATGCTTTCTTCCTGCAGGTATAAACTGTCCTTTGTAAGTAGTCAGGATGTGCGCAGGGCTGTTGGATTGGCTTCACGAAGCCTCCCGGTGCACAAAAAGGATGCTGTAAACCGTTACCTGGCCCGTAACACTGGAGCGGTCCAGCGGCCTCAGGACATCGTGGACGCCGCTGTGCTCCTCGACTCCTTGTCCGGGTCAGTCTCTTCACTCAACAAGGACTCAACACATCACCTAGGGCCGGTTGTATAAGACTAGTCTTACAAGGTAGTAGTTTTCTTTAAAGGGTTAGTTCACCCAAAGATAAATTTACCCCATGATTTACTCATCATAGATGTATATGACATTCTTCTTTCAGACGAATACAATCAGAGTTATATTAAAAATCTCCTGGCTCTTCCAAGCTTTGTAATGGCAGTGAATGGCTGTTTATGTTTTGAAGTCCATCATAAAGTGCATCTGTCCATGATAAAAGTGCATCTATCCATGATAAAAGTGCATCTATCATCATAAGTGCATCTATCCATGATAAAAGTGCATCTATCATCATAAGTGCATCTGTCCATGATAAAAGTGCATCTGTCCATCATAAGTGCATCTATCCATGATAAAAGTGCATCTATCATCATAAGTGCATCTGTCCATGATAAAAGTGCATCTATCATCATAAGTGCATCTGTCCATGATAAAAGTGCATCTATCCATGATAAAAGTGCATCTATCATCATAAGTGCATCTGTCCATGATAAAAGTGCATCTATCATCATAAGTGCATCTGTCCATGATAAAAGTGCATCTATCATCATAAGTGCATCTATCCATGATAAAAGTGCATCTATCATCAAAGTGCATCTATCCATGATAAAAGTGCATCTATCATCATAAGTGCATCTGTCCATGATAAAAGTGCATCTATCATCATAAGTGCATCTATCCATGATAAAAGTGCATCTATCATCAAAGTGCATCTATCCATGATAAAAGTGCATCTATCATCATAAGTGCATCTGTCCATGATAAAAGTGCATCTATCATCATAAGTGCATCTGTCCATGATAAAAGTGCATCTATCATCATAAGTGCATCTATCCATGATAAAAGTGCATCTATCATCATAAGTGCATCTGTCCATGATAAAAGTGCATCTATCATCATAAGTGCATCTATCCATGATAAAAGTGCATCTGTCCATCATAAGTGCATCTATCCATGATAAAAGTGCATCTGTCCATCATAAGTGCATCTGTCCATGATAAAAGTGCATCTATCATCATAAGTGCATCTATCCATGATAAAAGTGCATCTGTCCATCATAAGTGCATCTGTCCATGATAAAAGTGCATCTATCATCATAAGTGCATCTATCCATGATAAAAGTGCATCTATCATCATAAGTGCATCCATCCATGATAAAAGTGCATCTATCATCATAAGTGCATCCATCCATGATAAAAGTGCATCTATCATCATAAGTGCATCCATCCATGATAAAAGTGCATCTATCATCATAAGTGCATCCATCCATGATAAAAGTGCTCCACATGGCTCTGCGGGGGTCAGGGCTGGACTGGGATGAAAAATCAGCCCTGGCATTTTGGCCCAGACTGGCCCACTACATATGATCATAAACAACCGATCTTTGGATGCCCTTGAATATGTATACCAACTCCTATTCCTTAAACTTTTTTATTTTATTTAAACAGACACACTGACACTGCACGCTCGCTCAGAGCCCAGAGGTGGAGGTGATTAAAGATGTGATTGGACCAGCCCAGTGTCAATCAAGAAAAGAACCAATGGGCCGCTGATCTTCGTGTTTCATGGGCCGGTCTGTGAGAAAGATAAAAACCTATGCTGACTTTATCCAATGCGTTACACCGGCGCAAAGATCCCAGCACCGCCAATTAAGCACAACTAAACGAATGGGCTGCTGATGTACGAGTTTTATGGGCCGTTTGAGATGTATCGGCCCTAGGCTGCCCTTCATCTGCATGCCATGCAGGCTAGAATTGCGAAAGATTATTGGATAATTCTTATAATTGACATTTCTCTGGGCCAATCGGAATCTTAGCACTTTTTCTCTGGGCCAATCGGAATCTTAGCACTTTCTCTGGGCCAATCGGAATCTTTGCACTTGCGTCAGAATCGCCATTGGATGAGACACCTGGCTACCACGCGAGTCTGATGGAAACTCATAACGTGAAGGAATCTTATGTGAAATTCGAGCTAAGTCGAGCTTTTGGGGAGCAAAAACAACAGCTATTTGTTTGCTTGATTCAATTAACGTTAGCTACCACTTTTTTATGTCGTGACAGGGCGCTTGTTACTAAGAACGAGCATATAGAGAGAGAGCCGGTCGCGCGCGCAGCACTCACTGTATTCAAACTGCCTTGCTCTCCCTCCATTGCGCATATTAATCAAAATCTATTGAGAATTGATGACATGATAGTAAAAGATCAAAAGACCAAAGTTTCACGTGGAGCATTTTCAGAGATTTTTTTCCTGAATTACCGCTGGGTGTGAATTGTACTAAAATTGCCCTATCCTTTCTGAAAAGCGTTCCGCACATTCAGCTGACATAAATCACATTTTCAATAAACAAAAAAACAAAAAAAAACCTATCCAGTGATTAAAATGTTTTCTGTGTTAACAAATCTTGTGCGATGTCCTAATCTGCTGGGATAATCACACAACGCGTGCCGTGTGTGTCAGCTAATGGCACGTCTGATTCGCGAACTAGTGACTCATTTGATTCACTTTAATGAATGGTTAAAACAACTGATCTGTCCAACATCTGTCTCTTCAAAAGAGATCTGAATCGATGTATAACAAATCGATAACACTAAACTGCACCACTTAATATTTATGAATAAATGGCATTCATTAATCTTTGTTAATTTCACTATTTACTAGTAGTAGCCTTATTACAATCAAAAGTTGTATTTGTTAACATTAGTTAGCCTAATGCACTGTGAAGTAATATGAACAAACAGCGAACAGCTTTATTTTTATGAACAAAGATGAGTAAATACAGTAACAAATGTATTGCTCATCATGGTTCATTTATTAAATGTGAGTGTTTACACAACAGCTGTACCCAGATGCACAGATGCACTTTTATGATGCACAGATGCACTTTTATGATGGACAGATGCACTTTTATGATGGACAGATGCACTTTTATGATGGAAAGATGCACTTTTATGATGGACAGATGCACTTTTATGATGCACAGATGCACTTTTATGATGGACAGATGCACTTTTATGATGGAAAGATGCACTTTTATGATGGACAGATGCACTTTTATGATGGAAAGATGCACTTTTATGATGGAAAGATGCACTTTTATGATGGACAGATGCACTTTTATGATGGATAGATGCACTTTTATGATGGACAGATGCACTTTTATGATGGATAGATGCACTTTTATGATGGATAGATGCACTTTTATGATGGAAAGATGCACTTTTATGATGGATAGATGCACTTTTATGATGGACAGATGCACTTTTATGATGGACAGATGCACTTTTATGATGGAAAGATGCACTTTTATGATGGATAGATGCACTTTTATGATGGACAGATGCACTTTTATGATGGAAAGATGCACTTTTATGATGGACAAATGCACTTTTATGATGGACAGATGCACTTTTATGATGGATAGATGCACTTTTATGATGGACAGATGCACTTTTATGATGGAAAGATGCACTTTTATGATGGATAGATGCACTTTTATGATGGACAGATGCACTTTTATGATGGAAAGATGCACTTTTATGATGGACAAATGCACTTTTATGATGGATAGATGCACTTTTATGATGGACAGATGCACTTTTATGATGGACAGATGCACTTTTATGATGGAAAGATGCACTTTTATGATGGACAAATGCACTTTTATGATGGATAGATGCACTTTTATGATGGATAGATGCACTTTTATGATGGACAGATGCACTTTTATGATGGACAGATGCACTTTTATGATGGACAGATGCACTTTTATGATGGAAAGATGCACTTTTATGATGGACAAATGCACTTTTATGATGGATAGATGCACTTTTATGATGGACAGATGCACTTTTATGATGGACAGATGCACTTTTATGATGGACAAATGCACTTTTATGATGGATAGATGCACTTTTATGATGGAAAGATGCACTTTTATGATGGACAGATGCACTTTTATGATGGACAGATGCACTTTTATGATGGACAAATGCACTTTTATGATGGATAGATGCACTTTTATGATGGATAGATGCACTTTTATGATGGACAGATGCACTTTTATGATGGACAGATGCACTTTTATGATGGAAAGATGCACTTTTATGATGGACAAATGCACTTTTATGATGGATAGATGCACTTTTATGATGGACAGATGCACTTTTATGATGGAAAGATGCACTTTTATGATGGATAGATGCACTTTTATGATGGACAGATGCACTTTTATGATGGAAAGATGCACTTTTATGATAGACAAATGCACTTTTATGATGGATAGATGCACTTTTATGATGGATAGATGCACTTTTATGATGGACAGATGCACTTTTATGATGGAAAGATGCACTTTTATGATGGATAGATGCACTTTTATGATGGACAGATGCACTTTTATGATGGATAGATGCACTTTTATGATGGACAGATGCACTTTTATGATGGATAGATGCACTTTTATGATGGACAGATGCACTTTTATGGACTTCAAAACATAAACTGCCATTCACTGCCATTATAAAGCTTGGAAGAGCCAGGATTTTTTTTTTAATAACTCTGATTGAATTCGTCTGAAAGAAGAATGTCATATACACCTATGATGGCTTTAGTGTGAGTAAATCTAATTTTCATTTTCGGGTGAAATATCCCTTTAAGACTGTTCATAGCTTTTTTTAAATCGGTTACATCAAAACATAGATTAGCCTAACCGAAAATTAAAACGGACTGCCCCTGACTAACTGCTAGTGGGTCACATTAGAACTTAAGATAATTACTTAATATAATGGCTATGCTTATACAACTGGTCCTTTTATACAAATGGTTAGCATGTTGTTATTTATTAAATTTTTCTTATTTATTCATTCATTCATACAGCACTTCCTCGGACGACGACACCTCATTATCTGAACGTAGTTCTGCTGGATCCAGCATTGAGGAACACGCTTCACGTACACGCTTCTCTGCCTTCTTAGCCAGATTCCCCGTTTCTCTGGAGGGTCAGCCACCCTCGAAAAAGCAGCGGGTCGACTCCGGTTTTACAGGAAATAAGATGTTTTATGATAAGTGGCGAGCCTCCCAGTACAACCAGAGAGTGGAATATCTACTGTGTGAGTCTCAAATACACCAATACAGCATTGACACGACACAAACCAGGCCAATAAAGGGATAGTTCACCCAAAGATCAAATTTACCCCATGATTTACTCACCCTCCTCAAGCCGTTCTAGGTGTATATGACATTCTTCTTTCAAACAAATACAATCAGAGTTATATAAAAAAATATCCTGGCTAATCCAAGCTTTATAATGGCAGTGAATGGGAGCCCAAAATTTGAAGCCCAAAAAAGCGCATCCATCCATTATAAAAGTAATCCAGACGACTACAGGGGTTATTAAAGTGCCTTTATCATGGTATTTTAAAGTTTCCTAATGTTGATGTAGAGTCTCCTACAACATGTTTACACGCATCAAATGTAAAAAAAAAACAGTTTAATTTCCTCACGATATACATTTGCAAATCATCACATTTTCAATGATTCTCAAACGGCTCGTCAAATGAATCAATCTCTCTAAATCCCTCCTTTCCGCGAGTTTATCTGCTCTGATTGGCCAGACAGCTCAGTCTGTTGTGATTGGTCTAGCTGTGTATAGGGATGGGACGATTACCGGTTTCACTATAAACCACGATAAAATGTACTGACGGTTAGTAATATCGTTTAAAATTTAATTATCATTAAAACAGTGTTTGATTAGCGCGATTTTAATAAATCCTGTTCAGCCAGCAACAGTCTGACACATGTGCAGCGCGCAATGTTTATTCGAAAAGGACGTACAGGCGGAAGGCAGTGACCGTGCTCGGGAGATTTTTCAGCCTTTTAAGAGGACCAAATCTGAGGTGAGGTCATATTTTGGCTTTTACAAAAGTCCTGAGGGAAACTTAATCAAGGATGGTCTCCGTGTCTCCAGAACATGCACAAAATAAGTCGCTGCATTGAAACGCTTCAAATCTGCCAAGTCGTCTTCTGTGGCCATCACACACTGTTGTAGCGAACGCAAGGCAAGTTAACTTTGACCTGAATAACACAACTGCGTCTGGGAAATAATCGGAAATAGTTGGGCACAAAATGTTGTTTTGAGTTAAAATATTTTATCTCACTCACTTGAAATAAACGTCAAGCTTCCGCAAAGAAAAGTGTGCAGCAAGTGGCATTGAGCCAAAGACGAACAAACAAGTTCAAACAGGACTATGAGTGACATTTAGGAGATAATAATGTATATTCATTATACACTTATTACACTGATCTCAATTCAATATGCCCCCGTAATTATGTGATAAAAACAAAACAAAAAATCTGTTTTAAATCTTACCCGTTTATAAATTCATTTTGTACAGCGTACAAAACAATCGTTCAGGCAAGATTAACACAACAATATTATCAAACTCTGTAAACAATAAATCTCTGTGGTCATTAAAAATCCCAGGATGTCTTTCGAAAGAGTAGGGGTGTAACCCCGGCATCCTGGCCAAATCTGCCCCTTGGCCTGTCCATCATGGCCTCCTAATCATCCCCGTATACTGATTGGCTTCATCACTGTCTCCTCTCCACCAGTAAGCTGGTGTGTGGTGGGCGTACTGGCGCAATATGGCTGCCGTCGCATCATCCTGGTGGATGCTGCACATTGGTGGTGGTTGAGGAGATTCCCCCCTTCCTTGTAAAGTGCTTTGAGGTCTCAGATAAAGCGCTATATAAATGTAACGAATTATTATTATTATTATAAATCAACTCTGGTTTCATTTTCAATACAATAAAAAACGGAGACGCAAGTTGTATTTGAATGAAACGAGAGCGCGCGTCAGTTGTGATATGGATGTGCGCTGTGTGTGCGCATGGATGTGCAATATGCGTTGTTGCTATTGGCGACGGTCATTATAAGGAAGGAAATCCCACAGAATAGAATCTTGCTTTAAATAGTGCATAGAGCTGCTCGTTTTATTTGTTGTTTGTTGATTTTCAAATATAAAACTTCAGTGTGAGCATCAACTCTTTTTTAAACACTTTCATATCGTTTTAACAAAACCGTGATAATATTGATAATCACGGTAATTTTGGTCACTATAATCGTGATGTTAAATTTTCATACCGTCCCATCCCTAGCTGTGTACAGCGCCTCCAGACCATAGACTGTAAAAATATCCAGACAGAGCCTGAGCGCGTCGAGAACTAAAACGCTCATTGCCATAACACCGACAGCTCTGCGTGTCCTGAGGCTTCCTACACCGTAAACTAAACACAGTAACGAACAATGACGTCGATTTTACCATATTAATGCGAGCGGGAGTGCGATGAAGAAATATTAGAAGAAATAGTTATTCAACCCAATCGACCTCCATCGCAAGGACGACTCGATAATAGTGGCCCACAGTTGATCAGCAGAAGTATTTCAGTCAGACACTGATAATGTGAGTTAGCCAGTTAGCAGGAGACCTACACAATATACAACTCAAAACTAAGTATTTTGAACACCAAGAGCAAGCGGTGTCTGAATCCTGCATTGAACTCGAGATTGAGAAGCAGTCGTCAGTGAAATAAAGGGAACACAGAAATAGTTTAGACTGTTGTGATATCTTGGTAAAGATGAATTTTAACCACTGATTCTTCACATGCTCATCCTTGGGGAGTGAAAAATAACTGGCTTTACCTTCCCATCATGCACAGCGCCGTCTTCTCGACATGATGCTGTCCAGTTCAGAAATCAGCTCCGGTTTGAGGTTTAAGTTTCCCTGCGAGTGCGCGCGCAATAACTGGGCGCGGCCAATATGCTAATGTTTCGTATCTACGTCACTACGAAACGGCTAATGACTCGTTTCAAAAACAATTAATTTCATAGACTCAGAGTCGACTCTCACTTTTGAAAGACAATAACTTTATATACGGTTCACTTTCAGATATAAAACTTTGCAGGATGTTTTCATTCACTTAGAGCTTTATTACACACTACACGAACAGTCATTTTCAAAAATCCATGATCGGGGCCCTTTAAAGGCTTTCTAAAGCCATGCGTATGTGTACGGAAAATATCTATATTTGTTACTTCATAAACCATAATCTCACTAGTTTCCTGCAGACGGCCATATGCATCGTTTTATGCCGGAAGAGTGACGCAGGACCTCTGACCCGACGCATGACCTCTGACCCGACACATGACATATTGATGAACGCTGAAGCGCAGAGGATAGAACAAAACAAAACACCTGTCATGAATTAGACGTGATTTAAACGAGGATTTTTACAGAGAAATGTCTTGAGTTGACTACGTCACACATGCGCTGTGTTGGGCAAGTTACTTTTAAAAAGTAATTAGTTACAGTTACTAGTTACTTCTTCCAAAAAGTAACTAAATTAGTTACTCAGTTACAAATTTTAAAAGTAACTAGTTACTTAAGAAAGTAACTATTGCGTTACTTTCAAGTAAAATTAAATTTTAAATGCTCAAATGTGACCCCACCTCTACCTCTCTTTAACGGAACTTAAAATACATGTGCATGTTCAATTATTTATGATAAATCTAAATATTATAATGAAATGGACACTTAAAGGAGAACTCCGGGCAATTTTTAAGTTAATCTTGATCGTTAGACCTTTGTGAGTACTGTCTATAGAAAAAAAAACGAACCGGATTGGTGCTTGCGAAGCGGAGCTGCGACCGCGAATGCCCAGAGCTCCCACTCAGCTATAACGGCAGCTCTGGGGGCATGTACATAAAGAGCGTTTTTGAGCCTCTTAACAGACACATAATGCAATTAAAATATCTGTCCAACATGAACAGGGGCCTTACCTGTGAACAAGATGCGTTTAGCAACTTAGCCATGGTTTAAATTCACCTAAATAGTGTTTTAGACGGCAAGCTGTAGTCTCGCGCTGAAGTCTCGCTCCTCCCACCTGGACTCACGTGGGATCTCAGTTGTAGCCGGGATTGGTAAATAGTGTCCAGGTGGGAGGAGCGAGACTTCAGCGCGAGACTACAGCTTGCCGTCTAAAACACTATTTAAACCATGGCTAAGTTGCTAAACGCAACTTGTTCACAGGTAAGGCCCCTGTTCATGTTGGACAGACATTTTAATTGCATTATGTGTCTGTTAAGAGGCTCAAAAACGCTCTTTATGTTATGCCCCCAGAGCTGCCGTTTTAGCTGAGTGGGAGCTCTGGGCATTCGCGGTCGCAGCTCCGCTTCGCAAGCACCAATCCGGTTCGTTTTTTTTTCTATAGTCAGTACTCACAAAGGTCTAACGATCAAGATTAACTTAAAAATTGCCCGGAGTTCTCCTTTAATACAATACATTATTAACAGAAACATGAAACATTGTACACACATCTAAAAAAAAAAAATGTTGCTGTGGGACAAAGTGAGACTAGCCTCCAATCAGATTCGTTCCTTTAATTTCTTGAAGGAAAAAGTAATGTCTTTACTTCCATTTAGAGAAGGCTACTTATGGATTATTTGGGCTCGTCGCCATACCTGTCTCTCGTTGACTGACTGGCTTGTGTTGTTCCTTGTGTGTCCTGTCCTGTCCGACTATGCGTTATGATGGGTCGTTTGCAATTCATGAGCGTTAGCCGTTAAGCCGCCTTTCCACTGCACATGACAAAGGACAGCCGTCGGACCGGAAGTCATTCATTTCCAATGGAGAGTCGTACGGGAGCTGCGGGGAGTTCCGATCATATGCGTATGCGGAAAATTCGGATCCGATTTGAGCTTTGGATCCGTTGAAATATCTGAACTTCTGCGAATAGACCGTATGCGACCGGCCGACCGGATGTGATGTATTCTAATCAAAACTACGAACGCGAGGCTAGAATTACCAATATTTTAACTCTTTAATGTTATTCTGTAAACGCTATTTCTGTAAAACGTCGGTTATTATGGCAGAAAAAAATATTTTATAATTATTAAATCAATATTAGCTCTAAAAAACTGCTATGTTTTTATTGTAGATCTATTGAGGGTCATTTGTTTTGTGTGGATATATTCATGCATGCATTACATTCATTAAAATCATTAGTTTTACCATTGTGAATAGCCGAGGGTAACGGTTGCTTCATGACCAATTTCAAAGTTCCGTGCAACTGACACTAGGGGGCGAAATGCGACAATCGTAGGCGAATGTCGTGTGCAGTGGAAAGGCGGCTTAAGTCGACATGCGTACGGCCGGTTGTAGGGTTGTGCCGATAGACGATAGTATCGTGTATCGACGATAGTCAGAGATGTCGCCGATGGCTGCTGCCTTTGACGATATCAATACGATATTTGGCTCGGTTTCCCATTAATGTATTAAATAATAATAATAATTATTAGTATTATCATTGTTATAAGGTTATACTGTTATTAAATTAATATAAGGAACTACAATTAATTTGCCTAAAAATTCATAACGACATCACCGACACGCGCGAGGATTGAGAACTCCTCAAAGAAAATGTGTTTTAAAACCGACTACAAAACTACATCCACATCAATATTGAATTGCAAGGTGACAAATCGTCAAGAGTGCTTGTTATAACAGACGCATCATTCTAGGAGGTGTTGTTCTTCAGATTACAAAATGTTAATAATATCACTAAAATTATATAGACCTAGAACAGTCGTTAGTTCACGAACACAGCACATATCAGTCATCTGTCTGTGAAAATCAAAAGCAGCTTCAAACACTTTAAAAACAACTTGTTTAACAAGATATTCTTCTCATTTTTCACTGTCATTAATGTAGGTTCACAAGAGAAATATTAAGCCGGTAAATTAAGATAGTTGCTATACCATTATATCCATCGTCGTCTCTGAGAGAATGTGGCGTTAAGCAGATGATGCCGAAAGTTTCTGCTTTCACTTTCAGGAAATAAGTGAGCGCGTTTACATGCACGTTCTTAACCCGATTATGCTGAATAAACTGACAGTGCATGTGGTCATGTAAACGCATTTAAGTAGCCAATAAACCGATCGACTCAGCTAGATTTTGGCCATTGCCCTGATTTCTCCCGGCATTAAAACACATTGACCCGCGTTCTTTGGGCTTATTGAAGTGCGCATATAGGCATGACTGGAAAGCGTCCCTACTGTGAATGTATGCATCCAGACAGAGAGTCGTAGGAGGAAATATATCGTTAACACTTTCTTCACCCAAGAAATTATAAAAGCGTGTTTTCATCTCAGAAGAAGGCTATAGTCAAAATGCAGCATCTCATCTGTAACGGCATGAGGATAATATATGTGTCCGTAAATTTCCCGCTAACATGTTTGAATGATCGGAGTCAGATACACTAATGAGTAGGATTATTATGTTTTTTTTACCTCACCATACCGGGAAATAACCTGATTTAGACTATTAATAAACACTCCACTCCACCTTAGCTAGCAAACTATTCTCATATATAAAACAAAGTAATTAAACAAGCAAATTAATGAGTAAATATAATCAAATAAATAAGCCCCGCCCCCTCACGATCATATCGTGTATCGACGATCTCACAGGCTAACGATAGGACGATATGAAAATAGAGCATATCGCCCAACACTAGCCGGTTGCCAGAAGCTAGTTATTTTAGTTGATGAAGGTTTAAAAAATTGATATCTTTCTTACACAACACACTTCTCTTGAGAAAGCTGGGAATCAACAATTACCAATTCTGGAATCAAATACTTGAGGTCAGGAATCGGATACTTGTTATGAAATAAAAATTTTGATTCCTCTTATTGATTCCTTTGTGAACATTTCAATATGACTTTAAACCATTCAAGCAGTGTTTTATGTGATGCATGCATGTGTAACTATATTGGGCAACTCTTAAAGTGACAGCAGTGATATTCCTGCTGCCGTCTCTATAATAACACTATTCAAACAAAAAAAGAGAAAATTCACTCGTTTTTGACTGAATAACTTTTGCGCTTTAGAAGTAAAATATACATTACAAATATAGTTACAGTGTTATTTTACAGTTTCTGTACCTGAAAATCTTAAAACACTGTTTATTTCAATCTTATCTTTCAGTTGTTACTTTTTTTTGCGAAATTTTTTACTTGTTCTTTTTTAATTACTGAGTGTTTACTTGCCTTTTAATAATGCTTGAAATTTATATTAGTCAGGCTAGTTGTTTTTCTATGGTATTTTTAAACCGCAGGCAAAATTCCTTGTGTACGTGTTCTTTAGCCTGTTGTTTTGTTCATGATAATCTGCTACAATTAAATGTTTTGCAATAAGACTAAATGTGAATATCTAAGGTTTTTAAAAAAAAAAAAAATATGTATATAACAGTATTGGAATCGAAATTGGGAATCGGAATCATAAAATTAAAACGAAACCCAACCCTATGGATGGATGCACTTTGTTGGGGTCTCCATTCTCTGCTATTATAAAGCTTGGAAGAGCCAGGATATTTTTAAAAATATCTCCGAGTGTATTCGTCTGAAAGAAGAATGTCATATACACCTAGGATGGCTTGATTTATTAGGAAAATAATTTTGGGTGAACTATCCCTTTAATTCCAGGGAACTACACTAACCTTTTCCACTGGTGGCACTCGCGCTACTAACTTTTTCAGTTACTGGCGCAAAACATGATTTGGTCGCACAAATTATTTATAATAAGCCGTTCTGGATAATAATGAACAATATTGAAACTGTATTGCATACAGATGTGCTTTTTATTTTACTTGCCATCTTTTGAACCACATGCCTTCTTGTTTTCTTTCAAATTGGTTAGGGGTGTAACGGTTCACAAAATTCACGGTTCGGTTCCATACAGTGATGTCACGGTTTGGTACGTTTTCGATACAGCAAAAATAAAGAAATGCCAGAGAAATTTCCTATTTATTAAAAGAAAAAATATTTTTAAATAAGTGTGAGTTTTCCTACATCTTAAAACTTTTAGTTCTTTGAACTAAAACATCTTTGAAGTATGAACAAACAATGTTTTGCTCATCATCACATTAAAAATAACATTTAAATATTATAATATTTGAGTTTTGAAGTGCTGGAAAAAGATGTGTGATGTAGACCTACCTGAAAGCATTTTACTATTTCTGCCAAACTTCCATGGTTACAGTTAGTGTGTTACTACATTAAATCCATGGTGAATGTTGCTGATCTGTGAACTTAAAGCCTATAACTAGTTCATTCACGGCATGTGCTTCTCCTGGTTTCCACGTCAGCGCTGTTTGATCCGTTAGAAATGTGAACGCTTCTCACTAGATCTCGCAGTGATGTTATTACTTCAGTGGCGAATTCAAATGCTTTCTTTACTGGATCTCTTAGCGCTGTGCTGTGTGCTTGATGAAGATCGGCTCGCACTGCACTGATGGTCCAAACTGATAAGCGGTCCGTGAAGCACAAAATAATAGCGCAGTTTCGTTCTGCTTTCATTACGTTTGCCATTTGATGATGTGTAACGTAATGGTGGTCGCGCCAGCCCGGATTTTGGTCGGCAGGAAAATTGGTCCAACGAATCGTTCGGTTTGTATGCGTACCGAACCGAAAGCCTCGTACCGAGCGGATCAATACGAATACGTGTATCGTTACACCCCTAAAATTGGTTGAAACAATACAATACACAGTGAGGAACTGGTACTACGGGGACAGTTTTTATATGTAGTGGCACGCACGTCAATGTGGGCACGCTTTCTACATTTATGTCGCTGCGTGTGGGGAGAGAGTTGACGGCTCGTTGGTCGTGTTTATGTGTAGGCGTGCTCATTTTGCTATGGGCGCGTGAACTACACTCATTACACATCCCGCCTGAACTGAGAGGGGGCTTGAAACCGTATTTGCAGTGCTTATGTGTAGACGTGCGTTCTTCTTCGTAGTGGGCACGTGATCTACATTCACAGCTTGAGCAGTTATTGTGGGAACAGTGTTTGTGTGAGGGCGCGCGCACTTCATAGCCTAAAACATAAGGTAGTACAAAAATAATCAGTGATACATTTGCGACCCATTAAAAATTATGGTCGCAATGGCATTTCAAAAGGTCGTATATGCGACCATTTTGGTCGCAGTGTAGTTCCCTGAATTCACTGTGGCTCGCATGAGTAAAGTTATTTAACTCTTTCTTCCAGCACACTTCACACACCGCAAGGCTTCGGCTGCAAAGGTTGCGAGGCTGATCTCGAAGGAGGGCTGGAAGACCAACTATCCGAAGCCAGAAGAGATCGAGCGATTGTGGAAACCAGCTTCCCTAGACAGCGTTGAGGGAGATCAGATAATAATAAAGTGCGTGTCAGAGCAGGCCTGGACAGGGTTGGCCGTCAAGGACTTCGGTGACGAGCACGGTCTAGGTAAGAAGAGCTTTCATTGTCCTTCTAAGGAGAGAAAATACCATCACTTAAATGTACATTTTAGCAACTGTTACAGGGTGGAAGCGGGTCCTTAATGGCCCCCGAAAATCAAAATGTATTTTTTTTTTGCTTTTAGTATGAATATATTAGCCTTAAAGGAACACTCCACTTTTTTTTGGAAATAGGCTCATTTTCCAGCTCTCCTAGAGTTACACAGTTGAGTTTTACCGTTTTCGAATCCATTCAGCCGATCTCCGGGTCTGGCAGGAGCACTGTTAGCATAGCTTAGCATAGATCATTGAATCTGATTAGACCGTTAGCATCTCTCTCAAAAAAATGACCAAAGAGTTTAGATATTTTTCCTATTTAAAACTTGCCTCTTCTGTAGTTACATCGTGAACTAAGCCCGACGGAAAATGAAAAGTTGTGATTTTCTAGGCCGATGTGGCTAGGAACTATACTCTCATTCCTGCGTAATAATCAAGGAACTTTGCTGCCGTACCATGTGTGAGTCGGCGCTATGATATTACGCAGCGCCTGAAACTAAGTGCCGGTCATGTTGGAAGTTATAAAGCTGGGGACTATTTTCAGGCGCTGTGTAATATCATTGCGCCTCTGCACCCATGGTACTGCAGCAAAGCTCCTCGATTATTACGCAGGAATGAGAGTATAGTTCCTAGCCATATTGGCTCTTTTTTTTTCATATCGGCAACTTTAAACTTTTAAACACTGAATAGTTTTCCTGCATGTTTATTCAGTTGTTGTTTTGATCTTTAAAATGTAACGTCCTCTTGATTACAGGAGTGGTTGCGACGCGTCCGTTCTCTAAAGGAGACGTTGTGTGTGATTTCCACGGTAAGGTGATCCCGGCAGCCGAAGGGAGAGCGATGATGATGAAGGGTCTTCGGGACCTGTTCTTCTTCAGGGCAGGAGACCGAGAGCTGTGTGTCGACGGCCAGACCCCCTGTGAGTGCCACCCCGACACACACACCGTCGGCAGGAGGATCACACACTCGCAGAGCCCCAACCTGGAGCCGCTTCACTGCGTGCTGAAGCTCCACGGGCAGAACCGGGACGTCATCCTCTTTAAAGCCCTCGTGGACATCGGCGTCGACACACAGCTGAAGTTTTACTCTGGAGAGATCATCAAGTCCTTCCTTGGCCTGGAGCTGGACTGGCTCGATGAGTAAAAGAGGCCGGGTCACTCAAGACTGGCTTCATTATTCAATAATAATCCACGTGGATTATTGAGAAACTGTTGCGAGAAATGCACTGTTCTTCACAATGTTCCTGTAAGAAGAGAAGATCTAACAAATGGTTTTAAAATCCACCATTGTATAGAGAGCCATTGAGACATGTGGTAAAGCTTGTATGTAGAATTAGTCCACAGAATATAACCAGAAAACACTGGAACTACTTCTTTTTGATGCCGTCAAAGCTCCTGATATCAGCCAAACTTCAGTTTATTTTCAAGACGATATCCAGAACTTGTTCATTCTTAAAGAGTTGATGGGAATTGCCAGATTGATGAGCCAGTCCTGCTGTTTCTGTGCAGAGACTTGATGATGGTAATAATCTAATTTCTGCTTTATTTAAATGGCTATTTTTTGTTTAATGATCTTTTGAGGTGTGTGTACTACATTGAGGATGGAATACCAAAGCTGGTTACCAGGATGCTTAATAATATTGTTTTTCATTTTATAGAGTCTGAGTTTCTTCACATCACTCCCTTTAAACTGGCCAATCTTCCCACACTGACCCGGGATCAGGCGCTGTCTCTGTCCTCAAGGTAATGCTGTTACTGTTTTATATGTATACTTAAACGTAACCCTGTTATTATGTTTAGGGTCAGTATGACCCATTTTGTTTTTAAATCTGAGTACATAAATCAGTACTAGAGTACAAATGCAGAACAGGCACACATCCACACACTATCACACTCTCTCTTACACACTCACTCACTCACTCACACTCTCTCTCTCTCTCTCTCTCTCTCTCTCTCTCTCTCACACTCACTCTCACACTTACACTCTCACACTCACTCTCACTCACTCACTCACTCTCACACTCACTCCACGCTCACACTCACTCACACTCACACAAACACACACACACACACACACTCATTCACACTCACTCTCTCTCACACACACACACACACACTCTCACTCTCTCACACTCACTCTCACACTCACACTCACTCACTCACTCACTCACTCTCTCACACACACTTACCCACTCTCACTCACTCTCACACTCACTCACTCTCTCACACACACTTACTCTCTCACACTCACTCACTCACTCACTCTCACACGCACACACTCTCACACGCACACACTCTCACACGCACTCACTCTCACACGCACTCACTCTCACACGCACTCACTCTCAAACGCACTCACACTCACTCTCTCACACTCACTCACTCACTCACTCTCACACACACACACACACACTCACACTCATTCACACTCACTCTCTCTCACACACACTCACTCACTCACTCTCTCACTCACTCTCTCACTCACTTACTCTCTCACACTCACTCTCACACTCACTCTCACACTCACTCTCACACTCACTCACTCACTCACTCTCTCACACTTACCCACTCTCACTCACTCTCACACTCACTCACTCTCTCACACTCACTCACTCTCTCACTCACTCACTCTCTCACACTCACTCACTCACTCACACGCACTCACTCTCACACGCACTCACTCTCACACGCACTCACTCTCACACGCACTCACTCTCACACGCACTCACTCTCACACGCACTCACTCTCACACGCACTCACTCTCAAACGCTCTCACACTCACTCTCTCACACTCACTCACTCACTCACTCACTCTCACACGCACTCACTCTCTCTCACTCACTCTCTCACTCACTTACTCACTCACACTCACTCTCTCACACTCACTCACTCACTCTCACACGCACACACTCTCACACGCACACACTCTCACACGCACTCACTCTCACACGCACTCACTCTCACACGCACTCACTCTCACACGCACTCACTCTCACACGCACTCACTCTCACACGCACTCACTCTCACACGCACTCACTCTCAAACGCACTCACACTCACTCTCTCACACTCACTCACTCACTCACTCTCACACACACACACACACACTCACACTCATTCACACTCACTCTCTCTCACACACACACTCACTCACTCTCTCACTCACTTACTCTCTCACACTCACTCTCACACTCACTCTCACTCTCACACTCACTCACTCACTCACACACACTTACCCACTCTCACTCACTCTCACACTCACTCACTCTCTCACACACACTCACTCTCTCACACTCACTCACTCACTCACTCACACGCACTCACTCTCACACGCACTCACTCTCACACGCACTCACTCTCACACGCACTCACACTCACTCTCTCACACTCACTCACTCACTCACTCACTCTCACACGCACTCACTCTCTCTCACTCACTCTCTCACTCACTTACTCTCTCACACTCACTCTCTCACACTCACTCTCTCACACACACTCACTCTCACACGCACTCTCTCTCACTCACTCTCTCACTCACTTACTCTCTCACACTCACTCTCACACTCACTCTCACTCTCACTCTCACACTCACTCTCACACTCACTCTCACACTCACACTCACTCTCACTCTCACACTCACACTCACTCTCACACTCACTCTCACACTCACACTCACTCTCACACTCACTCACTCACTCTCTCACACACACTTACCCACTCTCACTCTCTCACACTCACTCACTCTCTCACACACACTTACTCACTCACTCACTCACTCACTCTCACACACACACACTCTCACACGCACTCACTCTCACACGCACTCACTCTCAAACGCACTCACACTCACTCTCTCACACTCGCTCTCACACTCACTCTCTCTCTCACACTCACTCTCACACTCACTCTCACACTCACTCACACTCACTCACACTCACTCTCTCACTCACTCACTCACTCACTCACTCTCTCTCTCACACACACTTACCCACTCTCACTCACTCTCACACTCACTCACTCTCTCACACATACTTACTCACTCACACTCACACTCTCTCACTCTGACACACACTCATGGGGGGATGGTATTGAACTTAAATAAATTTTGTATTTTATATTCACAAAAAGACTGCTTTTTTTTTTTTTTTTTTTATGTATATATTCACAAAATGTATCAAAGTTGGGATAGGAGCTGTTGGTCACAGAACAATTAATGAATCTCTACGGCCCTCTGCTGGATATATATGGTTACAACACTTTATTTCTGTAAATTCTACCAGCTTTTTTCTATCCAGCAGAAGTCTGCCTCTGACACCTGATCAATATTTAATTTAGATCATTGGCCTCTGTCCATCATGGCCTCCTAATCATCCCCGTATACTGATTGGCTTTATCACTTTGTCTCCTCTCCACCAGTAAGCTGGTGTGTGGTGGGCGTACTGGCGCAATATGGCTGCCGTCGCATCATCCAGGTGCATGCTGCACATTGGTGGTGGTTGAGGAGATTCCCCCCTTCCTTGTAAAGCGCTTTGAGGTCCCAGATAAAGCGCTATATAAATGTAACGAATTATTATTATTATTATTATCATCATTAAAGTAAAACATTTTTCCATAAAATTTTTATTTCATGTGCAAGCTAATGATATACTTGAGAAATTTTTTGGTGAATTGGTAAAAAAAAAAAAAGGACTTAATATCTCCCAAAACACAGCCTAACTGTATATACGAGTGTACACAGGAAGTGAACAGAATATGAGAGTTAAACCTACACTGCATTAATTCCTGATATATTCCTCATGATGTCTTCGGCTCTTCAGGGATTCCTGCAGGACGAGCAGTTGACACAAGTTTTATACAGATAGTTTCTAAATAAAGTCTATACACGGCTCCATATGAATAAACTGTTCTCACGCTGTATATATTTCGATCTTAACATTTTGAAGATTAGTTTAAATTTGTTTTTTAAATGTGCTTGAGTATGAGTATGATATGGGCATAAACGGTAACTAATTACCGGTAGATTTTACATATTTTCATCGTGTTCAAACTCAGATTTTACAAACAAATTGACATCAATATCCTGTACCAGTGTACCATCTATATATATTAACCCTCTGGGGTCTAAGGGGTTTTTGAGGTCCTTGAGATGTTTTGACATGCCCTGACATTTGTGCTTTTTTCAGTTGCTTATAAACATATTAATGGCAAAGGTGTAATTACACACTATTTAGCACAAATAGGGCTACCATAATATGTTAGCAACATGTATGTACATGTTTGTATTTTTAAGGGAATAATGTTTATGCATGGTTAAAAAAACTAAAAATTAAAGTTTCTGAAATTAGGCCTCAAAACACATACTTAACATGTCCACAATACTTTTGACTAATGGATGTAGTTGCCTAGTGTTTTTGCTTCAAAATGATCTGAAAATCACCCTGCCTAATCATTCACATAAAACAATACATTGATTTAAAGGAGCCGTATGTAAGATTGTGGCCAAAACTGGTACTGCAATCACTTTCAAATTACTGACTCGAGGTTGCCAGATAGTCTGCAGGATCCGATTCAGACTGTTTGTAGCTGCAGCTGTGAGAACTAGAGCAGAGCTGGCAACCCGAATGCCGCAACACTACTGATTTCGTGATTGGTAGATCGGTGGAGGGTGGCACTCAGACCTAAACACAACATGACAACATCAACATCAGTTGAGGGCTGCAACTTCACTTTTTAAATGACAATATCCTGGCCGGACTACTGTTGTCAGTGATATAAGTATTTGAAATGAACATGTTTTCTTAATGTCTAGTGACATATCATGATTCATTGAAATAAATTTCTTACATACAGCTCCTTTAAATTTTTTAAAACAGTTTTTTCTTGCAAAGGCAATATGCGCAGGGCCGTGACTTGCTGTGATTCACACCTGAGAAGACAAAGACCCTGCATACTAATGACCCTGCATATTAATGAGCTTGCATACTAATGAGCCTTTCATTCAGGTGTGTCACACAAGAAAGAATGCGAGGACAAAAATAAATATATGTATGTGTATATATATATATATATATATATATATATATATATATATATATATATATATATATATATATATATATATATATATATAATCCAAATATAAATGAAAGTCAAAAGCACATTTTTAGTACATAGTCATACCTGGAAACAAATCCTGTTCAAATAGGCTATATGGACCATTCTACAGAATTAGAGTTAGAAAGTTAGAGTTCTCAGAGAGGAAAAAAAGGTATTTTTTAAAAAAAAAATTATACATTCAAATTGTATAATTTCCAAGGTAAACATTTCTAGTATGCAGTTAATTCTCATACTGTATTTTCAGAAAGTTTTGGAATATATCCTCTCCTCAAATGTGTCACTAATAAAAAACAATAATATTAAGATTTTTTTTACATCTATCTTGTCTTTCTTTTTTTTTAAAGTAGGCCTATAGCCTGGATTTTATCATTCATATTTCAAAGTTAAGGATTCATTAGATTTATATAGTCCACATTGGAACAAACACTATAATAACATCTTAGATTATGAGCTTATTTTTGACAAAACATTCTAACGTTATATATTTAACATATGAGCAGAAACTGGTTAACTAAAGCTTATTTGATGTCTATTTTAGAGTAAAAAACTTTATAATCTATCCCAAACTAGTCAACTAAATGTTGTCTTTCATATTTCGTCTGTAACAACAACAGTGCGAATTCGTGCCGTTCATTCATCACACAGAGAGAGACACGCGATTCATATTAAAACAGTATTCGCGATTAAAACAATGCAAAACTTACTATGATCCTCGCTGGATCCAAGGCTCCTCGAAGTGAAATTAATCCAGCACTATTTAAATAGAGGTAAATTATCCAGAATTATTCCTCACAGCCTCGCAAAACGACACAGACTATGTACATTAATCTGATTAAACTTGGTGTTTTATCGAGCTCGTGTGGGCGTTGGCAAGTTTCAGATAATTTGCGTTTGAATAGCGCGCTCTCTGTGGGCGTGGTCACATTAAAAGATAATTAGCTGAAATGAGAACGCCTGGCATCTCTCTCTTTTTATATAGATTACATAAACAGAATATTTGTTTTAGTTTTGAATTAGATAATTTAAAAGTACACACTTAAATGATTATAAATATATATTGCTCATGCCTGAGTGAATAATATTCACTGAGTTTTGTTTAAGTTTAGAGACGTGCTACAGAAAAAAAGTTCACGGAGAGGCAGAAAGCACACCCTGTTTATTTTCTTTATTTTACAAAAGCACAATGTTTTATTTCGATTGTAAGTGGACCCATAAAAAATTAGACATTTAACAGTTTATTTTTTCATATTTCTTAACTGTGTATGACCAAAAATGACTTAGTATTTTAACCCTTGTGCTGCATTAGATTTTTGACACCGTTGAGTGCATTAATGGACAAAAATGGCCACATATTAAACATTGCCTAAAATATTATATATTATTATTATTTTCCACTTTTACCAAGTTAAATCTTTTAACCAGCATCAGTCCTCGTCATAACTACCAAATATTTATTTAATTTCAGGATTTTAACCCTTTAAATACCAGTTTTGGTGGCGATACCATCAATTTGTATAAGAGGAAAAAACACAAAAATGCAATTATTTTCCATATACTAAATGCAAAGTGAAAACCTTGGATTTGGATTATCACAGTCTTGAATATGTCAAAGATTAGCGGCAACATTATTTCTGGTGCATTTAAAGATTTTGTGTTATGTCAGATTTAAAAAAAAAATCCCACTTAGCGCGTTAATGGACAAAAATGGTCACATATTAAACATTGCCTAAAATATTATATATTATTATTATTTTCCACTTTTACCAAGTTAAATCTTTTAACCAGCATCAGTCCTCATCATAACTACCAAATATTTATTTAATTTCAGGATTTTAACCCTTTAAATACCAGTTTTGGTGGTGATGCTATCAATTTGTATAAGAGGAAAAAACACAAAAATTTAATTATTTTCCATATACTAAATGCAAAGTGAAAACCTTGGATTTGGATTATCACAGTCTTGAATATGTCAAAGATTAGCAGCAACATTATTTTTGGTGCATTTTTATTTTTTTGTGATATGTAAGATTTTTTTTAAAAAATCACACATAGCGCGTTAAGGACAAATTTGGTCCTATTTGAACCCATTAAAATATCAATTTTTTAACCCACTGTCATAATATCATAAAATCATAATTTCTATTCAAATACCCTGTCATTACCAAGCCTTGGGGTAAAATATTTACTTTTTACTGTTTTCCACCAGTTGGTACCATTTTTCATATAATTGACATACTGCAAACATCTGTAGTACTGCAAACATTTTCCTGATTTCTACTAGGTGATTATAACCTGTGCCTGTCTCACTACACATCAAAATTTGCTATAGAAAGAAAGCAAAACTACAAGATCACCATGAACATGAATTTTAATTTTTTCTATAAACAATTTAATTCTATAAACATAAAATTAGTGAGGCCAGCAGGGGGTGCTCTCCCTGTGCTCTGTGTGGGTCCTAACATAGTGGGACACTATACTGTCAAAGAGCACTGTCCTTCGGATGAGACGTTAAACCGAGGTCCTGACTCTCTGTGGTCACAAAAAATCCCAGGATGTCTTTCGAAAGAGTAGGGGTGTAACCCCGGCATCCTGGCCAAATTTGCTGTATGGCTGCCGTCGCATCATCCAGGTGATGCTGCACATTGGTGGTGGTTGAGGAGATTCCCCCTTCTATGTAAAGCACTTTGAGTGCAGAGAAAAGCGCTATATAAAATGTAATGAATTATTATTATTATTATTATTATTATTATTAAAACATATCAAAACAAAATGGGTTCATTCTTCAGCTCATTTGCAGGAGCTGCAGAATTGCAATGCATGCTCCTTACAGATGTAAATGCCACATTTTGAGCAGGTGGTGGAGATTTTTCTTTTTTTGTTAGGGCAGAAACTGCACCCCCTCCTCTTGTCATGGGTGTCTGCAGACCCACTTTCCTCTGAATTTTCTGCTCAGTTTGAAATTGCCGCACCAAAGATGTGCACAGCTTTATAACCTTTGCATCAACCGCACTTTTATGATTTCTCAACAAGTCTAATCCAAAACAAAGGCAGACTTTGTTTTGGATCCCTCGCAGCTACATCTTTGTGTTGCCGCAAGATGAAAGGTGTTATTATTGTCTAAGGACTGACTGCATGGCTGTGTTTGTGCCTCTACGTATGTGAGAAATTATCAATTAACTTTGAAACATAGACTGCTAAAAAAAAACGAAGCTGTGTCAAAGGTTCATGTCTGTGCGTAAAATACGCATGAATCAAACCGAAAGAAAACAATGCAGTGAGAAGCGCTTTCTCTTGCTAAATGCACACACACACACACACACAGACACGCCTACACACACATCATACACCACTGACACACACACAGAGAGAGAGAGAGAGAGAGAGAGAGTAGGCAGAAAGGGTAAAATATGACCTTCAGGATATTGTGATTTGTCACTCGCCTAAACACCATGTATTATATTTAGGCCCTACACACACACACTTTTGTCAACGCAGACACACATTGCTCTCAGACATCCACACATACTCAGAAACATAATTTTAGATCATTGAGCCATTAAAATGCTTCATAACAGTCAATAGTGCCCCTAGTGGAAACCAGGAAAATAACATGCAATTCCACCCATAGGGAATACCTATGTAGTGACGTCATCTGGTGGAATACACTATATAATGCAAATATAATGCTTTTGCTTCAAAATGAAAGGATGTTTCAACATAAATCATGATTTGTGTATTAATGATGGCCCCGGCTTTAAACGAGGTTTTAATGGGTTTCAATGGGACATTTTTGTCCATTATGGTGCTGAGTGTTACTATTTGTTCTACACAAAGTGTGTTATACATATTTTGCAAAATGGGATAATTTTTTTTACATTTATCCCAAAAGTCACAATTTTGACAAATTACATATCATTTGCATTAAAACAGCCAAAATGGTCAAAGAAATTAAACTGCAAAAGACCAAAAATGTCCCTAATGCAGCACAAGGGTTAAGTCTATTTTGCTGCTATGTGAAAAAGATCGCGCAAAACGCGCCGGCGCGTTTGCCGACTCCAGAGGGTTAACAATCATCCATTTAATTTGATGTGAATTAATAACTTTATTTTTGTGTTTGTTTATTGCAGGTGATGCTGTTGTGCAACAATTCGACAGATTTCTCTCTGCATGACAAAAGTGAGGATCAACGACTTGATGCTTTTCTTCATCGAACTGTAAATGTGTATCAGTTCTGGAGTTTCTTCCGCTCCTGCTGTTATCATGGCCAAACTCTGGGAGAGAGAGTCTTGCAACATAATATCAGGAACCGTTGAAGCGCAGAGACTCGTCTGAGAGTGAAGTGGAAAATGTTGAGTTTGAGTTGAAACTAAAAGTGAGTGAATTAAGGGACACACATTCTCTTATTTACAGAGTTTAAACTGTTCAATTTCTTTAGCACTTGAATTTTACATATTAAGTTTCAGCCTTTAAAAGGTTAGAGTTTTTTATAGTTCATGCTGCTTGAATTAAAAATTTTGATATGTCTGCAAATAAATGTTGACATCTGAAGCTGTCTCCTGAGTCGTTTCTAATTCATCATCGTCAAACTGAATGGTTATAATACAGAATTGGGACATTGGTATTTAAACAAATGTATTGTGTGTGTAGTAGGGGTGTAACGTACGGTACATGTATTCGTCTCAAAACATACGGTACGGCTGTCACTGTTCTGTGCATACACACGAGGAATACATCAAGGCCACTAGATGGCTATAAGACGATCTCTTAAATGCATTCAGTCACAAGGAAATTCACACTCCAGTCCAAAAGGGGAGCATGCGGTAATGCTAACCAGGTTTACATCTCTCAACAAGTGTTTCAACTGCGGAAAGATATCAATAAAACAGTTTGAGAATAATATCTCAGGTAACATTATTTACCTCAGACATTTAGTGTCGACAGCAGGAAAGTTCACTAGACTAGAGAAGCATTTCAGAAATGCACTATATTAGCCTATTCATTATATTTACTTAACCTGTTAGTAATGTCTGGATTGTTTAATGTATGTTTAAATACATTTGTCATGAAAACAATATGACAGCCACTGTGCACATTATTATATTTCACAAATGAATTGGAGAAAATTTACTTTATAAGTAGATTTAGAAGTTAATGCAATTAACTGCCTGCCTTATGTACAATTTACAGTATTTATTTATTTTTTTATTTTTTTTGGTGATTTAAATCTAAAAATAAATAGGAACTCAATTTAATAATTTGAGCACTGTTGTTAATTGTAATCGTTAATATTATAGTAATGTGTAATTAGATTTTTTTTTTATCCTTAATAATGTTTTTATTATAATATAATTAATTTAAACACATTTGTTTTGTTTTTTTTAAATGTAAAACATTTGTAGTTTTCTCCCCTGCTGTACCGAACCGTGACTTCAATACCGAGGTACGTATACCGTCATGTCTGTGTACTGTTACTACTGTGTGTACCTGTGGTTTGTCCTGGGTCATGTATGGCGTTAAACATGGCATTAAAAGCATTATATTATATTTAAAGCTACCTGCAGAAACCCTGTTTTTTACTTAGATTTAAAACACAAGCACTGATGTTTTACCTGTAAAAAGTGATAGTGATTTCCATTACACGAGAGTAGATGTTAAAACTTCATGCTGATTTGTACTCGGCTTTCGCCAAGATAAGCAACACTAAGACGTAGCTTTACAGTAAACTATGCTTCTCCATCCATTTACGCTTCTTTCCATATGAGGGTGTGACTCCCCTTCTGTCCGGCGATAACGGCTGCAGTGTACTTGGCGCGTCAGCACACACGACGGCTGCAACTACAGTGTGGTCTCCCTAGTGGACCAACACGACAACCGTCTGGATTGAGCCGAGTAGGGGACATCTCTAGGGTCTTCAAGTGGGCACCTTCCGTCCTCAGTGTTTCGTCGACTAGCCCACGACACCTCAAGAGGGCTCGACAGTGACTCTGGCGTCCCAGAGTCACCCCCCTCCGTCCCCCACTCAACTCAGCCCAGCTTACTGACCTCTACATCCCTCCTGCTGCTGAGACCTAACCACAATCTCACTATCTCTCCGCAACCCAACCATACGCGCCAACCCGATTGATTAAGGCTGTCGAGCCCCACTGGTGCGTTAAAGCAGTTACAGTGGCAACGGTTCCGTATGGCATACCACCTAACGCAAAACACAATATCTACCCAACCACCCGTCATTCTATACTATACAACCTATACAAATTGTATAGTATACTATACAACCTATACTATACAACCTATACAAATAAACCAACAGACTCTTCAAGTTTTTCAAGAATTCTACGAAACCGTAGCGTGGCGGCCTGTACCTTGCCAGCTAGAATCTTTCCGTCTCAACCACAGCCAGTTGCTGCTCCTTTCTGCTGCTTCAGATAAGTTCTTTACTGTGCGACGCAACTCTTGGCCGCTGAATCCGACGTCCCTGAGGAACCGGGTTGTAGAGTGTGCCACAAAACCTCGACAACCCACTTCCACTGGATAAACCTGGACTCTCCATCCTCGCTGTTCTGCTTCAGTGGCCAAATGAGCATACCGCAGTTTCTTCCTCTCATATGCCTCATCTACAGCATCCTCCCATGGCACTGTCAACTCTATCAGTTGAACAATGCGTGCTGATCCAGACCACAAAACAATGTCTGGTCGTAGGTTAGTGGTGGCAATCTCAGGTGGAAAAATAAGCCGTTGATCAAGATCAGCCAGCATCTTCCAGTCCCTAGCAGCTTCCAGTTGTCCTGGTCGAGAATTGGTGTTAACACCTTTTCTTGGTGGTTGCTCGCCTGGGCGGAGGAATGTTGTCTTCTGCGTGTAATGTTTTGCTAGAACATGCGGCAACTTATTGGTCATACTACGCTTGCCTTCCAATGCTAAAGCCAAACATCTCAGTACTTGGTCATGGCGCCAAGTAAACCGACCTTGGCTAAGAGCCACCTTACATCCTGTCAAAATGTGCCTTAATGTGGCAGGTGATGAACACAAAGGACAAGAGGGATCCTCTCCTACCCAGAGGTTTAGGTTCTGCGGTGATGGGAGAACATCATATGTTGACCTAATAAGGAAACTGATCCTACTCTCTTCCATTGACCAAAGGTCTTGCCAGCCCATTTTGCGTTGTTCCACACTCTCCCATCTCATCCACTCTCCCTGCTTGGCCTGGGAAATGGCCTTTATACTCCTCATCCTCTCCTCCTGCTTTCGCACCTCGTTGACTACCAGCTTCCTCCTTTGAGCTGGGCCTGCCTTGTGCCATTTAGGAGGAGCTAACCTGAGCCCAAAACCCCCTCTTCCATGCTGTACCTGTCCCACGATATCCCCTATTTGAAGGTCAGCCTTTGCCTCTACTACAGATTTCTTTGCTGACCACTTTCTACCAGTTTTTAACACAGGGGCTGCCTCCCTTACACATTTGTCACGTGACTCTACTAATGTCATTTCCAGTCTGACCTTGGCACACTTAAACTCCTCGGTTAAAGCAGAGACAGGCAGCTGCAATATTCCTTTACTATAAAGTCCCACTCTGCTGAGGCAGCGTGGAACTCCCAACCATTTCCTGATGTATGAACTTATTAACGCTTCCAGCTTATCCACTGTTGTCAAAGAAACCTCGTACACAGTCAGTGGCCACAGCAACCTCGGCAGTAGACCAAACTGAAAGCACCAGAGTTTTAGTTTGCCTGGTAGAGCACAGCTGTTTATGCTCTTCAACCCTTCCACTGCTTGTTGTCTAACTTCTCCCACTCGAACTGTGTCCTTTAGATCTCCATCGTACCATCTCCCAAGACTTTTCACTGGCTTCTCAGAAACTGTTGGTATTGCCTCACCATTAATGAAGAATGTTTTATCTACTACCTTTCCTTTAACTATGGAGATGCTCCTTGATTTAGAGGGCTTAAATTGCATTCGTGCCCATTCAATATTATCTGTTAACTTCCCCAATAACCGATTAGTGCAGGCTACTGTTGTAGTCATGGTTGTCATGTCATCCATGTATGCTCTGATTGGTGGTAGTCGCAACCCAGAAGCCAAGCGCTCTCCTCCTACTACCCATCTTGATGCCCTAATGATTACTTCCATTGCCATGGTAAAAGCCAGTGGAGAAATTGTGCATCCTGCCATTATTCCAACCTCTAAGCATTGCCATGCAGTGCTGAATTTTGGAGTTGAAAAACTAAATTGCAAATCTCCAAAATAGGCTTTCACTAAATTTGTTATTGACATTGGTACTCTGAAAAAATCAAATGCTGCCCAAAGAAGCTCATGTGGCACTGAACCATATGCATTGGCCAAATCCAGGAATGTCACATGGAGCTCCTTCCTCTCCTTTTTAGCTGACTGAATTCGTTGCCAGATAACATTGATGTGTTCTAAGCATCCTGAGAACCCTGGAATGCCCGCTTTTTGAACTGAAGTGTCAATGAAGCCATTCTTTAATAGGTAGGTGGACAATCTCTGGGCAATAATGCTGAAGAAAATCTTACCTTCAACGTTTAATAGTGAAATAGGACGAAACTGACTGATGCTTGTAGCATCTTTTTCTTTAGGTATAAAAACTCCACCTGCTCTGCGCCATGCTCTAGGTACAACCTGTTTTTCCCATGCCACTTTTAACAATTTCCACAGAATTCGCAGAACTCCTGAAGCACTCTTGTACACTCTGTACGGAACTCCATTAGGCCCTGGAGATGATGAAGCCCTTGCCTTTCTCACAGCCTGCTCTACCTCTTTCCACTTAGGTGCACAGACCTCCATTTGGTATTCTGGTGGGTTGATAGGTGGTATGTCTGATGGAATTGACAGCTCAACTCTAGATGCTTTTAAAGTGCCATTCTTCTCACTGGTGAATAACTTCTTTACGAATTTGAATGGGTCTTTATAGAAATTAGCCCTTGCACGTTCCTTCTTTTTGTAGCGTTTCCGTAGACGCTCAGCTCTGCGTAATGTTGCCAGCTTATCTTTTATGTCCCTTTGTAAGAGATTGAGTCCCTCCTTCTGACTTTGTTCTGCTCTTTTCCATTGCTTCCTCAACTGTCTCCTTTCTCTAACTAACCCTTCAATTTTCTGCTGCCGTCTAGACATTCCAGGAGCAGTTTGTACTTTTTCCTTCCTTTTTTCCACACCAAACCTCTCACTTCCATATGCGTAAATGATGTCCCCAAATTTATCCAGCTTCTTTTCAACTGTACCAGTTAATCTTTCCAATGCAAAGCATAGATCTGTGTTTACCGTATCCCATGCAGTTTTCTCACAAGCTCTTGGCCATCTAACTCCAGGCCTATGCCCGTTGAGGTTCTTTTCTCTCTTATGCTGGTTAGTCTGACCGGTTTCACAAGTATGAATATGTTCATCACTAACTGTGCAAGCCCTCCTCTCCTCTATGACAGGGGTGCTGATATCCTGCGAGCTGTGGTTTGCTTCCTGTCGCTGGATTTCATTCGACTGACTTGACTGACTTCGTAAGAAGTACTGATCAATGCGAGGCCCTTGTCCCTTCTCCCTCAAGCATTTCATTTTCCCTTGATGAACCTTCAAACCCCTGACCGTTGTCGCCTTGCTCCAGCCACAGACACAAACTTGGAGTTCAATGACTTTACTAACTGCAGATCTTGAACTAGTCTTACTCTCCATACTCATATCCGTTTCCATTCCTAAGTCGTTAACCATGTTGTCCAACATCGAGTCATCTTCCGCCCCCGCTCTCGCAGACTCTAGGGGTATTTTTCTCTTTAATTTCTTAGAAGCCTTGGGCGGGTGTCTCCAGCATCCTGTAAACACGAAGCTGGATACTGCCGACAAGGGTAGCTAACCCTTACCAGCCCCATTGGGGTCTATTTCCTCCTGTCAGCTGTCTCTCCAGGCTGTCACAAGGTCTTTCCCTTGTTGCCAGCAGCACTATTCACCGCAGTCACTGGACGTATCCAGATCTTCATGATTTCCATTACACGAGAGTAGATGTTAAAACTTCATGCTGATTTGTACTCGGCTTTCGCCAAGATAAGCAACACTAAGACGTAGCTTTACAGTAAACTATGCTTCTCCATCCATTTACGCTTCTTTCCATATGAGGGTGTGACTCCCCTTCTGTCCGGCGATAACGGCTGCAGTGTACTTGGCGCGTCAGCACACACGACGGCTGCAACTACAGTGTGGTCTCCCTAGTGGACCAACACGACAACCGTCTGGATTGAGCCGAGTAGGGGACATCTCTAGGGTCTTCAAGTGGGCACCTTCCGTCCTCAGTGTTTCGTCGACTAGCCCACGACACCTCAAGAGGGCTCGACAGTGACTCTGGCGTCCCAGAGTCACCCCCCTCCGTACAATGATAACCAATTTGTGTCAGGATTGCACATTAATCATATAGAAATAAAGTGGTATTACCGTTGTTTCCCCCAAAAAAAGAGGACAAATGTGCTTATTCAGTCGCGCATGCTTGTTTATTTATAATCACACAAAACAGGTCGAAAGCATGCACATTAAAAAAAGTGTTACATTCTTATGTGTACAATATGTTTGATCATTCAATGATCATTTCTTAAATTTTTCCACCAAGTTATATGATCTGAGGAGCTTGTGTGCCCTCTCCAGTCCCAATATAGTGTTATGGTTTCAGCCAGAGCAACGGATGGATCTCCCAAACTCTCTCTCTCTCTCTCTCTCTCTCTCTCTCTCTCTCTCTCTCTCGTGCCACTCGGAGTGATGATGATGATGTAGGGTCTGAAGCTCATGCGCATAAATCAGTGACAGAAGTAGAGTTGTTTCTGGTGGGATTTATGATTCTGTCTTCAAATTTGAAACAAAGTCTGTCCGCAGTGCTGGATTAAGACTCTCTGGTGGCCCTGGTCACTGACACCCAGAGTGTCTTCGGCTTGTTGAGCTGCTGTGATCAAGCGCTGAAATCCTCTGAACTCCCGGATCAAAGATATGATCCCACATCCAATGTGGTACACAGCTCAAATCAGGTTCATCCAGCTAAACTCATCTGAGAACACTTTAACCAAGTGAAGCACACCAGGAGACTTTGAGGAGACTGGGCTTGAGGAGACTGGGCTTGAGGAGACTGGGCTTGAGGAGACTGGGCTTGCGGAGACTGGGCTTGCGGAGACTGGGCTTGAGGAGACTGGGCTTGCGGAGACTGGGCTGGCGACTGGGCATGCGGAGAGTGGGCTTGAGGAGACTGGGCTTGCGGAGACTGGGCTTGCGGAGACTGGGCTTGAGGAGACTGGGCTTGAGGAGACTGGGCTTGCGGAGACTGGGCTGGCGACTGGGCATGCGGAGAGTGGGCTTGAGGAGACTGGGCTTGCGGAGACTGGGCTTGCGGAGACTGGGCTTGCGGAGACTGGGCTTGAGGAGACTGGGCTTGCGGAGACTGGGCTGGCGACTGGGCATGCGGAGAGTGGGCTTGAGGAGACTGGGCTTGCGGAGACTGGGCTTGCGGAGACTGGGCTGGCGACTGGGCATGCGGAGAGTGGGCTTGAGGAGACTGGGCTTGAGGAGACTGGGCTTGAGGAGACTGGGCTTGCGGAGACTGGGCTTGCGGAGACTGGGCTTGCGGAGACTGGGCTTGAGGAGACTGGGCTTGCGGAGACTGGGCTGGCGACTGGGCATGCGGAGAGTGGGCTTGAGGAGACTGGGCTTGCGGAGACTGGGCTGGCGACTGGGCATGCGGAGAGTGGGCTTGAGGAGACTGGGCTTGAGGAGACTGGGCTTGAGGAGACTGGGCTTGCGGAGACTGGGCTTGCGGAGACTGGGCTTGAGGAGACTGGGCTTGCGGAGACTGGGCTGGCGACTGGGCATGCGGAGAGTGGGCTTGAGGAGACTGGGCTTGAGGAGACTGGGCTTGCGGAGACTGGGCTGGCGAGTGGGCTTGAGGAGACTGGGGTTGCGGAGACTGGGCTTGCGGAGACTGGGCTTGCGGAGACTGGGCTTGCGGAGACTGGGCTTGAGGAGACTGGCTTGCGGAGACTGGGCTTGAGGAGACTGGGCTTGAGGAGACTGGGCTTGCGGAGACTGTTGCGCGCTTGATGAGACTGGGCTTGATGAGACTGGGCTTGAGGAGACTGGGCTTGAGGAGACTGGGCTTGCGGAGACTGGGCTTGCGGAGACTGGGCTTGCGGAGACTGGGCTTGCGGAGACTGGGCTTGAGGAGAATGGGCTTGAGGAGACTGGGCTTGAGGAGACTGGGCTTGAGGAGACTGGGCTTGAGGAGACTGGGCTTGAGGAGACTGGGCTTGAGGAGACTGGGCTTGAGGAGACTGTTGCGCACTTGGGGAGACTGGGCTTGAGGAGACTGGGCTTGAGGAGACTGTTGCGCGCTTGGGGAGACTGTTGCGTGCTTGGGGAGACTACGAATTCTTAATTTGTAATATGAATAATATGTAACGATTATTTGATTAAATTTTATGGAATTTTACACAGTGAAATTGTTAATAGTCTAAGGTCAATTGTGATTTCACTGACGGCAGAAACGGAAGAGGTAAATGAAAATAAAGGAAGGCAATGGTCAAACTGCTGATTACAGGAAGTACTCATAAAATATTAGCATATTACTTGAGTTTTGTATGAAGTGCTTGTGTGGAAACAGGAGAGAGTCTGTTTACTGATGATCAAATGATGGTTTGTGTGACTGGGCTTGAATCGGGATGTTTTTGGACTGGGATTTTATTGGGAATTCATAATGTATTACTGGTTCTCAGTGGGACACACATGTTTGTCTTCATGAGTCATATGTGCTTGTAAGTACTTAACTGTGTTTATATTTGTGTTGTTGGATAATGGTTTGAATCTTATACTGTGGACAGTGAAAAGAACTGATTATGGGATACATGAGGATCTTTATGCACTGATTTCAGTGTTTCAAGACTTTATAATGTGAGATACTGGCAGTCTTGGGAAGGATACTTTTAAAATGTATTTCGTTACAGAATACATGCCCCAAAATGTAATTTGTAACGTATTCCGTTACGTTACTCAATCTGAGTAATGTATTCTGAATACTTGGATTACTTCCACATTGAATTGCATTTTATAAGTGTGAGAATGCGAAATGGTGATGCGGTGGTGACGCGTTGTAACATGTAGGGATGGCGCTGCCAATAAAGCACCTAAAAGCTGTCACAAAGAACCGGCAAAAGTATTGATTATGAATATGTCAAATATAGCAAGGAGATATTTTAATTGTTTATTAATAAACAAGTGTTTTCTGTCTGTGTCACTGTCGCCTGCAAAGATGAAGTTGACGATGCTGACTCGCGATCTTTGCAGTAAGCTAGTGAACGCGCCAGAGAGAAATGCGCATTTCATACGAATTACATAAGCAGAACGCAGTCTGTTTTGTTTCGTTTTGAATTGTTCTGTTTAAATGTAGACATGTCTGTGACTGTAAGGCAAGTATAATCTTACGCTAAGTTTCGGTTCATTTAAGAGACTCCAGTTCACGCGCCGGCGCTTCCTTATTTATTAAATCAAGGCAATTGGTTGATGAAACATTTATTAAAATTAAGATACAATTAATACAAAACGAAATTCCCTTTAAAGAAAGGCTTTGTGCTTTCTGTTTGAGGTCTCTGTGAAAGTTTTAAAGCAGTCTTTTAGTGCCGCTTTCAGAGCGCTCACGTAACATTGAGACTGTTGCGCGCTTGAGGAGACTGGGCTTGAGGAGACTGGCCTTGAGGAGACTGGGCTTGCGGAGACTGGGCTTGCGGAGACTGGGCTTGCGGAGACGGCTTGTGGAGACTGGCCTTGAGGAGACTGGCCTTGAGGAGACTGGCCTTGAGGAGACTGGGCTTGAGGAGACTGGGCTTGAGGAGACTGGGCTTGAGGAGACTGGGCTTGAGGAGACTGGGCTTGAGGAGACTGGGCTTGCGGAGACTGTTGCGCGCTTGAGGAGACTGTTGCGCGCTTGAGGAGACTGTTACGGGCTTGAGGAGACTGTTGTGGGCTTGAGGAGACTGTTGCGCGCTTGAGGAGACTGTTGCACGCTTGAGGAGACTGTTGCGGGCTTGAGGAGACTGTTGTGGGCTTGAGGAGACTGGGCTTGAGGAGACTGGGCTTGCGGAGACTGTTGCGCGCTTGAGGAGACTGTTGCGGGCTTGAGGAGACTGTTGCGGGCTTGAGGAGACTGTTGTGGGCTTGAGGAGACTGTTGCGCGCTTGAGGAGACTGTTGCACGCTTGAGGAGACTGTTGCGGGCTTGAGGAGACTGTTGTGGGCTTGAGGAGACTGTTGTGGGCTTGAGGAGACTGTTGTGGGCTTGAGGAGACTGTTGTGGGCTTGAGGAGACTGTTGTGGGCTTGAGGAGACTGGGCTTGAGGAGACTGGGCTTGAGGAGACTGGGCTTGCGGAGACTGGGCTTGCGGAGACTGGGCTTGAGGAGACTGGGCTTGAGGAGACTGGGCTTGCGGAGACTGGGCTTGCGGAGACTGGGCTTGCGGAGACTGGGCTTGCGGAGACTGGCTTGCGGAGACTGGGCTTGAGGAGACTGGGCTTGCGGAGACTGTTGCGCGCTTGATGAGACTGGGCTTGAGGAGACTGGGCTTGAGGAGACTGGGCTTGAGGAGACTGGGCTTGAGGAGACTGGGCTTGAGGAGACTGTTGCACGCTTGGGGAGACTGTTGCGTGCTTGGGGAGACTGATTACGAATTCTTAATTTGTAATATGAATAATATGTAACGATTATTTGATTAAATTTTATGGAATTTTACACAGTGAAATTGTTAATAGTCTAAGGTCAATTGTGATTTCACTGACGGCAGAAACGGAAGAGGTAAATGAAAATAAAGGAAGGCAATGGTCAAACTGCTGATTACAGGAAGTACTCATAAAATATTAGCATATTACTTGAGTTTTGTATGAAGTGCTTGTGTGGAAACAGGAGAGAGTCTGTTTACTAATGATCAAATGATGGTTTGTGTGACTGGGCTTGAATCGGGATGTTTTTGGACTGGGATTTTATTGGGAATTCATAATGTATTACTGGTTCTCAGTGGGACACACATGTTTGTCTTCATGAGTCATATGTGCTTGTAAGTACTGAACTGTGTTTATATTTGTGTTGTTGGATAATGGTTTGAATCTTATACTGTGGACAGTGAAAAGAACTGATTATGGGATACATGAGGATCTTTATGCACTGATTTCAGTGTTTCAAGACTTTATAATGTGAGATACTGGCAGTGTTGGGAAGGATACTTTTAAAATGTATTTCGTTACAGAATACAGAATACATGCCCCAAAATGTAATTTGTAACGTATTCCGTTACGTTACTCAATCTGAGTAATGTATTCTGAATACTTGGATTACTTCCACATTGAATTGCATTTTATAAGTGTGGGAATGCGAAATGGTGATGCGGTGGTGACGCGTTGTAACATGTAGGGATGGCGCTGCCAATAAAGCACCTAAAAGCTGTCACAAAGAACCGGCAAAAGTATTGATTATGAATATGTCAAATATAGTAAGGAGATATTTAAATTGTTTATTAATAAACAAGTGTTTTCTGTCTGTGTCACTGTCGCCTGCAAAGATGAAGTTGACGATGCTGACTCGCGATCTTTGCAGTAAGCTAGTGAACGCGCCAGAGAGAAATGCGCATTTCATACGAATTACATAAGCAGAACGTAGTCTGTTTTGTTTCGTTTTGAATTGTTCTGTTTAAATGTAGACATGTCTGTGACTGTAAGGCAAGTATAATCTTACGCTAAGTTTCGGTTCATTTAAGAGACTCCAGTTCACGCGCCGGCGCTTCCATGTCGTGAATTATTTAGCCTACTTCTTATTTATTAAATCAAGGCAATTGGTTGATGAAACATTTATTAAAATTAAGATACAATTAATACAAAACGAAATTCCCTTTAAAGAAAGGCTTTGTGCTTTCTGTTTGAGGTCTCTGTGAAAGTTTTAAAGCAGTCTTTTAGTGCCGCTTTCAGAGCGCTCACGTAACATTGTTTTTTCCTCATAAATGCGAACGCGAAAAAATTACTAAAATTTATATTTTATGTTCTGTGGAGAACCCTTTTTCATCCGGTGGGTAGTATTACTTTTGGTTTGAGCAGTGTAATTCACAGAAGTAGGCTACTAAAACATATTTTGCCACCTAAAAGTTAAAGTCACGTTATTGGATATATAAACAGAAGTTTTTAAATATATTCGTATTAAATGCATTTTCTGAGAATTTCTATTTCAAGTTTTAACTGCAAATGTCGCGTCCATAACGCTGGAATTGCTCAATTTTAAAGTATTTATTTTGTGGTGTAGGTCTACATATTTTATAATGTTAACTTCAAATAATTCTTATAGTAATTTAAAGATGTGGTAGCATTGGATCTGGACGGGAAGGATAACTTACTTTAAGATGCTTCTTCAGGTTGGAGGTGGAGTCTTTGGACGCTGAAAGGAGGTTGGTTGCTGGCAAGCAGAGGTTGCACTGCACAGTTAGGCTATATTTCGTTCTCCCTTCTCTTTCTTTAATGTGAAATGCTGTTTGAATTTCCAAGATAGAAACGCATTCTTGCCCTGGCTCTGTTGTTCCGGCTCTATCTCTATTCTAGCTCCCGCTGCTCCTCTTCCGACTCCATTGTGACTGATCACGCAAACCGCGCATTTTTTCGTTTTCACATTGGGGCTTCTGGGAAATGCTGAGTTGCCTTAATTTATTTAGAGAGTGAATAAACTTGTGAAACAGAGAAGTATCGTAATGTAATCCGTTGATTTCAACAATGTAACTGTATTCTAAATACCAACTATTTAAATTGTAACTGTAACGGAATACAGATACTCATAATTTGTATTCTGAATACGTAACGCCGATACATGTATTCCGTTACTCCCCAACACTGCCTGGTGATGTTGAAGTCAAACTCGTGCTGGTAGAAATCTAGAGAGAACTGATGAACTCTTCAATAATGCTCCAGAAGCTCATCAATGTCAGCTAGAAAACACACAAATCCCACAGAGTAAACCAAATAACACTAAATATCTTTCTCAGGGCTTAGTTACGGTCTCTGTCGATTTTCTTCCAGCTTAAGACAGTTCTTTTTTTTTTTCTAGTTCGATTTTTACCAAATCATTGTCCTTCAATCTCTCCTCGATAACAACACTGAGCTCAATATGCCTTTACTGGACGCTACACCCGAAACACCCACTGTGACCCGGAACGCTTTGTCTTTTCCACAGATACTGCAGTGGTTTACTTGTGTCAGTGGTTTGGTTTCAGCTGGATTTCAATGCTCGTCTTCTCCAAAGCTACTGCTCGTCGCACAGCTCTTTTCGACAGCAAGCATGATCGGTTCGTGTGTTCTTCACTTGGTTAAAGTGTTCTCAGACGAGTTTTGCTGGATGAACCTGATTTGAGCTGTGTACCACATTGGATGTGGGATAATATCTTTGATCCGGGAGTTCAGAGGATTTCAGCGCTTGATCACAGCAGCGCAACAAGCCGATGACAACACGATATAATGCGGTGAGATCCAGGCAGTCGAGGAAACTGAGGAAAAAGGAAAATGAATAATCACTAATCAATAACGAATGAAAAGATGAAAAATGACAACAACAAAAAAACTGACATTTATTGTTTAGTGTTTTACTCAAATGACTGAATGTGACACTTCTCTGGTTCAGAATGTCTGTAATGAAACATGGCTTCAGAAACTACAGCCGTTTGAACAAACTTCAGTATCACTGAAGTTCAAGAGAAGAGAGAAGATCCTTCAGTTTGCATCGCTGTCTTTAATCTATCATCTTCAAGAGCGAATGTGATGGGACTGTCTTCCAGAAAGTTCCTGACAGTTCTTGAGATCGAGCCGTTGGGTTGGAAAACTCTGTCTTTAATCTATCATCTTCAAGAGCGAAAGCGATGGGACTGTAATTTACTGTAAAATAGCAGATTACTGATTACTGGCAACAATGCAAAACAGTCTCCTCAAGCACGCAACACTCCTCAAGCCTGCAACACTCCTGAAGCGCGCAAAACTCCTCAAGCACGCAACACTCCTCAAGCACGCAAAACTCCTCAAGTACGCAAAACTCCTCAAGCGCGCAACACTCCTCAAGCGCGCAACACTCCGCAAGCGCGCAAAAGTCTCCGCAAGCGCGCAACAGTCTCCGCAAGCACGCAACAGTCTCCGCAAGCACGCAGCAGTCTCCGCAAGTGCGCAACACTCCTCAAGCACGCAACAGTCTCCGCAAGCGCACAACACTCCTCAAGCACGCAACAGTCTCCGCAAGCTCGCAACAGTCTCCGCAAGCGCGCAACAGTCTCCGCAAGCGCGCAAAAGTCTCCGCAAGCGCGCAACAGTCTCCGCAAGCACGCAACAGTCTCCGCAAGCACGCAGCAGTCTCCGCAAGTGCGCAACACTCCTCAAGCACGCAACAGTCTCCGCAAGCGCACAACACTCCTCAAGCACGCAACAGTCTCCGCAAGCGCGCAACAGTCTCCGCAAGCGCGCAACAGTCTCCTCAAGCGCGCAACAGTCTCCACAAACGCGCAACAATCTCCGCAAGCGCGCAACAGTCTCCGCAAGCGCGCAACACTCTTTGTTTTACTCAAATTACTGAATGGGACACTTCTCTGGTTCAGAATGTCTGTAATGAAACATGGCTTCAGAAACTACAGCCGTTTGAACAAACTTCAGTATCACTGAAGTTCAACAGAAGAGAGAAGATCCTTCAGTTTGCATCGCTGTCTTTAATCTATCATCTTCAAGAGCAAATGTGATGGGACTGTCTTCCAGAAAGTTCCTGACAGTTCTTGAGATCGAGCTGTTGGGTTGGAAAACTCCATGTAATGGTTGCTTCAGTCTGTAACTCAGAACACGTTTGGACAGCAGTCAGTCTGATCTGGTTTGCCTAATGCTGATCCATTTCATTGGAACAGAAAAAGGAAAAGAAACTGCATTTCACTGCAAAGATTTAATTCCCTCACAATGGCTCTTATTCTGACATCGTGTCTCGTATTGAGACCTTAATGACACATTCAGTCAGTCTGCAGTTTCTTTAGTGAATATTTATGGGAAACTTTGTAAAAGGTAGGTTATATACATTCAGAGAACAGATGATGATATGGAAAGTAGAATTAGAAGGTAAGATGATTTTATCCAAAGCAGTTTGCAACTGACCCCTCCCATACATTCTCTTTCCACAAGAGACATCTATCTGCACATAAATACGCCAATAATTTACTAAAAGCAGTCCAATTTGTTCCCAAAATTAGTGGATGTCCCCCGTGCACACACCATACCTGAACCATGTGGCTCTCATCCAATGCCTCAGGCTGAATCAGGCTTTGATGGATAGAGGCTTGCCCCCTAGGGGCAGGACGTGGGTCAAGGGATTGGCATGGAGAGAGCGAGGGAAAAGGAGCTGATATGGGCGTAGCCCCTGGGCGGAGCTCTTGTCTAATGGGGAACTTTGATGCCTGCCCACCCCGCCTCCAGGGCAGAACTCGAGGAAGGACATGGTAACGGGTCCTATGGAAAGGGACAGGATGAGAAAAGGTAGAGGGAGGAATCAAAGGAGAAGAGAGAGAGAGACATCTGGTAGCTGTTCACCAACCCCGGGGCACGCCACTATCTAATCCTCCCCTAGTTGGATGGCCAGGTTCCCCCAGCCAACAGCCATCTGTGGCGCGTGTCCCGGAGCTGCTGAGACATCACTAAGGGTCGACCCCCCACACCCAGGTCTAGCGACCTGAAGCGCTGGAGCTGCTGCTATGAGCTGAGCCCGACCTGCTGAAGAATTGCTTGTTTTAGGTCTTCGTAGACTCTGAGGTTCTGGACCGGTAGTTGCTGTGCTGCTATTTTCGCCTCTCCCTAAAGCAGGGGAATAAGGCATATCGGCCAGTGGGTTTGGGGCCACTCACATGCCCCTGCAGTCCTCTCGAAGTGGTCCTCCGGGTCGTCCTGAGGACCCATCCTCATGAGAGGCATGTGAGTGTGCGGGGCTAATGTAGAGGGATTCCCTGCACCTGCAGCCCGAACCTCCCAGTCCATCTAGCTCCGGAACAGCTCTAACTCGCGTGGACACGGGCCTGGAAACGGCGTTCCTGATCCTCCCCCATATCCACCAGCACCTGATGTTGCTCTTGATGGGGTCTCACAAACAAATGGATTTCATCTGCAAATGGCGAACCTGACGGGGTTTGCATGACGGCAGTGTCATTCTTCTTCCTTGGCACCAGTGTAACAATGTACAGAGAAAGGACAGGGTTGGCTTACTGAGACTCATCCTGTTTATTTTAAACAAAAAGGAACATAACCAAACTCGTGCTCTCAACAGGTTCTCAGTGACAGTCCTCAACAGTTCTTGCTTTCCAGCTCTCATTGGCGGTCACAGCAAGCTCTCAGATTGATCTCTCTCCTCTCGCTCACTGTTTCACAGCAGCGTATATCCGGTCTCTCCACACCAATTGCTGCAACAAGACACAGGTGTTTCTCATTTGCACTTGACCTACTTACTTACTGCTCGTCTCCCAACTCTCTCTCCCATGGCAGACCTCGCTCGCCCCCCACGCCACAACCATTTTCTTATAAATCTTGCAACTTTTATACATAAAACTTGAGTACTGCAGGGTTCAGTTCAGCATATTTTGCCCTTAAAGGCTCTGCACTCATCTAGACAAACTGAATTGCAACATCTGTAATAAGCAGCATCTGATGGACATGAGGAAAATCCTTCCCAAATCAGTTCTCTGCACTGTAGAACAAAGAATCCCAGGAATCTGGGATATTTCCAGGATTTCCTTGAGAGTTGGATGGACAAGCACATAAAGTTGTCAAAAAACTCTTGTCTCAGAAATCCTTCCAGAATGTTCAGCTTCAGTTGTCTTTATTCATCTGCTTTCAGTCTGTCAATTTCATTCAATCCCATCTGGCATTTGACAAATTCTGCTTCTGAGATTTTCATGCGTGTTGCTTAAAACAGCAGTGTGACCAAAACAGACATCCTTGTCTCTTTTGGTCTGTGCATCCATATTATAATCCATAATAGCCTGAGAAGGTTGGCACTTGGCAGGTTCATCATCGCAGACGATGGCACTAAGTTGAACTGGCATGTGTTTTTCTTGGTACCACAGACTCTCTCTCTCTTCAAATTCCAGTTCAATTTTCTTCAATTTGAGTTTCCATATGTTATGGCCACTGGGAATACAAATTGACCACATGCAAGTTTTTGAACTGTAAGACACTCAAGACTACAATGGAGGAGTTTCAGGAAGTTCAGAAACACTGATATAGAGAATAATTCCTGCTGGAGGGACTTTGTGCTTTAGAACTTTGCAGAGCTATTTCACGCTCAAACAGCAGCATTACACACACTAAAGAAAGTATAATATGTGCTCTTTAAATGTCAGACATCTTTCTATGGGAGCGGTTCTTGTCTGGAATAAACTGCTTAGTGAAGGAGACTTCACTTCTATAGTCAGGAGTTTGTTTTTCAAGAAGGAAGGATTTCAATTTTAAACCACGTGCAGTCTGTCCGCTTGTGATTGATAACACCTGTGTTCCTGAACTGTCTATGATCCAGCCCAGTCTTTTCTGATTGGTCTACTCTGCTCTGATTGGTCAGATTGCCCACTCTGATGTGATTGGTCTACTCTGCTCTGATTGGTCAGATGACCCAGTCTTTTGTGATTGGTCTACTCTGCTCTGATTGGTCAGATGACCCAGTCTGATGTGATTGGTCTACTCTGCTCTGATTGGTCAGATTGCCCAGTCTGTTGTGATTGGTCTACTTTGCTCTGATTGGTCAGATTGCCCAGTCTGATGTGATTGGTCTACTCTGCTCTGATTGGTCAGATTGCCCAGTCTGATGTGATTGGTCTACTCTGCTCTGATTGGTCAGATGACCCAGTCTTTTGTGATTGGTCTACTCTGCTCTGATTGGTCAGATTGCCCAGTCTGATGTGATTGGTCTACTCTGCTCTGATTGGTCAGATTGCCCAGTATGATGTGATTGGTCTACTCTGCTCTGATTGGTCAGATTGCCCAGTCTGATGTGATTGGTTGACCACTTACAGCATGTGTCAGAAACTTAACCTGCATTAGCATATCTGAGTTTCAGCTCTTCCTCACACTTGATACACAGTGATACGAAAAGTAACAATGGTGTCGGTTTTACCATATCAATCTCATTCTTTGGAAATGTAAGTAAAGTGGATTTGCTTTGGCATCTGAAAACCCTTCCATTCTCAGCTACAACTACAGTGTTTGAGGGCGGGGCGAAGTAGATGTTGTTCAGCCAATGAAAACACAGGCATTATGCAAATTAGTTGTAAACCTGGGGCACGTTCAAGTTCAAAACGGTGCGCAACGTTTTGCTACGGATTCCGGGTTGAACCGGGTTTCCGGGTCATGTTTCCTGGAAACGGCATGCACCGGTGTGTGTGCAACGGGGTTTTCTCTTGTTTGGTGGGTGTGTCAGAACTGCAGTCCAATCAGCAGCAACATGTGTATAAAGAACGCGGTGTTAAAGTGAACTCGCACAATGGGTTCAAGGAAAATAATTTACAAATGTGTTCGATGCAGCTCGGTATACGCAACAACTGAGGATATTAGAAGACATGTTTGTCGTAAGTTTTATTGTAAAAATATAGGATATCAACATAATGATGTAGTTGTTTATATTTTTAGCTTCATTGCAAGTGTATGACATTTGGTATAGAAATAAACAATGGTAATTAAGTGCTTTTCCTAAAAATGAGAAAGAAAATACAGGGTATTAAAACAGTATGAACTACAAATAAAGTCAGTATGTGAGGCTAAATAGACGTGTTTTAGTCTGAATTAGGTAAGATGTGCATCCATTTCAGTTTCAGCAATCCTTCACTCGATTGGGATGTTCTCTTGTGTTCTGGGCGGCAAGTGCAGTAACTGTAACATCGGGCATATGTTGTAGTATTAAACACATATTTATACCGACTTCATCAGGCTCCGAAAATTCTTCACAAAGAACACAAAGAATGTCCTTCTCAGCTGCCATAGTTGCAACTCTTGCGTCATCAGAACAGTGTGTTCAACGCATCACCGTTTCTGTTTAAAAAACGTTGTGCAATGTTTTGTCGGGGCTGAACGCAGATCCACCTCACCTGTGTGTCTCTGGGGGGGAAACTGAAGGAGCTTACAGAAACCCATGCTGACACGGGGCTCAAACCGGGGACCTTCCACCTGTGTGGCTCAATTTGCCTTTAGTGCTCTATATATTTTAAATTGCATGACAAAATACTTCAGCTGTAAAGAAAATGAATTGTGCAAACCAGGGATTCCCAAACCTGTTCCTACCTTCCAGCAAAGTTCATCTCCAACCCTGATCAAACTCAACTGATCAGCTAATTTAGATCTTCCCGGAATAGCTTCCCACGCTTTGAAGCGTAATGCTAGGGGGTGAATGGCTACCTGGTCCCCGGCGCTGCACATAGCGGGCTGCGTGCGCGCGCTCATAGTGCTTATGACAGCGGGACTTACACTCAGAGAGGAGTTTATGGGCCGTGTAACAGAGTGAACAGAGGGGAGACGCGCACACGGGCTCGTGGGCGCTCTTATGCACTCTGAAACTCGAGCGGGTTGGGACCGCTTTATGAGAGTGGACTCTGTGTGAGACACGGGAAATAAAGTGCTTTTGTGTATGAGTGAACACAGTGTTGTGGGCACATTTTCTACACAAGAGGTCTTTTTGCTCTTTTTGTGAGTTCTCTGGGTCGCCGTGAAAACGGCGTTTGTGCTCATGCAAGCGGGAAGGGAGACCGGCTTGGAAATGGCGGAATACACTGCTGTAGTAGCCGCGTGCGCGGGGACTAACACAGGGCGATACTTTGACGGCGGTCCGGCCGCGGCGGGAGAGCGTCGTCTTTTTCTCAGCTGTGTTAGGCAGACTTCGAGTGATCAGGTTTCAGCGCGATCCTAGGCTGAGGCCCCCGAGGCGGCGGCGGTCTGTGGCGGCTGTCGGAGCGAGAACGAGGGCGGCCGCCCTGGCGCCGCTGAGAAGTCTGACTCTGCTGAGCTGGGCGCTGAGGTGGGGCTCGTGCAGGAGGCTGGTCACGTGAGCGGCCTGCAGAGGAGCTAGCGCGACGAGGCAGAAAGAGGTTCATGGCCTGGGAGGCTTTCTGTACTTCGGAAAATCGGTCGACGATACCCGTGACGGCAGATCCGAAGAGGCCGGATGGAGAGAGAGCGGGGCGTTGAGAAAAGCGGAGCGCTCAGAATCTCCCATGTCGGCGAGTGTGAGCCACAAGTGTCTCTCAGACACACAAATGGCGGCCATGCATTTCCCCAGGGCTTGAGCGGCAGATTTTGTAGCGCGAAGGGCAAGGTCCGTGGCGCTCCTCAAATCCGCGACTGGAGGGGGATTTTTTCCGCTCTCGTCCCATTCACGAAGTATGTCACCCTGTAGAATTTGCAGGACGGACATGGAGTGAAGCAGAGGCTGCTTGGCCGGCGGCTGAGTAGGCGCAGGCGTGAAAGCTAGAAGTTGCTCTGCAGGCCTTAGAAGGAAGCACAGGTGATGAGCGCCATCTCGCGGAGGGCGGGCATAAATGTGCGGCGACCAGGTCCTCTACAGGGGGAACTGAGAGATAGAGTCAACAGAGCGGCCACTCGGCGGCAGCTGTATGTCCGGAAGCGGCGGAGATGGAGAGCGGGAGGCGACAGGCTCCGGCGGGATGAACGCTTCAGGCTGGGGTTCCGGCGGCCTCTGAGAGCGGCGTTGTTTCTTCCGCGGCTAAGTCAGAGGCGGCGCGGAAGCATCTTTTGTGGCCTGAAGTCGAGCCCGCAGGGTCGACAACGGCAGGTTTTCGCAGAGCTCGCAGCCGCCGTCGGCGAGGGCGAGCTCGGCGTGCTCCAATCCGAGGCAGAGAGCGCAGATGACATGGCGGTCTCCGACCTCGAGGGGAGCGCGGCAAGAACCGCAGGAAATTTTGTGAGACATCTTGAAAAAGACGCTCAGCTCTTTTTAGGATACAAGAAGGATATATGCTTAGTAAAAGAAGGATACAAATCCGTTGGATGGCGGTAGCTCGCAGGACGGCTGAAGGTGGCGAAGACGGCCGGCTTCCTCAGTCTCCCAGATGCTCGCTAGAGTTGCCTTTTCAACGACGGCGGCTTCTCTCAGGATCAGCAGATGCGTGTAGCCTCGCTGAAGAGATGAAAATCTGAGTTACAGCCTATGACGCCGATATTTATACTCTCTGACCACGCCCTAATCGGCGGGCTCTGACGCAATGAGAGCACGTCAGACTCTCATTGGCCGAGAGTTCATTCGCGTCTTCTCATAGGCTTAAGCAGTTCCCTGTGAGCGAACCAATGAGCTGCTAGCTAGCCCGCTCATGGTCTGCTGCAGCTGAACTGCGTTGACAATGGATACAAATTATAGGATAATTTTTTGGCTTCAATTTCTCAGAAAAGATGAATCTTTCCCGTAGCGTAAGCTAGCTTACGCAATTCGAGAGAACCTCTCGTAAGAGAACCAAGTTTGTCAAATCAAATTAAAAACTAGGTTAACAGTTTTAACTCAAAGTAATTTTTTTTTTTTAAGTTTCTGAATTAGGGTTTTATCTGACGTTATATAGAGTTTAAGACAAACCAATTTTGATCAAAATCAAATTAAAAACCTAGGTTAACAATGTTTTAAATCAAAGCAATGGAGTTTTTAAAGTTTCCAAAGTCAAAACCATGGTTCACATTTGGGGTTTTAACTATATTAATCATGGGTTTTTGGTTTTATTCAAAGAACATGGTTCATTTTCATAAGATCGTTAAAGACTGTATGGGAGTTTACTAATTGGCCATAGTCTGTGCACTTTCACACCTCTAACAATAGGGCTGTAACTATATAACGTGTCACAATATATCGCACTACAATAATGCATCAATATGTATCGTGGATAGTGATATGTATTGTGTATAAAAAAACAAGTTTTTGTGTCAGTACTACATTAAACTACTATACTGTTGAATATAATGTATAATAATGCAATGGGGGAATATTTGTGGGTTTTGATAATGGCAAATGTCTGATGTTACCAGTAAAAAGTGGCCAACATTATTTTAAATACATCTAGTCAGTGATAGAGTGCAAGAATATTAATCTACAATAATTCTGTATTTTCAGCTTCAGAATCATGAATATTGTTATTCTGGTGTCTCTATTGTCCTTTTCATTGGGTTTCCAGCACCAAGTCCAAGCCTATTCATTTACACACACAAACACCAAATTTAGCATTTTAATCAACAGTACATTTTTGTTTACCTTGTATCATATGTCTTGCAGTATCGCAATAATATTCATATCGAATCATGACATGAGGTATCGTTACACCTCTTAACAATCATTCCAGCCAGTCACAATATAAATGCTAATACCTCTGTTCTGCTGCTTCCCCTTTACTTTCTTAATCACATTTCTTTATATCACCTCTTTTTTCTCGAAGATCTGCTGAGTGTAATATCATACACTGTTTGCGGTGCCACGAGCCTCAGGAGAACCTCCTCGTACACCTGGCCCGGGTGTGCATGGGAAACGGCAGAACACCTGAAGAGCTAGTGGAGGAGGTTCAGAAGGCCAAGGCTTCCAGTCGAGAGTGGATCCGCAACAACAGGACCTGGGATTACCGGGATCTCCGTGAGATCCTGCCCGACACACACTCCCGGGTCCTCATGGTGAAGGAGCTCCTGCGCCGGGGTTTCTTCATCATGAACCAGCCTCCGGAGTCCCACACGGCCCTGGATCCTGGGAGTGACTCGGACACCACCGATAGAGATCCTCCTTCACCCAAAACCATGAAGATAAAGATGAAGGAGGCGGGTCTGCATGGCAAGTTCCCGGCTCATGCCAAGCTCCTGGTGGACTTTAAGAAGTACCTGACAAAGTCACTCAGGGTCTCTCACTGGCAAACCAAGGTGAGACCCGTTTCACTTCACACGTTTGCGATAACCCTGGATCACAAAACCAGTCATGTCACACGGATATATTTATGGCAATAGCCAACGATACATTGTATGGGTCAAAATTATCGATTTTTCTTTTATGCCAAAAATCATTAGGATATTAAGTAAAGATCATGTTCCATGAAGATATTTTGTACATTTCTTACCGTAAATATATAAAACATTTATTTTTGTGAGTGGATGCAGCACAATCACGACTTTAAAGGTGATTTTCTCAATGTTCATTTTTTTTTTCACCCTCAGATTCCAGATATTCAAATTGTCATATCTTGGCCAAATATGATCATATCTTAACAAACCATACATCAATGGAAAGCGATTTATTCAACTTTCATATGATGTATACATCTCAATTTCAAGAAATTGACCCATGTGACTGGTTTTGTAGTCCAGGGTCACAAATGTCGATAAAAAAAACTATTGCGAAATGCCGGCGTTTCCATTAACCGATGCGACTAAGATTTAATTTTTTTTTAACTCTTTTTACACAAGTTTCATATATATACAGTATATATTTTACAATTTGGACTTCATACATTAATTTCTTGTTTAAACAAAATCCTCTCATCCTTTTCACCACGAATGTGTTTTAGGTGGACAGATCAATACAGTACAAAGAACATCAAAAAAATGTAGGATGTTGGAATAAAAACAACAATGTCTTTTCTGTTAACCAAATGCTTTTTAATCTTCACTATTGCTTCAATGCAAGTGAACAAGCGCGCCGTTATTTGTTAGTGACGTGTTATCAAGTAAGTCAGATATGAGCAGATTCTGCGCAATACACTATTTAATAGATCACGATGACTCGAGTTGAGTATTTGCGTCAAATCTGCTCAGATTTGATTTACACGACTTTCCCCTGCAAAGTGATTAAACATAATAACTCCATATTGGCTCGTGATTTGACAGCGTTACCTGCCACTGTTGCTTTTTACTCGCATTTGGTGGGTTACTTTCAAACCCTGGCCACCGCACGCACTAGCCATTATTTCTAATGCAAGGAGACATAGGTGTGTTTTCCAAGCTTTAAAAATTGTGGCATTTTAGTTGTAGCGAAACTCAATAGCTCAATAATGGGGATTAATATGATAAACACTTGATTAATATTTCATAATCAATAATCATACGGGTTATGAGTTATCACTTACAGAATAAACATTCCCCGTAAAGGGAATACGTTGCCACTATCTCTATGGGCAACCAAACACATTCACATTCAATCATAACGCATTATAATTAAATATCAATTAGTGATGCTCCGATTGATCGGCCGCCGATCATGATCGGCCGATATTGGCTAAAGATAGCTTGATCGGCGAACCCCAAAAGCACCGATCAAAAAAGCCGATCACGTGACGTAAATTTCCACAGCATGCATGCGCACGGGCACACAACATCAGAGCGGAGCTTGCCAGTGTCAACATGAGTTCTCCCTTCTGGAAGTTTTTCAAAGTGTCTGACAGAGACGTTGCTAACGGCGAGATTTAACTATTTGTAGCGTGTATTCTAATTCTATTCACGAGTTGCATGCGCTTGATGAACGCTCTGCTAGTTAACTGGAGATTAATTAGATGTCCGATGTTCGCGGGACACGAGTTGCACGCGCTTGATGCACGTCTCATAAATCGTTAAAAAAAATGTAAACGTCTGGGAGAAAGAGAAGACATAGATCTATCTATCTGAATAACAGTGACGACGCGAAAGAGCTTTTATTTGGTATGTTTTTCTGTGCGCACAGCCACATAACGTTACACACACACACACACACACAACCGACGCGAAGCGTGCAGCCCTGCGCATAGACCGCTATACAGCGCACGAGGACTGAACTGAGCCCTCTTTCGCGTCTGAATGGGCAAATACACACACAATTATGTCTAAATGTCAGTTTTGGAGAGTATTCGCGTAAACACAGTCGGTTATGTCTTTACAGAGCATACAGCAGCCTGTGAGAATATCGGACGTGCATCAGTGCAATTGGATCTGCACAGTCGGTCAAGTGACAGTGCGTCATAAACCTAATGCCGTTTGTACACTTAATATTAATCAAACAACAAAATAAAAAGAGAAAAGCATTCACTGCTCTTTTAATAGCTTTAATAAGGATTAATTATATTTAATTCATAGGCTACAAATAAATATGTCTGCTTGAAAGAATAAAGAATGATGTATGTTAAAGAGTGCATCATTCATTGAAGAAAAAAAGACTGTTTTACCTTAGGAGAAGTGTTTTTATTTAATTTTAAGATATTTTATGTCACAGTGCTTAATCTGTGTCTGTATTGCATGTTCAATCTTTAAAAAATATTCATATTAACAGGTTAATAGATGTTTTCTACAGGAATATATAATGGGTTTGGAAATTTTAGAGAAATTCTAAATTAATGCATTACAATTTAACTAAACCCATTATATTTTAGTCTACTAAATCTACTGTAGATTTAGTCAACTAAATTCTTATTGTATTTTGTCGACTAAAACTAGACTAAAACTAAAACAATTCAGATGACTAAAATATGACTGAAACTAAATGGCATTTTAGTCAAAAGACTATGACTAAAACTAAATAAAAATTTGCTGGAAAAAATTAACACTGCAGTATATTTATATAACAATTTCCAAGTATGCCTAAGTGTAACTTGATCCCATCCCATTAAGCTGATCTAGTGTGTGTTGGTCTGCCTGACCCCTCTTTGTTTGGAATAATTTTACGTTACTCTCCCTTATTTGGGGAAGATGGCCTACAGTAGCCTTAAGTAATCTCATTTTCTAAATACAATTAAATAAACACTTGGTGGTTCTTCAAGATCTTGACTGTAGCATATTTATGTCTACTGGTTTTTTTTTTCAATACAGTTTTCATATTTCATAATATTTCAAATATTTCATAATTCATAGTTAGTTTCATTTCTACAAATGGTGCAAACTCTGCTAGATTATAGATAAAAAATTCCCATTCCCCTGCCATTCTGTGATCGGCAGTAATCGGCAATCGGCAGATCATGATTTTGGTGATCGGTGATCGGCCCCAAAAATGCTGATCGGAGCATCTCTAATATCAATATATCAACTGTTTAGAATCGTTTGATTCTCATGATAATTCCCAAGGGGATTAATTTGTCATCCAATAGCCTGCTCGCCAGCGAACTGACCATAAAATGTTTATTAATCCTTAAGAAATTATTCATCTAACTTAGAAAGGCAGACTATTTCTCTTGGCCACGAGAAAAGACTTTCCTGTTTTATAACGGAATACTGTTTTAAAGTATTCACAATTGTAAAGCTTGTAGCTAGATCGAACATATCAGTGACTTATAATCATGAGCAGATAGGCGGAGTCAATCAGTGAATACAGTTAGGCCTATTTAATAAAGGTAAACTACTTCTATATCGTGACTACAGTTACACGGAATACATGTATTTACAACAGATAAACAGCAAAAACACGAAAATACATAGAGACAGGGAGAGAGAGAAAGGAAGGGGGAGAGAGAGTTATGGGAAGATCCGGAAGAATCTTCAGAATAGCAGAATCACCTGGACATTTAAGTTAACCTTTGAGAGACCACAAGAATCAACAAATCTTATACCTTAAAAGCGTGATCAAACACGGATACTTGCACAGGTAACTCTTTGTGTGGCTGAAGAAGCGTGTGTCTTTCGTTCCGGGGAGGTCACGTGGTCGCTCGGTGCGCGTGTCCCCTTTCAAAGCGAGCGCAACGCCAATGTCGGTCGTGGATGAATTTGCTGAAGGGATAATTCAGGCTAAGTTCTTTTCACTCGTCGGTGGAAATAAACGTAGTCATTTTCCTTCCGAAGAGGATTAAACATAACTAGTGATGCACCGATGTGAAAATTGTGGCCGATACCGATAACCGATATTAATATTGCTGTTATGGCCGATACCGATATTTACCGATGTCGATATCTCTGTATAGAAAACACATTTTTATGATAATCAAATATGATTCGCTGAGAAACAATAGAAAACCTGGAGAAACACGCAGTCACATGCTCAATTTAAAATAAAATAAAAACATTAGGCTTCAAAAAATATAATACCTTTTAATTTTAGTGAACTTCAAACAATCCTCACATAAACCCATAATAAATGTCATATTTACCTGTGCCCTTCCTGTCTAACAGGTAGGACATACAGAAATTGAATAAAGTTATCAAACAGTGCGCTTCATAAATTATATATAGACTAATCCTTATTAAAGCTACACAAATTCTTTAGTCAAGAGCAGTGAGTAATTTTCTCTGTTACCTTTGTTCTTTGATTAACTTTACTGACAGAAAGCTTTGTCTGCTGGCCCTTTAAGAGCAGCCGTTGTTGAGACGCGGATCTCACACGCGCGACGCGCCTCATTCTCTCACAACACTTTGTCCATCATAAGACTGCTCTTATGTTATGAAGATACTCGACAAAACGACAATTTGGCATAATTGTGTGTGTTATTGTTCGTTCAAGCGTGAAAGATAACAATTCTGGCGCGCGGTGAGTCACAGTCGGACATTCACAGGCAGCGCGCTCTCTTTTGACTTGTCGCACATGAATGGTTTAAACTTTAAATTATTCGCACGAATAATTTCTTCACAAACAGCTCATTATGACTCAAAATGTTAGAATGCTGCACCTACACTCGATAGTGTAAATAAGATCAGCGCAACGCGGCAGACCACTGCATTGACAGTGAAACATATCTTGTCTAACGTTACAGCCAGGACTCAGCGGAAGACAGAGAAGCCGGCCCTGCGCTGATTGAGGAATTAAATTTGAAAATAAAAGACCGTTTGCCCATCTTTTTTCTCGCATCTGTGAATTTTTTTAAAATCATTTGCTCTGAGATGAAGCAAATATATTTGTGCGGGAATTTCTCGACCTATAATAAGCTAACCTCGCGGGAATGGTTTAAATTATGCGCAATTCCCGCACCGAAACTCAAGCCCTGATACAGCATATAGCGAGGATGACAATTTGAAGAACGACCAGACCGACGACATCGTTGCTCCCTCACCAAAGGCAAAGTCAAACTGACTTGACTTTTTTTGCCGCTTCCAGCACTGCTTCAGCACATTATGTGAAGTGTAATGTATGCGCTCGTGCAAAAACAAACATCCCTGCCCCCACACTCACATCTAAGCCTACACGCACGTCAAATACACAGGAATGATTATCGGCCTGTTCACATCGGCCCTATTTTGACATCGGAACGATACCGATGTGTAAAAAAATGACCATATCGGCCGATATTATATCACCGATATTATATACCACTAAACATAACAGGAGAAATGTTATACATGTAAACATACATTTTATCATAAACTCATCTATATTTTTATCCAGTTCAGATCAATATGAATGCAACGGTACCACGAACGATATAGGAAGATTATAAGAATAGAGAGTTACATTTAAAATGCATAATATAGTATCTATAATTCACTCGATGCTATGATGAAATCATAATCATTCAAATGTGACATGGGCAAACAGACACACATAAAACATATCGAATATATCTTAGTAAATGTCTTTTTATGAGGAAATTCCTTAAGTTCTTATGTGTGTGTGTGTGTGTGTGTGTGTGTGTGTGTGTGTGTGTGTGTGTGTGTGTGTGTGGAATTCCTTTCTCTTGCAGAGAGAAAGTGGTGGTGAGGTGATAATCTCTGAGGCTAGAGTTTGGGGAAGGTTCGTCTAGATCTATGATAACATCACAGATACCCCAACCTGGCATGGGCAACAGACACACATAAAACACATCAAATATATCTTTAGTAAATGCCTTTAAATGAGGGAATTCCTTAAGTTCTTGTGTGTGTGTCTCTGTGTGTGTGTGTGTGTGTGTGTGTGTGTGTGTGTGTGTGTGTGTGTGTGTGTCACGACAGATAGTGGAGAATTGGGTGGATCCAAATGCAGCAATGGTATAGTCAGGGCAATCCAAATCATCGTCATCCATGCAAGCGTCATAATCCAGATAATCAGAATCGTAGTCATCCATGCCAGTGTCGAAATCCATTTTAATCAGTCCGAATAATAATATTACAAAACAAGCGAGAACAGACAAGAAACAAACCTCAGAGTTGCAGCGTGACAAACAATACAATGACTCCGTGACATGAACTAACAAAACCAGGGTATTTAAGCACAGACACTAACAACATAAATGGGAACAGCTGGGTGCAATCACAAGTGATGGGAACAAACAAGGATTATGGGAAATGTGGTTCTAGAGTGAATGGATACAGGAAGGGACCTCTAGTGGACACCCAGTGAAAACACAACCAGACACTGTGACATAACCCCCCCTCTACGGAGCGGCTACCAGACGCTCCACGACAGAAAACACTCAGGGGGAGGGACGGAGGGCCAGACCAGACCAGGGCGGGAGGGACGGAGGGCCAGACCAGACCAGGGCGGGAGGGACAGACCAGGGCGGGACAGACCAGGGTGAAGCAGACAGTCCATCTGGCGGCCAAGGCAAAGCAGACAGTCCATCGGGCGGCCAGGGCGGTGAAGACCCCTCGGGCGGCCACGGCGGTGAAGACCCCTCGGGCGGCCAGGGCGGTGAAGACCCCTCGGGCAGCCACGGCGGTGAAGACCCCTCGGGCGGCCACGGCGGTGAAGACCCCTCGGACGGCCACGGCGGTGAAGACGCCTCAGGCGGCCACGGCGGAGACAACCAGGGCGACCACGGCACAGGAACAGACACCGGCTCAGGAACAGGAACAGACACCGGCTCAGGAACAGGAACAGACACCGGCTCCGGCTCAGGAACAGACACCGGCTCCGGCTCAGGAACAGACACCGGCTCCGGCTCAGGAACAGACACCGGCTCCGGCTCAGGAACAGACAACAAAACTGTAACAGCCACAAGAACATACACAAACACAGAAACAAACACTGGGTCTGGCACTGGAACAGGCACTGGCTCTGGAACAGACATTGGCTCCAGCTCTGGAATGGGCACTGGCTCTGGAACAGACATTGGCTCCAGCTCTGGAACTGGCTCTGCCTCCAGCTCTGGAACGGGCACTGGCTCTGCCTCCGGCTTTGGAACAGGCACTGGCTCTGCCTCCGGCTCTGGAACGGGCACTGGCTCTGCAACGGGCACTGGCTCTGCCTCCGGCTCTGGAACGGGCACTGGCTCTGGAACAGACATTGGCTCCAGCTCTGGAACTGGCTCTGCTTCCGGCTCTGGAGCGGGCACTGGCTCTGCCTCCGGCTCTGGAACGGGCACTGGAACGGGCACTGGCTCTGCCTCCGGCTATGGAACGGGCACTGGCTCTGCCTCCGGCTCAGGGATAGCAGACACTGGCTCTGCCTCCGGCTCAGGGATAGCAGACACTGGCTCCGGCTCAGGAACAGCAGACACTGGCTCCGGCTCAGGAACAGCTGACACTGGTTCCGGGTCAGGAACAGCAGACACAGGCGTGTCTAGGATCCGAGCCAAACGCTTTAAATAGTCGCTCAGTATATCCCCCTCTGCGAGACTGAGTATCTCCTGATCCATCCCTAACTGGGCAGACCTGACGTGAACAGTCTCTGGCTGGGCAGACGTGACGTGAACAGTCTCTGGCTGGGCAGACGGGACGTGAACAGTCTCTGACTGGGCAGACGCAGGTCTCCTTCTCCTCCTCCGTTTCGGGACCACCTTACTCGGGACCACCGGAACTGGGACCACCGGAACAGGGACCACCGGGACTGGGACCACCGGAACCGGGACCACCGGAACCGGGACCACCGGAACCGGGACCACCGGAACTGGGACCACCGGGACATTAGTGAGACGGGAAGTCTTCCTCCTCCTCTTTGTCCGCGAGCAACTGGGTGCTGTTCTCTCCCCGGAATTAACCGGGAGCGCAGCATTCTCCTCCCTGATACGAGCCATAGAAGCAAGAGCCTGAAAAATATTCATGCTGCTGGATCCGTTTGAGGACGGAGTCATTCTGTCACGACAGATAGTGGAGAATTGGGTGGATCCAAATGCAGCAATTGTATAGTCAGGGCAATCCAAATCATCGTCATCCATGCAAGCGTCATAATCCAGATAATCAGAATCGTAGTCATCCATGCCAGTGTCGAAATCCATTTTAATCAGTCCGAATAATAATACTACAAAACAAGCGAGAACAGACAAGAAACAAACCTCAGAGTTGCAGCGTGACAAACAATACAATGACTCCGTGACATGAACTAACAAAACCAGGGTATTTAAGCACAGACACTAACAACATAAATGGGAACAGCTGGGTGCAATCACAAGTGATGGGAACAAACAAGGATTATGGGAAATGTGGTTCAAGAGTGAATGGATACAGGAAGGAAGGGACCTCTAGTGGACACCCAGTGAAAACACAACCAGACACTGTGACTGTGACTGTGACTGTGTGTGTGTGTGTGTGTGTGTGTGTGTGTGTGTGTGTGTGTGTGTGGCCTGGTAAACCCTACGTTATGGGGACAAAATGTCCCCACAAGGATGGCAATATCCGAAATCCTTCTTCGTGTGGGGACATTTTTTGGTCCCCATGAGGAAATCAGCTTATAAATCACACTAAGTGATGTTGTTTAAAAATGTAAAAATGCAGAATGTCTCCTGTGATGGGTAGGTTTAGGGACAGGGGCAGTGTAAGGGGACAGAATATATAGTTTGTACAGTATAAAAACCATTACGCTTATGGAAAGTCCCCATAAAACATAAAAACACAACATTAGTGTGTGTGTGTGTGTGTGTGTGTGTGTGTGTGTGTGTGTGTGTGTGTGTGTGTCTCTGGTAGGTCCTGCAAGCCACCCGGGGTTTGGTGCCTGCAAGTGGTGGAAGTTTGTGAGGTGTTCTGGTGCACATCACAGAGTCGTAAATGTTTCAGAAACAGTCTCATCCAAGCATTCTGGTGCCAATACCTGGTGCCAATGTCAGCCTGAACGATCGGATTTTGCGTGGTATGTGACTCTCACGCCACGTAAAATGTAAACGTAATTTATAGGAAACATGCTGAAAGTCGCTGCCGAAACAATGCTGTGTTGTTGCAAAGAGCCGGACGAGCAGAAAATTATTATTTCTGAAACCGGTGCAGACAAGAGCGCAGAAAAAAAGATGTGCATAACAGCCTCCTGCAGTTCATCCGCAGGCTTAAGACACCGGTGGCTACACATTTCCATGTTGTAACATTTAAATAAGACAACATCTAATATTGCAAATGCAAACCCCTCCATCAACGCAACGTCATTGCCATATTGCCAACTCTTTCACTCTATGGCTCTGGGTGTAACTAATGAGGAAAGCAAAACGTTTTTGACGTGTCAGGACCGTATGTGGACATGCAGACTTGTGGATTATTATGTGTTTTGGCATCAGAACTGTGACAAACAAAGGGATAAATGCAGTACTGGACTGGAAGAGGCTTGTTTGGATTTCACGGGTCAGAAATAGTCCTACAACACCTCTAATGGCGCTTTTCCATTACCAATACCAGCTCACCTCGACTTGGCTCCGTTTTCCATTGCAGATAGTACCGCCACAATAGGACCTGGTCGTCATAGCGACGCCGCAGGAAACTGCCGTGACGTAATCTTCAACGCAACACACACCCGCTACCCACACACACAGGACAATGCACCTCGTCATTTGACCACGACGTATTCTTCCGTGTTGCCATAATAATAGTAGTAGTAATAGTTACACAGAGAGTAATGGGTATATCATGTAATCTCTGGCAAAACTATTTAAAAATGGCGGGTTTATTCAGGATGCTATTCGTATTCAGGTACACGCAATGATGACGCAGTGAATAGTGACGATTCTCTCTGACCAATCGGCAGTCTGCCGTGATTTCACGTCACATTTTAGTATCGCCTCAGCTCGCTCAGAACCTCGCCGGAGGTGATACGAAAAAAAGTATCTGGAAGCAAGTACAGGTACAACTTTTATACAGTGGAAAACCAAACAAAGGCGAGTCGAGCTGGTACTGTGTAGTGGAAAAGCGCCATAAGTGACAAGAAGGTCATTGTGGCTACTAGTTTAATAAAGGACTCGTTCCCTATCAAGGCTACGGAACTTCGACATTACGAATGTCGTATATGGGAACTCCTCCCCTACTTCACTTCTGCTGAAATCTTATAGGCTAGGCAGCTGGGCTGGCCAATTGACGTGAAATATGCAAATACTGAAATACCGTTGCAGTACTACTGCAGATGCAGCGTCAATATTCCTCAGAATTCACGCTCAAATCGTGTGCTAGAAAGCTGATACTACTATCTACTACTCAAGGATTTTTTTCGCCGGCGTCGAAGGTGTGCCGAAGATACGCTGAACTGTCTTCTGCATCCGATGGCGACTATTTGTAACTTGTGCTCGGGCCCCATCGTGCCCCCGGACACGCACCTGTTTTGTATCGCGTGCATGGGGCTGGCCCATGCCGAGTCAGCCCTCAAGGATGGCGGGTCTTGCAAGCAATGCGTGGACATGTCCCTACGAGCTCTCAAGGCCAGGCGGGATGAAGCTCGTGCAGCAGCGGGGATCGGGCCCACTGCCGCCACCGAGCCGCTGGTGGGCCCCCCCCAAACGCGGAGTTGAGGTAAGGCCCCCAGTGAGTTTCCCCGACGCCACCTTTCACCGCCCTCGCGAGGTCGCGGACTTCGTGTCTTTCGGGGTGAGTGAGGAAGAGGACTCCATGTCTCTGTGCCTCCGAAAACGACTGGGGCAGGGAGCAGACCGCCCCGAAGCCTGCCGTCCAGAGCCTGCAGATTCACAGCCCACCAGGCGAACAAGGCCTATGGAGCGGCGGGGGAGGCTGAGTCTGCGCTGCACGCCATGGCCGTGCTTCAGGTGATGCAGGCAAAGCTGTTGAAGTCTCTGGATGGCGCCGCCTCTGTCGACGCTGACGCCACCGGGACCTTCGTTCAGCCACGGACCCCGCACTCTTGGCCACGAAGCGCTCGGCCCAGGCAGTAGGCCGTTCGATGGGGTTCATGGTGGTCCTCCTTTGGCTCACCCTTTCCGACGTACAGGAGGCTGACAGGAAGACGCTGCTGAACGCACCAATCTCCCCAGCAGGCCTGTTCGGAGATGCCGTCGAAAAGGTCACAGAGTGATACTCCGAGACCCAGAAGAAGGCTAAGGCGATGAGTCACGTCATCCCTCGCAGGGCGCCGCCACCGCAGCTTCGCTCTCGCTCGTCATCCGCCTCGGGCCGCCAACCTCAAGCTGTGGCCAGACGGCAGTCAGCACCTCGCCAGGAGCCGGATGCTCGCAGAGGGCGGAGCAACCAGTGGCAGGGTGCGGGGAAGAAGTGGACGGCCCAGAGGAGCCCGCGCGGGAAGGTCGTTGCGTCTCCAGCGAGACCCAAGAAGTCGTCCTGACCGCCCGGGCAAGAGGGGAAGAGAGCGCCAGGCTGGCCCTGCTCCTAAGTGCCGCGCTCTACAGCACTTAGTCCCTCGGCGTTCCACGAGCGACATGTGCAATTGTGTTGTGAATGTTGTTTCATGTGTGTGTTCAATAAAGCAAACTACCTTTTCACAAACAGAGCTTTTTTCCCCTCTTGCACCACACACTGTTTTACACGCCCTGCCCTCGAGCAGCGCTGAGTCACGGTTTTTAACTATAAGGGCACCTCGCGGACGCGAGGTGTTCATTCATAGCCCACACACAGCGCCGATGACCGCAGGTTTAGATCAGCCCACACTGAGTCACTTTCAGACAGCGTGGGAAGCTATTCCGGGCATTTCGCCGTGGGTGTTAAATGTAATTCGGCACGGGTACACACTTCAGTTCAAACGCAGACCACCCCGCTTCCGCGGCATAATCCAGTCATTAACTTTGCCCCAAAACGCTCATATACTGGCAGGAAGTGTGCAACTTGCTAGAGAAAAAAGCGATAGAATCGGTTCCCCCGAGCGAGCGGGAGAGAGGGTTTTACAGCCGCTACTTTGTAGTGCCGAAGAAAGGAGGAGGTCTCCGCCCCATATTGGATCTGAGACATGTCAACAGAGCGTTCCACAAGCGTGCCTTCAGGATGACTACTTTGAAGCAAATCCTGGCGCAAATTCGCCCCGGGGATTGGTTCGCTTCAGTGGATTTAAAGGACGCGTACTTTCATATCCAGATAGTAAAGCGTCACAGGCAATTCCTGAGGTTCGCATTCGAGAATTCGGTGTACTAATACACAGTGCTTCCGTTCGGTCTAGCCCTCGCGCACCGAACTTTTTCGAAATGTGTGGACGCGGCGCTTTCACCCCTAAGGTCGAGCGGGATGCGCGTCTTGAACTACCTGGACGACTGGCTGGTTCTCGCCCAATCGAAAGAAATGCTGATTGGCCATGTGGAAGCCCTCCTTCGTCACTTGGAGACGCTCGGTTTGAGGGTGAACGCTCAGAAAAGTGTGCTCTCACCGAGCCAGACCACCACATTCTTGGGAGTGCACTTGGATTCGGTGAGAATGAGAGCGTGCCTCTCGCCCCAAGCGAGCGGAGGCTCTGAGCACTTCTCTCGGTCTCTTCAGACCCTTCAGACCTTTCGGTCTCAGCTGGAACAGCGGCATGTGTTGATTCGGACCGACAACACATCCGTGGTCTCGTACATAAATTGCCAGGGCGGCGTACATTCCAGAGCCCTATTCAAGCAGGCAGAATCTCTTCTGTTGTGGGCGGACCGGTTTTTCCTCTCGGTGAGAGCGGCTCACATCCCCGGCGTTCTGAATCGTGGGGCGGACATGCTCTCGAGGAGCGGGATTCCTCAAGGGGATTGGTGGCTTCACCCAGGAACGGTTCAGCTGATATGGATGCGTTTCGGCAGAGCGGAGGTTGACCTCTTCGCAACGAGCGAGAACACGCATTGTCAGACGTTCTTCTCGTTGTCCCGTTCCTCCCTGGAGATGGATGTGCTGACCGCGCGATGGCCGAAGGTTTGCCTCTATGCTTTTCCTCTGGTGAAAATTCTGCCCATGGTGTTGGTATGGTAGCTCCAGCTCTGGTAGCCCCGAACTGGCCGAACCAGCCATGGTTCGCGGACTTGGTGGAGTTACTGGCAGGGCGACCATGGGAGATTCCGCTCAGGAAGGACCTGCAGTCTCAGGCGAACGGATCAATCTGGCATCCCAGCCCCGAGCTGTGGAGCCTCCATGTGTGGTCGTTGCAGGGTCGCTGGACGTGCTGCACTCGCGAGCCTTGAGCACCATCGCGGAAGCGCGAGCCCCGTCCACCAGACGCCTGTATGCCCTGAAGTGGGGAGTTTTTTCAAAATGGTGTCAGGACGGCGGCATCGACCCAGGGAGTTGTTCTGTGTCGGATATTCTGCGCTTCCTTCAGTACAGGATGGACGAAGGGAGCCTTCCATTCACTCTGAAGGTGTATGTGGCCGCTATCGCCGCGTTTCATCCCCCTGTTGACGGACAGTCTATTGGCAGGCATGTGTCGGTGATCGGGTTCCTCAAAGGAGCCAGGAGGTTATGCCCTGCACGGCCGGGATTTACAGGCTTTCTCTGTAAGTGAAGATTGTATTCGCTTTGGACTGGGAAACTGTAATGTGACGCTCAGGCCTAGGCCGGGTTATATCCCGAAGTCGCTCAATACCCTATTTAAAGCGCAGATTGTTTCTCTGCCTGCCCTGTCCGCCGAGCCATCAACTTGTCAGGTTTCGGATGCGCAGAGTGCCGTTTGCCCGGTCAGAGCGCTCCAGGAATATATTTTCCGCTCGGCCGGAAATATATTTGCCGCTCGACAATCGGACCAGCTGTTTGTGTATTCAGGATTTATGTCTTGCGGCTGGCTGGTCTTCTCAGAACACGTTTGCCAGATTTTACAAGTTGGATATACCCTCGGTGGCGTCTAGGGTGCTTTCGGTGAGCTGATTTGTGTTTTACATGGCATTTTATGTGAGCTACTCTGCGCTTGGCTCATGAGTTGTTCTATGTGCAGATTGTGTATGTTTTAACTGTTGTCACCGCTATGCGTTGGTCTTCTCTTACTGTTGTTGCCCTGTATGCTTGTTACACCCCGTCTAGGGGAAAAGGGGCAACATGAAAGAGTCAACGAGCTGCAAGGTATTAGAACAAAAAGTTATTTATTTTCTTAAATTGGGACATGTGATTCAGGAGCTGACAAAGCCAAAATAACAAACAAAACAACCTTAAATTTACCTCTTTCCTAAACCTTAACCCAAAATAAAAGAAAATTAAAATACAATCAGTAAACCTGTCTCCCTAACCAAAAACAGAGATTAAACAGTTTACAATAAAGAAAATAATGGCGTCAAGCTCCCTACTTTCCCAAAAATAAATCTGTATTTACAATATGTACAATCAGGCAAACAAACTGAAAAGGGCAGTCCAAATCAGTGTCAGTAAACAGGCAAAGGGTCAAACAAGCCAACAGGGACAAGATATTTAGGTGCAAAACAGCTTTCAAAACAAACAAACAAACTGTACTCACAGTCTCAAATACTCTTAACACTCTCAAAAGATTCAAATACTCTCAACAGACTCAAATACTCTTAACAGACTCAAATACTCTTAACAGACTCTCCCAGCTCAAACACAAAATCCACTCCTTCCTTTCTCTCTTTCTCTAGAGGAAGTGATGACAGGTCTTTTTAAAACACGCTGCACCAATCAGGATTGAGCAGCAATCATCATGCAGGAACCAATCAGATGGCATTCCAATCCTGCAGGAACCAATCAGAGGATGTTCCTAGACAGACACACAGAGACTGACAAAACAACAGAGAGAAAGCAAAATACAAACCATAGGGTCGTAACAATGCTCGACAGTGCAAACTTCCCCCGGTTATACTGCTCGAGATATACAAATTTGGGCAGTGTTTTGTGAGCATACGATTGGTCTCTTGACCTATTAGAGCATAGTGGTTTGCTATTGGCCAACCTCAGCCTATCAGATGCCTGCTTGCTGGGGGTACGGTGTTGGTATTGGCTTCTGTCATCAGTGGAGTGTTATGCTGTCACGGCGGGATTTTATACAGTTCCCATATACGACATTCATAATGTCGAAGTTCCGTAGCCTTGATAGGGAACGTCTCCGGTTACTTTCGTAACCTCGGTTCCCTGAAAGGCAAGGAACTAGACATCACGTTTGCCGCCGTGTTCGCTATTCATTTTAGCGTTTGTTCAATTCTGAGGAATATTGACGCTGCATCTGCATTAGTACTGCAACGGTGTTTCAGTATTTGCATATTTCACGTCAATTGGCCATCCCAGCTGGCGTTAGCCTATAAGATTTCAGCAGAAGTGAAGTAGGGGAGGAGTTCCCATATACGACATTCGTAATGTCTCGTTCCTTGCCTTTCAGGGAACCGAGGTTATGAAAGTAATCAGAGACGTTTTCTGTCCAAACATACTGCAACATCTACGTCAGGTGACCTGTAAATGAGCAAAAACCAATCCATTGCTGTTTTATGACATAGTATTCCCTTTTCGCACTGCCTGAAAAACCTCCTCATGCGAGCGGAAACTTTTTTGCGATATATGGTAGTTTGTGCAAAATTGACATGTTTCCATCAAGCGTATTTTCAATTCGCAATTTGAAGGGTAATGGAAACGCGGCTAATGTTCCTTAGCTTTTCTTTCTTTTAATGATCTGAATGCTGATCTGCTTTCTCAGGTTGACAGCGTGTCCCGTTTCCTCCGGTACGTGCAGCCCACGGCGAGTGAGCCGTCTCTGGACTTCTTGTCAAAGAGCTCAGAGACCCGGGACTTCCTGACGGCCCTGCAGCGCACCGGCATGAGCACGGGCTCCATCCATTATTATTTCCAGAGCATTAATCTGTTCCTGGAGTACTTGACGACACGGCTGGATCTGTGCAGAACCGACCCAGAGCTCCGGGCCAAATGCCAGAGTTACACTGACATGCTGACGACTCTGGGGAAAACTGTATCCGAGACGCAGGATGAGGTTATGGACACAAGGTTAATGGGTCATCTTGCATTGTGCTTTTTTATTTTTTTTACTAAATGTTATACATGCATGCATGCATAGATAGATAGATAGATAGATAGATAGATAGATAGATAGATAGATAGATAGATAGATAGATAGATAGATAGATAGATAGATAGATAGATACTTTATTAATCCTTCTCAGGAAATTAGATTTGTTACAATAGCAGCAACCACAGACATCATCAAACTATCTAATTTACTACATTCATAAAACAAAAACGTTCACTAAAGCATTCTAAACCCTATAATATATTAACTAAAAACATGCTATATCCTATAATGATTATACTAAAAACAGATACACAAACCAAATTAACTAAAGCATAAAATCCCTATTTTAATAATACTAAGAAGAGTATGGATTATGGTTGCTTCCTCACGTAATCCCAAGGATGGTGTCTTTAATAACCGCTCTTGTTTATGTTTAATCCAGTCACAGATGGTTTGGTGATAGAGCTCTCAGAATTAGAGATTGCCAGAGGATCTTGAGAGTTGCGAAGTCAGACTTTCTCAGGATCCACGGGGATCTGCTGAAGGGCACAGCGGTCTCGAACCCAGAGAAGACGATGTACCGCTATTACTGCCAGGCGCTCCTGGTCTTCCGGCACATGCAGCTTCCAGGAGCCGTGGCGCGATTGACCGTGAGTTCATCTGCTTTAACCCTTGTGCGTCAATTAAAAAAAAGTTACAGAGGACAAAAATGTCTGTGTCAAAAAAACTGTCATAAAAATGTCAAGCTTGGTAGCTTAAGTTTGGTCTCATTTCAAGTTTGCACTTATTTTAAAGAAGGCCCGTGGCAGATTATTGTTGAAGTAAAGTAAAAGTTTAAAAAGTGAAAGAAAAAGTCATAGAGGTTTGAGTTTATGAACAATATTTTATGAGACATGTTGAACTCTAAAACTGCTGGAAAATCAAATCCATAAATCTAAACAAGTTGTGCTCCAAATTTGAGGTTGAGATCCAAAAAAATTAGCTTTCAGTGAGAGTTTGTTTGGGCGCAGTAACACAGTTTCCCCATTAGAACAGCAATTCATCTGGCACCATCTGGGATTTTTTTTTTTTTTTTTAAGCCTTGCTAACAGATTGAGCCCATTAACTGCTAATATTGCATCATTTTATAGTTAAATGGTTCTGGGATTAAAGAAGTTTTAATGGGGACTTGGCTTGCTACGGTAGTCGGTGTTACCTGTGTTACACAGTGTTCAGTCGCAACACCGGTTTCATCACGTGCCCACCGCGGTACCACCAAAAAAAAAAGTTTAAAGCGTTATAAATATTTAACCCAATTAACGCAGTATCTGTTTTTTTTCTGTCACCTGTTGACTAGCGTTGTATGACCATGCTCTTATTAATGCAAAAATAAATGATTTAAATCATTCAAGCGCGACAAGACAAAAGAGACCGCACTGTCTATGCCTATGTGACACACACACACACACACAACCCACAGAAAAATGCGCGTCAGTATCAAGTTCTCTTTCGGGCTTGAACGAACCATAACACACACTAGGCTATGCCAAACTGTCCGTTTTGTCGAGTGTCCTCAATGAGTAAAATAAAGTCTTAAATAAATGTAAAGATTTGTGAGAAAATGGGACGCGTGTGAGATCCGCGTCATTTGCTGAAGTGGCTGGTCTTAAAGTGTCACAATATAAGAGAGTAAATTACTCACTCAGACCTGGCACCAGGAGGATTATTATACCAGCAGCCTAATAATCATGAATGCACTCTGCTATCTTTTAACACCTCCATTATTCTCCGGCGAACGGCTTCTTCGCGCTAAAGAAGAAAATGTCATGAAGCGCAGTGAAATGCAGCGGCGTGTGGCGTTTCCTGATGGATCAAGGTTTTTCCTTAACTTAATTTTATACGTGCAATTCACACGAGCTCTAAGCGTGTTCGAGACTGCTGCAAGTATGCGCTTATAGCTATTAATGACGTGAAAAATACATAGAGGACACTGACAACGCGCTGACAGACAGGACCAAGCAGATAACATTTAATAAAGTCTCAACTTTCAAATTTGGTCTGTCAAAGAAAATTAAACCATAAATAGGCCTAGGGTACTATTTTGTGTCTCTTTAATGCGTTGTGACAGATTGCCTCAGTTAAAGCTGCTCGTGAACCGATCATCTTTTCCTTGGTTCATTTATAGCATCAAATAAACATGAATGTAGCCTACATAAGAAGGACTGTTGTTTTAACCGCGGAAAGACGTCAGTAGCCTACAATCAAATCCACCGATGTTAATCTTCTCTCTCGACTACTTTGTCGAACAAAAATGGCGTATTATGATTGATCAGATCGCCTGTCAATCAAACTCTCGGCGATTTTTATTTTATTTTAATTTATTTATTTTTTACATTGTAGCGTAGATCATTTGTAGTTGTGAGGGAGATTCTGATTGGCAGCAATAAAAACGTGTAATAAGTCGATTAACCGGTGGGAGAGTTTTATCACCGTCACATCTCTAATGGGGAAATTTTTGACCAAAATGTCCTGAGGAACTATTTTGTGTACCAAGTGTAAAATAGATTTACTGAACACGTATGCAATAGTAAACCAGGGCTGGACTGGCCATCGGGCATACCGCACATTTTCCCGGGGGGCCGACGTGGTATTTGGGCCGATACATCTCAAACTAAAAAAACAAACATTATCTGAACGGCCCATAAAACTCGTACATCAGCGGCCCATTCGTTTAGTTTTGCTTAATTGGCGGCACTGGGATCTTTGTGCCGGTGTAATGCATTGGACAAAAAAAGTCAGCGTAGGTTTTTTTTTTCCTCACAGACCGGCCCATGAAACACGTAGATCAGCGGCCCATTGGTTCTTTTCTTGATTGACACTGGGCTGGCTGGTCATCTTGACACACCTCCCCCTCTGGGCTTTGAGCGAGCCGGTAGTATTAGTGTGTATCTGTTTAAATAGTCAGAGCGATGGAGAAGAAACACAAGCAATGTGCAGAGAAATAGCGTGGGGAAAAAAGAAACAGGCCCTTCAAGTGTCTGATGAGGAGTGAGGAGGATCAGAAGAGAAATGAGGGAGTGTAGAGAACTGTGGTCAGCAGAACTAGGCTACTTTAAAGGGGTCATGACATGAGAAACCAAATTTGCCTTGATCTTTTGGTATTTAAGAGGTCTTTGTACCATTAAAACCTCCTGCAAGTTTCATAACTTAAGACGTCCTCCCCATTATAAACGAACCATTTATTTAATCAAGCTCTAAATACAGCTCGTTCTAGATCCTTTGAACTTAGTGACGTCACGGTACAAAGTAACGTACCAGTCGTTTGCATATGACCGCCTCCAGCGCAAGACAACTACGCCTCATTTCGCATCATCACATCGTTGTCGCGCGGCTCGCGCCCACATGTGTTTAGTCGACGTGCAGCGAGTGGGTCTGTTTACAAGACGACTGCGATGCCACGCTGATGTGCTGTTCCTGCTGTGGACAAACAACATGTTTGAATACGCTGCCGAACGATCCAGACGTCAGGGAAAGCGGTTGGATGCAGTTTATTTGCAGCATATGCAGCCCGCCAAAGCCTTATTTGATCGGTGAGTGATGATGATGAGTGTGACAGGGCGCATGTTACTGAAAGAATGAGCAGAGAGAGAGAGAGCACCTTCAAACTGTCTTCCTCTCTCTCTCTCTCCCTCCCTCGTGCATATGAATCAAAATCAATTGAAAATTGACACGATGGTAAAAGATCGGAAGACCGAAGTTTCACGTGGTGGAGCATTGTGTAGCCTACATGTGATAAAAAAATTATTAACGTTAATAATTTATGCATAAGCAGCACTGACGTTAGCCAATCATAACAGTGGGCGTTAACACTGAACTCTTAAAGGGGAAACACCTCCAAAACAGACTGTTTGAATCAGAGGTTGAGAAACAGGGTGGGAAAAGGTCATAAATCACTACATTTTTTAAGTTTTTTTGTACAAAAAACTATAGTAATACTATAATTGCACCTAAGGGAACATAATAAAAAAAACATGTCATGACCCCTTTAACACAGGCTGTGAGTGTAGAACCCGTTACCCTGGCATTATTTCCACATCTGCATAGTTGATGATTACGCATTTTACTAGAATTGTAATGAGACATTTTTTCCGCCAAAATAAAACATCATGTGTTTATCTCTTTCGAGTATAGAAATTAGTACAAAACTAATTATGCGCATTTTTCAGTGCATTTGTTTTTACAATATATGTATATTACTGTCATCATGGGATTAATATTATAACTATTATTATGTAGTAGTGTAATGTAGACAGACACTATCACTATCACAACTAAAAGAGGTTTGAGTTTTTCTTTGTTAAATTTTCAAACTGAATATGGGTTGGAGCTCTTAATTTTGAACTCTCAAAGTGCACCAGATGGATGAATTTAACATTAAAAAGCACAACATTTTCTTTCGGGGGAGCATGCCCCCAAACCTTCCTAGACGGATCAAGATACACCCACCACAGATTTACCAAAAATCCTGTGTGAAACACTGGTATTGCTATGCCAGTGCAGCTTATACTGTAGCTTGTTTTAGGATTCATCACTGTGGAGTGTAGTTCAATTGTATTTTACAATTAGTAGTTATTTCATCTGTTAACTCTTACTCATTCCTACTCACTCATTACATGGCATTAGTGGTTTTAATATGAGTTGGTATACATATTCAAGGGCGTGCAAAGATCGGTTGTGTTTATGATCATATGTAGTGGGCCAATCTGGGCCAAAATGCCCGGGCCGATTTTTCGTCTCGTCCCAGTCCAGCCCTGTTATAAACTAAACCTTTTCAATGTTCCCCAGGATGAGGACTGGGTGGAGCGGATCGCTCAAGGTGGCCGGGTGGTGATCGGCGTAAGGAAGGAGAAAACTTCTAGCATACGAGTAGCCTTGACGCAAGAGGAGGAAGCTGTGAGTTTTAGCGTGATACAGTAGATTGCACAGCGCCAGTGTCTTACATTCAATAACTCTCTGGTGTTCTCCAGTGTTTTCAGCTGTACTACAAGCAGATCCGGCCTGGGAACATCAGGCCCGAAATATTCTGCCAGGGTTTTTTCCTGTCGTCGTCCGGCGAGGCTATTATCAATTTGTCAAGTGACATAAACCACTTCCATGAAATGTACGTACCTACACAGATCCACATGTAAATGTAGAAACTTTACTATATCCTGTCAGTCATAGTTAGAGTTGGTTATCGCTTTAATTTTAACGATTTCGATTCTGCTTATCCAGTTCCGCTGCTAGCCATTTTGGTGCCCTAAGCATAATTCCTCTATGATCGACAGAGGAAAAAATCAGAAAAAAACGAATCCAGAAATGTCAGAGCCTTTTATACACATATACTGAGAGAGAGATAAGAGCTGCACGATTCATCTCTAAAAGACTGTGATCTCCATTCAAACACCCACATGAGCTTCTTCCAATTCGTCGGTCTATTAAACTTTGACAAAATCATATCGCAACATTCAAAGCTGTGCTGGCGCTGACCCGGAGAGAGTTGTCATGTAACAGCTTCACAAACAGTCTTTTTTCAACCTCATAGTATCATTATTTCTGTGATGCAATAGTTAAAATTATCATAGAAGTACTGGGATAAAGTTTAAAGTTCAGATATGAACACTGATGTCTATGATAGCGAAAAAAATCAGCTTTTGATAGAAACTTGGTGCTTAAAATAATGCATTTGATGCAAGTGACTGTTAAAACTTGTATTTGTTATTGAATCATTTATTCCAGAGAATGTAGTATTGTATAATGCTTCTGAAATAAGTCAGAAAGATGTGATGAATTATTTTTGTAAATATTTATCATCTTATACATCATGTACAGTCTGTATAAGTGTGTGATTGAACTTTTCCCGATGTTCTACTGTCTATTGCAAAAAATTGCAATATATTGCAATATCGATTCGCAATTCATATCGTATCGGCACCCAAGTATCGTTATAGTATTGAATCGTGAGATAAGTGTATCATCCCAGCCTTTTTTACTCTACTAAAGCATAAAAATACCATAATATGTTTGCATATATTTAGGAAACATGCTAAGTTCACATACTCGTTTCTCTGAAAAACACTTCTACAACCAGTTATTTTACTTGTTATTTTACGTGTTCGTGTTGTCAGTCGTTTTTTGTTTTGGTCTGTGTGACTCCGCCCACTCCTAGTTCAGCCAATAGTATTTCGACACCGAACATTTTCGGCCGAAAATGAGAGGCACACGGACGTCTGCAAGGAGCCCCCGGGCACACCTTCCGATGGCAATTTTTACGTCACGCGGACCCTCGCGCATAACTTTCACTTTATGAGTGGGGTCAAGTTAAACATTTTAGTTAGAATTTTATTTTATACTCTGCATTGTTGCAATGTGCTAAATAAATATTAGCATAATTTGTAATTGATTTATTCTTTGAAACTTTAATATTAATGTGTGCAATTGCAATACCTTGATTTTAGTAAAGTTAGTACACAGTCATAGCCATAAATGCAATGGTACTAATAATTGGCATAATTTCTTTCGGTGTTTCGGTTTTCGGTCTGGGTTTCCTCTTTTTCGGTTTCGGGCCAAGAATTTTCATTTCTATTTTCATCCCTATATCGCAGCCATGGAAACAAGCAAACAAACTGGGTCAGAGATTGCAGATTCCACACAACCTAAAAAGCCTCGATATCCATCTAAAAATCTCTATGAAAAAGAGCATATTAAAACACGGATAAATAAACTCATTAACTCAATTGCGCTCGTTCTGTTGCGTGTCTAAATCGGGGCAACCCGTGTGAGCGTAGTGTCTGAGGAGGCGGGAAACAAAGGTCTCTGATATTTTGAATTTGGACTGCAGTACCTATTTCCACCACTAGCTCATTCTTACGGACTGCACCTTTAATATTTTAAAGTCATATCGAAATGCTCACAAAGGAATAGATAAGAGGAATCTAAATTTTTATTTTATAACAAGTATCCGATCCCTGACCAAGTATATTTTTGATTCCCGACCCTAGTCACAGTCGTAACATTTGATGTGATGTTTTCTTCCTGCAGGTATAAACTGTCCTTTGTAAGTAGTCAGGACGTGCGCAGGGCTGTTGGATTGGCTTCACGAAGCCTCCCGGTGCACAAAAAGGATGCTGTAAACCGTTACCTGGCCCGTAACACTGGAGCGGTCCAGCGGCCTCAGGACATCGTGGACGCCGCTGTGCTCCTCGACTCCTTGTCCGGGTCAGTCTCTTCACTCAACAAGGACTCAACACATCAATCCTAACTAGGGCTGCACGATTTTGGGGAAAATGTCATATTGCGATTACTGAGGTCAATATTGCGATATAATAAACAAATAGTTTCTTGAGTCAATTTACTTGGTTCTAAAGAAAAATGCACACACAGATTAGTGATACTTCTGTGTATTAATGTGTATTTCTCCACTCAAACTAGCAACAATAACTTGTTGTTAACAACTTGTAAATTAAAGGTTGTATCAGTCATTGCAGCTAACGGATCGTTAGGAAAGATTAGATGAATGTGATAATTTATGTTTCGGCCTTTTTTGGGCCTGAAATGACTGATACAACCTTTAATAACACCTTTAATGATCAATAAACCATTGATGTCTGGATAAAAATTGCATTAATTATAGCCATTCAACATTACAGTGATTCCGTCATTACAAGTGAAAGCTATAAATTTTTTAAAAACATTTATTAGGCTTCAAAAAATATAACAGCTTTTAATTTAAGTAAACTTCAAACAATCCTCACATAAACCCATAATAAATGTCATATTTACCTGTGCCCTTCCTGTCTAACAGGTAGGACATATACAGAAATTGAATAAAGATATCAAACAGTCTGCATAAATTATATTTAGACTAGGCCCTAATCCTTATTAAAGATACAAAAGTTATTTAGTCAAGAGCACTTTCTCTGTTCCCTTTGTTCTGTGATTAACTTTACTGACAGAACATTGTTGGATGCTGGCCCTTTAAGAGCAGCCGCTGCTGACAGAGATGCGGACCTCACACGCGACTCATTCTCTCACAACTCGACAAAACGATATTTTGGCATAATTGTGTGTGTTATTGTTCGTTCAAGCGTGAAAGAGAACTGTATTCTGGCGCGCAGTCTGTGCATGCGCATGATACTGGCGCGTGTCTTTCTGTGTGTCACATTCAGGACATTCACAGACAGCGCGCTCTCTTTTGACTAGTCGTGCAAGAATGGTTTAAAGGCATTCGCACGAATAAGAGCGAGATCATGTAACACTAGCCAAAGGATGAAGAAAAATAACAGATGCTGTGTTAACTGCGTTAACAGCCCTAATTTGTTTATTTCATATAAAATCGCGGCATTTTGCGTCATATAATCGCATATGCTTGACATCGCGATTACGATTGCGATATGATTAATCGTGCAGCACTAGTCCTAACCCTAACATCACATGGGGCCGAATGCATAAGACACTAAGACTAGTGTAAGTTAGACATCAATTTCTTTTCTTTAAAGGGATAGTTCACCCAAAGATCAAATTTACCCCATGATTTACTCATCCTCAAGTCATCCTAGGTGTATATGACATTCTTCTTTCAGACGAATACAATCGGAGTTATATTAAAACATGTCCTAGCTCTTCCAAGCTTTATAATGGCAGTGAATGGCTGTTTATGTTTTGAAGTCCATAAAAAAGCTTTGGAGTATAAATCAAAAAATGCGTCATGAAGCGGAAAAAAACACTGGACTTGTTTTTTTCATTACAGTTAGAGTAACCCCTCACAAGTTTCTCACTCACTCCAAACTTTTTTCTGCTGCTCGATTACTGTTTTCGGCTACATATTTTACTACCTGCAGTTTGTAATCTGCAGAACAAGATTTTTTTTTTTGGCATTTTGTTTTTTGTTCAGTCTTTCTCAGTTGTCTTTAAGTTAATGAGCGCCCTCTCGCGGCTGTAGACGGTAATGTTTTCTCTCGGTTCATGTCAGTCCGTATGAATTGATTTTGATATATAAGTCGCACCTGACCATAAGTCGCAGGACCAGCCAAACTATGAAACAAAGTACAATTTATAGTTCGGAAAATACGGTATCCAAAAGAGCTCCACACGGCTCCAGTGGGTTGATAAAGGCCTTCTGAAGTGAAGCGATGTGTTCATGTAAGAAATATATCCAGGGTGCGATTTGTGAAAAAAACAGAGGGGGGGATGTTTTGAATTTTTTTATTGTTGATATAAAAATAAATAAATAGTGGTCCATTTCGGATGTTATTGTTCTATCGCACTGACAGTTCACATTACAGCGTTTTATTTAGTTTAATAGGCTATAGGTTACTTCTAGGCTATATATCAGCCTCTGCTGAACCACGGATTGATTGCAAAGTTAAACCATCACAGTAGAAATAGTTTTACTGCTGCTGCTAAAGTAATGACGTTAACGTTACACCGCGATGCTGAGCTACAGTCAAATGATAGAAAAGACAGATGCACTATCTGTGTTTGTCAATTCGCCCGAATGAGGCTAATTTGCGTCTACCGCGCTAAACGCCTCATTCGCGCCACAGGACCTCTAGACGCGCGTAAACAAGAGAATCAAGAGAACAAAGCGTCATGCGAATCTTCCGCTCGAGTTCACATTTTTCAACTTGCGCGGAAGACGTTCGCGGCAAACGCGTCGCCTAATTCGCGTCAATGATGCGTCTATTCGCGTCTTTGCATTGACTTTGTATGTAATCTACTCGCGCAAATAATTAAATTTGCGTTCGGTGTGAACACCCCATGAGTGAGTAATCAAAAAACCTTCGCTTTAGCCTCACCGTATGTGTAACTTCGGCCATTTTCAGTGGTGTGACTGGGACACTAACTCTGCTTGTCATAATAGAAAGAGAGAAACAGATAATCAGATTGTGATGTTTATATTCGGTTTATTCCCGCTTCAGTAATATACTGAATATGCTGCCTCCCTTTCGACACACAGCTCCACTGCCCAGCAGACCTGTAACCGTCTGGCAAGTGTTGATAGGCTATTACTCGTGAGGTGTAACCAATCAGATAGCGCCGTGGGCGGGACATTGAGCAGAGTGGTGATTACAGAGAGGCTGCGACAGCTTTATCAGAGCCAGCCAAAGTAGCGCATTTTCTAATAAAATTTACTTTAATCAAACCTCGGATCCGTGATAAGTTTTGTCCGTCTCGCCACTAGTGTAGTAGCACTGATCACTTTGAGGGGGGGGATAAATTTATCCCCACCGGGGATAAAAATAATTAAGCAGAGGCAGGGATACATTGACCAGAAAGGGGGAAATCCCACGCATCCCCCCCGGCAAATCGCACCCTGAATATATCCATATCTATAACTTTATCAAACTAAAATAACTAAATTCCAGCAGACGACCTTACGCAAGTTGACTTACGCCAACTCAAGCTCCTCCCACGTTTCTCTTTAAAAAATCTCGTTTTAGGCTTCTAATTCGTGACCGGTGTTTTGCTCTATCCTCTGCGCTTCTGTGTCCGTCATGCGTCGGGTCAGAGGTCACTCTTTTACCCTAAATCTTTCTTAGACGAACACATCGCTTCACTTCAGAAGGCCTTTATTAACCCCTGCAGAGTCGTGTGGAGCAGTTTTAGGATGGACAGATGCACTTTTATCATAGATGGATGCTTTTTTATGGACGTCATAACATAAACAGGCATTCACTGCCATTATAAAGCTTGGAAGAGCCAGGATTTTTTTTTTAAATAACTCTGATTATATTCGTCTGAAATAAGAAAGCCATATACACCTAGGATGACTTGAGGGTGAGTAAATCATGGTCTAATTTTATTTTTGGGTGAACTATCCCTTTAAGTCCATTCATAGCTTTTTTTAAATCGGTTACATCAAAACGTAGATTAGCCTAATTTGATACTGAAAATTATATCGGGACTGCTCCTGACTAACTGCTAGTGGGTCACATTAGAACTTAAAACACTGTCTTCACATAATGGCTATGTTTATACAACCTGCCCCTGTGGTTAGCATGTTGTCCTCATTTTCTTATATTTATATATCTCTTATTCAGCACTTCCCCGGACAACGACACCTTATTATCTGAACGTAGTTCTGCTGGATCCAGCATTGAGGAACACGCTTCACGTAAAGACTTCTCTGCCTTCATAGCCAGATTCCCCGTTTCTCTGGATGGTCAGCCACCCTCGAAAAAGCAGCGGGTCGACTCCGGTTTTCCAGAAAGCCGCATGCTTTATTATAAGTGGCGAGTCACCCAGTACAACCAGAGAGTGGAATATCTGCTGTGTGAGTCTCAAATACACCAATACAGCATTGACACGACACAAACTAGGCCATTAAAGGGATAGTTAACTCAAAAATGAAAAATAGCCCATTATTTACTCACCCTCACGTCATCCTAGGTGTATGACATTTTTCTTTCAGACAAATACAATCAGAGTTATATAAAAAATATCCTGGCTAATCCAAGCTTTATAATGGCAGTGAATGGGAGCCCAAAAATTGTAGCCCAAAAAAGCGCATCCATCCATTATAAAAGTAATCCATATGACTATGGAGGTTATTAAAGGAACACTCCACCGTTTTTTGAAATTGGGGTTATTCACTGTCTCCCCTACATTTAGATAGGTGGGCAAATGCATTTTTGTCTCAGTGCATGCATTGCCTTAGTCTGGCAGCGCCGCTGCTAGCTTAGCTTAGCACAATGAATGGAATCCTATGTTGCCAGGTAGCATGTCGTGAGTAAAAGTGATCCAAAAAAAAAACGAATTAATTCTTGTGGCCTGATTATTCACAACGAGTACAAATAGCAGTGAAGATTAGGTCTAGGCGATTTCCTAGCCAGATATTGACTTGGGACTATACAGGTCCTTCTAAAAAAATTTGCATATTGTGATAAAGTTAATTATTTTCCATAATGTAATGATAAAAATTCAACTTTCATATATTTTAGATTCATTGCACACCAACTGAAATATTTCAGGTCTTTTATTGTTTTAATACTGATGATTTTGGCATACAGCTCATGAAAACCCAAAATTCCTATCTCAAAAAATTAGCAAAATTAGCAACACCTGAAATAAAGCTTGCCACAAGGAACGGCAAAAGTAATGATTATGCATGAACAATTTGAATTGTTTATTAATAAACTAGTGTTTTCTATGTCAGTGGCTCCAAAGATAAAGTTGACGATGCAGACTCGCCATCTCGCAGTAGGCTATAGTGAACGCGCCTATAGAGAGAAATGCACACATATGAATTAGCCTACATAAGCAGAGAGTAGCCAATTTTTTTTAGTTTGTAATTGTTTTGTTTAAAAGTAGACATTTCAAGCGTTCTATATACTTCTCAATTCTGTGAGACAAGTAGCTTATACGCTGAGTTTTGGTTCATTAATGAGACGCGCTCCAGTTCACGCGCCGGCGCATCCGTGTCCTGATTATATTGTCTACTATATTTGCTTCTTATTTATTAATCCAGGCAAGTTTGTTGATGAGACATTGATTAAAATGAAGATAGGCAGAGCCTCGGGGTGCTTTCCTGGACTCCAGTTGGATTACAGCCAGTTGCTAATAGTGTGGCGTGTTACATTGCGCACCCACTGCGTATTATCTACTCAATTCGAAGTGACCGTTCTCGAAAGTGACCGTTCTCGAAAGGTTATGCTACTCGGTTACTAGCATAACCTCGTATCCCTGAGAGTAGGGAATGAGTATTGCGTAGCCTGCCGCACTATTGCAATCTGTCAGTGTTTGTCTCTTCAGTCTTCACTTGTTCTATAGCAGTGGCAGCTCCTGCAAAATCTCGCAGGGGGGGCAAATGTTTGGATGATTGATAAGGATAAGGTCCACCCATGCAATGGATAAATTAACAGCTTAAGCATGTCAAGGCAACTTCACTACTTTAATATTAATGAAAAATAAAGTGATAATAAATCTTTTATTATAGTAAATATGGAGATACAAGGTTTCCATCCTGACAGCAACAATGTATCAGGCAGAATCCATATTTTATATCTTCATATTTTTTCAAAAATTAATGCTATTGGTCACCCTTTACATCTGTCAATGTGTTTTACAAATTTGTACCCAATGAAAAGCATTAAAAGAGCTTGGAAATTATTTTTTGGAAAAAAAACAGGTTTTCTTTCGTTTCCTGAAAAGTAACGTTAACAGTTTTGGTCATAACGTTACAAGGCTTTCGTCCGACAGCGATCGTGTGTGTGTGTGTGTGTGTGTGTGTGTGTGTGTTATTACGTTAATTAAGATTTGACCAAAATTCAAGCTCAAATGGAGTTTGACAAGGGTTTTTGACCAGTAAATGTATTTTCAATCCACTCAGATAGTTTCTTTTATTAAAGATTCCACTAGCTGGCGACAAATAATATTGTTGACTGAATCATTGACGTGTAGGATAAAGATTGTGTTGGTGTTCGAATGGAATGTACAAATTTCAAAGTACAATGCTAGGAGTAAAAAAGACTACTACCATCCTTTCCTAAACTGATTGTAAAAACAAAGTGAGATTTTCCAACACTCGAGTATTTAAATGGTCAGCAATAAATACCTCTTTAGACAGCCTCTGCTAGAACTGCGTTCGCCATGACGTTGTTCAAGTTCAACTGGCCTCAACTCGTGAGATGTCCCAACAGTCTCTGTCGCTCTTGTTCTCTTTTTTATTTTTATTTTTTAATCACATTTGATAAAGATATTAAAGTAGTGTTTCATTTTTTTCTTGTTGTTCAAATTCAAAATTGTTTTCAAATATTATTTGTCACTTAATCTTAAAGATTTTTAATAGTGTATGTTTGTTCCCACCAATCGCTGCACAAGTTAAGGATACGTATGATGACGTAAGCACGTTAGTGCGAGCCCTCCCGGAACACATAGAGAATGCATTGCAGTGCCTGCAGTTCGAAAAAAAACATCTTTGAATGTAAGTCTATGGGAACACTCTGGGCGATTCTCAGCCAGAGTGAAATTGCCCAAAAAGAGGCGGTACTCCACAGACCGTGACATGACGCTGATTGGACTATATCCAGAGGCAGAACATACAGTGACGGCTAGCGTAACTCTGTGGTTGAATGAGATTGTGAATGTGATTGAAAAATTCCCTTTCACACTTTGGTGGTGCGTCGCCCAATCGCCCTAATGAAGAAACCGCCCCTGTTCTATAGGCGAAAATAGGGGCTTCTTATATCCTGAAGGGTTACAAATTTATTAAATGTTTAATTTAGATTCCAATACCAAAGTATAACTGAGAATGTTAATTTCAGGTTAGGATCAGCTGTGAAACAGTTTCCAGCAAGAGAATCTGGCAAATCCTGTCTTTCTGTATTTGTCAGATTACTGATACTCTTAATTGCTTCTTCCTGACAGTCCTGTTTCCCTCTATTGTAAGCAGATTACTGATACTCTTGGTCCTGTTTCTTGACTCTCAGTGTCTGAATAGGCATGTGATTTGGACTAGGAGGGGCAATAGTTTCAGTCTAGAACTGGTTTCCTAAACCTGTTCACATCATTCACATGCTTTGTAAGTCCCTCCCCTTTTAAGAATGTTATAAATGTAAGGAAATGGTTTCCCTTAGTCAGACTCGCAACGATGCTTGGAAGAGACTACAGCAACGCCAGCTCATGTGCAATAAAGAATCCTGCTTAAGATACAGCCCGAGTCTCCTGGTCTTAGCTTCTGTGTTTTCAACATTTTAGAAGAAAGAAGTTCACTACAATTCATAAGCCACGCCCATTCTGGCTGGCTCTGACGTGAGAGGCGGTTCGCCATAGGATGTGCAGCTGCCGCAGCTGTGTTTTAAAATATAGGCTTCAATATTTCTCGAGGAAAGGAGTTTCCCACTGCATACGCAATATGAAGTGACCGTTCTCGAAAGGGAACTGAAAATCTTAAAACACTGTTTATTTCAATCTTATCTTTGTTCAATTGTAACTTTTTTTTGAGATTGCAAATTTTTTACTTGTTCTTTTTTAATTACTGAGTGTTTACTTGTCTTTAATAATGCTTGAAATCTATATTAGTCAGGCTAGGCTATTTCTATGGTGTTTTTAAACCACAGGCAATCCTTGTGTAAGTGTTCTTTTAGCCTGTTGATTTTTGTTCATGATATTCTGCTACAATTAAATGTTTTGCAATAAGACTAAATGTGAAAGTTTTTTTTTTTTTTACCTTATTGGAATCAAAATTAGGAATCGATAAGCAGAATCGAAGTTAGAATTTGAATTGTTAAAATTAAAACGACACCCAACCCTATGGATGGATGCACTTTTTTGGGGGGGGGCTCCCATTCACTGCTATTATAAAGCTTGGAAGAGCCAGGATACTTTTGAATATAACTCTAATTGTATTCGTCTGAAAGAAGTATGTCATACACCTAGGATGGCTTGATGGTGAGTAAATTGAGGTGAACTACCTCATAATTTTTGGGTGAACTATCCCTTTAATTCACTGTGACTTGCTTGATTAAAGTTATTTAACTCTTTCTTCCAGCACACTTCACACACCGCAAGGCTTCGGCTGCAAAGGTTGCGAGGCTGATCTCGAAGGAGGGCTGGAAGACCAACTATCCGAAGCCAGAAGAGATCGAGCGATTGTGGAAACCAGCTTCCCTAGACAGCGTTGAGGGAGATCAGATAATAATAAAGTGCGTGTCAGAGCAGGCCTGGACAGGGTTGGCCGTCAAGGACTTCGGTGACGAGCACGGTCTAGGTAAGAAGAGCTTTCATTGTCCTTCTAAGGAGAGAAAATACCATCACTTAAATGTACATTTTAGCAACTGTTACAGGGTGGAAGCGGGTCCTTAATGGCACCCAAAATCAAAATGTTATTTTTTTTAGCTTTTTTAGTATGAATATATTAGCCTTAAGGTTATGAATAAGCTGGTGTGTTCCAAAACAATGTCAAAATTAGATATAAGCATTCAGAACTTAGTTTATTACAATTTATTCACACCTCTATTATAGATTCCAACGTATCATCAGCGCTCGGATTCGCTGTCAAGTACGACTCACAGTCTGTGAGGGAAACTAAATGCTATTGACTATTTGAAAAGGGGGAGGAGCCATGCAATATGTTCCGCCTTAGCTTCCTGTTTCAGTGGAAATTACGTCAACGCATCAAACAAAGCTGCGCATTACAAGGCACTTCAGTGGGACTTTGGAAAGTCTTAATGTCTTAAATGTTGTTATCCTAATGAAAGGCCTTAAAAGTATTAAAGGGATAGTTCACTTTGAAATTAATTTTTGGTATGTTTTAGCTTTCCTCAAGGGCATCCAAGATGTAGGTGTCTTTGTTTCCGCAGTAGTTTCAATTTTGATATTTTTAGGTCAAACCCTTCTTGTCTGTCAGTCATATAATGCAGGTCTATGGTCACCACCTCAAAGAGCATGACCAGAGAAGTCCAAATTAAACATGATTTAATGACTCGGAAATGTGAGAACACATTGATGGCCTAGGACACGAAACTGTCACGGTTGGTGTATGCAGAGGAAGACGAGGAGAACAGGATTTCCAAAAACAATATACTTTACTTAATAAATCAAAACAACAAACAGGAGCAGACGAGCAGAGGATACAAACACACCTTAAGCCCTATTCGCACGGGATTAGTACTATCTGTGGACCTTGTGTGATTTAGAAATTACCCCCCCACATCTGAATTTCGTGTGGCGCTTTCGCACGGGATAACCGAAGCCTGTGATTATACTCAAATTTACTGACTTTTCTCCCGGATGACGTCGAGGCTATTGCTTGGAAATGTCTTGCCGTTATTATAGGTCTATCTGTATGATATATCATAAACAGAAGAATGTTCCCTACCGCATGCTGCTATACCATTCATCTCCATATAATCATTATTTTTGTTTTTGCTCTTCTGATGATTTTCAGCTTTCTCTTTCTGCAAATTGTATAGTTGTATGGTGTATAGCGATATGACCCAGCACCCAAAATACTATCAAAACACTCCAGCGCAGCCTCCATTCTTCGCGAAAGATGGATAAAAAGGCGCGCATGAAACAAAAACCTTGAACAAATTATATACGATCCGCCAAATCACAGAGATGCCGATTCGCACGGGACTAATATTCCCACAGGACCTCGGTGTTCGGCGAAATATGGTAGGTAATTTGCGGGGGAATTATTACTTTACAAATTACAGACATGACCGATTCGCACAGGATTAAGATCACAGACAACCTCCGCAATTATTACAAATGACTAGAGGTCACCATATAGTACTAATCCCGTGCGAATAGGGCTTTACACAAACGAGAACCGACAAGGAGTAAGGGAGAACACAGGGTTTAAATACACAGAGAACAGACTAGGGGAACAAGGCACAGCTTGGGCAAATTAACTAGACACAGGTGAAGGGACTGGACACAAACGAGGAGCGGGAAAACTGGGACACAGGACTGAACCAAAAACACTAAGTAGGGGGAAACACAGGACACACATGTAACAGAAATAGTATTTATATAGTTTTTACCTCTTGTAACCACAGCCACGTCCAAGTGATCTGAGGGCGCGGGCGCTTCGGTCTGGAAGTGATCTCTTGGATCTCTGTGAAAACTCACCACTCCCGGATGAGTTTGCACGAGCATACGTAATTGTTTTCTTTTACGACGGTTTAAACATCCCGGAAAAGCGCAAATTAGTACCATTTTAATTAGCCGTCTTACCTACAATCTCTGTTCTGTGTAAACAATGAGTGACGTACACGCGCGAGAGATCACTTCCGGCGCTTGCGCAGACCGAAGCGCCCATGCCCTCAGATCACTTGGTAGCGGTGTCGTATACAGCAATTTGAAGCAATGACTCAATGACTCACTCAGTAAGTTCTTATTTGTATATTAAAAAATGTAATATATTAATCTCAGAGCATTATTTATTGCAGTTGTAATTTTGCAGTAAACATTATTTTATTTTATTGCTAACAGCTCTATAGTGCATATTGAATTCATTTATCAAATGTAAGAATTTGACATGAAAGATACATTTAATAAAGTAAAAAAATATATATATGCAGATTTAAGTATATAAAAGCCTACAGAACGCTGATGAAAATATTTTTTCAGAATAAACTGTTTACACAACCAAAAATCTTGGTGATGCTTTTGTGGGATCTTTTTATATATCGGATATTGTCTGCTTGAATGAAAAGTTCACTGTATATCATAATAATAAATAGCTTATGACAGCAATGATATATAGCTTATATTATATATATATATTAGTGGTGGGCATAGATTAATTTTTTTAATCTAGATTAATCTCACTGTAATCTTGGAATTAATCTAGATTAAAATGGCTCATTTGAATTCTGCCGAAGGCATTCAGAATATGTGTGCTACCCAAAAAATTACTAAAAGTAAGTCTTTGAGAACAGGTTTCCAGGTGCCGCATTAGACCACCATTTTTTTATATATATATATATAAGTAGAATTTCTATAACTCTGTGTGTTGAACTGATATTCACTCTTTTGTGTGAACACAATCTCAATACAGACGTTACAAAAAAAATACAGACGTTACAAAGAAAAACAACAAATCAAAAAAATATATTATAATCTATGACAAAAATGCTATTATAAACTACATTAGTGGATAATTAAATAAAACAATAATTTGATCAAATCTGAACATTTAGTGAAAAAAAAACATTATTTAGTGGACAATAATTAAGAGACAATAAGTGTACTAATAAATTTGATAAATCGTTACATTGCTCTTTGTGTTGTTGTAAAATACATTCATGAAAAACAAGATAAAAAAACAGAAAGGCTATTAACAAGAAAGGCTATTAATAATATTTCATTGCGCAAAAAAGTATTATGATATGAAAGGCTCCAATACAGTGCGGCACAAAGCGCTTATGCGCATCCCGAGCGCAGAATGATGCGCTTAAAGGAGAACTCCGGGCAATTTTTAAGTTAATCTTGATCGTTAGACCTTTGTGAGTACTGTCTATAGGAAAAAAAACGAACCGGATTGGTGCTTGCGACGCGGAGCTGCGACAGCGAATGCCCAGAGCTCCCACTCAGCTATAGGGATGTTCGCCGGAGTCAAATGTGACGTCACGATATGGGCGTGGCCGCGAACTGGTTGGCAGAAAGAACCAAACTCAATGCAGATGGCCTGTGAAGAGAATGAAGATTAAATGATCTAGTCGTGCATTGTGTACGTAATTAGATTTTTTGATCCAGTCACTTTTGTCTTGTTTCAGCCCCAAACCCCATCTCTGCAATACAAATTAATAAAGGCTGGTTTGGTTTCTAAAGTACTTCTTCCAGCCTCCATGTATTAATGTTCATGGGTAGCCTGAATGGGTTCTGTTCAGACCTTAACATTAAGTATTTTACTGTAAGGTGTCAACAAGACATTTTCACCTGGCTATACCCAATGTTTAGATCTGTTTAGGTATTTATGCAAATTAGCACATACGTAATTAGATTATGCACCGTTTGTCTATGTTAACAACAAATGTTAATAGGGATGTTCGCCGGAGTCAAATGTGACGTCACGATATGGGCGTGGCCGCGAACTGGTTGGCAGAAAGAACCAAACTCAATGCAGATGGCCTGTGAAGAGAATGAAGATGAAATTCTCAGCACGATACAACCATTTGTCTTCTGTGTTTGCGCTGCGCAGCAAGCCATTACTTTTCTTTTTGCCAACCAGAGCGCGTGTAACCGCGTCGTGACGTCACGGCGAAGATCCCTATAATGTTAATAACTGTTAACAACAAATGTTAATAATGTTAATAATTGAGTGGATGATTAGCGCGAGACGCCGAAATGGATGCCAATAAGATTCTGAATGGAAAGTTTATTTTAAAAAGTTGCCAAATGGTTCCATTGACAAGATCAAAGTGATCTGTGTGTTTTGTCGTTGTGAACTGAGCTATCATCATCATCTTCTTCTTCTTCTTCTTCTTCTTCTTTTCTATCATGGTGGATTGCAAGCAACTTTAAGGTGCATACCGCCACCTACTGTTCATGAGTGTGTAGCAACATTGTTTTACATCTATTAAATTCTATTTTTTAATTTTGTATTCTGAAGATAATTAAATAATGCTTTCCTTAATCTATAAATATCTTTTATATTTCCTTTATTTCCCAATAATCCTTTAAGACTCCATTCTTGGCCTGTCCTTTCAACTACTCTTCTCAATTTCTCCCTTTCATGTTCATATGTTTTACAGTTCATCAATACATGTTCTATATTTTCTATCTCACTACATCCTTCACATTTATCGTTATTTTTCCTCCCTATTAAATATAAATTGTCATTTAAATAAGTATGACCTACTCTTAATCTGATCATTATTATTTCTTCTCTTCGGTTTCTCTCATTAATATTTCTCTTTACTACTGATTTTTGTACTTTATATAATCTTCTTCCTTTTTTATCCTCATTCCACCTTTTTTTGCCAATTTTCAATTTCTTTCCTCTTAATAAATGATTTTCCTTCCCCTTTCCCTAAAGGAATTGTAATTGTTATTGCCTCCTCTAAAGCCCTTTTTGCTAATTTGTCTGCCTTTTCATTTCCTTTTACCCCTTCATGTGCTGGTACCCAACAAAACCAAATATCAATGCCACCCCTGTATAATCTAAATAAACTGTGCTGAATTTCTAATACTAAATCTTTCCTATTATTTCCTTCTCCCTGAATACTTTCTAAAGCTGCTTTGGAATCCGTGCATATCACCACCCCATCTGGTCTAACCTCCTCAACCCATTGTAAACTCAATATAACTGCCACCATCTCTGCTGTAAACACAGATAGTTGATCTGATATTCTTTTCAAAATGTGTATTTTGAACTCTGGTACATATATTCCTATTCCCACACACCCTTTTAAATTCTTAGACCCATCTGAATATATTTTAAGGTAATTATAATAAGAGTTCCTTAAATATATATCAGTCTGTATCCCTATTTCGTTTAAATTCCATTCATTTTTCATTTTCAGAAGTCTCATGTCTACATTTATCTCAGGCAATAACCAACACTAATTGGATTAAACTGTGCTATTTCCTTGTCCTCTAGTCCAAACTCTTTAATCAATTTGCTTATAGCCCATCCAAATCCATTATTATGGAACTTTGAATATTCCCAACAAGTTTTTAGAATTGTTGAAGTTTCATTTTCATCCATACTACTTTTAATTTTCATCCAATATACTAAACCTAATTTCATTCTTCTCATTTCCAGTGGAGTTTCTCCAGTCTCTACTAAAAGAGCATTGATAGGCGTTGTTTTCACTGCTCCTGTACAAATACTTAAAGCTCTACTCTGTAATCTATCTATCCTTTGTAAAGTTGTTTTAGCTGCTGCTCCATAAATATAACTGCCATAATCTATTATTGATCTCATAAGAGCCCTGTAAATGTTTAATAATGACTGTCTATCTGCACCCCAGTTATTTCCAGCCACAGCCTTTAAAAGATTTATAACTTTCTTACATTTATTTTCCAAATGATCTATATGTGTTTTCCATGTATAAGAGCTATCTAACCAAAGTCCTAAGTATTTAAATTCTGCAACCCTTTCCAACGGCTGTCCATATAATGTCATTGTTCCTATATCAATATTTCTCTTATTCGTGAATACCATAAAACAAGACTTGTTTGCTGATAATTTAAAACCCCATTCATAAGACCATTTTTCTACTTTATTAATTGCTTTCTTAATATTTCCTACTACATGTTTTAAATTCTTTCCTCTCATCCATATGGCCCCATCATCTGCAAATAATGCAGATTTAATACATTTATCAGTATCTGAAAAGATGTCATTAATCATGATATTAAATAAAATTGGGCTTATTACACTACCTTGAGGTATTCCATTTTCCACATTGAATTCTTTTGAATAATCGTTCCCCATCTTCACCCTTATTTTTCTATCCATCAAAAAATGTGCTATCCAATTATACATCTTCCCACCTATTCCCATCTGCTTTATTTTTATAAGTAACCCTTCTCTCCATAGTGAATCATATGCTTTTTCTATATCAAAAAATACTACAACCATTATCTCCTTCATTTTTAACGCTTTCTCTATATCATTACTGACTCTAATTAATCCATCCATTGTTGATCTCCCTGTTCTAAATCCACACTGGTATCCATTCATTAATTTCTTATGTTCTAGAACAAACCCTAATCTACTGACCACTATTTTCTCCATCCATTTACTTAAATGAGAAGTTAAAGCTATTGGTCTATAATTATTTGGACTGCTAGGATCTTTCCCTGGTTTATTAAATGGTAAAATTGTTGCCCTTTTCAAACTATTTGGTATTGAACCTTCTTTCCATATTTTATTAAATAATTTTAATATTAATTTCAATGTTACTTCCGGTATCTGCCGAAACATAACATAGCATAATTGATCCTCCCCTGGAGCTGAATATCCTGTCCCTTTCAATACTGTTTTAATTTCTTTCATAGTTATATTCATGTCTACTGTTGATATACATTTTTTACATTTTCCCAATATATTTTTATGATTTCCAAGTTTTTGTAGCTTCTGCCTTCTATGAATGTCTGCTAGATGATCACCATTATGAACTGTAGCAAATGTCTCGCCTAATAATTCTGCCTTTTCTTTATTTAAAACTACTATCTCCTGATCTCTAACTAAAGCTGGTATTTTAACATCATCCCTTTTCCCCGTCATTTTCCTAAACATTGACCAAACATTCTGTAATTTTATTTCTGAACCTATTGAGGAACAATACTCTCTCCATGTTTTCTTTTTTGCTTCCTTAATAGTTTTACGAACCATTGCTCTTTTCCTTTTATATTCAATAAGACTTTCGGTTGTTAAATTTTTCTGTAATATTTTAAATGCCTTATTACGTTCCTTAACCACTTTGCTACATTCATCATTCCACCAAGGCACTACCTTTTTCTTACCTTTTATGTTTTTTTTTCCTTGGTATGCTATAACTTGCTGCATTTAAAATATGTTCTGTTATCTCCCTTGCACATTCTTCAATGTTGCCTTTTAATGTAACCGTATGACTGGTTTCCTCACATTCACTTTTACATTTTTGCCAATTAGCTTTATTAAAACACCATCTTGTTAATATAAAATCTTCTTGCCTGTTTATATTGTCGTCAATTATTGTACTTAATGGAAAATGATCACTTCCTATTGTAGACTCCCAGTTGACATCCCATTTACATTGATATTAATGTTATATCAAGACATGAAACTGTATTTTTATGTATATTTACTCTTGTACCTTTTCCATTATTAAGACAAACTAATGCCCTTTCATCCATTATTTCTTCCACTATGCTACCATTATGATCTGTCTTCCTGCTACCCCAAAGACTATTGTGGGCATTAAAATCACCACACCATATTTCTCTTCTATGTATTTTCCCTGCTATCTCCCTAAATATATCACTTCCAAGATTTTTACATGGATTATAATAATTAATAATTTTAATATTTCCATATTTTCTTACATTAAATATTTCTATAATAACACATTCTACTTCTTTATTCATGGGATTTTTCTTATAAGCTATTCCACCTTTAATAAAAATAGCACATCCTCCTCCACTACCATTACTTCTATCCTGTCTTTCAATGCTATATCCAAAAATCTTAAATTCTAAATTAGGTTTTAACCATGTTTCTTGAAGGCATATTATATCTGGAATTATTTCTAATTCATAAACAAACTTTTTAAATTCTTGTCCATTGGCAATTAAACTTCTAGCATTCCATTGAAGAATGTGTAAAACCATGATAACAGTTATAATCCTAATCCTGATCATTCTCTATTGTTTCAGTGGTACTCAAAATGGTATGGATCTGTTCTGCTTGAATTTCTTTCATATCTAAAAACCTTGCAGCTGCTGTTACAACTGCTTTGATTTTGTCACTTTTCTTCTTCATTTGTACTGTGATATTAACAATATGACACATGAATGCTACAAAGTTTTCTTTTTTCACCACCATTGTATTTTCATCCACTTTACATTTATGCAAACATGTGTTTTGACTATTTGTTGTTGGTACCAAGGTTTGTCTTTGATAAATCTGCCTTTGCTTTGTATTCCCATCCGAGTTTCTTTGACCTGCTTCTCCCAACCTCATTCCTCCTGTGCTATCTTTCCTCACTCTTTTTAAAGCCTCAGCATATGAAACTCTTTCTGTTATTTTATTTCTTTGCGCTTCTCTGGCTTCTCTTTGAACAATACATCCACCATATGCTGCGCTGTGTTCTCCTCCGTAATTACAACACTTGACCTTAGCATCTTTATCACATTTACCAAATTCATGCGGTCCTCCACATCGTGCACATCTAGCTTTTCCTTTACATTCCTTTGCAATGTGTCCCATTCTTTGGCAGGTAAAACATCTGAGGGGTTTAGGGATGAAGTCTCTGACTCTGTAATTCATATATCCTAGCTGGATATTTTCTGGCATAGTATTTTCAAATTGAAGAATCACTGCCATTGTATCTTTAAGTTCCCCATCTCTTTTACTTTTAATCCTGATGGCGTCTGTTATTTTTCCTCCTCTAATTTCTTTTTTCACATCCTCCATTGTTATTTCTATTGAAACTCCTGATATTACTCCCCTCAACCTTGCTATAGCTCCTGGAACATATGTTTTAATCCTTTCCCCCATCAAGGTTTTCATTTTGAGTATCTTCTGTTGTTGTGATTCACTGACAGCATGAATTAGCACTTTTCTATTGTTCATGATTCTAGCCATTTTGATTTTCCCTATTTCTTCCTCTATTGCTTTAGTCATCTTTATCGGATGAATAAATCCACTCTCCTCCTTAAATTCCACCATTAATTTATATTCCTCTTCCATGTTTAAGTCATCCTTTTCTCGTGAACTCGCCCTTTCATTTGTTTTTGTCCTTTTGCTAACTTCTGCTCTTGCCTCGCTTTCTTCCGACCAACTTTTTGCCCTTTCTTGTCTCTTCCTAATAATTCTTTTCATTCGTCATGATCTTGAAATCATCCACTCCATCTCATTACCACTATTTCCTCCTGATGTAGAAGCCATATTGCTACATTCAATGAACAATTTATGCAATCCGCCAAATTCAAATCAAATCCTACCGCCTTCGATTGTTTGATACGTTCCCTCTGTTCCGCCTCCTCCCTCCTTCTTCTTCTTCCAAGCTATCATCATCGCAGCACGTCCAGTCTGAAATACCACTTGATGATGGCCAAGCACACACACACACACACACACACACAGCTGATGCGAATTCTCCACCTCCTCGTCAATATCAGGACCTCGTCAGTATTTCCTTCACCCTTTTATTGATGGACAGTGTTACATTGTGTGAGAGATTATTTGCTCCAATGTGAATGTTAGTGTGGAATTGAACACAGTATATGCCAATGTTGTTTTCAATAAAAAAACATTTGCACAAAGCAAGCCGATCCACTTTTCCATGTTGATAAGAGCATTAAAATGAGAAAAAATAATGGGACAAAAAGAAATCAAGAGACATTTAGAATAGATAAAAATGTGCGATTAATCGCAAGTTAACTATGACATTAATGCGATTAATCGCAATTAAATATTTGAATCGTTTGACAGCACTAATATATATTAAAAAAAATTACAATAAAAATTACATATACGCATGTAATAATGTCTATTTCCATCACAGGTGTAAGAAATTGTGGTCTGCCTCGACCCAGAGTCCACTCCAAAATATATTTTAGAATGAGCTCATCCCCAAAATGGCTTAATTATCATAGAGATGAAGGAATTGAAGATATATTGTTTATTCACCATAGGGGTTGATCACATCCTGAGCAAATGCTAGTCAGTTGTAGAATGGGACTCTGGGTGTGGGACACAGAGACCCTCCTCAGACAGTGGTGTGTCTGAACCTCATTAACATACAGACACAGCTGTTACAACAAGGGCAACTTCATTTACATTAAGGCTTGTAAACTGTAACAGGATTAAAGGTTTAAGATTTGGATGTTCGTGGTTCATTCTGATGCCGGTGAACAGGTTTGGTTTTAAGTTCCATTAAAAGGTCTTTAAGTCTTAAATTGAACTTGTTATATGTGTAAACACGCTGTGTCCGCTGCACCGAGAACTAAAACACTGAATAGTTTTCCTGCATGTTTATTCAGTTGTTGTTTTGATCTTTAAAATGTAACGTCCTCTTGATTACAGGAGTGGTTGCGACGCGTCCGTTCTCTAAAGGAGACGTTGTGTGTGATTTCCACGGTAAGGTGATCCCGGCAGCCGAAGGGAGAGCGATGATGATGAAGGGTCTTCGGGACCTGTTCTTCTTCAGGGCAGGAGACCGAGAGCTGTGTGTCGACGGCCAGACCCCCTGTGAGTGCCACCCCGACACACACACCGTCGGCAGGAGGATCACACACTCGCAGAGCCCCAACCTGGAGCCGCTTCACTGCGTGCTGAAGCTCCACGGGCAGAACCGGGACGTCATCCTCTTTAAAGCCCTCGTGGACATCGGCGTCGACACACAGCTGAAGTTTTACTCTGGAGAGATCATCAAGTCCTTCCTTGGCCTGGAGCTGGACTGGCTCGATGAGTAAAAGAGGCCGGGTCACTCAAGACTGGCTTCATTATTGAAGAATAATACACGTGGATTATTGAGAGAAATGCACTGTTCTTCACAATGTTCTAACAAAATTTGTCTCTTTTTCCACTCCCACAAATGGGTTGAAAATCTACTGGTTGCATAGAGAGCCATTGAGACATGTGGTAAATAGTCCACAGAATATTACCAGAAAACACTGGAACTTCTTCTGATGCCGTCAAAGCAGAAAAATAAAAGTCCCCTGATATCAGCCACACTTCAGGCTTTTTTTCAAGGCGATATCCAGAACTTGTTCATTCTTAAAGAGTGTTGATGAGCCAGTTCTGCTGTTATAATCTAATAGTCTAATTTCTGCTTTATTTAAATGGCTATTTTTTTTGTTTAATGATCTTTTGAGGTGTGTGTATACCACAACTGAGTAACTGTAGGATTGAATAACAGAGCTGGTTACCAGGATGCGTAATATTTGCATACATTTTTTTTCATTTTATATAGTCTGAGTTTCTCCACATTTACACTGGCCAATCTTGCCACACTGACCCGGGATCAGGCGCCGTCTCTGTCCTCAAGGTAATGCTGTTACTGTTTTATATGTATACTTAAACTTAACCCTTTTATTGTTTAGGGTCAGTATGACCCATTTTTTAATCTATAAATTCAGCATAAATCTGATTAAAATTTTAATTTCCACACAGAAATGAAGGCGTAGTACTAGAGTATAAATGCAATGTAGAACAGGCGCACACACACACACACTCTCACACACACACACACACACACACTCTCACACACACACACACACACACACACTCTCACACACACACACACACACACACACACTCTCACACACACACACACACACACACACTCTCACACACACACACACACACTCTCACACACACACATACACACACACTCTCACTCTCTCACACACACACACACAGTCTCTCTCACACACACTCTCACTCTCTCTCACACACACACACACACACATACACACTCTCACGCAGTCTCACACACACACACACACAAACTCTCTCACTCACACACACTTTCACTCTCTGTCACACACACACTCTCTCACACACACACTCTCACTCTCTCTCTCACACACACTCACACACACACTCTCTCACACACACTCAATTTCACTCACTCTCTCACACACACACACACTCTCACTCTCTCTCTCACACACACACATGTCTGGTTCGCTATCTTTGTGGGGACTCTCCATAGGCGTAATGGTTTTTATACTGTACAAACTGTATATTCTGTCCCCTTACACTGCCCCTGTCCCTAAACCTACCCATCACAGGAGACATGCTGCATTTTTACATTTTCAAAAAACATTACTTAGTGTGATTTATACGCTGTTCTCCTCATGGGGACCGCTGGCTGGTCCCCACAATGTAGGTGATCTCAGGTTTTACTATACTTGTGGGGACATTTGGTCCCCACAATGTAATATAAACACGAGCACACACACACACACTCACTCTCTCACTCACTCTCTCTCACACACACACACACACTCTCACTCACTCACTCACTTACTCTCTCTCACACACACTTTTTTTTACTTTTGGAAATAGCCTTTTTAGTTTTTTTAGTGGCATTTTTGCATATTTAATGGCATTATTGCAAAAACTTAATTCTATAATTCTAAAATAACTAATTCTAAACTTTTACACAAATACTGCATTTTATTGTTTAAATGTGTGTATATATTCACAAAATGTATCAAAGTTGGGATAGGAGTAATGGATCTCTCTGGCCCTCTGCTGGATATATATGGTTACAACACTTTATTTCTACAACTGTCAATTCTACCAGCTTTTTCCTATCCAGCAGAAGTCTGCCTCTGACACCTGAGCAATATCCAGAAACAACTATTTCATTTAGATCATCATTAAAGTATTATTTTGTTCATAAAATTTTAATTTCATGTGCAAGCTAATGGTATACTTGAGGGATGTTGTGGTAAATTGGTTAAAAGGACTTAATATCTCCCAAAACAGCCTAACTGTATATACGAGTGTACACAGGAAGTGAACAGAATATGAGAGTTAAACCTACACTGCATTAATTCCTGATATATTCCTCATGATGTCTTCGGCTCTTCAGGGATTCCTGCAGGAGTTTCAGCTGGTAGTTTTATACAGATAGTTTCTAAAGTCTATACACGGCTCCATATGCATAAACTGTTCTCACGCCGTATATATTTCGATCTTAACATTTTGAAGATTAGTTTAAATTTGTTTTTTAAATGTGCTTGCTTAAATAGAGTATGATATGGGCATAAACGGTAAATAGATGGTACATATTTTATATGCATTAGTCCTCCTCGTGTGCAAACTCGGATTGTACAAACACATTTACATCAATATCCTGTGTGTGTGTGTCTGTGTGTGTGTATATATATCAATTTAAATGTGATTTAATGACTTTATTTGTGTTTGTTTATTGCAGGCGATGCTGTTGTGCAACAATTCGACAGATTTCTCTCTGCATGACAAACTGAGGATCAACGACTTGATGCTTTTCTTCATCGAACTGTAAATGTGTATCAGTTCTGGAGTTTCTTCAACTCCTCCTGCTGTTATCATGGCTCTGGGAGAGAGAGACTTACAACATAATATCAGGAACCGTTGAAGCGCAGAGACTCGTCTGAGAGTGAAGTGGAAAATGTTGAGTTTGAGTTGAAACTAAAAGTGAGTGAATTAAGGGACACACATTCTCTTATTTACAGAGTTTAAACTGTTCAATTTATTTAGCACTTGAATTTTACATATTAAGTTTCAGCCTTTAAAAGTTCAGAGTTTTTTTATTTCAGGCTGATTGAATTAGAAATTTTGATATGTCTGCAAATAAACGTTGACTTTTTAAGCTGTCTCCTCCTGAGTCGTGTCTAATTCATCATCGTCAAACTGAATGCTTACAATTCAGAATTTGGGACATTGGTATTTGAAAAAAATGTATTGTGTGTATAGTAGGGTTGGGACATGTATTCGTCCCGAGACGTTATGGACGTCACTGTTCTGTGCATACAGTCACAGGACAAATACATCAAGGCCACTAGATGGCTATAATAAGACAATCTCTGGAATATATTCAGGCACAAGGAAATTCACACTCCAATCCAAAAGGGGCGCATGCGGTAATGCAATCAAATAAAGAAGAGACGATTCCTCTATTTTTACATCTCTCAACCAGTGTTTCAACTGTAGAAAAATAATAAAACAGTTTCAACGTAGCATTATTTACCTCAGGCATTTAGTGTCGACAGCAGGGTAGTTCACTAGAGAAATCAACCATTATAGTTTCTTAACCTATTAGTAATGTCTGAATTATTTAATGTATGTTTAAATAAATTTGTCACGAAAAGTTATGACCGCTACTGTGCAAATTATTATTTAATAATTATTAATACAAGTCACAAATGGCCAGGATATGAAATGTGACGCTCAGAGTTTTGTGCGCTTTTTTATTTTTTTATTTACGCATTTCAAATAATAGTAAAATTCCATAAAATTGAATTGAATGATCCTTACATAGAATTGTAAATAAGTGTTTTTTTTAAAGATGCAGAAAGGGAAGAGGTAAATGAAAATAAAGGAAGGCAATGATCAAACTGCTGATTACAGGAAGTACTCATAAAATATTAGTATTACTTGAGTTTTGTATGAAGTGCTTGTGTGGAAACAGGAGAGAGTCTGTTTACTGATGATCAAATGATGGTTTGTGTGACTGGGCTTGAATCGGGATGTTTTTGGACTGGGAATTCTGGGTAATTCATAAACAGACCTGTATTACTGGTTCTCAGTGTGACACATGTTTGTCTTCATGAGTCATATGTGCTTGTAAGTACTGAACTGTGTTTATATTTGTTTTGTTGGATAATGGTTTGAATCTTATACTGTGGACAGTGAAAAGAACTGATTATGGGATACATGAGGATCTTTATGCACTGATTTCAGTGTTTCAAGACTTTATAATGTGAGATACTGGTGATGTTGAAGTCAAACTCGTGCTGGTAGAAATCTAGAGAGAACTGATGAACTCTTCAATAATGCTCCAGAAGCTCCTCAATGTCAGCTAGAAAACACACAAATCCCACAGAGTAAACCAAATAACACTGAATATCTTTCTCAGGGTTTAGTTACGGTCTCTGTCGATCTTCTTCCAGCTTAAAGCTCTTCAAGATGTTTTGTGGCGTTTCTGGTCGATGCTCACAGAAGCTTCTGGAAGTTTCCCATCAATAATGTGCCTCGTCTCTGAAGAAGAAACAAGACACACACACACAGACACACACACACCTCATTCATACATGCTGAGAAACACATTATGTGCCAAATGTTCATTAAAGTAAACCAAATACTGTTGTTGAAATGATTGTTACTTCCCCGTGAGAAGAGTGATGGATCTGGGTTTGCTGAATGGGGTCTTTTTTGTTCCACAGAAGAAAGTGGCAAACTGCTTTTAGTTAGGGAAAGTTAGGCACTTTTTTGCCAATCTGCAAAAAGGTTCTTACCAATAGCTTTTTTTACCATGTGTTCCTACAGGTGTCTAGTAACACCTCCCAATTTATCCACGGCCAAATCCTCAGGGAAACACCTGGAGAGGCGATCAAAGTTGGGATACCCAGAGGGCCTAAAAAGAGTGAAAATACATATTTTTACCAATATTAGCTTTTGAGATGTCTAACTATGGGTTTTGGGGTGCTGAATCTATCCAAGCCATTGTTGTCCAACCATATCCAACCATGTTGCATAGTTGCAGTCGGTTTTACAAACAATTACAAAACAAAACTTCCTATTTAACAAAGATCATCCAACTCCCCTGCATATCTCCCTCACTCCTGTTATCATCGGGCTGGTTGATGTTCTGGCAAGAGTCACCATGTTCCCACAAACAGAAATACACTTGACTCCTTGCTTTTTACAGCAGCACCTGAGAGTGCCACAGTCCCCCGCACAGTTGCAGCCGACACACTTCAGATAGTCCGGTGCAATGGGATCTATAGGGATTGGTGCATAACCTTGTTCTCCTTGTTTCCATCCTTACTCGAGGACATCCAGTGATGGACTGTGTAGCAGTAGCCGATCTCTGAGTTGAGATGCTGTGCTGCAGCTCCTGTAGTCGGAGGCCGTTCCTCAGGCTTGATGCTCCCAGCTGCGGCCCGCTTGCTGAAGATATCAAATCTTATGTCGGATTTCCGCAGAATATGAGCTTGAACAGTTGGCAGCCAGCTTTGATGGTGTCTCTTTTCTTGGCTCTGATGTCATTGAACACATCCAGACCCCTCTGCTTTGTCATTCTTGCAGAGCTTGGTGAGCAAAGTTGGTTTGCTAAACCCAGAAATTGTTGATACGGTACGATACAGTGATACTGAAGTTTGTTCAAAGGGCTGTAGTTTCTGAAGCCAGTTTATACTGGATCAGAGAAGTGTCACACTCAGTCAGTTGAGTACATAAAAACACCAAACAAAGTGTCAGGTTTGTTTTATTATTTTTAGTCATTTTTCATCTTTTCATTCGTTATTGATGAGTGATTATTCATTTTCCTCTTTCCTCCGTTTCCTCGACTGATCTCAACGCATTATATCATGTTGTCATCGGCTTGTTGCGCTGCTGTGATCAAGCGCTGAAATCCTCTGAACTCCTGAATCAAAGATATTATCCCACATCCAATGTGGTGCACAGCTGAAATCAGGTTCATCCAGCAAAACTCATCTGAGAACACTTCAACCAAGTGAAGAACACACGAACCGATCATGCTTGCTGTCGAAAAGAGCTGTGCGACGAGCAGTAGCTTTGGAGAAGACGAGCATTGAAATCCAGCCGAAACCAAACCAGTGACACAAGTAAACCACTGCAGTATCTGTGGAAAAGACAAAGCGTTCCGGCTCACAGTGGGTGTTTCGGGTGTAGCGTCCAGAAGTAAAGGCATATTGAGCTCAGTGTTGTCGAGGAGAGATCGCTGGATCAGCTGTGATGCTTCAGTTCTCAGTGAGTCTCAGAGAAGAGAATGTGATCGTCGCTGAAGGACAATGATTTCTAATGGCACAAAGCCGCTTGATAAAGCGCCACTTTCGGTCTCTGTTTTGCGCTTGAGGAGTTTTGCGCGCTTGAGGACTGTTGCTCATACTGAAGATTGTTCAAACGGCTGTAGTGTCTGAAGCCAGTTTACACACACATTATGAACCAGAAGTGTCACACTTAGTCATTTGAGTACATTAAAACACTAAACAATAAATAATAAGTGTCAGGTTTGTTTTATTATTTTTAGTCATTTTTCATCTTTTCATTCGTTATTGATGAGTGATTATTCATTTTCCTCTTTCCTCCGTTTCCTCGACTGATCTCAACGCATTATATCATGTTGTCATCGGCTTGTTGCGCTGCTGTGATCAAGCGCTGAAATCCTCTGAACTCCTGAATCAAAGATATTATCCCACATCCAATGTGGTACACAGCTGAAATCAGGTTCATCCAGCAAAACTCATCTGAGAACACTTCAACCAAGTGAAGAACACACGAACCGATCATGCTTGCTGTCGAAAAGGGCTGTGCGACGAGCAGTAGCTTTGGAGAAGACGAGCATTGAAATCCAGCTGAAACCAAACCAGTGACACAAGTAAACCACTGCAGTATCTGTGGAAAAGACAAAGCGTTCCGGCTCACAGTGGGTGTTTCGGGTGTAGCGTCCAGAAGTAAAGACATATTGAGCTCAGTGTTGTCGAGGAGAGATCGCTGGATCAGCTGTGATGCTTCAGTTCTCAGTGAGTCTCAGAGAAGAGAATGTGATCGTCGCTGTAGGACAATGATTTTAATGGCACAAAGCCGCTTGATAAAGCGCCACTTTCGGTCTCTGTTTTGCGCTTGAGGAGTTTTGCGCGCTTGAGGACTGTTGCTCATACTGAAGATTGTTCAAACGGCTGTAGTGTCTGAAGCCAGTTTACACACACACATTCTGAACCAGAGAAGTGTCACACTTAGTCATTTGAGTACATTAAAACACTAAACAATAAATAAGTGTCAGGTTTGTTTTATTATTTTTAGTCATTTTTCATCTTTTGATTCGTTATTGATTAGTGATTATTCATTTTCCTTTTTCCTCCGTTTCCTCGACTGATCTCAACGCATTATATCATGTTGTCATCGGCTTGTTGCGCTGCTGTGATCAAGCGCTGAAATCCTCTGAACTCCTGAATCAAAGATATTATCCCACATCCAATGTGGGACACAGCTGAAATCAGGTTCATCCAGCAAAACTCATCTGAGAACACTTTAACCAAGTTAAGCACACACGAACCGATCATGCTTGCTGTCGAAAAGAGCTGTGCGACGAGCAGTAGCTTTGGAGAAGACGAGCATTGAAATCCAGCCGAAACCAAACCAGTGACACAAGTAAACCACTGCAGTATCTGTGGAAAAGACAAAGCGTTCCGGCTCACAGTGGGTGTTTCGTGTGTAGCGTCCAGAAGTAAAGGCATATTGAGCTCCGTGTTATCGAGGAGAGATCGCTGGATCAGCTGTGATGCTTCAGTTTTCAGTGAGTCTCAGAGAAGAGAATGTGATCGTCGCTGTAGGACAATGATTTTAATGGCACAAAGCCGCTTGATAAAGCGCCACTTTCGGTCTCTGTTTTGCGCTTGAGGAGTTTTGCGCGCTTGAGGACTGTTGCTCATACTGAAGATTGTTCAAACGGCTGTAGTGTCTGAAGCCAGTTTACACACACATTATGAACCAGAAGTGTCACACTTAGTCATTTGAGTACATTAAAACACTAAACAATAAATAATAAGTGTCAGGTTTGTTTTATTATTTTTAGTCATTTTTCATCTTTTGATTCGTTATTGATTAGTGATTATTCATTTTCCTCTTTCCTCCGTTTCCTCGACTGATCTCAACGCATTATATCATGTTGTCATCGGCTTGTTGCGCTGCTGTGATCAAGCGCTGAAATCCTCTGAACTCCTGAATCAAAGATATTATCCCACATCCAATGTGGGACACAGCTGAAATCAGGTTCATCCAGCAAAACTCATCTGAGAACACTTCAACCAAGTGAAGAACACACGAACCGATCATGCTTGCTGTCGAAAAGAGCTGTGCGACGAGCAGTAGCTTTGGAGAAGACCAGCATTGAAATCCAGCCGAAACCAAACCAGTGACACAAGTAAACCACTGCAGTATCTGTGGAAAAGACAAAGCGTTCCGACTCACAGTGGGTGTTTCGGGTGTAGCGTCCAGAAGTAAAGGCATATTGAGCTCAGTGTTGTCGAGGAGAGATCGCTGGATCAGCTGTGATGCTTCAGTTCTCAGTGAGTCTCAGAGAAGAGAATGTGATCGTCGCTGAAGGACGATGATTTTTGTAATGGCAGACCGCTGCTTTATACAATGCTTTCGGACCGGTCTCTGTTGCGGCAGCCCGCCACAGACCTGTCACAGCGGGCTAGAGGAGAGACTGTCCTCGCGCTGCGTTTCCTGGTGTTGTGAGATTGGAACGCCGGTGATTTCCAGCCTAAAGCTAACCAACCCCGCCCACTCAAAACACGCGCAATCTTAACAACACAAACAATGAATTTACGGTTTAGTTTAGTTTGTGATTCATATTCATAAAAAAGTAAATTTAAACTTAAATTTAAGTTTTAAGATTTATACAAAATGTTTTATGCTCTAGTTTTGTAAATTCATAATATTAATAATATGTAAGGATTTTTCAATTCAATTTGATGGAATTTTAATATTGAAATGTTTCAATCTTGAAAAAAAGAGTGTTACATATACATATAGTATGTCATTAAGAAAGATGCATGGATGCCTTCTGACCAGCAGAGGGCCCCGGGGCCCCAAACATTTTCAATAAAGTAGGGTCTAATATTCAATATTCAGCATGCAATAGAACTAGTATGGAGGCTCATGTTAACCACATAAGAAAAAAATCATGCTTTTGTAAATCATAATTATAATATATAAACTCTAAATCATAGCCTAATTATAACATTTAAAGTCAAAATTATTACAATCTTAGTATGCAATAATTAAGACTTTAATTGCGACTTTATCTCATAATTAAAATTTAGTACGTCATGTTTTTGACCTTTTATCTCATAATTTCACATTTTTCTTCTCATTATTATCAATCGTTGTCATAATTTTGACTTTTTATTTAATTCTAACTGACAATAATGACATAATCATAATTATACGATGAAAAGTCTAAATCATGACATATTAAGTAATAATTGTAATGCTTAATATGTATTAAAAAAAGAAAAAAGCAAAGCACTTTTCTAACGTGGCAACTATAGGCCTACCACTACTGTTCTTGTGCGGGTCTATCATAATGTGTTGGTTCGCGCAGAAGCTAATGATTAACAGCAGATCACGTGCTAGAGTTTCTCTCTCGTGCCACTCGGAGTGATGATGATGATGATGATGTGGAGTCTGAAGCTCACGCGCATGAATCAGTGAATTGAGTTAGTTGTTCTGGAGGGATGTATGATTCTGTCTTCACTTTTGTACTGAATCAGTTTTTGATTGGGTCTGAAACAAAGTCTGTGATGTTTTGGGACTCGTGTGATCTTAGGAAATCTGCAACGGCTCAATTTATGCGTGTGGAATATAATTCCTTAATATAATAGAGAGACGCGATTCTGGATTCATGATAAAAGTTTGACTGACGGTGGATTTTAACTGTACAAAATGTGCGAAAAAGGCGACAGTCCCTCTGGAAAGGACGATCTTCAGACGAAAAGTAACATGGATCACGTCGAACTTCGCGAGTGCAGAGACACGAACACTGTTCCCAGCTGTAACACTCGTTTATAATTAAGTACTTTTAACCTAGGTAAATTGGTTAAAAGTACTTAATATCTCCCAAAACAGCCTAACTGTATATACGAGTGTACACAGGAAGTGAACAGAATATGAGAGTTAAACCTACACTGCATTAATTCCTGATATATTCCTCATGATGTCTTCGGCTCTTCAGGGATTCCTGCAGGACGAGCAGTTGACACAAGTTTTATACAGATAGTTTCTAAATAAAGTCTATACACGGCTCCATATGCATAAACTGTTCTCACGCTGTATATATTTTGATTTTAACATTTTGAAGATTAGTTTAAATGTGTTTTTTAAATGTGCTTGCTTAAATAGAGTATGATATGATGGGACAAACTCGGATTGTACAAACACATTTACATCAATATCCTGTGTGTGTGTCTGTGTGTGTGTATATATCAATTTAAATGTGATTTAATGACTTTATTTGTGTTTGTTTATTGCAGGCGATGCTGTTGTGCAACAATTCGACAGATTTCTCTCTGCATGACAAACTGAGGATCAACGACTTGATGCTTTTCTTCATCGAACTGTAAATGTGTATCAGTTCTGGAGTTTCTTCAACTCCTCCTGCTGTTATCATGGCTCTGGGAGAGAGAGACTTACAACATAATATCAGGAACCGTTGAAGCGCAGAGACTCGTCTGAGAGTGAAGTGGAAAATGTTGAGTTTGAGTTGAAACTAAAAGTGAGTGAATTAAGGGACACACATTCTCTTATTTACAGAGTTTAAACTGTTCAATTTATTTAGCACTTAAATTTTACATATTAAGTTTCAGCCTTTAAAAGTTCAGAGTTTTTTTATTTCAGGCTGATTGAATTAGAAATTTTGATATGTCTGCAAATAAACGTTGACTTTTTAAGCTGTCTCCTCCTGAGTCGTGTCTAATTCATCATCGTCAAACTGAATGCTTACAATTCAGAATTTGGGACATTGGTATTTGAAAAAAATGTATTGTGTGTATAGTAGGGTTGGGACATGTATTCGTCCCGAGACGTTATGGACGTCACTGTTCTGTGCATACAGTCACAGGACAAATACATCAAGGCCACTAGATGGCTATAATAAGACAATCTCTGGAATATATTCAGGCACAAGGAAATTCACACTCCAATCCAAAAGGGGCGCATGCGGTAATGCAATCAAATAAAGAAGAGACGATTCCTCTATTTTTACATCTCTCAACCAGTGTTTCAACTGTAGAAAGATATTAATAAAACAGTTTCAACGTAGCATTATTTACCTCAGGCATTTAGTGTCGACAGCAGGGTAGTTCACTAGAGAAATCAACCATAGTTTCTTAACCTATTAGTAATGTCTGAATTATTTAATGTATGTTTAAATAAATTTGTCACGAAAAGTTATGACCGCTACTGTGCAAATTATTATTTAATAATTATTAATACAAGTCACAAATGGCCAGGATATGAAATGTGACGCTCAGAGTTTTGTGCGCTTTTTTATTTTTTTATTTACGCATTTCAAATAATAGTAAAATTCCATAAAATTGAATTGAATGATCCTTACATTGTAAATAAGTGTTTTTTTTAAAGATGCAGAAAGGGAAGAGGTAAATGAAAATAAAGGAAGGCAATGATCAAACTGCTGATTACAGGAAGTACTCATAAAATATTAGTATTACTTGAGTTTTGTATGAAGTGCTTGTGTGGAATCAGGAGAGAGTCTGTTTACTGATGATCAAATGATGGTTTGTGTGACTGGGCTTGAATCGGGATGTTTTTGGACTGGGAATTCTGGGTAATTCATAAACAGACCTGTATTACTGGTTCTCAGTGTGACACATGTTTGTCTTCATGAGTCATATGTGCTTGTAAGTACTGAACTGTGTTTATATTTGTTTTGTTGGATAATGGTTTGAATCTTATACTGTGGACAGTGAAAAGAACTGATTATGGGATACATGAGGATCTTTATGCACTGATTTCAGTGTTTCAAGACTTTATAATGTGAGATACTGGTGATGTTGAAGTCAAACTCGTGCTGGTAGAAATCTAGAGAGAACTGATGAACTCTTCAATAATGCTCCAGAAGCTCCTCAATGTCAGCTAGAAAACACACAAATCCCACAGAGTAAACCAAATAACACTGAATATCTTTCTCAGGGTTTAGTTACGGACTCTGTCGATCTTCTTCCAGCTTAAAGCTCTTCAAGATGTTTTGTGGCGTTTCTGGTCGATGCTCACAGAAGCTTCTGGAAGTTTCCCATCAATAATGTGCCTCGTCTCTGAAGAAGAAACAAGACACACACACACAGACACACACACACCTCATTCATACATGCTGAGAAACACATTATGTGCCAAATGTTCATTAAAGTAAACCAAATACTGTTGTTGAAATGATTGTTACTTCCCCGTGAGAAGAGTGATGGATCTGGGTTTGCTGAATGGGGTCTTTTTTGTTCCACAGAAGAAAGTGGCAAACTGCTTTTAGTTAGGGAAAGTTAGGCACTTTTTTGCCAATCTGCAAAAAGGTTCTTACCAATAGCTTTTTTTACCATGTGTTCCTACAGGTGTCTAGTAACACCTCCCAATTTATCCACGGCCAAATCCTCAGGGAAACACCTGGAGAGGCGATCAAAGTTGGGGTACCCAGAGGGCCTAAAAAGAGTGAAAATACATATTTTTACCAATATTAGCTTTTGAGATGTCTAACTATGGGTTTTGGGGTGCTGAATCTATCCAAGCCATTGTTGTCCAACCATATCCAACCATGTTGCATAGTTGCAGTCGGTTTTACAAACAATTACAAAACAAAACTTCCTATTTAACAAAGATCATCCAACTCCCCTGCATATCTCCCTCACTCCTGTTATCATCGGGCTGGTTGATGTTCTGGCAAGAGTCACCATGTTCCCACAAACAGAAATACACTTGACTCCTTGCTTTTTACAGCAGCACCTGAGAGTGCCACAGTCCCCCACACAGTTGCAGCCGACACACTTCAGATAGTCCGGTGCAATGGGATCTATAGGGACTGGTGCATAACCTTGTTCTCCTTGTTTCCATCCTTACTCGAGGACATCCAGTGATGGACTGTGTAGCAGTAGCCGATCTCTGAGTTGAGATGCTGTGCTGCAGCTCCTGTAGTCGGAGGCAGTTTCTCAGGCTTGATGCTCCCGGCTGCGGCCCGGTTGCTGAAGATATCAAATCTTATGTCGGATTTCCGCAGAATATGAGCTTGAACAGTTGGCAGCCAGCTTTGATGGTGTCTCTTTTCTTGGCTCTGATGTCATTGAACACATCCAGACCCCTCTGCTTTGTCATTCTTGCAGAGCTTGGTGAGCAAAGTTGGTTTGCTAAACCCAGAAATTGTTGATACGGTATGATACAGTGATACTGAAGTTTGTTCAAAGGGCTGTAGTTTCTGAAGCCAGTTTATACTGGATCAGAGAAGTGTCACACTCAGTCAGTTGAGTACATAAAAACACCAAACAATAAATAAGTGTCAGGTTTGTTTTATTATTTTTAGTCATTTTTCATATTTTCATTCGTTATTGATGAGTGATTATTCATTTTCCTCTTTCCTCCGTTTCCTCGACTGATCTCAACGCATTATATCATGTTGTCATCGGCTTGTTGCGCTGCTGTGATCAAGCGCTGAAATCCTCTGAACTCCTGAATCAAAGATATTATCCCACATCCAATGTGGTGCACAGCTGAAATCAGGTTCATCCAGCAAAACTCATCTGAGAACACTTCAACCAAGTGAAGAACACACGAACCGATCATGCTTGCTGTCGAAAAGAGCTGTGCGACGAGCAGTAACTTTGGAGAAGACGAGCATTGAAATCCAGCTGAAACCAAACCACTGACACAAGTAAACCACTGCAGTATCTGTGGAAAAGACAAAGCGTTCCGGCTCACAGTGGGTGTTTCGTGTGTAGCGTCCAGAAGTAAAGGCATATTGAGCTCAGTGTTGTCGAGGAGAGATCGCTGGATCAGCTGTGATGCTTCAGTTCTCGGTGAGTCTCCGAGAAGAGAATGTGATCGTCGCTGAAGGACAATGATTTTAATGGCACAAAGCCGCTTGATAAAGCGCCACTTTCGGTCTCTGTTTTGCGCTTGAGGAGTTTTGCGCGCTTGAGGACTGTTGCTCATACTGAAGATTGTTCAAACGGCTGTAGTGTCTGAAGCCAGTTTACACACACATTATGAACCAGAAGTGTCACACTTAGTCATTTGAGTACATTAAAACACTAAATAATAAATAATAAGTGTCAGGTTTGTTTTATTATTTTTAGTCATTTTTCATCTTTTGATTCGTTATTGATTAGTGATTATTCATTTTCCTTTTTCCTCCGTTTCCTCGACTGATCTCAACGCATTATATCATGTTGTCATCGGCTTGTTGCGCTGCTGTGATCAAGCGCTGAAATCCTCTGAACTCCTGAATCAAAGATATTATCCCACATCCAATGTGGGACACAGCTGAAATCAGGTTCATCCAGCAAAACTCATCTGAGAACACTTCAACCAAGTGAAGAACACACGAACCGATCATGCTTGCTGTCGAAAAGAGCTGTGCGACGAGCAGTAACTTTGGAGAAGACGAGCATTGAAATCCAGCCGAAACCAAACCAGTGACACAAGTAAACCACTGCAGTATCTGTGGAAAAGACAAAGCGTTCCGACTCACAGTGGGTGTTTCGTGTGTAGCGTCCAGAAGTAAAGGCATATTGAGCTCAGTGTTGTCGAGGAGAGATCGCTGGATCAGCTGTGATGCTTCAGTTCTCAGTGAGTCTCAGAGAAGAGAATGTGATCGTCGCTGAAGGACGATGATTTTTGTAATGGCAGACCGCTGCTTTATACAATGCTTTCGGACCGGTCTCTGTTGCGGCAGCCCGCCACAGACCTGTCACAGCGGGCTAGAGGAGAGACTGTCCTCGCGCTGCGTTTGTTGTTGTGAGTTTGGAACGCCGGTGATTTCCAGCCTAAAGCCAACCCCGCCCACTCAAAACACGCGCAATCCTAACAACACAAAAAATGAATTTACGGTTTAGTTTAGTTTGTGATTCATATTCATAAAAAAGTAAATTTAAACTTAAATTTAAGTTTTAAGATTTATACAAAATGTTTTATGCTCTAGTTTTGTAAATTCATAATATTAATAATATGTAAGGATTTTTCAATTCAATTTGATGGAATTTTAATATTGAAATGTTTCAATCTTGAAAAAAAGAGCGTTACATACTATGTCATTAAGAAAGATGCATGGATGCCTTCTGACCAGCAGAGGGCCCCGGGACCCCAAACATTTTCAATAAAGTAGGGTCTAATATTCAATATTCAGCATGCAATAGAACTAGTATGGAGGCTCATGTTAACCACATAAGAAAAAAATCATGCTTTTGTAAATCATAATTATAATATATAAACTCTAAATCATAGCCTAATTATAACATTTAAAGTCAAAATTATTACATAAAAATCATAATTATGACACAATCTTAGTATGCAATAATTAAGACTTTTTTTTATAATTAAAATTTAGTACGTCATGTTTTTGACCTTTTATCTCATAATTTCACATTTTTCTTCTCATTATTATCAATCGTTGTCATAATTTTGACTTTTTATTTAATTCTAACTGACAATAATGACATAATCATAATTATACGATGAAAAGTCTAAATCATGACATATTAAGTAATAATTGTAATGCTTAATATGTATTAAAAAAAGAAAAAAGCAAAGCACTTTTCTAACGTGGCAACTATAGGCCTACCACTACTGTTCTTGTGCGGGTCTATCATAATGTGTTGGTTCGCGCAGAAGCTAATGATTAACAGCAGATCACGTGCTAGAGTTTCTCTCTCGTGCCACTCGGAGTGATGATGATGATGATGATGTGGAGTCTGAAGCTCACGCGCATGAATCAGTGAATTGAGTTAGTTGTTCTGGAGGGATGTATGATTCTGTCTTCACTTTTGTACTGAATCAGTTTTTGATTGGGTCTGAAACAAAGTCTGTGATGTTTTGGGACTCGTGTGATCTTAGGAAATCTGCAACGGCTCAATTTATGCGTGTGGAATATAATTCCTTAATATAATAGAGAGACGCGATTCTGGATTCATGATAAAAGTTTGACTGACGGTGGATTTTAACTGTACAAAATGTGCGAAAAAGGCGACAGTCCCTCTGGAAAGGACGATCTTCAGACGAAAAGTAACATGGATCACGTCGAACTTCGCGAGTGCAGAGACACGAACACTGTTCCCAGCTGTAACACTCGTTTATACCGGAGAAGATGGTTCATTCTGCTTCTCTTCAGCTCGTATTCACTGTGCAACGCGTTCCAGTGGATCCAGTATGGAATCATCAACAACATCTTCATGAAATTCTACAACGTCTCTTCATTCGCCATCGACTGGCTGTCAATGATCTATATGTTGACTTATATCCCCTTCATATTCCCAGTGACATGGCTGTTGGAGAGGAAGGGTCTCCGGGTGATCGCGCTGTTCGCAGCCTCCATCAACTGCGCGGGAACCTGGATCAAAGTGGCCAGCGTCCAGCCAAACCTGTTCTGGGTCACTATGCTCGGACAGTTCACCTGCTCCTTTGCTCAGGTGTTCATTTTAGGGATGCCGTCTCAGGTGGCGTCCGTGTGGTTCGGTTCTGATGAAGTGTCCACCGCCTGCGCCATCGGCGTGTTTGGAAACCAGGTGCGTAAAAGCGCACGAACTGTAACATAACGCGAAAGAAACACACCTCGTGCGGAATTAACTACTTTCATTTAAGTCATATTAATCGACTAGATTACACTAAACCCTTTCGAACATTAACCATGGTTTTACTACAAAGAAAATGTGTTACTATAGTTAAACCATGGTCACCACAAATTAACCATGGTTTGCTACACTCACTAACTAGTCTAACCAAGGAATGTGTTGTAAAACTGTGGTTATAGCATACAAATGGTAATCAATCTGCCAAAAAAAAAAAAAATATGGTTAATACACTTTTACCACAATAAAACCATGGTTAAGTTCTCAGACTTTCCCCGAATGAGTCGTGTGCATTTATTTGAGTTATTTTAAGAACTCTTCACTGAAAGGATCTTTGGGGAACCAACAATGGTTCTTTGGCGTCACTGCGAAAACCATCATTTGAAACCATATAGCCTATGGAAATCGCGTGCACGTGCGTACGTCTGTTCAAGTGCTTTTCATTAGCATATCGAAGAAAAAACATGAGTAGCGTTATTATTTATCATTTTATTACGAATATCTTTAGTATATTGCAAAAAAAGTTTTGTTTTTAAAGCGTGCGTTTTAAATAACTGCACATTCAAGCCTAATTCACTGGTAAAAAACCACTGGTCTACTTGGGCACCAATTATGTTATGTTAAAATCTATTTTAACATTTCTATTTTAACATGTTATATTAAAATCTAAACAGTGTTTCATGGCTTTATGAAATTATAAGATTGCTTTACCTTATGACAGTTCCTGACAGGTTATATGTCACCTTTAGTTAGGCTACAGTAGCTATGTGAAATATGGCCTCTTTTGAAACTCCGAAGTGCCATTCACATAAATGAGTTTAAAATGTGAGATGCAAGAAAGACATGGTTTTAAAAGCTTAACTTCTTTTAAAGGGGTCCTATAATTCACTTTTCACAAGATGTAAAGTAAGATGTAAGTCTCTGATGTCCCCAAAAGTGTATGTGAAGTTTTAGCTCAAAATACCCCACAGCAAAAACATGCAGTTTTACTGTGTGTCCCTTTAAATGCAAATGAGCTGCTGCTCCTGGCACAGAGGTTGTGTGTGTGTGTGTGTGTGTGTGTGTGTGTGTGTGTGTGTGTGTGTGTGTGTGTGTGTGTGTTTTAGCAACTCCGATTACCTCATGCAGACATGCATCAAAAACTTTTAGCTTTTTATGTTGTTGGACGAAGATGGAGAGACTCAAGAAGAAGTGACAACATGTAAAAGCAACAGGACGTTTCTGAATGGTTAGTTGATTAAGTTATGTTGCTGATGTGGAGTTAACTATCTTCATGATAATCAATGGCTGAATCCGAAATCGTCCCCTAAACCCTCATTCACTATTCCCTACGTTAGTTCACTATACTGTTCACTTTAAGGAGTGAATGAAAACGAGTGAGAGAATTCGGACGGTTGTTGAGCGTACATCGGTTGTACACTCGTTATTGCGGTGCAGTGTGGGATTGAATGAATGCACTCGATGACGTCCACTATGGTTTCGGACAACACTATAAACGCCCTATTTGAGGGCATAGGGGGCGATTTCGGATTCAGCCTATAAATCACGTTCCCGGGGCCGGGGTTTATGTACATTTTAGGTTCATGATGTCACTAACCCGGGAGGAAGCTCTTTGTAGTCCCTACCAGCCGTTTGTTGTAGTCCTTAAAAAGCAATTTCTCTAAAAGAAAAGATCCCCCTTTACTTTGAACTTTGAGCATCATAACTTTGCAGATGTTGTTTATGCTCAAACAGCAACATTACACACTAAACTAAAGTTAGAAAAGTGACATCTTAATCAACAACCCCTTTAAAGTCAGCATGAAGAAGTTGTGCTCATATTGTGTCGTATATCGAGTGAAACGCTTCTGGAACTAGAACAGATGTGGGCGGGGCTTGATTGTGTCTGTGGGGATCTGATTGGCTGGCTGTGGTTTGCTATTGGCTGATCTCATGTGAGTGACAGGTTATAGCCCCGCCCCCGTCATCAGAGAAGAGAAGAGATGCTGCAAGAGGAACTTATTCTCATTCATGATTATTAAAACAATAATGATATTTATTATAAATACTGCAATATTAAATAAAAAAGTCGATTTTGATTTCATGGTGACTTTAAAATGAGCACTGCATTGAAAAGACAGGAGTTCAGCTGCCAAAAACGCCCATCTAGCACATGTTTACATAGAAAAACAATGGAAAAATGGGCCAATGAAATGCAATAATACATTCATGCTTACTTAATTTTTTTCCTGTGTTGTGTAAACATTTGTGTTTAAATATGCTTGTAAAATAATACCTGGGGAGGATAAACACTGCTCTTTGAGTTTGCATCTTGAATTTTACTTGTTTTTTTTAATATAAAACTCATTCAAGCACGCTTATCAGTGTAATTGTATTTAATGACTGAAAAGAGTATATAGTGGGACATGGACAATTCTTCATTGTTTTTTCTAGAAAAAACATTATGCTTTTAATATACAAAATCCACTGCATAATTCATATTATAGCAAACACTGATAAAGTCAGTAAATACAGTAACAGTGATGATGTGAAACACCATCATCATCATCATGGATATTGCCAGGGCGAGAGCGATAATCTCAGATAAGATGGATAAGGACATGTGCATACAAGCGTGTGAAGTTTCCACTCGTTTACACGGAAGAAATGCAGCACAAGAATGAAAAGACAATTCCCTTATCTAAGTTAACACAGGGACAGTGATTTTATTGTCATAATATTATTCTAATATTAGAGTTATCATTGACTGACCGAAGAGCACACGCCACACAGAACCAGACACAAACACTGGGAAGACGGGGACAAAAAATAAAACATATGAGCTCGCATATATTATTTCTTATACTAAATAAATAATACTCAATACTATATACAGTTGCTGCAGGCAACAATATGAGGCAAGATGAATGAAATACACAGATCATAATGTATCTGACATTATGAAAATCAAAAAGAGGATTTAAAAGACGGCACTATATAGACTCAGCAAAACCCCTCAATCAAATGTTATTTACTGACACCATGAATGTTAAGCATGCAGTGAAAAGCTGCGGGGGGGTTAAAATCCCAGGTTTGATAACCTTAAAAATTATTCCAAGGATCTATTTCTGCTTCATCTAACCCATAACAATTATGTCCACTGATGTAACCTAATTTGTCAGATTGATGACCACAATTTTCATGGATATCAAAACGACCCAGGGTGCTTTGCACATTATTCCTTCCTTGCATATTGTTTTAATGAGCTACATTTAAAACTGTGAAATGGAGGTTGTGTTTTAAATGATTGTGAAGTCTACAAAGTAACAATAGCATCCACTTTTCCATGTGCTCCGGGTTTGGCTCGCTTATCAACATTTTTTTACATTCAAAACATTTTTGTAAAAAGAATAATTGTGACCCTGGACCTGGACCTGGTCACGCGTCGCACGGGTATATTTGTGGCAATAGCCAACAAAACACTGTATGGATCAAAATGATACATTTTTCTTTTATGCCAAAAATCATTAGGATATTTTGTAAATTTCCTACTGTAAATATATAAAACATTTAATTTTGTGAGTGGATGCAGGTATATCGCGAACATAAATGCACAACTTTAAAATGCCCTTCCATGGAAAGCGCTTTGAGGTCCCAGATAAAGCGCTATATAAATGTAACGAATTATCATTATTATTTAAAGGCGATTTTCTCAATATTTCGTTTTTTTTCACCCTCAGATTCCAGATTTTCAAATAATTGCATCTCGGCCTAATATTGCCGTATCCTAACAAACCATACATCAATGGAAAGAGTATTTATGCAGCTTTCAGATTATGCAAAATAATTGACCGTTATTATGACACATTCAGGGTCACAATTTATAACTGTTATATTCCAAACGTTTGCTGTTAATTAGACAGTAGAGCAATGCCAATGACACTAGCAATGCCAAGGTCATGGGTTCAATCCCCAGGGAATGTACGGACTGATAAAGTAAGTTGCTTTAAATGCACACATGCAATGGCAACCTTCTCTATTAAAAATCTCATGCATTCTTGTTCACTCAACTACTCAAGAACACTTGGCTGTGATGTCATTCAGAAAGTGTTTTTGTCATAATAGATCACAATACGATTCATGTTGACTGTAAGATATTGCGAGCACAGGGTGTGTATGCTTGTATTAGATATGGACAGGGTGGGGATTTCATGTAAATGAGATGATTGTGAGACACTTGTCTCGCGCTGAACTGATGGATGGGAGTGATGGGATGGACATTAGTTTTAGGACTAGTTCTCTGAAGGCATGAGATGTTAGACTGTGTCCTCACACACATTTCTCAATTACCTGCTCTGAAATGAAATATGACCCCTGTGACCCCATGGCTTTGTAGCACACTAGTAAATAACAAAAATCATATTTCTCATCATCACTCTGAACGCTTTCATCAAGGCTCGTGTTTCACCCGGTGTGTTCAAGTCATGTCGGAAAGAGTGTGTTTATGAGTTGGACGCAAACGAACGCCATCACAAAGTCGTAAATACCAGTGGGAAGCTCCCCTGTGGTGAAAATCAAGCTTTTAATGTTGTTTATATGTCTATATGGTGTTTTTAATATGCTGTAAGACACACCATGTGTAAATTCATAAGTCGACAGCATTGCTGAGTATTTTCTCACTCATACTGCAGTGTTTTTTTGGTCACTGTATTTTTAGATGACATTGTCAATTAAGCAAATAAGTACTAGCCTTTTAATTAACAAAATAGACTTTAGGGTTAAGATTAGGGTTAGGGTTTGATTTAGTAAATGGCTATTATGCATAATTTACTATGACACTATATACAGTATATATATACACTCACCTAAAGGATTATTAGGAACACCTGTTCAATTTCTCATTAATGCAATTATCTAATCAACCAATCACATGGCAGTTGCTTCAATGCATTTAGGGGTGTGGTCCTGGTCAAGACAATCTCCTGAACTCCAAACTGAATGTCAGAATGGGAAAGAAAGGTGATTTAAGCAATTTTGAGCGTGGTATGGTTGTTGGTGCCAGACGGGCCGGTCTGAGTCAGGGCCGGATTAAGAATTCAGAGGCCCCTGGGCACAATGTCTTGAAGGACCCCCCTTTTGCAGGCCAAATATATAGGCTAGTTTTTAATATATAGGACATTTTAATTTGGCATTAATAGTTTTACTGACTTAAAAGGAACTTTGTTGTACTATGCTGGAGTAAAGTTAATAAATGATGGTTCTTTTCCATAGGATTTTGTAAAATGTTGGGTGGACCTCTGTCCCTCTAGGGGGGTTCGGGGGCATGCTCCCCCGCAAGAAAGTTTTGTACATTTTAAGGGTAAATGCATCAATCTGGTGCACTTTGAGAGCTTCCACCGGCTTTAACCCATGAACTGTGCACACTGAACAAAGAAAAAGCATTGACTTGTACCTAGAAATTAAAGAGGGCTCAAACATCTTTTTAGTTATGGTATAGAGTCTCAGTCTATATTATCACTGGTGTTTTAGGATGCCAAACAATTATAATAATAATGATTTATATAATTATTCCTATGACGAAAAATCCATATAGCCTATAAATGTACTGTATAAATGAAAATGAATATTTCAAAAGTATATTTACATTACACTATAGTATAGGACAATTACAATACTTTTGTCCTAATTTCTTCACTTGCAAGAAATAAACACTTGAGCTTTTATTTTGGAGAAAACACCAGATCACCAAGCTGATTGTGTAAGCAAAGAACGCATTTCTCTTTAAATCACGCAGCACAAACAGAATGCCTATAATTGGCTACTTAAAGTCTTGTGCGGTTTTATAAAGGCACAAAGCAATATCACGGTTTCGATTTTAGTTCGTTGGCAAAATATAACTCTAGAGACCTTTATGTTAGGCTTAGGCTATACATTTTAAATCTCATATGTTTTGGGAAAAGAGCGAGTTCGGCAAAAGGCGGATTCGAACTCAGGTCGAACAAGTCAAAAGCTCCTATCAAGCGCCTCACGCTCTACAACCTACGCCACTGTAGCTATTTAGTAGCGATCGTCTTTTTGCTGGAAAGAGCGGAACTTAGTGCAAAAATACGCTCCGTTATCGGAAATGTAAAAAAATAATAACAACAATTTTCTTCCCCTCGCTTGGGCCCCAAGTGCGCATGGGCCCCTGGGCCCGTGCCCATAATGCCCATTGGATAATCCGGGCTTGGTCTGAGTATTTCACAATCTGCCAGTTACTGGGATTTTCACGCACAACCATTTCTAGGGTTTACGAAGAATGGCAAGTCAAGTCAAGTCAAGTATATTTATATAGCGCTTTTCACAATACAGATTGTATCAAAGAAGCTATAATTTGCAAGAGCTCACCAAAATTGGACAGTTGAAGACTGGAAAAATGTTGCCTGGTCTGATGAGTCTCGATTTCTGTTGAGACATTCAGATGGTAGAGTCAGAATTTGGCGTAAACAGAATGAGAACATGGATCCATCATGCCTTGTTACCACTGTGCAGGCTGGTGGTGGTGGTGTAATGGTGTGGGGGATGTTTTCTTGGCACACTTTAGGCCCCTTTGTGCCAATTGGGCATCGTTTAAATGCCACGGCCTACCTGAGCATTGTTTCTGACCATGTCCATCCCTTTATGGCCACCATGTACCCATCCTCTGATGGCTACTTCCAGCAGGATAATGCACCATGTCACAAAGCTTGAATCATTTCAAACTGGTTTCTTGAACATGGCAATGAGTTCACTGTACTAAAATGCCCCCCCCCAGTCACCAGATCTCAACCCAATAGAGCATCTTTGGGATGTGGTGGAACGGGAGCTTCGTGCCCTGGATGTGCATCCCACAAATCTCCATCAACTGCAAGATGCTATCCTATCAATATGGGCCAACATTTCTAAAGAATGCTTTCAGCACCTTGTTGAATCAATGCCACGTAGAATTAAGGCAGTTCTGAAGGCGAAAGGGGGTCAAACACAGTATTGGTATGGTGTTCCTAATAATCCTTTAGGTGAGTGTATATATATATAAACACAGATAAAATCAACACATACAAAATAGATCAATTGAAAAATCCAAAATCATGAAATGCAAAGTTTTGCATGAGCAAAAATTGTGCAAAAATATATCAACAGGAGATTTCAGACTATGCTGATAAAGTTTTTAAATGCTGGTGAAAATGTTTTTGGTCTTTATGGGGGAATTTTGTGTCAAAAATGTTAAGAGCCACAGCCATCTAAAAATGATATCTGAATCATTGTTTAAAAACGTCCCCCTGTGGTGAAAATCTTTTAATGTTGTTTATGTCTATGTGGTGTTTTTAATATGCTTTAAGACATACCATGTGCAAATTCATAAGTCGACAGCATTGCTGAGTATTTCCTCCTTTAAACTGCAGTGAACCAAAGACAGTTTCAAAAACACGGTGTGAAATCGCTGGTGTTTCTGACGTCACAAACGACCTTGTATCCAATCAGATCAACGTGTGATCGTCAACCAGTGGATCTCTGAGTGAGTGGGTGAGTGGAGGCGGGGCTCATTTGCATATTCATAGAATCCATAGACTGTAAGAAAAGATGGACGACGCGCCTTCACTCTCTTCCAAAAGTGAAGCCTCCAAAGTCCTAATATGGCACTGACACGATTCACCCGAGTGTACGCAGTAGTGAGTGCCAGTATCAAGTCGATATCACCGTTAGTACAGATTCTGCAAAACAACTCATTATGGCGGTGTGAAATAAACAGTTATGGACATGTAGAAATTAAAGTTTTGATCGAATTTAATTCGAATTGAAGCTTCAATCTCCTGAAAATTCCCCCCCAAAAAGTCAGTTGGTGCCTCAGTGACTACTTCGTTTAGAGAAGCTGTCAATCACAGCTGTCAATCATGACGTCACATTCAACTAACTAAGACCAAACTTAGTTTAATCAGCGTGATAAAAACTACCTTAAATGACAGAAAATAGGTTTGAAGTGTAATTTGATTGTTTAGTTTCCATCAGACTAGAGGATGGGGTTTATGAGCTATACTGGGACCAGCCACCGGGGGGCGATCGAGAGGCTTTGGCTGCACTTCTCGTTTAAATATGTAATTTTGGCAATCAAACATGAGTTTTAAGGGATAAAATGATTGACTACAGGGGGATCTGTACAATTTGGGGCCGTGTCAGTGAGAAACATGGTGGAGTACCACAATACTCACAGGTGTTTGCACTGTCAGGCTTTTTTATTTGCAACAGAATAAGCTAATTGCCTGCACAAAATATGATAGCCTTGTAGTATAACAATACGGTAAAGTTTACAGTGCCTTCTTAAATTAATTAAAAACATAAAGCAAAATCATTGATTGTATCATTGATTTCAGGCCCAAAAATAAATGTCTAATCTTTCCTAACGATCCGCTAGCTGCCCACCCCATAAGCAGACTGTCAAAAAACCGCGTCTCTGTAGGCAGCCTAGGCTCTGAGATCTGCACACAAAAACAAATGGGTACAACCACCACTCAAAACCAAAATAAAGTGTTCCAACCAATCACCGACAGGGGCGGGCGTGGTGAGGTTTTGAGCTCGTTCACGGCTGGACGCGAAGTCGGAGCAACACCCGCCCCTGTCGGTGATTAGTTGAAACACTGTTTATTTTGGTTTTGAGTGGTGGTGAAGTGTGTGCTTTCACTCATTCCTTGCAAAGTCTTGTTTGTGTTACACTGCAATTCTGAGCGCTTTATCCTGGTTCCCATTGAATGGTCTTGATCTCCTGCCTATTCCCTGTTTGCCTGTGTCTTGGACTCTGTTGCTATCTGGGGGGCCGTTTACACAACACCGTCTTCAACTAAAAACGTAGAACTTTTACTGTGGTTTGCCCGTTCATTTATACGACGGCGGTGTTTTGGGAGCCTGAAAACTCAAACTTTTGAAAACAGATTTTAAAGTCATGCAAACAACAAAAACTTGAGACTCTGAAGATGATGACGTCATGCACATGCGTATAACATGTTCAGTCTACAGCAGGGGTACTCAATTAAAAACCTAAAAGGTCCACCCACCAAATTTTCCTAGGTCTGGAACAGTGATGGTCAAAATCCAAAAACAGAACTCCAACAAAAAAGGTGATAAATCCCACAAAACGTTCAAACTATGAACAAAAGGTGATGTGGTCTGGCCTTATTAGTGTAAAAAGTGGCACCTTTTTTGTGCCACCAGTTCTTTAAACTTGGGCATAAAAGGTGTGAGGGCCAGGCGGAGGCACTGATGTAAGTGTTCATTACTGAGGTTGCTCCTGTATTTGTTTTTCACCATATTCATGGTTGAAAAGGCAGACTCACAACAATATGTTGAGGGAAACATGGTGAGAATTTGAAGGGCCACCTTCTGCAAGGAAGGGACACCTGCTCCAGGGACCATCTTAGTCCAGAAGGTGGTAGGGTCACAGAGAGACTCCTGCAGTGCAAGGTTTTCCTGAAGCTCAATTAGCTCTGATTGAAGACAAGCAGCACTAGCCCATGGGCAGATTTTCAGGGCTTCAGTTGAAAATTCTGCGATGTTTTTGACAAGGAATGGATTTTCCATGCATAGTAAGACTTGTTTTCCCAGAGGGAAATCTCCAAAGCGAGTTTGGAAATTTTTTATCAGCTTGTCCAGGAATTCAGCATGATTGTGGTGATGATGTGTTCCTGCTGTTTGATTTGAAAGCTTTGGGAAGTGAAGCAGGTCCTGCTGTAAGTCACACTTGAACAGCTCCAGTTTCTTCTGAAAGGCACAGACAGCTGATGTGAGGTTACACACTGTGTTATTTTTGCCCTGGAGCTTCATGTTCAGATCATTGAGATGGGAGGTAATGTCAGATAGAAATGCAACAATTTCCATTTTTTCTTCATTCTGCATAAATTCCACAAATTGTTTTGCTTTTGCACTCTTCTGATCCAACAGAAAGGTTTCCAACTCTTTCCGTGATGTCCAAAAGCGCTCCAGTACCTTGCCTTTACTAAGCCACCGGACATTGTTGTGAAGGAGCAAATCATCAAATTCTGCATTCACCTCTGTTAGGAATGAGCGCAACAAGCGATGCTGCAGAGCAGATGATGCCCTCAAAAAGTTCACAAGTCTCATTACTGTTGTCATGACCTCTGCATACTTTTCTTCAAGACTGGCACACAAAACCATCTGATGAATTATGCAATGATATGCAATTAGGTCAGGGTGATGAGCTCTCAAACGTGCCACTAATCCCCTCTCTCTTCCAGTCATACATGGAGCTCCATCAGTAGCAATGGAAATAACATGCTTCAGGTCTATCTCTCTGTCTCTCAACATCTGCATCACTGCTTCATAAATATCATCCCCTCTTGTGTGTCCATGGAGGGCTGTGAGGCCTAACACATCTTCACAGAATTCTCCCTTCTCTTCATCAAAAAATCTGACAAACACCAGAAGTTGTGCGTTGTCTGTGTTGTCTGTGGATTCATCCAAAGCCAATGAAATGCATTTAGTCTTTATTGCAGACTTCATTTGGTCAAGCAAATCATCAGCAAGGACTTCAGTTCGCTTTACAGCAGTGGAGTCAGACAAAGATATTTGGTTTATTTTTTGTCATCTTTTTGAGTTCCCTCAAACAGGGCAATTGCTATTTCATTCATGCATTCCTTCACAATCTCCGAGTCAGAGAATGGTTTCTTGTGCTTTCCTAAGACCCATGCCACTCTTAATGAGGCTTCAGTTGCACGTTCTTGTTGGGTGGCTGATCTAACTATTACACTGCATGTAGCATGGTATGATGATTGCAGTTGTTTGATTTTTCTTGCTCTTACCTCAGATTTATGCGGGTAATTGTGGTCAAAGTGTCCGTGCTTTGAGTCATAATGACGTTTCACGTTACCACTCTTGACAATTGCAACCGTCTCGTTGCAAATTAAACACATTGGTTTTGTGCTCCCCACCGGCAGCACAAATGCATAACTATCAGTCCACTCTGTCTTAAATTCGCGATTTTCAGAATCGAGTTTTCTTTTTTTGTCAGGTTTTGAGCACGCCATGATTTTCGCTAGCAAGGAAACAGGTACCGTTAGCAGATGGATTAGCGCCTGCGTTGCGAATGACACACACACACATAGCGCGGCCAACGGGTGAGTGAGTTGTCATGGTGATTACAGTTATTACAGCTCCTGATTGGATCTTTGGATTGGACACAGAAGATACCACATCTAGTAGGAAAACAATATAAGCGTGAAATCACGCACCAATGAAAACTCGCTTGGATCATGACTAAATTATATAATGTTGATTTTGGCTTCGGTCCAAATTGAATTGCGTCTGGGTCCGGATCCGGACCGCGGTCCGCCTATTGAGTACCCCCGGTCTACAGTGTTTCATCGCCATCTATTGGCTTGGCAGCAGAATACAGCGTTTTTAGCCATTTTCGTGGATCCGTGTGAACGGGGACCATTTTGACATTGGTGTCGTCTGTACACGGAAAACTCAAAGGAAAAACTTCTCCATTTTAAGGCATATCATTGTCGTGTAAACGTACCCTTGTTTGCCCTGTAGTTTTGACCTTCTTCCTGTAATTTGTATTATGATTGTGAATTTCACTCTATAGAATCTGTGAATGGATCTTCAATCTGTGTTTCAGAGCTGTTCGTAACACAAAAATCACGTATTCTGGGTGGCTTTTAAAATCGTGTTAAGATTAAATTTATTCATATATGTCATCTTAAATATATTTCACCACAAACAATAAAATCATTACACTCTAAAAAATGCAGGGGTGTTTTAACCCAAATTTGGGTCAAATAGGCCTATGGACAAACCCAGCCATTGGGTTACATTTTTAAATTACATTTTCAACCCAACGGTTAAGTTTGTCCATATTTGACCCAAATTTGGGTTAAAACAACCCTGCATTTTTTTATTTATTTTTTGCATATACGCATGTGCATACCATACAAAATAACCCATGCAATTATTAGTGAATGCAACCCAGTGTTTCAGACTGATAAAACTGTCCAATGCCATTAATACTGGAGGATGCATAAAACCAGGCAATAAAAATAGAGCTTTTCAGAGTTTTTTTGTTTTTGTTTTTTTGTTTATTTTATTTGAATAGGGATAGATAAAAAAAAAACATAGATTATTACATAAAGAACAATCCGATGCCTGTATCACAGTGTTTATAGCCAAGGCTAATTCGCAACACCTGTCCCTAGAAGGGCTTTTACCAGTATAATAATGGAGTAAAAATAGTGAATACAGTGAATACAATAAAATGTCCAGAAACCAGTTAGCACCAATAAAAATTAGTAAATAAACACATTCACTCGAACTCACACAGATTCACACATCAGATACACACGGATATACATTTCATATGGCATCATCACACTGCTGCTGCTGTATGAACCAGGCTTTTGTTAGTTTTTTAATGGTGGACAGTTTAGTTAAAATCTTGTAGGAAGCCAGTTCCACAGATTGGCTCCTTTCACTGAAAAAACATTTTGGGCAAAAGAAGTTTTAAAAAATGGAACTTAGTCTCCACGAGTAGCAGCTCTTGTTGATCTGGAGGGTTCCAGCCTGTTCACAAATTTACAAAGTGGCTCAGGTGCAAGTCCAGTTAAACATTTGAAAAACAACTTAATGTGTCTGAGATTAACACAATTGACAAAATTTAAGATTTTATGTTTACTTAAAATATAACAGTGATGGAATCGAATGGGCTTTTCATCTATAATTTTTAGGGCCCGGTTATAAAGCCTCTCAATAGGCTTTAGGGTAGTTTGGCTGGTCTGGGACCACACACAGTACGACAGGTGGGACAGGATCATAGTGTTCAGAAATACATGAGCACATTCAAATGTAACCCAGCAAACAAATTTAGGTTCTGGGAACGTTCTGGGAACGTTAGTTTTTGGTTCCCAGAACGTTCCTAGAACTTTCCATTAAGGTTAGGGGAACGTTCCCGGAACGTTCTCCTTACGTTATAAAAATGGAACCTAAAAATAACCTACATGGAACGTTTCTATAACGTTCTTGTTTGGTTCCCAAAAAAATAACCACATGGGACCATTTGGGAATGTTAGGGGAACGTTCTGTGTTTGCTGGGAAGACAGCTCCTGATCATTCTGAAACAGTTCATACTGGCCTTCATTTTTCTTGAGATGTTTTTTATATGACTTTTAAAGTTTAGCTGAGAATCTAAAATCACTCCTAAATATTTTTCTTGTTCTACCTGATCGATTAGTTCGCCATTCATTTTAATGTTAAGGTCATTTATTGTCCGAGCTCTTATCGAAAAACACACAGCTCGTTCACATACAGGCTGAAGAGAATAGGCCCCAGTATGGTTCCCTGAGGGATCCCGGTCTTAATTTTACATGGGGAAGATTTTACATGATCAATTACTACACACTGTTCTCGTCCCTGTAAGTATGACTCGAACCATGATAATGCCTGGTGTGACGTATTATAGGATGACAGTTTTGAGATAAGACGGCTATGGTTTACTGTATCGAATGCCCTCTTTAAGTCCAGGAATACTGCACCCACGATGTTTCCTTTATCAAGCGGCTGCACAATATTTTCCAATAAAGCGCAGATAGCTGATTCAGTGGAATGGTTCTGTCTGAAACCATACTGTTGAGGGTGTATATACTGATGTGTTTCTAAATATTGAGTTAGTTGTTCTGAAACTATTTTTTCTAGTATTTTTTACATTACCGGAACTAGACTTATTGGTCGATAGTTACTAACGTCTGTGGTATTCCCGGACTTAAAGATGGGTTTAACCAGTGCCTTTTTCCAAGCATCTGGAAATATCCTCGTTTTAATAGAGACATTTACAATGTGGGTCAAAGGTTGAATGATAATTTGAGCATATTGTTTGAGGAAAGTTGCGTCTATGTTGTAGTTGTCTTTGGAAAAGTTGGTATTCAGGTCTGAAATGGCTTTCAATACCACTGCCTGATCCACTTCTCTAATTTTAAAAGAATTCTCTTTTGCTGATGACAATATATTTAAAGCTACACTGTGTGATTTTTACCCCCATCTAGCGGTGAAAAGGTATATGACCATCCAGTGAATATTAGTTTCTGTTCCTCTCAATTCCGATTTCGTTTTAACTCCTACGGTGGCCAATGTAGTCCAAGATTAACATGGCTTCCAGTTCGACCTCCTCGACACGGTGCCATTGAGTGTTAAAACGCGAAAGGCGAAGCTTGATGTCCCTCTTTGGCTAATGTACTTTCAAGATGGAGGGGCAACATGGCGGCCGACATTAGAACCCCTCACCCGTGTATTTTCAATGGCATATTATACACTCACGAGAATACTTTATTACTTGAACGAAGTAAATATACATTAATGAGCACATATATTTTTGAAAGAACTAAGTGTTTTTAGCTAAGAATAAACTAAAAAAGTTACACAGTGTAGCTTTAAGTTGCTACTATTGGGCTCCTCATCTAAAAAATTAGAAGCAAGATCTTCAACAGATTTGATGAAAAATTAAAAACATTAGCAACTTGGACAGGGTCTGATATGTTTTTTCCTTCACATTTTAGTTCATATAAATTATTTAAATTTGCATTAGGTTTAATTAGACTGTTTATTTGTTTCCATATTGCTTTACAATTTCCTTTAGCTTCAGTTAGAATTTTCATATAATAGTTTGCCTTTAAGTTGCGCAATTCTTTTACTACTTGATTTCGTAAACCTTTAAATAACATCAGATCTGTCATATCTGGTTCTAGATAGGTTTTTAGAGCAAAATCTCTTTTTTTAATTAACTGTCGTACTGCATCACTTACCCATGGATGCAGAATGCTTTTCAGTTTCATTGAAATTCTTTATTTCTTCCCCATCAGCTTGGCATTGCTATTGGCTTCTTGCTGCCGCCGGTCCTCGTGCCGAACGTGGAGGACATCAGTGACCTGGCTCAACACATCCGTGTCATGTTCTTCATCACGGCCACTGTGGCCAGCCTCATCTTTCTGCTGGTGGTGTTCGGTGAGCACATCTTCTCCAGCGCTCGCGATTATTAGATAATAAAAATACAGCTGTTCATTGTTCATGTTAGTTAACAGTGCATTAACTAATGTTAACAAATACAAACTTTGATTTTAATAATGCATTTGTAAATGTTGAAATTAATAAGATTAAAAAATGCTGTAGAAGTATTGTTCATTCTTTATTCATGTTAACCAAGGTATTTAACTGTTAACTAATTAACCTTAATGTAAAGTGTTACCAAATACATAAATAAATGACTTAATAAAACAAATACAACTCATTTTTATTTAAATTTAATCCTGAATTAATTTTTATATTGCTCTTTTGAAGAGTGTGCTCGATTACTCTTTGTTTTGGAGGTCAAAGCCAAATCTCCTGTAAACTACTGCTGATGTTTTAGGGGAGTTTTATGCTGGTGTTTTATCCTTAAAAGTGAGAGCTTTGAAGAGATTAAAGGTGTAGACGAGGACCCAAAAAAAAAAAAACTGTGTCATCTTGATCAAAGTGTTCTTCAGTTGTAACCTTAAAAAACTTTAGCCCTTTAAAGTGGCCAGTTTTGAGTATCATGATCGTTCTCCCTCTGAAGTGCTTTCTCAATATCTATTGTAATGCGACTTCGTCATTTATTTCTTTTCCTATTATTTTACATATTTATTATTTCTGCAGGTTTTTGGGGGGTCTCATATCTGATTTTACAAAGTAATTTCTGTCACTATTGATGGAGTTAATGACATGGTTTGGTTTTGACATTCTTGGAGGAAACACAAGAAAAACTAATTTCCTCGTAAATCATTCAATAAATCCATTCGAATTCAATTTACAGAAGTGGTGTTTACAAGCAATTTACTTCTCATGTATAATGAACGATGCTCAATGCTTTTGCCCTATCATGTGTGATTGTAGTAATTTGTCCGTTTTGTCTAAAATTAAACAGGGTCGTGTTGATTGATAATGTTCTGGTTTAATGAATTGCTTTTGATGACCTTTGTGCTTCAGTGTTTCAGGATAAGCCGGAAAGGCCTCCGTCTCCGGCTCAGGTAGCGCTCAGAGAAATGCCCACGGGACAGAACTCGTACAGGGCTTCAATCGCAAGACTCTTCTGCAACAAGCCCTTCATCCTCCTCCTCATCAGTTACGGTACACACCACTGATTCTTATTCTTATACTTAAAGCACATTCTACTATTGTAATTACGAGCATTATCTTATTATATTTTAAAGTCCCCCTGTAGTCAATAATTGTATCCCTTAAATCTCATCTTTGATCACCAAAATTACATATTTAAACATTTTTCCTTGAAAAAAATCTCGACACCTTCACCTCCTTTAGTATGCGCAGTTCTTGTGAGGTGAGGAGATGAGGAGATGAGGAGATGAGGAGATGAGGAGATGAGGAGATGAGGAGATGAGGAGATGAGGAGATGAGGAGATGAGGAGATGAGGAGATGAGGAGATGAGGCGAGGACTCAAGTGCAGGAAACAATAGGCTTTTAATAATAAAAACAAACAAAATACAAACAAAACTACCCCAAAGGGGAAAATGACTCGACTCGACTCGACACAAGGGGTACATTGAACGTACATACGACAACGAACCAGCACAGGACTGAAAACACAAGGAGAATAAATAGGGAGAACAAACAAAGGTAACAAGGGAGGACAGGTGGGGCAAATAAATCAATAATCAGGTAACAAGATGGGAGGGGCAAGACAATCAACAGGAGGGCACATGGCAGAAGGAAACATACATGACAAGCCATGTGCTCACACCAAACATGACTAGAACACAAGCAGATGGCCAGTAAAACCAATCACCAGCCATGTGCTCACACAAAACGAGACATGAATACGCAGCCAATGAAAACACTCATAAGCCATGTGTTCACACAAAACATGACAACATAAAAGCACACAGCTAGTGTAAAACACAAGCTGTGTGCAGCACAAGACAAGACATGAAAGCACACAAAACAAAGACAAAACAGGAGTGTCAGGGCTCTGTCACAAAACCAAGAAATAGACTAGACAGAAGTGACAGAACCCTGACAGTTCTATGAATATGCAAATGAGCCCCGCCTCCACTCAGAGATCCACTGGTTGACGATCACACGTTGATCTGATTGGTTACAAGGTCGTTTGTGACGTCAGAAACACCAGCGATTTCACACCGTGTTTTTTGAGACTGTCTTTGGTTCACAGCAGTTTTAAGGAGAAAATACTCAGCAATGCTGTCGACTTATGAACTTACACATGGTGTGTCTTAAAGCATATTAAAAACACCATATAGACGTATAAACAACATTAAAAGCTGGATTTTCACCACAGGGGGACTTTAAACAATCATTCAGATATCATTTTTAGATGAGCGTGCACTCTTAAACTCTTAAAGACAGACGAAAATTTTTAAATTGGAAGTTATAAAGCTGGGGACTATTTTCAGGCGGTTCGTAATATCATTGCGGTATCATGGTACTGGAGCAAATCTCCTTGATTATTACGCAGGAATGAGAGTATAGTACCTAGCCATAATGTCCTAGAAAATCACAACTTAGTTCACGATGTAACTACAGAAGAGGCAAGTTTTAAATAGGAAAAATATCTAAACTCTTTGGTCATTTTTTTGAAAGAGACGCTAACGGTCTAATCAGATTCAATCATCTATGCTAAGCTATGCTAAAAGTGCTACCGCCAGACCCGGAGATCGGCTGAATCGGCTGATTCAAAAACGGTATAAACTCCAAAAAAAGTGGAGTGTTCCTTTAACATTTTTGACCAAATTCCCCCCATAAAGGCCAAAACATTTTCACCAGCATTTAAAAACTTTATCAGCATAGTCTGAAATCTCCTGTTGATATATTTTTGCACAAGTCAAGCTCATGCAAAGCTTTGCATTTCATGATTTGGGATTTTTCAATTTATCTATTTTGTATGTGTTGATTTTATCTGTGTTATACATATATATATATATATATATATATATATATATATATATATATATATATATATATATATATATATATATATATATATATATATATAATTCCACTCATTTTTAATCCTGTGATTCATGTTAATTTGAAAGCATGTTTGTCCCTGTCTTTGTGTTTCCCAGGACTGAACGTTGGATGTTTCTACGCTGTGTCCACGCTGTTGAACAGGATGATAATCGAGCATTACCCGGTGAGTTCATGCTGTCCTGATCATCCTGCTCCACACACACAGAGATCTGCTTCTAAAAAATGCATACACTCACAAAAAGTGTTGTTTTATTTTTGAAGATTGTAATAGCATGGTATTTTTTTAAATACACTGGACTACATGTGTCATCAGGAACTCTTTGTATCTTTATTGATGTAACATCGCTAATATTGAGAGTGTTACATGATTATGGCAGTTCCAAAGCATCACAAATGTTATTTTAACTCTTCCAGTCAATTTTTGCATTGCTAACATCAATAACTTGTGGGATAACCCAGATATAGCTTTGCATTTCAGGATTATAATGTGTAATTTCTTTGCCTTCATGTCACGCATTAAAATTGCATGATGCACACTTGTGGATTATCCCTTACATAAACCATATTGTAAGTATGGTAGGTATTGTGGTTTAGTCATCTGACGCCAACACTGCACCATGGTACTTTTATCCTTTTGGTGGATCCTTTTTTTTTATTTGGAGAAAACATATGATTTATTCAGCTTTTCAGTTTCTTCATAATTTATATTCTTAGCAAATGCTCCATTAAAGTCTGACAGTACTTGTGATCAGACTCAATGTATTGTGTTATCTAAACGCATGACTAGCTTGGATTGAAGTGCATAAGAACATGGTCTCTTGATGTATTGAAGATATCTCAGATATCATTACTGTCTGAAGCACAGGGTGAAGAGGTGAATGCTGGGAGAATTGGTTTGACTCTTGTCATTGCTGGCGTGGTTGGCTCTCTGATCTGTGGAGTCTGGCTAGACAAGACTAAGACATATAAGTAAGTGATGCATTCTCTATTATTGCACTTCCCCCCTGAGATCCACATATCATGGCAGCAAAGTATTTTATTAAAGCTCCAAAAACAGTGATATTTTAGTATTTAATGCAGCTGCTTGAGTTTGTGTTTTTGAGTGGTATTGCATGTGCATTTGTGTTCCTTTAGTAATTAACATTAAATATCCAGACATTTAAGATCCAAAGGTGATTTTATTTTTTCTAGTAGCCTATACACTGTAAAAATTATTATTTTTTTATTTGTAAATGTATTGTGCAGGTGACGGTTGATGAAGGAGAAACGTCCCGGGTTACGTATGTAACCCTAGTTCCCTGAAGGAACGAGACGCTGCGTGAAAACGCTGCGGGAACGCTTCTAGCGTTGTGCGTCTTGAAGCATAGTATGGAATCAGCCAATGGCGAGACGGAACGTCACGAGTGACGTCATCGACCAGGAAACTATAAAGCACACCCATAAACAAGATGGCGACAGCTTCTGGAAAGTCTGAAGCAAATCGATCAAGGGAATGCTGGGAGTATGGCAACGACACGCAGCGTCTCGTTCCTTCAGGGAACTAGGGTTACATACGTAACCCGGGACGTTCCCTATCAGGAACGTCGAGCTGCGTGAAAACGCTGCGGGAACGCTAATACCCACGTCGCCATAAGAGCAAGTGACCGACTGTGTGAATCAAGGATTAAATTCAGCCGAGAGCACCTGCGCCCCAGGGGTGGAGCTAAGGTCTAGGTCATAAAACCTGACGAAAGTATGCGGTGAGGACCAGCCTGCCGCATCACACACGTCATGAAGAGAAACTCCTGACAATAAGGCTTTGGAAGCCGCCATACTCCTGGTAGAGTGAGCTCGGACAGCCAAAGGTGAAGGCTGACCAGCCGACTCATAGGCAAGTGAGATGGCCTCGACCACCCACTTGCTCATCCTCTGCTTAGACACTGGGGACCCCTTCTTAGGTGGTCCGAAACAAACGAACAACTGTTCTGATTTCCTCCACAGGGCAGCTCTGTGGACATAAGTATCTAGAGCCCGGACAGGGCAGAGCAGATTAAGTTTTTCCTGATCTGACGATGTAAAAGGAGGAGGGCAGAAGGCCTGCAGAACTATAGGTCTGGCCACATTGGTAGGGACCTTAGGGACATAACCTGGCCTGGGGTGGAGAAAAGCCTTCACCATCCCAGGCGCAAATTCCAAACACGAGGGAGCAACCGAGAGAGCCTGAATATCTCCGATTCTCTTAAGAGAAGAAATGGCAAGGAGAAAAATAGTCTTTAAAGTAACAAACTTTTCAGAAACTTCTTCAATAGGCTCAAAAGGAGCTAGGGAAAGACCTTCTAGAACGATGGCCAAGTCCCACGCTGGCACCCTCGTGCGGACTACAGGCCTCAGCCTCAAAGTACCACGGAGGAAACGAGTTATAAACGGGTGTCTCCCCAAAGAGACTCCACTGAAAGGGACATGGTAAGCAGCAAGTGCCGCCACATACACCTTTAGTGTGGAGGGGGATAACCCTGAGGAGAAACGCTCCTGCAGGAACTCCAGCACTGCACCCACTGGGCAGTTAACTGGGTCCAACAGGTGTTCTCCACACCAAGAAGTGAAGAGCCTCCACTTCAAGGCGTATAACTTCCTCGTGGAAGGAGCTCTGGAGTGAAGGATGGTCTCAACAACCTCGGTTGAGAGACCAGTGCCTACGAGCTGGGCCCCCTCAGAGGCCAAGCCCATAGCTTCCACAACTCTGGGCGGGGGTGATAAATCAACCCGCTCGCCTGAGAGAGAAGGTCCCTCCTGATCGGAATCTCCAGAGGAGAGCCGTCTAGGAGAGATATTAGGTCCGCAAACCATACTCGGGCCGGCCAAAACGGGGCTACCAATAGTAGACTGACCCCGTCCCGGCGAACCCTCTCCAGAACTCCTGGGAGCAGAGCAATCGGGGGAAAGGCGTACAGGCGTGACCTCGGCCACGGCTGTACCATAGCATCCAACCCCAGTGGGGCTGGATAACTGAGAGAGAACCACAGTGGACAGTGTGATGTCTCCCTGGACGCAAATAGGTCTACCTCGGCACGACCGTATTGCAACCACAGGAGCTCCACCACCTCGGGGTGGAGTCTCCATTCCCCGGGCCTCGGCCCCTGCCTTGACAGGATGTCCGCTCCCTGATTTAAATACCCCGGAAGATAAATCGCCCTCAATGAAAGGAGCTTCCCCTGGGTCCATAGAAGGATCTGGCGAGCCAGATTGTATAACTGGCGAGAGCGCAGACCCCCCTGATGGTTTATGTAAGAGACCACCGATGTATTGTCGGACCGGACAAGAACATGATGACCTCTCAGGTCTGGCAGGAAGTGTTTCAGAGCCTGAAACACCGCCAACATCTCTAGACAATTTATATGCCAAAATCGATGATGGTCCTGCCACAGACCCTGGGCTGGGCGACCACTCATGATCGCCCCCCAGCCTGTGAGGGAAGCATCTGTCGTTAGCGTTACACGACGACAAAGAGCTCCCAGCACAGGTCCCTGGGACAGAAAACAAGGATCCCTCCACATGACCAGAGCACGTAGGCAGCGCCGCGTAACTTTGATCGTGCGGAGGGGGTTTCCCCTCGGGGAGAACCCCTTGGTTCTGAGCCACCACTGTAATGGTCTCATGTACAACAGGCCGCAGGGAATAACATTGGACGCTGCTGCCATCAGACCCAGCAGTCTCTGGAACTGCTTCACAGTGAGCAACTGGCCTAGCTTTACTCGTTTTACGGCTGAGAGAATCGAAGTGATGCGGGCCGGCGACAGGCACGCCCGCATTGCTACTGAATCCCATAATACCCCCAGAAAAGATGTCTTCTGTGATGGAGATAGAACACTCTTCTTGGCATTCAGCCTCAACCCCAGTTTCTTTATGTGCGCGAGGACGACATCTCGATGCCGAACCGCTTGTTGTTGCGATTGAGCCAGAATCACCCAATCGTCTATGTAGTTCAATATACGAATGCCCTGGAGTCGCAGTGGAACTAGCGCTGCATCCATGCATTTCGTGAACGTGCGGGGAGATAGAGCTAGACCGAACGGAAGAACACGATATTGGTACGCTTCGCCCCCGAAAGCGAACCTCAGGAACTTCCTGTGTTGCGGAAGGATGGAAATGTGGAAGTACGCGTCCTTCTACGCGATAGATCAGATCTATCGTGACAAACCAGTCCTCGGACCTGATTTGTGACACGATTTGCTTTAGCGTGAGCATCTTGAACTTGAGCTTGGCTACAGCACGGTTTAATAGGCGCAGATCTAAAATTGGACGCAACCCCCCATCCTTCTTTGGAACGATGAAATATCGGCTGTAATAACCTGACTCCTTGCTGGGAGGAGGAACCCGTTCTATAGCCTCCTTTTGAAGGAGTGTTTTCACCTCTTGTTCCATTACCAGAGCCTGCTCGGGGCCCACCACAGTGGGCAGGACCCCGTTGAATCGAGGAGGAGGAGATCTGAACTGAATGGCATAACCCCTCTCTATCGACTGCAGAACCCACTGAGATATTTTTGGAAGACTTTTCCACTCTGCCAGAAATTCTACTAAGGGTACCAGCCTCTCGAGGCTGGCCTCTGGAATATTTTGAGCAGCAGACACAGCGCCCTGTAACGGCGCACCGGCAGGGAACGACTGGTCTAACTGCCCTAGGCCCCTCCTCAGAGGGGGCGAGTGTCCCTCGGGAAAACACTCGCTGGGCCCGTCTACGCCCCGTCTTAAAGGCGGGGTTGGCAGAAGGGACCCCTGAGGGCACCGTGAGAGGACGGGCACCGTCTGAAGCGGTGAACACCTCCCTCTCACGGAGGGGACCACCCTCAGCATCCTGACACCAGTGGCGTCAGGACTTCTTTTTAGACGAAGCCTTCTTAGCCATAATGACCGTCCTCAGATCAGTCTTACCGCTGGAAGGCTTCGCCTGAGAGTGTCGCGTCTGTGCCCATTGTTTAGAAGGGGGGCCACGAGACGCGACGCTCTGCTTTTGTTGCGCCCTATGTGAGGAGCTTGTCGACGGCTTGGTCTGCCCTCGCCCAGCAGACCCTGAGATATGAACTTTAAGTGGGAGGAATTTTTGAAAAGCCGCAGCTTGTTTCTTTCCTTCCTGAAATTTATCTATAACCACATCTACTGCGTCACCAAATAGACCAGATGGAGAAAGTGGAGCATCCAAGAGAAAAGCTTTCTCTTTATCCTTCATATCAGAAAGGTTCAACCACAAGTGCCTCTCTGCGGCCACCAAGGCTGCCATAGTACGGCCCATCATTTTGGCCGACTCCTTGGTGGCACGCAGAGATAAATCTGCAGCCTGACGCAGTTCGCGAACCATGTCAGAGCTGACCTCCTCACTCTCACTCATATCTTTTAAAAGATCAGCTTGGTATGCCTGCAATATGGACATAGTATGCAGACACGCCGAAGCCTGACCAGCCGCCGAATAAGCCTTGCCCACCAAAGCCGAGGTATTTCTGAGAGGCTTGGTGGGCAACGCTGGTGCCTTAAGAGACGAAGAAGACTCAGCAGAAAGATGGCTAGCTAGAGTCTCCTCCGCCTTGGGCATCGCCCCATAACCATACAACTTAGCCCCCGATATATTCGAATAAGTGGATGTCTGGGGGCTAAAAACACGATAAGAGGCGGGTCTCTTCCACGACTTCGACACCTCAGTGTGGAGGTCGGGAAGAAATGGAAGGCACCGCCGTGGAGGTTGAGCACGGGAAGGCAAAAATCGTTCATCAAGCTTGCTTTTAGAAACACACTCCTGCCTAACAGCTGGCCACTCGATGCTTAGTTTAGAAACCGCACGAGTGAGCACCTCCATAAGCTCCTCATGTTCAGGGGAATGAGATGACGAATCCTCAATATCCCCTGTCTCAATACTAACAACATCCAGCTCCTCGGAACTGGATAGTTGCAGCATTGGTGCCTCAGCCCGGGGGGAAGAAACCGCAATGCGTGCTTCCACACCCGAAACTGAGGCACTGGAACTGGCAGGTAAAGGCTGAGATAAGGCAGCGCCCGTCTCAAACCCCGCTGACAGATCCATTTGCGATCCCCACGACAGGCGCCGCCGCTCTGCCTCGACAGAAGCGGGACCCGAGCCGCGGGGAGCGCGAACCGAACCACTCTCCTCGAAGAGTGATCGGCGGGAGCGGAGCGTTCTGATCGGAAAACGCTCGCAATGCTCACAATCAGCCCCCTCGAGAGCTGACTGGGCATGCTGCACTCCCAAACAAACAACACACAGATCGTGTGTGTCCCCACCTGTGAGATAACGAGTACAGGGGGGAGCACACTTTCTATATTGCTGCTCGCTCGTCATTGTAATATATGTGAATATATATAGTTTTTTAAGTGAAAAACTCCTGCCTAGCAATCACTAAGAACAGACAAAAACACAGTTTGGACAGATTCACACACAGAGCGCTTTGCTGAAGACAACAGAAGCTGTCGCCATCTTGTTTATGGGTGTGCTTTATAGTTTCCTGGTCGATGACGTCACTCGTGACGTTCCGTCTCGCCATTGGCTGATTCCATACTATGCTTCAAGACGCACAACGCTAGAAGCGTTCCCGCAGCGTTTTCACGCAGCTCGACGTTCCTGATAGGGAACGTAGAGACAAGGATCTATGTGACTATCATTTTTAATAAAATAAACAAGATAATACAAATGCTACAGGCAAACACTAATGTAACAGAAATTAAACCAAAACTAACTGCACTGTAAAAAATATTTTAGCAATTTAGTTATTTCAACTTATTTTTTTGTGTAGAGATAACTAGATTGTCCAGACAACAAGAAATTTTAAGTTTTCTTGTCCTCAACTTATCGAAATAAGTTAGTTAAACTAAAAAAAAAACATGCAAAAAGATAACACAAAATAATGAGTTAAGTTTAAAAAAACTCATTATTTTGAGTTATCTTTTTGCATGGTTTTTTTTTAGTTTAACTAACTTATTTCGATAAGTTGAGGACAAGAAAACTTAAAATTTCTTGTTGTCTGGACAATCTAGTTAAAAAAATAAGTTGAAATAACTAAATTGCTAAAATATTTTTTACAGTGAGTGTGAGGAAACTGAGGAGTGTAAATACACAGGGTATCGAAGAACTAAACAAGACACAGGTGACAAACCAAATCAGTAACTATAACAACAAGTCGAGTCAACTTTATTTCTATATAGCTTTATACAATACAGATTGAGTCAAAGCAGTTTTACAATGATAACAGGAAAAATTATTCCCGGTGTTGTTCAGTTGTCAGTTCCGTTGTAAAGATCATCAATTATTCCATTTAATCTATAAAGCAGTTTTGCAAACAAAATGTCATTGTCCAGCTCAGTTCAGTTCTCATTCAACAGCATCAGTACTGTCAGATTAATAATATTGTTGAATATTAAGTTGACAAATACGGAAGCGTATTGCATTCACTTGAGAAAAAAAAATCTACTCTGTTTTTCTGAATTAACGAGTTAATTATCTCAGAATTACGCGATAATTTTTCATGGAAAATTTTTTTTGCTCTGTTTTTCTGAATTAACGAGTTAATTATCTCAGAATTACGAGATAATTTTTCATGGAAAAAAGTTTTTGCTCTGTTTTTCTGAATTAACGAGTTAATTTTTAATGAAAAAAAAAAGTTTTTGCTCTGTTTTTCTGAATTAATGACTTAATTATCTCAGAATTATGAGATAATTTTTTATATATAAATTTTTTTTTCTTCTGTTTTTCTGAGTTACTGAGATCACTCAAAATCCTGTCATGGAGCTCTATTTTAGCTGGATTGCATGGAAGTAAACGTCACGCCTTTCAAGTTGAATCCGGTTTTATTTTACTTTACACGAAACCCGCGTCCTCGGGGACGCTCTGAAACGCTATCATGGCTTAATAATGCATTATACTGATATTAAAATAAATAAATGATATTAACTCAGTGATCCAAAACTCAGTAAACACCATAATAATAATGCATATTACAGAAAACAGAATAGCAGATGAGCCCAGAATATGAATGCAACAAGTTTAATTATACGTCAAGCATTTTCCTTCCATAGAAAACCAAGAAAGCACTTAATTTACATTTATTCATTTAGCAGACGCTTTTATCCAATGCGACTTACGCATGAGAACAATAGAAGCAGTGAAACTAACAATAGGACAACAATATGCAAGTGCTGACCCTTCTCAGTTTAATCTAATGCAGTACGTACTTTTTTAGGCTTAATGGACCAACAGTTATAAAAAAAAATAAACATACACAATTCGTTATACATTATTAATAAAACACAGGCAGCAGGTTTATCTGCACTGAACACAAATTTGCTTTCTTTCGTCATACTCTGGGCTCATCTGTTTTCCTTTCTAGTATGCATTATTAGTATGATGTTTTACTGAATTTTGGATCACATGAGTTTGATAATGTCATTTATTTATTTTAATATCAGTACCACTGAGTTGCAAGCAGGCACGGCGTTATGAGTGGGCCTGACGGGCCTAGGCCCACCCACTTTTCAACAGGCTCACCCAGGTTTGATAATGTCATTTATTTATTTTAATATCAGTCTAATGCATTAAGCCATGAAAGCGTAACAGAACGCGGGTTTCGTGACATCATCGTGACTACAATAGAAGCCCCATTTCATTGGCTAGGCGCCAACTAATAAAAAGGCTAAAACCCCCGCTCCCGCCCCCATTTATCTCTCGCCGCCACTGAGTTGCAAGTGCACAAGTTACGTATACTTGCATCTAATAGATCGCGAAAAGAGTAACAAATGTCAAGGCGCCAAATTTGAAATTGCAAATTTTTCACACAAAAAATTAGTAGCCTAGTCACAAATGTGTAAAATGCCATTTACAGAAATACAATGACAGACACAAACTTGAAATATATATTTGCACTTATTCTTACATTTACATTTGCAGTTACAAACTCAATTAGGAACTTGCAACTTCTCAAATCTGTCGCTGCAATTTCAAATTTGGCACCTTGACATTTGTTACTCTTTTCGCGATCTATTAGATGCAAGTATACGTAACTTGTGCACTTGCAACTCAGTGGTACCTATATTAAAATAAATAAATTACATTATCAAACTCATGTGATCCAAAATTCAGTAAAACATCATAGGCCTACTAATAATGCATACTAGAAAGGAAAACAGATGAGCCCAGAGTATGACGAAAGAAAGCAAATTTGTGTTCAGTGCAGATAAACCTGCTGCCTGTGTTTTATTAATAATGTATAACGAATTGTGTATGTTTATTTTTTTTTATAACTGTTGGTCCATTAAGCCTAAAAAAGTACGTACTGCATTAGATTAAACTGAGAAGGGTCAGCACTTGCATATTGTTGTCCTATTGTTAGTTTCACTGCTTCTATTGTTCTCATGCGTAAGTCGCATTGGATAAAAGCGTCTGCTAAATGAATAAATGTAAATTAAGTGCTTTCTTGGTTTTCTATGGAAGGAAAATGCTTGACGTATAATTAAACTTGTTGCATTCATATTCTGGGCTCATCTGCTATTCTGTTTTCTGTAATATGCATTATTATTATGGTGTTTACTGAGTTTTGGATCACTGAGTTAATATCATTTATTTATTTTAATATCAGTATAATGCATTATTAAGCCATGATAGCGTTTCAGAGCGTCCCCGAGGACGCGGGTTTCGTGTAAAGTAAAATAAAACCGGATTCAACTTGAAAGGCGTGACGTTTACTTCCATGCAATCCAGCTAAAATAGAGCTCCATGACAGGATTTTGAGTGATCTCAGTAACTCAGAAAAACAGAAGAAAAAAAAATTTATATATAAAAAATGATCTCATAATTCTGAGATAATTAAGTCATTAATTCAGAAAAACAGAGCAAAAACTTTTTTTTTTCATTAAAAATTAACTCGTTAATTCAGAAAAACAGAGCAAAAACTTTTTTTCCATGAAAAATTATCTCGTAATTCTGAGATAATTAACTCGTTAATTCAGAAAAACAGAGCAAAAAAAAATTTCCATGAAAAATTATCGCGTAATTCTGAGATAATTAACTCGTTAATTCAGAAAAACAGAGTAGATTTTTTTTTCTCAAGTGAATGCAATACGCTTCCGTAGACAAATGAGAACATGCTTAGTAAACAAGGAAACTCGATGCTACGCAGCATCGCGTTTCCTTGTTTACTATATGTTCTCATTTGTCAACTTAATATTCAACATGGTGTTCAATATTCAACATTCAACATGGTGTTGATGCGTGCGCTTCCACATGAGCCGCTGTCTACACACACCAATCTGACTGGCCAAACGTATGGACGTTGTGTGCGAAATACCTGTCAGTATTCGGGGGGGTCCCATCTCCCGATTGTTGCACAATACCAATCTAAATGTTCTCTATGCAGTAGGCCTATAACATTACAATATTTCATGGATGCAACTTGCAAGTCAAGACAGTCAGTCTATAGCCTACATGACAACACGCACACACTTAACAATTTTTGCTAATCCGATATGCTAGTATTCGTAAAGCAGCACTAACATAGGAGGTTGCATTGGCTAAAGTTGTTTGGATGCATGTTGTTTTATAACAAGGAGAGGCAAATTTATTTCAGATAAATCTCCTTGAACATTCTATTCATCAAAGAATCCTGACATTTATTTTTAACATTAATAAAATCAGATTTTTTTCTTGAGCAGCAAATCACATCAGCATATTATTCCCTCAGGTAGATTTCATGTTTTCTTGCGTGGCTGGATAGATGTTGTTGGAATCATATACAATATTCACGTTGTTTGAATTCGCTGAAACTGATTTGCAAAATCAAAACCCGGACAGTGATTGAAGGTATTTGCCGTTAGCGCGAGTCCGGATCGAATTGGGAGCGACCAGTCGGCAACCCTACTTGTGCTAGCAGCACTAGCAGCTAACGTTACCTCGGCACCGCTGCGTCTTCAGAACATTCGGCCTCGACTAATCGTTGTTCTTCTGGGGAGTCACTGGGTGGGAGAGGATCCTCTGTTCTGGTAGTGAGTGGGCCTGTACCAGCATCGCCTTTCGGTGCCACCTTTTTGGACGTGTCGTGAACCCAAATGGTGTGAGTGATACACTCTGGTTTAGTTTTCGCTTGCTAGTCATTTTTAATGACTTCTCAAAGTTTCTTCTGTTTGGCGAATATGGCTAATTTGCATACGCGCACAGGACTGGCTGGCTCCGCTTGGGAAAAATTAAACAAATTTGTGATTGTGAATAAATGGTTTTAATTCTGAATACTGGACATGGTGAGCTAAAAAAAACATTTAAGTGACCATTATTGACAATACATTTTATATATTTTTGGACAAAATTTTAGATTCCCTTCAAATTTTGCTTTTGATGCTTTCAGGGGGTCTTACGGACTCCCCGTATTTTGCACTATGGTTATAACGTAGTGTAGTGCGTCAACAAGTCCATAAATAGATGTTTGAAATGCGCAGTGACAGATTTGAATTGTCTGAAGAGACGCACAGTCGTAACCGAGGTGTGTCACAGCATCTCGTTCCCTTCTCATAGAACCGGGTTACATATATTGTACGTAACCAAACTTCGACACTGTTTCGTACCGTTGAAACTATGGGAACTTCAATACTAATGTTGTGACTCCCAGGGTAACAGCTTGCCCACATTTACCCCCGCCTCATAGGAGAGGGTGATAGCATCTGTAAGCGAGATACGTTGCTTAGTGTTCGCATTACCTCTATTGTGACCACCGAAGCCTACCAGAAGCTGGGAGGATCTACGCAACTGGCCTGAGCGGTGGATATAGATTCTCAAAGGACGGACCGGACATAACAGGTGGAGGCTCTCTTGCTTCAGCGGCTCATGAGGTGCAGGAAAGAAAAATACAAAATGACCGGTTGACCAGTCGAAGAAGGACTGGAAAGAATATAACCCTTTCCTCACCTAGCAGGAGGAGGTTACTGACCGGGCCTGAATGTCTCCTACTTTCTTGAGTGATGTTAAAGGAGCCGTATGTAAGATTGTGGCCAAAACTGGTACTGCAATCACTTTCAAATGACTGTAGAGCGGTGTATCCCCTCCCCCTCCCCCCTGACTCGAGGTTGACAGATAGGCTGCAGGATCCAGCAGGAACGTAGGCTGTTACAACGAGCTGCAGCTGTGGTAACTAGAGGGATGCCTCAACACTTCTGACTTCGTGATTGGTAGATCAGTGGAGGGTGGAGCATCAGACCAAAACACAACATGACAACATCAACATCAGTTGAGGGCTGCAACTTCACTTTTTAAATGACAATATCCTGGCCGGACTACTGTTGTCAGTGATATAAGTATTTGAAATTAACATGATTTCTTAATGTCTAGTGACATATCAGGGCCATTTTATGATTAATTGAAATACATTTCTTACATACAGCTCCTTTAAGGCTAATAATAAAGCTACTTTGAGAGTCAGCATCTTGTCTGAGACCGACTCCAAGGTCAATGTTTGGTCACAGAGTGGAACTTGCAACCGGCAGATAGGCCTCACCCGTCAGGTACCACGTACGAACCGAGACACCTTCTTATCTATTCTTGTTTTGCTTGATTTGAGTGCAGATTTTAACACCATTTCACAGAATATTCCGTTGAACCGTTTATCCACATGGTATTACTGGTATTCCTTTCACCTGGATAACTTCATACCTTTCTAACCACACACAGTTTGTACAACTAAAAAATGTTAAATCCCATCCCATTCTTCTGTTAGCTGTGGTGTCCCCCAAGGTTCTGTCCTAGGTCCCCTACTGTTCCTAATTCACCTTCTCCCACTTGGTAATATCTTCTCTAAATGTAGTATTCAATTCCACTGTTACGCTTATGATACACAGACTCCAGGTTAGGAACTTGTTGGTCATCTTCGACAGCACTCTTTCATTTGAAGCTCACATCAGTAGCATAACCAGGTGTTGTTATTTTCATCTTCGAAATATTGATTGCCTCCATCCATTTCTCACCCCGCTGTTCTCTTTCAGATCTCTTACAGCCCTACACCCCTTCTCAAACTCTCCGCTCCTCTTCATTGGGTTTTCTCCACACGCCTCTGCGCGTCTAACCACCATGGGCCCTTTGGAATTCTCTCCCAGTTAAAATACGTAATTCAGACGCATTATTTCAATTAAAGTCAATTGATGGGAGTCGTCCACCATAATAAAGCGGGGGCACGGTGTCACTCGTTTTCTGTATCTCAGTCCTGCCATTCATACAACTTCGAAAATATTTTTTTACAGTGTAAATCTTTGACTGACTTTTTCCCTAGACTTTTCCTAAATTGTTCAAACTCTTAACTTTGACTCATGTCGAGCAGCTGAATGCTTGTAATGCGCTTTGGTCTATAATAGACCCTCTGTTTCTCCTAATCACATTATGAGTGAGAGGATTAACCAGGACAGATCAGCGGTTACAAGGTTTATTACTTATGCTGACCTTGATTAAAAAATGTTCAAGTGGGTTTATAACTCTCTCTGGTCTTTACATTCGGTGACTCTACAATTAAAACATTACCCTCAATCCTAAAAATGCGCTTACAACCTTGCAGGGTACATTGTTATTAATTGTTAACACATTTTCAACCTCGTCACAGTAAGCTTGGACTTAATTTACTTGTAATTTGACTAGATAGCTGAATGAATTATGGTTGTGTCTGTGTGCCTTGTGTGTAAATCACACACTGTAATTTCACTTTTTTATATATAATGTTCATTGCCAACCTGCTACATTCAAAATGTTGGTAAGTGTTTTGATGTCATAACATAGTGTTGTGCAAAGAATATGTCTTTATTAATCAATAATATGCCTTTGTAATCATAATTTGTATGAAAGGGATTGAAAGTAGTTGCTGTTTTACTGCCACTAATGTTACATTTTATGTATACAAGTTTTTAAAGTTTTGCAATTTTGCAAGACACATTTTTCCAGTTTTGCAAAAATACAAACAGTAATGGAATTCATTTGAACTTTTAACATTTAGCTAAATTTGAAGTATTTTAAGTCTAAATGATCATTGACATATTTCTGTTGATTTTTGATTAATAGCTTTATGTAAAGTCTACTCAAGTCAGCATTATTAGTTGCATGGATGCCTGGTTTTATAGCCAAGGCTTAAGGCTAATCCCAGACTATAATGCATGTTTGAGCTGTTTTAACTGAAAGCGTATCTTAACATATGTCAGTGCCATTGTTTTGTCTCAAGATGCACACCAGTGATGTTTTTAAGGTACATTTATAAAAGCTACTTGAATGTCCTAGGCCTAGTCCTGGCTTAGTCTAAGCCCTGTCTGTGAAACCATCAGGCCTTAATGAATGCCAACAATAAACTGTAAATCCCAACATGTTCAGCCTCGAGCAAAAAATTAGGTAATAATGGCACAATGTTCCTCAAAACTCAAAACTGTGTCCCTTACAATGGGAGTTAACTGGTTACATGTTCCTTTTACACATTATAAAACATGCCAGTCTTTGAGTCAATCATTGTGTGAACTATGTTTCCCCCAATAGTCCTTTAAACATAAAGAATTGCCAAATACATTGGCACTTGGGAGGAGAATATACTTGAAATTAAAATAAGCCCAAGACTACTAATTGCCCTCACTGTGACACAAACAAAACACAACAAACTAAACATTAACAAGATTAAATAGAGCTAAACCCTCTATTAATTCCAAATGACAGCTATTTATACACACATACATATTTAATTTATTCAAGAGCAATTTATTCAAACATTTCCCCCAGCCACAATGCTCAGTTGAAGATTTATGAAGTTATTGTGTTCTCTCTCAACTCAACAGTACATTACACCAGTCAGTGCACTATGGAAGTGCAGGATTCCTCTTGTTTACTGCCAAAGTGGATCGAAAAAAAGACAAATTTTTTTTTTTTAACTGCTGATTTTGAGAACATGCATTAAATCCCATGTAAATAATATGAGTTTTAAACAATCAGATTATACAGCACTAAAACTGAGAGAAATTTGAATATCATTTGAGACATTTAAAAAAAAAAAAAACTTTATGATTTAAATGTTCAGAAAACATTTAAGGTAACAATTTCAGGTTACCACTTTTTACAGTGTAGAATATTGATTAGCGTCTGTGTTCTGCTCTCTGTTTTCAGAGTTGCGTCCACCTCTTGATATTATTAGTTGGTGTTTGTTATAAAACAGGATGTTACTCTTATATTTGCCTGTGAATGCATTATTTTTGTGTCCATTATTCTTCACTATAATTCTCTTTTATCTCTTGTGAAGCTCTGGTTTGAAAACTGCCCATTCAATGAGCACACATCATCCTGGCACTAGTAATTGGCTCAGAGTCGTCTGTTTGAGTCAGAATCGCCCCCGGCAGATCCCAACAGCAGCGGTGAAGCGGGCTGTTTTCTCACGCGTGGTTGTACAAAACTGCGCTACTTCATAATACATTGTTTATTCAGAGGGAGCTAAAGCCTTAAAAGACTTACTTGCATGCACAGGAATCTTGTTTTTCTATTAAGGCAGGTTATGAAATAAAAAAATATGTGTGGATTTGTGCTGGTCTTTAGACATGAGACAAAACATGTCCCATAGCTTAACTTTGCAACAAGGGTGTCAAACTCAGTTCCCAGAGAGCCACAGTCCTGCAGAGTTTAGTTTCAACCCTTCTCCAACACACATACCTGAAGTATTGAAATAAGCCTGAAGGACTTGATTAGTTTGGATCAGATGCGTTTAATTAGGGTTGAAGCTAAACCCTGCAGAGCTCTGGCCCTCCAGGAACTAAGGGGCCGTTTACACGACACAGTTTTCAACTAAAATTAAAATTAAAAATTTGTATGCGTTTTGGCCGTTCATTTACACGACAGTGGTGTTTTGGGTGCCTGCCTGAAAACGCAAACACAGCCCGAAAACGGGTTTCAAAGTGCAAGTTTTTGAAAACGGTTTCCATGTAAACAACAATTATTTTAATCTGTGAAGACAATGATGTCATGCACAATCGAGCATCACAGTCCCGAGAGAGCTTTGGTGCCGGAAGTAAATTTCCCATTCATTTCTCCCATTGACGTTTTGGAAAATCCGTATCTAAAGAGTTTTAGAGCATGTCTGAGGATAACCAGCTACGGCTGAACTCATAAGCATACAACATATAATTTCGAGTGAAAAAACGAAGAGAAAATCCAAAAAAAGTCAAAGGTACAAGACTGTGTACATATTTTCATTTCCGATCGAAGGAACTACTCATCCCATAACCCACCGCGCCTCACTGAAGTCGACTGAAGCCACAACCGCGAAAGAGCCTTTTGAGCGACTTCCAAATCTGACGACGGCCACGCGAACTTTTTCCTCCAGTGAATTTTATATAGTGAATGTGCAGTTAATAGCAGTTCTTTCAGTAGTAAACATGTAAATAATAATATTTTTATATAGGTATTGTCTATTGAATTTAATGTATTTTATATTGTGTGCGTGTTAGAAAGCGGTTAACGATAACGTGCTCATTTTATTCATGAAGTTATAGTTCATCCTTAATTTTAATAACATTTAATGTATTTTCTTAATATCCACAACAAGTGAAAATTAAAAAGTGAAGGTCAGCAAACCAGAAAGTGCACCACACCACCGGTCTGATGCATGGACCGGTGCATGTCTGTTCTTGGACCACCATTATATTCAGTTTATTAACTTGCCATGAATTATTACACAAATGTTCAGTAAATGCATGAAGAGGTATGCCTTGGCTAAATATTGTTTTGACAGTGGCATCATAAAATGCTAGATATGACTCATACCATAAGGCTAGAGTAGTAGGCCCTATAGCTAAAGTGAACGATAATGCTATCGTTAAACTAACGTTACCAACCTCCCTGCAAAACTCACCACAACTTAGTAGGTCTTGTCCCTCATGCTGGCCCTTGGACACGCTACACTCAACTACATGACCCGATTTGAAGTGGTTTTCACCCCTCTTAACACTTTTGATTTCCTCCTTGAAAAAAGCCATCATGGCATCTAAGAGATCATTATTGCACTGATAAGTGTACCGTACAAAAACGCAACACAGTTTTTTATTTATTTATTTATTTTATTAATGATCTTCAGTCTTCAGGGATCTTCGCGGGGTTTAACCAGACAGTTACACGACTTCCACCAATCAATCAAATACATCACGTTACACGACTTCCACCAATCAGATGCATCACTGTGGGATTGTGGGATTGTTCAGGATTCTGGGTAATGAAGTACTTATCCAAGACATCACGAATAAAAGACATTTATCTCAAAACAAGGTTAGTGCCCCATGAACTTTTGACGTTTATATGAGCATATGCAATCGCTTAGTACAGCCGTAGCTGGTTTTAAGTCTACCATGTATGGTTAAGTTTTTATGGCTTATACCCCAACTGTCAATGGAGAAATTGTATTGGACTCTTACTTCCGGCACCGGCTGTGGGCGGGACTGTGATGCTCTATTACGTGTTCAGTCTATAGTGTTTCATCGCCATCTAATGGCCTGGCAGCAGAATACAGTGTTTTTAGCCGTTTTCGCGGGTCCGTGTGAATGGGGACCATTTTGACAATGGTGTCGTCTGTATGCGGAAAACTCAAAGGAAAATCTTTTTAGTTTTAAGCATATCGTTGTCTTGTAAAACGTAGCCTAACTGTGCGTTCACATCAGACGCGAATATCACGTCAAATTCGCGCCTACCACGTCTAGTTATACTTCAAACTTTAGTTTTTTTATGCGCGTCAATTTCGCTCTTGGCGGAGGCGAAACCCGTTGGCGGCCATCTTTTTACAAGATGTTGATCGAGCATTCATCAAGAGAGTCACCGCTCTGTATTTTCTCTGTATTTGCTCTGGAGATGTAAAATAGCAGCACGGCAGCTTGCTAGCTGGTTAGTAGATCAATAACGTGACTCAAAAGTGAAATTTGTACATCTTACAACTTACCAGGTTGTACCATCTCCTCACTAATCATCTTCCAAGCGAGGTCCTTTTTGTTCCTGTCTCTATAAAAGTCTATATAAAAGTATGAAGTAGAGTCATACAGCGGGAGTTTATTATGTCACTTTACCACTTGAAGCAAGCTGGCTCCTGATTGGTTAACGTGGCGCGAAATGACGCAGAAGTTCAAATTTTTCAACTCGGGCGGCAGATGCGAATTCGCGCCATTCTACCGCGCCGCGCTCTACGCTCTACGCCTCATTCGCACCGCAGTTTTCTTTGCATTGATTAGTTCACTTTTTAAAAAACTTTTGCTGATAATTTACTCACCCCCATGTCATCCAAGATGTCCATGTCTTTCTTTCTTCAGTCGAAAAGAAATTAAGGTTTTTGATGAAAACATTCCAGGATTTTTCTCCATATAATGGACTTTACTGGTAGCCAAACCGTCCAAGGTCCAAATGACAGTTTCAGTGCAGCTTCAAATGGCTTTAAACGACAACAGACAATGAATAAGGGTCTTATCTAGCAAAACGATCGGTTATTTCTAAAAGAAATAAAAAAGTTTAAGTTTTATTAGCACAAATGCTCGGCTTGCTCTGTTCTCCTGTTCGAACTCGTTCATCAAAATGAACAAATCTTTTTTTGAGTCATTTCATTCATTCAACGAACATAATGAACGAAATGACTCGAAAAAAAGATTCGTTCATTTTGATGAACGAGTTCGAACAGGAGAGTCACGACCGCGGATCACAGAACAGAGCAAGGCATATAACTTCGTTTTTTATTTATTTATTTTAGAAATAACCGATCGTTTTGCTAGATAAGACACTTATGCATCGTCTGTTGTCGTTTAAAGCCATTTGAAGCTGCACTGAAACTGTCATTTGGACCTTGGACGGTTTGGCTACCAGTAAAGTCCATTATATGGAGAAAAATCCTAGAATGTTTTCATCAAAAACCTTAATTTCTTTTCGACTGAAGAAAGAAAGACATGGATATCTTGGATGACATGGGGGTGAGTAAATTATCAGCAAAAGTTTTTTAAAAAGTGAACTAATCCTTTAAGTGGCCTATGTCTGCTCCGTTAATCCGTTCTACTCCAAGTTTGATGTCTGTTGATTGCAGTACGACAAGAGGCTTGTTAAAATAAAGTCGATAAATAAATACAATCTCCTCAGTCCTCCGAAGATCCCGAAATAAAGTCTGTTGGTGCTTCAGTGACAACTTCGCTCAGAGAACCTGTCAATCACAGCTGTCAACCATGACTTCACACCACCACATCAAATAACTAACTAAAAACAAACTTATTTTAAAAACAGGCACTTGAACTTAAAATAGCGTGATAAAAACTACATCAAATGACAGAAACCACTTTTGGAAAAAAAAATATTATATAATAATATATATAATAAGTGTAATTTAAACAGGTCTCACGTCCTGTTGAATAACATGGGGAGGCGGGGTTTATGACCTATACTAGGACCAGCCACCGGGGGGCGATCGAGGCGTTTTGGCTTCACTTTTCAGGGCTTGTGCGGCACGCTTGGTCCTGACGTTAACAACAGTGGCGTACATAAATCGCCAGGGTGTTAACCGCTCAAGTTGCATGTCACAACTCAATTCATTTATAAGGCTTTTCAGTTGTGTTTGTACGTCTTGTCAACGCTGTCAGATATAAAAATAAAATAAAATCATACAATATTAAAGCCAGACTTCATCTTGACTTAGATATTGCCCATTTCTTCATTTATAATCATGCTTAGGTGTGCATATATTTTCTGTCACAACCATGATATTTTGAAAGATATCATGATATCTTTTTTTTTCTAAGGTATGACAAATCACTGTCAAGATTAAAGATCAGACCATTCCAATGAACATGTTTTGTTAACGATATTATCACTATTGGAGTTCAACATTTTGTAGGACTATTTATACTAACACGTAGTATTATGATGCATTTTGCACAGGGTTATTGTGATGCTGGAACAGCTGCTGCAACAAAGCTGGACACAAGTCTCTTGTATATGTGTAGCTGAAATGTTTGTCCTCACAGAAATGATTGGAATAGCCATCTTGTTATCTTCCTCTGTGTCTTGCCAGGCAGACGACTCTCTCAGTTTATCTGCTGTCGTTTGTGGGGATGGTGATTTACGCCTTCACCCTGAACTTGGGTCATCTGTGGGTCGTGTTCCTCACATCAGGAGTTCTCGGGTAAGAGCTGCAACATGCATTTGGCACAAATATGTTGGCATGAAACAAAAGTTTTTTCTTCTCTGTTGTGATGAATATCCAAGTGAAACGCTTCTGGAACAAGAACTATTATGGGTGGGGCTTGATTGTGTCTGTGGGGAATTGATTGGATGGTTGTGGTTTACAATTGGCTGATCTCATGTGAGTGACAGGTTATAGCCCCGCCCTCGTCATCAGAGAAGAGATGCTGCCGCTAAAGTTGTGTTATTCGGATTCAAGATTATGAGACATGAATTTAAAACAATGATGCATGAAGAAATCATAATAAATACTAAGAAAAAAAAAATGGTCAGTTTTGATTTCATAGTGATTTAAACCATACAGTAATGTGTAACTTTCACCTTAGAATAATGTGTTAAAGTTAAACTTTTCTCAGCTTTGTCACTGAATACGATCACATCACGTTTCTTCCCCTCTGACCAAAGAGCACATGTGCCAAAAACAAAATGTCCATTTCACACTTTTAAACCTATAAAGCTACTGTATCATGTTTGAAACACAGAGGCCTCTAAATGATCAAAACATTGCTGATAAACCTGTCGCACACGATCTCCTCAGTCCTTCTGTCTCAGACTGAGAGTTTAGTCTCTTTTATCCAGTAAAAGTGTTTCAGTGTAACTGTACAAACGTCCTCCTTCAGCTCGAGCTTCACGAGTCTCTCTGTGTCAAATCTGCCCTGATTTATCAAGGAAACGCAAGAATAACTTTCATATTGTTAGTAATATTTCAGCTGGACTGAAGCAGCTTCGCTTTACTTGATTATCATACATCATTTATTATCATAATCATGTGTATCAAATATGATCATCAGGCTTTTGAGGAAGGTTTATATGTTCATCTCTCAATCATTGTATTGCATTATATGATTTAAAACTACTGAGATTTGATCATAAAACTAAGCATTTAAATATCATCTTACTAAGACATTGTCAGGGTTTCTGTTATGTTTTATCTGTTTGAGTTTTACTATGAGTTGGTTTTTGCTCTTTTTGCTGTTTCCTTTGTTCCTTTTCCCCTGCTAGTTAGGGTACGTTTACACAATAACGATATGGTTAAAGCGGAGAAGTTTTCCCTTTGAGGTTTCCGCGTACAGACGACACCATTGTCAAAACGATCACCATTCACACGGATCATCAAAAACTACTAAAAACACTGTATTCTGCTGCCAGGCCATTACATGGCGATGAAACACTATAGACTGAACACGTAATACGCATGTGCATGACGTCATCTTCTTCAGCGATTCACGTTTTTGTTGTTTACACGGAGACCGTTTTCAAAAGTTTGCCTTTTCAGGCACCCAAAACGCAGTGGTCATGTTAATGAACGGCCAAAACGCATAAAAAGTTTTAAATTTTTAGGTGAAAAAGGTTTTTGTGTAAACAGTCCCTTAGTTCTTGAGTTACTCATTGTTTTATTAGTCATGTCAGCTGTGTCTTGTTTCTTTGATTGATTTGTTCTGTTTTCTGATCCTGAGATGGTCTTATTACATCCCGTTTCAACCAAACCGTCAATTTCTACACATACTGACCATGAAGTAACATTAAATGTGGATCCACATCTAAATATAGATCAAAAATAAATAAAAATGATATGTGCCTGATAGGTGACTGATAAATATCCACTATTTCCAATCATACTGCAAACAATGATGGTGATTTTAAAAAGCAAATAAATAAATATTGATCTACATTAAGTAACATTAAGTATGGCAGGTCTTTATAAAAAATAATCGTTTTACTTTGTATTAATGTTTTTTTCTTTGTAAAATGAAATATTTCATTTTCATTTAATATTAAATCAAAATTCAAGATTTAAACCAAATTCACACGTTTGTTTGGACCGTTGTGATTCTTGTGTCGTGTGAGCGCAGGTTCTTCATGACGGGTTATCTGCCGCTGGGCTTCGAGTTTGCAGTGGAGCTCACGTACCCGGAGTCAGAGGGAACATCGTCAGGACTGCTCAACTGCTCAGCGCAGGTCATATACTCTCTGATCCCAGACCTGTAGATCGTCTGCTTTGATCCAAAACAGGGACTTAAAGGATTAGTTCACTTCAGAATTAAAATTTCCTGATCATTTACTCTCCCGCACGTCATCCAAGATGTTCATTACTTTCTGTCACGGTGCATCAATCCGGGTGTTCGTTCTGAGTCTCTGTTGGTGTGTTTTGTAGGCGTGGGGTTGTGGGTGTGTTCTACCTGTTTGTTGTTAGCACCAGCTGATTCTTATCAGTCTTCAGCTGCAGCTTATCATTAGGCTTGTTAGCTGCCTTTATATCGCTGGAGTTTTCTGGGCTTAGTGTCGGTTCGTCACTCTTGTTTATGTCTCTTACACAGTTCCTGTGTCCTAGTCACCGTGCGGAGTTTTTGTCTGTGTTCCCTACGCATCCAGCCGTTTGGAGGATCGCCTGAGTCCATTCACCTGACTTTGAGTATCTCCTGCCGAGTGTGGATATCCTCGTCTGACGTCTTCCAGTCGGAGTGTTGTCTTCCAGGTCTCCCGCCTGCTAAAGTGGTGTTTTGAGTATCTCCTGTGCTGTGTCTACAATAAACTGTTTTACTTGCATTTGGATCTACGACTCCTCATTGTGACAGAACGAACTGACCACATTATGGATCCAGCAAGTGCGGCAGAATTGCAGGACATATTGTTCAAGAGTGACACTCGCCTTCAGCAACAGGAGGAACAGGCGATGGCTACTAGTCGTGCCGTTCAGGCGCTAGTTACCCAGGTCTCCGAACTGACGAAACAGGTCCAACAACTACGCAGCGAGGCTGCTGTTTCTCAACCACAGGCCGCGGTGAATCCGCCGGCTCCAGTGATCCAGACCATCCGCTCCACTGAACCTCGCCTTCCATCTCCCGCATGCTACTCCGGTGAGTCCCAGCTGTGTCGCTCCTTTTTGGCTAAGTGTTCACTTTACATCTCGCTTCAACCATCCGCATTTCCTACGGAGGAATCTAAGGTGGCCTTTGTGATCACTTTGCTCGCGGATAGAGCGGGCAGCTGGGGAACGACTGTTTGGGAACAGAAACTGCCGTGTTGTGCATCATTTCAAGCTTTTTCTAGCGAACTCAGAAAAGTTTTTGATCGCGCTGCTTCTGGCCGAGACGCGGCGCGTCTTCTCGCTGAACTGAGGCAAGGGGAACGTACGGTAACGGACTATTCTATCGAATTTCGTACGTTGGCTGCTGAGTGTGGCTGGAATGCCGAGGCCCAATGGGACATGTTTTTACACTGGCTTTCTGAGTACATTAAAGACGAGATTTACACTTTGGAATTACCCACCGGGGTGGATAAATTGATTGATCTAGCAGTTCAAGTTGATACTCGACTACGTCAACGAGATCGTCGGTCACAACGAGGCCACGTGAATTATTCTTCCGATCACACTTTTTCTCCGGTCAAGACCACAGCATTTCCTCCGGAACCCGAACCTATGCAGCTTGGCAGATCTCGCTTATCTTCTCGGGAGAAACAGAGGAGAAAGGAGAGGGGATTATGTTTTTATTGTGGTACTGCTGGTCATGTCGCGCGGCAGTGTCCAGTAAAAGCCAGCACCCGTTAGTAGGTAAGAGGTTACTAACGGGTGGGGTTGCACGGACTGAATCCTCTTTTTCTGCCACTCATCTCCCTGTGAGTTTAAACTTTCAGACTTTGAGTTTTGACTGTGAGGCTCTCATTGACTCAGGGGCAGAGGGAAATTTTCTTGACATTGATCTAGCTCACAGACTAAACATACCTATTGCTACACTTCCTCTGCCCATATCTGTGGTTGCTTTAAATGGTCAGTGTTTGCCCTCAGTAACTCATGCTACCGTCACTATAAGACTCATTACCTCCGGTAATCATGTTGAAAATATTGATTTTCTGTTGATTGACACTCCTTCCTCCCCTATGGTGTTGGGTCATCCCTGGCTGGTACTCCACAACCCACACATCAACTGGGGCAGGAACTCTATATTAGCCTGGAATGAAACCTGTCATGCTTCTTGTTTATTGTTTGCGTGTTCTTCTGTGTCTTGTTCTGTGTTTCAGGAGGAACACGCGGATTTATCCAACGTGCCACGTGAGTATCTTGACCTGAAGGAAGTGTTCAGTAAGTCTCGGGCTGCTTCTCTTCCTCCGCATCGTCCCTATGACTGTGCCATAGATTTAATGCCAGGTACGTCTCCGCCTAAAGGCAGGTTATACTCACTTTCTGTCCCAGAGAGAGAGGCCATGGAGAAATATATTTCTGATTCTCTAGCCTCTGGGTTCATTCGTCCTTCCTCTTCTCCAGCGGGGGCAGGGTTCTTTTTTGTGGGAAAGAAGGATGGTTCTCTGCGACCTTGTATTGACTACCGAGGGCTGAACAACATCACGGTAAAGAATACTTATCCTTTGCCGTTGATGTCTTCAGCTTTTGAGAGGTTGCAGGGAGCATCCATTTTCACGAAATTGGACTTACGTAACACTTATCATTTGGTCCGCATAAGGAAGGGGGATGAATGGAAAACTGCTTTTAACACCCCCAGGGGGCACTTTGAATATTTGGTCATGCCTTTTGGGCTGTCCAACTCCCCAGCGGTTTTCCAGGCACTCGTGAATGACGTGCTGAGAGACATGGTAGATCAGTTCATATATGTTTACCTGGATGACATATTGATATTTTCTTCTTCTCTCCAGGAACACGTTCAGCACGTCAGACGAGTGCTCCAGAGGCTTTTAGAGAATGGGCTTTTTGTCAAGGCGGAGAAGTGTTCGTTTCATGCACAGTCGGTCCCGTTTCTGGGTTATATCGTCTCATCTGAGGGGGTGCGCATGGATCCCGACAAGGTTAAGGCTGTGGTGGATTGGCCAACTCCAGATTCCCGTAAGGCCCTACAGAGGTTTCTGGGGTTTGCCAATTTTTACAGGCGTTTTATTCACAATTTCAGCCAACTAGCCGCTCCTCTGACTGCCTTGACCTCCACCAAGACGACGTTCAGGTGGTCGGGTGTAGCTGAAGCTGCATTTACCAACCTCAAGAGCTGCTTTGTTTCAGCCCCCATTCTTGTTGCCCCTGATACATCACGTCAGTTTGTGGTGGAGGTCGACGCGTCAGAGGTGGGGGTAGGAGCGGTTCTTTCCCAGCGCTCATCCGCGGATGACAAGATGCACCCTTGCGCGTTTTTCTCTCATCGTTTATCTCCAGCAGAGTGCAATTATGACATTGGTAACAGAGAGTTGCTGGCAGTCAAATTAGCATTGGAGGAATGGCGCCATTGGTTAGAGGGTTCGGGGGTACCCTTTATTGTCTGGACCGATCATAAGAACCTTGAATATATTAGATCTGCTAAAAGACTCAACTCCAGGCAGGCTCGGTGGGCACTTTTTTTCGGTCGTTTTGAGTTTACATTATCGTATCGTCCGGGTTCCAAGAACATCAAACCCGATGCTTTGTCTCGCATTTTTGACCGTTCTGTTCGCCCGTCCACTCCCGAGTGCATTTTTTCCGAGAGACTCATTGTCTCCACACTCGTTTGGGAGATCGAGTCGAAGGTCCGCGCGGCCTTAGAAGGGGTAACGCCTCCGCCCGGGTGTCCACCGAGTCGTTTATTTGTACCGGAGGGATTACGGTCCGACGTTATTCGGTGGGGTCACTGTTCCAATGTGGCATGTCATCCAGGAGTCAATCGCACCAGTTTTTTGGTCAAGCAACGATTCTGGTGGCCTTCCATGGCTCGTGATGTTCGGAGTTTTGTTTTGGCTTGTTCAGTCTGTGCGTGTGGTAAGACTTCCAATCGTCCACCGGATGGGTTACTCCAACCGCTGTCTGTCCCTCCGAGACCCTGGTCCCACATCGCGCTAGATTTTGTTACTGCCCTCCCGCCCTCCCAGGGCAATACGGTCGTTTTGACTGTAGTGGACCGGTTCTCGAGGGCGGCTCATTTCATTCCCTTGCCTAAATTACCGTCTGCCAAGGAGACAGCGGTCGCTGTTGTAGACCACGTCTTTCGGTTACATGGCCTCCCGGCTGACGTGGTCTCCGACAGTGGTCCCCAATTTATTTCCAAATTTTGGAGATAATTTTGTCGTTTGTTGGGGGCGAGTGTCAGTCTTTCTTCTGGGTTTCATCCTCAAAGCAACGGGCAGACTGAGCGTGCCAACCAAGATTTAGAGAGAGTGTTGCGATGTTTGGTTTCTCAGAATCCTTCCTCCTGGAGCCAGAAGCTCTCATGGGTGGAGTACGCACATAACTCGTTACCAGTGTCATCCACGGGCCTATCTCCGTTTGAGTGTAGCGTAGGGTACCAGCCACCTATTTTTCCCAGTCTGGAATCCGAAGTCGCGGTCCCCTCGGCTCACGCCTTCGTCCAGAGGTGCCACCGCACTTGGACCAGAGCCCGTGAGACTCTGCTCCAGGTGGGGGCGCGCACCAAGGCTAAGGCCGATCGCCACCGGTCAAGGCCTCCCGTATACGTCGTGGGTCAAAAAGTGTGGCTTTCTACCAAGAATATTCCGCTCCGTTCCGTGTCTAATAAGCTAGCTCCTAAATTTATTGGCCCGTTTACTGTCACCAAGATCATTAGTCCGGTGACAGTCCGTCTCAAACTTCCTCCTGCGTACAGGAGAATTCACCCCGCCTTTCATGTCTCCAAATTGAAACCTGTTTTTCATTCTGACCTTAATCCGCCCACCTCGGTTCCCCCACCGCCGCGTCTCGTAGACGGGGAGCCTACTTAGCCTACGGTTAATCGTATTCTGGACTCGAGACGGAGGGGACGCGGATTCCAGTACCTGGTGGACTGGGAGGGTTACGATCCGGAGGAGAGGAGTTGGGTTCCTGCTAGGGACATACTGGATCACTCCCTTATCGATGATTACAATCGTCAGGTAAGCTCTCCTGGGAGTGCCAGGAGGCACTCCTAGGGGAGGGGGTACTGTCACGGTACATCAATCCGGGTGTTCGTTCTGAGTCTCTGTTGGTGTGTTTTGTAGGCGTGGGGTTGTGGGTGTGTTCTACCTGTTTGTTGTTAGCACCAGCTGATTCTTATCAGTCTTCAGCTGCAGCTTATCATTAGGCTTGTTAGCTGCCTTTATATCGCTGGAGTTTTCTGGGCTTAGTGTCGGTTCGTCACTCTTGTTTATGTCTCTTACACAGTTCCTGTGTCCTAGTCACCGTGCAGAGTTTTTGTCTGTGTTCCCTACGCATCCAGCCGTTTGGAGGATCGCCTGAGTCCATTCACCTGACTTTGAGTATCTCCTGCCGAGCGTGGATATCCTCGTCTGACGTCTTCCAGTCGGAGTGTTGTCTTCCAGGTCTCCCGCCTGTTAAACGTGGTGTTTTGAGTATCTCCTGCCGAGTGTGGATATCCTCGTCTGACGTCTTCCAGTCGGAGTGTTGTCTTCCAGGTCTCCCGCCTGCTAAACGTGGTGTTTTGAGTATCTCCTGTGCTGTGTCTACAATAAACGGTTTTACTTGCATTTGGATCTACGACTCCTCAATGTGACACTTTCTTCAGTCGAAAAGAAATTAAGGTTTTTGAGGAAAACATTCCAGGATTTTTCTCCATATAGTGTCTTCAATGGGGTCCAACGGGTTGAACGTCCAAATGTGAGTTTCAGTGCGGCTTCAAAGTCTCGACACGATCCAGCCGAGGAATAAGAGTCTTATCTAGAAAAACCATCGGCCATTTTGTTAAAAAAAATAAACATTTATATACTTTTAACCACTAATGCTGGTCTTGCACTAGCTCTGCGATGCGTCACACATTACGTAATCATGTTGAAAGGTCCGCGTGACAAAGGCGGAAGAACCGATCCAGTGTTTACAAAATGAATGTGCAAAGACAGTCAAATGGCATTTACAAAAATAAAAAAAAGGTAAAACACTGATGTTGTATAATTTTGAGGTTGGAGGAGAAATTTCTGCAGCCATTCAGCCATAGAAGATGTAGACAACATATTCATTTTAAAAGAGGAACAGAGAACCGCGATCAAGGCATTTGTCGATCGGAAAGATGTTTTTGCCATCCTTGCAAAAGTTTAATTTATCAGATGGTCCCGATGGTCGCTAAGAAGATGGGGCGCAATGAAAACCCTGTGGTCATTGTTGTTTCTCCTTTGGTCGCACTCATGGAGGACCAAGTGAAAGAACCAACTGAAATGGGCATCACGGCGTGCACAACATAACGACATAACAAGGTCATTGTCAGCTCCTTTTCTGAAGCCTGGAATCCTCAACATATGTAATTTACTCCATTGTTCTGATTGGTTGTAGGTCTATCCAATTAAGTGCAGAGGCATTTTCTTTCCTGGTTCGGTTAAAACGCACCATAATCACAGCCCAATGGAGCAGTATCAGACTCATATTCTGACTAGAATCTGAATATGACGACGTCAGGCTAACTTTTCACCATTGTCTCCCCTAAATCTGAAATACATTGAATTACACATGGCAGCACCAAAACTCCTATCAATATCACTGGGAGTACTGTATGACATTTATAATAATTATAATAATTCGTTACATTTATATAGTGCTTTATCTGGGACCTCAAAGCGCTTTACAAGGAAGGGGGGAATCTCCTCAACCACCACCAACATTTCCCAATATTCCCACTCTCCCCAGAGGTTGGTGAAACATTCAAACCATGAGTTACTTCTGAGTGGTTCTTTTACTGCCATTCTCATGTGGTCAATGATATTGGTTATGTTGTCACTATTGTAACGATATAGACTCAGAGAGCACACCGGAAGAACAGTTAACATCAGTTTATTGAAATTGCAAAGAGAATGACCACACGTTGATAGCAGGAGGAAACAGCATGATGAGGGATGATGAGATGTCAACTGAAAGTAATAGTCCTTTCCTGAATAAAACAGAGTGGGAGAATGATGGTTGAGAAGCACACACCTCAGATGTCGATGACCAGAAGGAAACCCAGGTGACAGGGAAATGCACGGAGACGAAGGAGAACGACTATGGAGATGGTGACAGAGATCGTGGAACGCTGGAGAAGGTATGGCAATCTTTCGTAGAGACGTTGTCAACAGGTAAGTAGCATTTTGAGTGTCAGTCTAGTATCCACTTGGGAGAACATACAATGTGACTGTGAGGTGTGTGCTTATATGCTGCCTGTGATGAGGAGATGATGTGCAGGTGACAGTGATCTCTGTGATTGGGAAGTGATGCAGGTGAGGGCCAGGGAGGATGATGGGAAATGTAATGAGGAGGTGGTGACTAGTCGGTGACCGTGATAGTACTCCCCCTCCCTGTAGGCTCGTCCTCGCACCGTAGATGGTGAAACCAGGGAGAGGGGGCGGGCGTCCTGCAGTCTTCATCTGGAGGGTGAGCAGGGTAGGGATGGGTACCGAAACCCGGTATTAAACGGGCCCCGGTGCTGAATTTTGAAAGACCGCAGAATCGATAAGCTCGGACGTTATCGGTTCTGCTGTCGGTACTGGAGAAATTAAGAAAGTACACACGTGCTATTAATTATTGCTATAAAGACATTATCTTGCTAATTTAATCTCGCCAGCCACTTCTATATAATAATATTGAACCATTTGTCTGTGATGCATTTTTGCTAGAGAAAGAGTGAGAGAGAGAGCGCGCGGTCTTTCACGCGGAGCCACGGCGCGAACAACACAACAGCTCTGCTTAATGAGTGACGACAAGGCGAACTAAACAATCAAACAACAGGCAAAGAGAAAATCAGTCGCAGCTCATGAATTAATCATTTTGGCTTTTATAAGCTTTAATCTATCTATGATAAACTATGCAGTGTTATTTTACATTTGATTACTTTATTAAATGTCTTTTTTACTCACCTGCACAGTAATGTCAACATTACTGAAATTAAAGCACTGGTTATATAATTTGTATATTCGTTTTATTGTATACTTTGTTTGTTTGACCATGCGTTTTGTTTATGGTGTCCTATGTCTTCTGTAGATAAAACACAAAACCCTGCACCCTTCTGCATAACATAGGCCTACATGTTTTATTTGTTTTGTTAAAGCATTGCTTTTATTTTGCTATTAATATTTATTTTACATTTCAAAATATAAAGCAATATTAATTATGTTCTAAATATATTGTTTTAATATAACAAAAAGAACCGATAAGAATACCGTTAAAGTACCGGATCGATAAGCAGTATCGGTAAGAGTAGTAATACCGTTAAAACCTTAACGATACCCATCCCTAGAGCAGGGTATGCTCAACCTCCAGTGACCAAACAAATCACAATAGGCTTCAGGGCTTTATGTTCACAGAAGCGCGAGACGAGCACGAATTCCAGTGCGACACGCTTCACGCTTTAGTTAACGGTCATACTGTTTTAAAATAGCAGTTTTAAGCGACCGACAGAAATAATCAGTTTGCAAAGACTGTATCAATCAAAGCTCATATTTGGGAAGGGGAGATATACAGGTCAAGATAAAGAGACTGAGAGAAGAAAGAGAGAAGGAGATGAGAGAGGAAGAGCAGGTATTGCATACGGTGCCCAGAATGAATTCATACGAATTGGGCAACTCGTTAAATATGTACGATTTAGCAAAAAAAAATGTTTTATAAATGTCGCAAAATGTGGTGAAGGGGGCCTTTGAGACATCCGTGCCCAGGGCACATCATCGCCATAATCTGTTCCTGCCTGGCGGTCGGCCCCTCGTCTCTCAAGTTTACGAGGTAGGGCTGGAACTGCTTAGTCCAGCTGGCCAAACAAGTCCACTCTCGGGTCCACGAGGCACATCCAAGGAATTCCGCCAACTACGCCAAATTGTGGTGGCAAATAAAATTATATCACTGAATACAGTGGGGGAAATCATTATTTGATGCCCTGCTGATTTTGTAAGTTTGAAGGGTCTATAATTTTTATGGTAGGTTTATTTTAACGGATAGAGATAGAATATCAACCAAAAAACCCAGAAAAAAACACATTAAAGGTTATAAATTTATTTGCATTTCAGTGAGTGAAATAAGTATTTGATCCCCAAGCAAAACATGCCAAAGGACTTGTGGAGAAACCTTTGGTGGCAAGCACAGAGGTAAGACGTTTCTTGTAATTGGTCACCAGGTTTGCACACACCTCAGGAGGGATTTTGGTCCACTCTTCTTTACAGATACTCTCTAAATCCTTAAGGTTTCTTGGCAGGCGCTTGGCAACTCAAAGTTTCGACTCCCTCCAAAGATTTTCAGTAGGATTAAGGTCTGGAGACTGGCTAGGCCACTCCATGGCCTTAATTTGCTTCTTCTTGAGCCACTACTTTGTTGCCTTGGTGGTATGTTTTGGGTCATTGTCATGCTGGAAGACCCATTTACGACCCATCTTCAGTGTTCTGGATGAAGGAAGGAGGTTCTCGTCCAAGATTTGGCCCCTCAATACAGTAAAGTCGTCCTGTAGCCTTACCAGAGAAACAGCCCAAAAGCATGTTTTCACCTCTGTGCTTGACTGTAGGGATGGTGTTCCTGGGGTCATAGTCAGCATTTCTCTCCCTCAAAACACGGCAAAAATGAGCTTGACTTTGGTTCATCTGACCACAGCACTTTCTCCCAAGCCTTCGGTGAATCATTATATGTTCATTAGAAAACTTCAGACAGGCCTATATATATGTGCCTTCTTGAGCAGGGGGACCTTGCGGGTGCTGCAGGATTTCAATACATTAAGGCATAGTGTGTTACCAATTGTTTGCTTGGTGAGTGTGGTCCAAACTGCCTTGAGATCATCAACAAGTAAGTAAACTTTAAGTAACAAGCTCCTCCCGTGTAGTTCTGGACTGATCCCTCACCTTTCTCACAATCATCCTTACCTCATGAGGCGAGATCTTTCATGGAGCTACAGACCGAGGGAGGCGATGGATTTTTCATTTCTTCCATTTCCGAATAATCACTCCAACAAGTATTCTTCTCTCCAAGCTTCTTGCTGATGATCTTGCAGCCCATTCCAGCCTTGTGCAGGTCTACAGTATTGTCCCTAATGTCCTTTGACCGCTCTTTGGTCTTGCCCATGGTCGTGGAGAGGTTGGAATAAAAGATACAGATTCTGTGGACAGGTGTCTTTTATAAACACAACGAGCTGACATTAGGAGTACTTTCTTAAAGTGACAGGACTAATCTGTGTTCCACATGGGCACATAACCAATCCGTGGGAGGCAGAATTGTTGCTGGTTGGTAGGGGATCAAATACTTATTTTAGTTGATCAAATGCTAATCAAGTTACAACCTTTATATAATGTGTTTTTTGGTGGATAATCTGTCTCTCACCGTTAAAATAAACCTACCATAAAAATTATAGACCCTTCATTTTTTGTCAGTGGGCGAACTTACAAAATCTGCAAATAATTATTTCCCCCACTGTAAGAGACAAATATACAGTCACTGTCACAGTGTCTGGTTGTTCCCTGGGTTAAACACTAGAGAACAGGCTTGATAGCACAACGGAAGTGTGGGGACAATATACAAGGACTCCGTGACAAACACTGAAACAGACAGGGTATATATACATAAGTGCTAACAAGGTGACGAGAAACAGCTGTAAGACAATGAACACTCAGTGACAGGATCATGGGAATTGTAGTGGGAATGTATAGACATCGTGAAAACTGAGGACCTCTAGTGTTTAACCCAGGGAACAACCAGACACTGTGACAGTCACACTCTGCAGCCACTCTGTGTGACTGTATGACTGCTGGCCTTTTTTGCAAGAAAATAAACCTCATCAAAGACTATTGGAAATGTTTGTCTGTTATTCAGTAATATACTTGTATTTGCCACCACATGAGCATTTGTGCTTAAAAAGTATATGAATGTTGTTGTTTTTTTTGACGATGGTTTGTCTAGAAAAGACTCTTATTCCTCGGCTGGGATCGTGTAGAGCCTTTGAAGCTGAACTGAAACTCACATTTGGACCTTCAACCCGTTGGACCCCATTGAAGTCATTATATGGAGAAAAATCTTGGAATGTTTTCCTCAAAAACCTTAAATTCTTTTCGACTGAAGAAAGAAAGACTTCTTGGGTGACATTTTCATTCTGAAGTGAACTAATCCTTTAAATTTCAGCTTTCCTATAACTCAAACAAAAGAGTGTTGGCACTTGCAACACCAAGGTCATGGGTTTGATTACCAGGGAAACCAAGAACTGATAAGACTGTAAATATGTACCTTGAAATGCAATTGTAAGTCGCTTTGGATAAAAGTGTCTGCTAAATGTAAATTATTACAATGTTGCATTTTCTTCATGGTTCAGTTAGCTTTCACAAGGTAACATTTCCAAAATGTGTTTATGCAAGTCACATCTAAATCCATGACAGCTCCCGGCACATGAGAGATGCGCATATGCTCACGATCTTACTGATGTGTGCAGATGTTTGGAATCGCATTCACCATCATTCAAGGCAAAATCCTGGATCACTTCAGCACACTAGCCGGCAACATCTTCCTCTGTGTGTTCCTCTTCATCGGCTCAATCATGACAGGTAGAAACTCATCACATGACACTCAACATGTGACTACTTTATCTTCTGCACATGTGATGTTTTATTACAGCATGACTTCAGCTTGTTGCATCACAGTGGCACACTTAAACAAGCAGGATATCGTTGTTTTATACATGCTGAGAAAAACTAAATGACCGTGTCATTTATTTAACTGTGTTTCTGGTTTAAACATTTTTTTTTATGCAAAGTATAATTTTTCAGTGTAGTTTCATGACATTCTTTGAAGCAGTGCTTCTCAATTGATTTTGCTTAGTTAGTTGTACTTTATTGTCCAGCCTTGGCTGAAAATTGATTTTTGGCCTTGCTATACACACAACAATGACAAAACACAACATCCACATCAACACAGTCAAATAAATACTTAATACATTCATATACACTCACCTAAAGGATTATTAGGAACACCTGTTCAATTTCTCATTAATGCAATTATCTAATCAACCAATCACATGGCAGTTGCTTCAATGCATTTAGGGGTGTGGTCCTGGTCAAGACAATCTCCTGAACTCCAAACTGAATGTCAGAATGGGAAAGAAAGGTGATTTAAGCAATTTTGAGCGTGGCATGGTTGTTGGTGCCAGACGGGCCGGTCTAAGTATTTCACAATCTGCTCAGTTACTGGGATTTTCACGTACAACCATTTCTAGGGTTTACAAAGAATGGTGTGAAAAGAAAAAAAACGTACAGAATGCGGCAGTCCTGTGGGCGAAAATGCCTTGTTGATGCTAGAGGTCAGAGGAGAATGGGCCGACTGATTCAAGCTGATAGAAGAGCAACTTTGACTGAAATAACCACTCGTTACAACCGAGGTATGCAGCAAAGCATTTGTGAAGCCCCAACAAGCACAACCTTGAGGCGGATGGGCTACAACAGCAGAAGACCCCACCGGGTACCACTCATCTCCACTACAAATAGGAACAAGAGGCTACAATTTGCAAGAGCTCACCAAAATTGGACAGTTGAAGACTGGAAAAATGTTGCCTGGTCTGATGAGTCTCGATTTCTGTTGAGACATTCAGATGGTAGAGTCAGAATTTGGCGTAAACAGAATGAGAACATGGATCCATCATGCCTTGTTACCACTGTGCAGGCTGATGGTGGTGGTGTAATGGTGTGAGGGATGTTTTCTTGGCACACTTTAGGCCCCTTAGTGGCAATTGGGCATCGTTTAAATGCCACGGCCTACCTGAGCATTCCCAGCGAGCAAAAAGTCGTCTAGAACACGTCTAAAAGACGTAATTGTTAGACATCCAGAAGACGTCCTCACAGGAGCCAGAATGAAAGTTTTTTATACGTCTTTTCTGGACATTGTATAGACGTAAATTAAAGACGTGCTACAGACGTAATTGTTAGACATCCAGAAGACGTCCTCACAGGAGCCAGAATGAAAGTTTTTTATACGTCTTTTCTGGACATTGTATAGACGTAAATTAAAGACGTGCTACAGACGTAATTGTTAGACATCCAGAAGACGTCCTCACAGGAGCCAGAATGAAAGTTTTTTATACGTCTTTTCTGGACATTGTGTAGACGTAAATTAAAGACGTGCTACAGACGTAATTGTTAGACATCCAGAAGACGTCCTCACAGGAGCCAGAATGAAATTTTTTTATACGTCTTTTCTGGACATTGTATAGACGTAAATTAAAGACGTGCTACAGACGTAATTGTTAGACATCTAAAGGCAGCCAGAATAAAAGTTGTACAAAACAGTGGCAGTGAGTTAGTTCTCACTGAGAAAAACCCAGTTACTCATTGTTAATAGTTGTCGTGTCATGAAACTGCAGACACACAGACCTAAATAAGATTTTAAAGAACATTAATAATATTGAATACTCAATTGAATACGGCAACTGTGTAGTGTATATACAAGTCTTGCATTTGTATATCTTATCAATATAATTGTAATAAACTGCTTACCATTTGCCTGTAAACCAAACTGATCACTCCAAGAAATCAACTATTTAAATCTCAAAATAAATATTTTATTACTATTTTTTTCTGCTGGACCAAAACTTAACAGCCAGAACATTAAAGTATAAATAAACACAATAAAACTTAAAAGCCAGAACAGTAAAGGTATAAATGAACACAATTTCCCTTTAAACAATCTATAAAATGTTGTTAAAACAGTATAACATATCAATTAACAAAATGTGGCTGCTATAAGCTTCACAAGCTTCATTTATAGCAGCACGCCCTGACTCTCCCGGGGGCATGTTTCAGATGATCGGCTGCAGACTTTATTTGGGCCTCTGTTGCAGCTGGGTCCCATTTCATGACAGCAGCTACAATCAAAGCAAAAAAATAAACATGTAAAATAAATAAATGCAAACGCCACTGTTGTGGTTTAGCTTGCAGCAGAGATGCATAGAAAATTTGAGTACTCGAATCAATAAAATAAGATAGTTATTAAATCACAAATCAAGTAAAATTACATCAAGCCTGATATAAAGCATTCCACACACACATACTTTATGATGTTAGTTTTAATTAAAAAAATTAAATCAAGGAAATTTCTCTGGCTTTTCTTTCTTTTTGCTGTATCAAAAACGTACCGAACCGTGACACAAGTGTATCGTATTGAACCGACCTGTGAATTTTGTGAACCGTTACACCCCTAACATAGGTCTTTAATAACTGTATTCAAATGTAAATAAATATATGTTTGTGAAAGGTTTTTTTATTTTTATTATTGTTTGTTAAAACTAGGGGTGTGACCGTTATTATATAACCGTGAGACCGACGGTTATAGTTGAACACCGTCATTAGAACTCTATTACCGCCAAAACCGTGTTATTAAAATATCTTAAATATAACAGACGATAAACACGGAGGCGCTGGCGCGTGAACTGGAGCTCGTCTCATAAATGAACCGAAACTCAGCGTATAAGGTAGCCTCCTTGCCTCACAGACATGTCTACTTTTAAACAGAACAATTCAAAACGTAAGAAAACAAGACTACAGACTGCTCTCTGCTTATGTAATAAGCAGATAATCCGTATGAATTGTGCATTTCTCTCTGGCGCGTTGACTACTGCGAAGATCGCGAGTCAGCATCGTCAACTTCATCTTTGCAGCCGACACTGGCAAAGAAAACACTTGTTTATTAATAATTAAAATATCTCATTGCTATATTTTACATATTCATAATCATTACTTTTGCTGGTTCTTTGTGACAGATTTTAGGTGCTTATTGGCAGCGCCTCCCTTACATGTTACATGAATGCGTCACCACTGCATCACCGCACCCACCAGAATAGGCCTGTTGTTTTTTTTTTGTTAAGGATTTGTTTACTGTGTGTGATTCATTTAATGGAAAGCTCAGTCACTGCTAGTTGTCTGGCTGTTAATTTTAAATAAACGTAGAGCAAATTCAAATTCAAAATAAAATTTATTCAAACTAAGTTGTCCTATAACAGACGAACGTCGCAACGCGATGTTTTTTTTTTTGTGAAAACCAAATCTTTTGTATGTGAAAGAGCCATGCGTTAAAAGTCAGATGGCACTTAAAGCTACTTTATGATTTGCTCTATGTTTGAACAAAATAAATAAAAGTCTATAACTATCTATACCATATTGAATTGCATAGCATCATATTTTTCTCCATTGCATCGTATTACATTGAATCGCATCGCGTTGAATTGAAATCGAATCGCACCGCATCGTAATAATAGTGAATCGCATTGCATTGCATCGGTAGCTGCTTATATGTAGCCTATCTTTAATGTATCGTATCGTTGGCTATGCATCGAGATGCATATCGCATCGGCCTCAGTTATGGAGATGCACATCCCTAATACCTACATAGGAAAAGTAACTACATTTACATACTGTGAATCGTTTTTGCATCGAAAATCGCTATTGAATCGAATCGTGAGCCTAAAAATCGGAATCGTGACATTTTCTGAATCGTACACTCCTAATATAAACACACAGCTGTTTGCTTGGAACACCCCTTTAATTGTAAATTCATGAAATCACATGTAAGGTTTATAAATAGTAGCTAAAGGAGAGTAAACTGATACCCCCTTTATTTTCTCTACCTTATGCCGTCCGAAAAGGTATGTGATTTTCTAACTTCAGATGGACACATTTTAGAAAAATTAAACTAGACTTTTAGAAAAATTATCCATCTCTTGTGTTCGTGTGTCAAATACTGCAAGTGAATAGACACCAAAATGCTGAAGGTCAAAAAGTCCAAGAGCATTGTAAAGCTCACATGATAAATGCAGAAAACATCTTGTGTGAACAACACAGCAGGCTGTACTGTATGAAGTTTCTGGTGCATGCACTTGCATTATATTGGCTTACAATAAAGGATAATTTTTTAATAAATCTTTGTGGAAAGTCAGTCATATACATCTGGAATGGCATGGGGAAAAAAATAGATTTTTTTTATTTTGGAGTGCACTGTGCCTTTAAAATTGACTACGGTTTTAGATACTGCAGTGGATACTTACTATAGTGATGGACTTGTTTCTCTGTTGGTGCCTGTTCTGCTCCGTAAACATTTTTCCAATGCTTGATCTAAAAAAAAAAAAGTTAAAAAGTGTGTTAATAGATTATTGATCTGAGTGACATAGGACCATTTTGAATGTGTTCCTTAAGTGTTATATAAATCTGGAGAACCCTTACTAAAATTAACAATGTTTTGCGACACTAACCAAATGGTAATAAATTATTGTAATCAATCCACCATAAAAAACATGGTTTCTACACCTTTACTATAATAAAAACCATGGTTAATTTAGCAAATGTCCTTAAAAGAATAGCTCATCCAAAAAAAAAGAAGAGTTCTGTCATTATTTAACCTACTCACCCTCATGTTGAAAATGTATGAGTTTCTTATGTAGAACAATAATTAAGATATCTTGAGAAATGCCTTTGTTTTTGTTTTTCTCATGCAATGGAACATACAGTTGTTTTATTCCCAACATTCTTGTGTTTCACAAAAGTAAGTTAGACATTTATTTTTGGGTCAGCTAGGCCTGTAAACACAAGAAGATGGAAGATAAAACATTGTCTGGAGGGTTTGAACCAGTGTGCCTTTGAGCAGAGTGTACGTCTGCCTCTATTTCACGTGTATTTTATGACAATACTCACCATCTGAAGATCGTGTGGCTGGATAATATTTACTCCCAAAATGCCTGGATCATGAAGGAAACACACACAGCAATATTAGCTAGGCCTATTTGTTTTTACTTAGGCTACTAACAGAGACATTTGCAAAAGCTTGCAAAATTGACTCACCAGCTCCAAAACATACAATCACTCGTTATTTTGACTGATCGATAACGTTAGACCTAACGTTAAATCCCGCGATCAACAATAATAAAAGCCTAAAGTTAGTTTGCAGATTCTTCTAGAGTCAAGGAGTGTGGTTCGAGTTCCTCTGTCTAAAGAGAATGTTCTCAGTTCACTCATTGTAAAGCTCCAATGCTGAGTTTTATTTTATTTTTTATCATAAACTAGTTAGCTGACAATACACATGCTAGCTCAGCACATAATTAGTCTAATACATTGGAATACCGTACTAATATAAATATTGCTCTAATCGCGTTTAGATTCTCAATTTAATACACTATATTTTGATGTATTAGAATTTGTATAAAATAAAAAGTTATTTACGTTACCTTCCGTAGATTGCAATATGTCCGTTGTCCATCCTTGTTTGTTCTTCATTTACATCCCGCAACTCGCTCAAAATAAACATTTAGCAGTCCGATGTAAAATAATCCATGTTTTAAACAATGTAAAAAAGCCACAAAAACCGAAGTAGGTCCCGAGCAGCAGCACACACACCCACTCACTTCAACTGACGTATTTTCAAACTTGACTCGTAAAGGCGCGCATAGTTGTCATTGGCCAGATTCCTGGATGACAGTCAGAATAACCAATCATGCTCAAAACAACTCGTAGAGACAGCCAATAGTGTGAAAACATTGCAATTACAGGACAATATGAAATGTTTTAAAAGAAAGAATAGGAAAAAAAATACACGTGCTATTTCTTTTGTATTTGTATTTGTAGGCTGGCTGTTATATTTAATCAATTGGTTTAATGTGTTTTCATTGCAGTGCATGATTAAAAATGAAAGATAAAAAATGAAAGATTAAACTTACAGTAACTTGTATAACATGATAACATTTATTTATCACTGTTCTGATAAACAGCAATTTAATAGAGCAAACAGTATATTAAACAGAGCAAACATGTATTCATATAATTCTGTATGTAGACCTATGTGAAAAACTAATGGATTGGTATCATGGTGGTGACATTAGAGTTACTTCATGTGACCCCCTAATGACCCTTTTCCACTTTCACAAATTCTTGACCTTTCCTTTAGAAACACTCTAATGCCTAATAAATGTCAACATGCTTTTTCACCCTGTGTGGTACTGTTACACAACCTGTTGGTTTAGGGTTAATCCCTCTGTCCAACGCAACACTTTGCTAACATTGGCATAATTAAGTTACAACATAATACCCCGGGTTTCACAGGCAAGGCTTAAACCTGTAGTCCAGACTAAAATGCACGTTTGAGCTGTATATTACCTGAAAGCAACTTGTACTGACATATGTCAGTGCCATTGTTTTGTCTCAAGATGCACACCAGTAATGTTTTTCTTTTCTAAGGTACATTTTTAAAAGATATAATTGAATGCCCAAATTTAAGGCCTAATCCTGGCTTTATATCTAAACCCTGTCTGTGAAACCGGGTCTGGGTTAGAAATTAAGGGGTTAACCCTAACCTTAACCCTTGTCTACAGACTTTTATTTAACAGCATGGATACTCCAAAGTGTTGACTGCAGTGGTTAGGTATAGCATTGATAAAGGACAAAGATCTTCTCACTGTGACAGTCTGTATTTTAGCAATGATTGTTTGTATGGATTGTCCCTAATTGAACACACATGAACGCCACCACAATGATGAAAATAGGAAGTTATTTACTGTAAAATTTGGATTTTGTTTTACAGTGCAGTATGAACATCTGTTCTGAACTAGTTCTGGCTGTCAGTGGACGTTTAGATTATGGCCAGATTGGACATCTTTATTCACGTCATTTATGGACTGTTTCTGGATGTCAACGGACGTCCAGATTATAATCAGTATGAACGTCTTTTCTCAACTAGTTCTGGCTGTCAGTGGGCGTTTAGATTATGGCCAGATTAGACATCTTTTATTTACGTAATTCATTGACTGTTTCTGGATGTCAACGGACGTCCAGATTATAATCAGTATGAACGTCTTTTCTCAACTAGTTCTGGCTGTCAGTGGGCGTTTAGATTATGGCCAGATTGGACATCTTTATTCACGTCATTTATGGACTGTTTCTGGATGTCAACAGACGTCCAGATTATAGTCAGTATGAACGTCTTTTCTCAACTAGTTCTGGCTGTCAGTGGGCGTTTAGATTATGGCCAGATTGGACATCTTTATTCACGTCATTTATGGACTGTTTCTGGATGTCAACGGACGTCCAGATTATAATCAGTATGAACGTCTTTTCTCAACTAGTTCTGGCTGTCAGTGGGCGTTTAGATTATGGCCAGATTGGACATCTTTATTCACGTCATTTATGGACTGTTTCTGGATGTCAACAGACGTCCAGATTATAGTCAGTATGAACGTCTTTTCTCAACTAGTTCTGGCTGTCAGTGGGCGTTTAGATTATGGCCAGATTAGACATCTTTTATTTACGTAATTTATTGACTGTTTCTGGATGTCAACGGACGTCCAGATTATAGTCAGTATGAACGTCTTTTCTCAACTAGTTCTGGCTGTCAGTGGGCGTTTAGATTATGGCCAGATTGGACATCTTTATTCACGTCATTTATGGACTGTTTCTGGATGTCAACAGACGTCCAGATTATAGTCAGTATGAACGTCTTTTCTCAACTAGTTCTGGCTGTCAGTGGGCGTTTAGATTATGGCCAGATTGGACATCTTTATTCACGTCATTTATGGACTGTTTCTGGATGTCAACGGACGTCCAGATTATAGTCAGTATGAACGTCTTTTCTCAACTAGTTCTGGCTGTCAGTGGGCGTTTAGATAATGGCCAGAATGGACATCTTTATTCACGTCATTTATGGACTGTTTTTGGATGTCAACAGACGTCCAGATTATATTCAGTATGAACGTCTTTTCTCAACTAGTTCTGGCTGTCAGTGGACGTTTAGATAATGGCCAGATTGGACATCTTTATTCACGTCATTTATGGACTGTTTTTGGATGTCAACAGACGTCCAGATTATAGTCAGTATGAACGTCTTTTCTCAACTAGTTCTGGCTGTCAGTGGACGTTTAGATAATGGCCAGATTGGACATCTTTATTCACGTCATTTATGGACTGTTTTTGGATGTCAACAGACGTCCAGATTATAGTCAGTATGAACGTCTTTTCTCAACTAGTTCTGGCTGTCAGTGGACGTTTAGATAATGGCCAGATTGGACATCTTTATTCACGTCATTTATGGACTGTTTTTGGATGTCAACGGACGTCCAGATTATAGTCAGTATGAACGTCTTTTCTCAACTAGTTCAGGCTGTCAGTGGACGTTTAGATTATGGCCAGATTAGACATAATTTCTCAGTGTCATTAATCGACTAATTCTGGCTGTCAATGGACGTTCAGATCACGGCCTGGACGGACGGACGGGATATCAACCTGTTTTGTATGTCCACAGACGTCGCTTGCTCAGTGGGTTGTTTCTGACCATGTCCATCCCTTTATGGCCACCATGTACTAGAGATGCGTGGTTGGCGGTTACAGCTGCGGACTCTGCGAATAAACCGCGGATTGGGCGGATGACGTGACGGAAAAAAATATTTTAATTAAATTCGGGCGGGTGGCGGGCGGTTGAACCAAATAATGTGCCAAAATGCGTTTTCTATTAGGCTACAATGAAAATATTGTACAGTAGCCTATCAGATAAGGTCAGTGTGAAGAGGTTCAGTGTGTGTGGAAGAAAGAAGACAGGGTCAGCGTGACTGGGACTCGCGTTTATTCAGAAAAACAAAAAGAAACAAAAAGAAACGAGGCACACAGTAGCGCATTCGCCGCGTTTCCACGGTAACACAGCATAAACAAAACACGCGATCCAACACTTGCTTCTCAGTCTCGGTTGCAGTAGCCGTGTGCGAAGTCCCAGTCCAACTCTCTCTCTCGCTCTCTCATTCTCTCATTCTCATTGTGATGCGGTTGCGGATGAAATAATAGCCCATCTGCGCATCTCTACCATGTACCCATCCTCTGATGGCTACTTCCAGCAGGATAATGCACCATGTCACAAAGCTCGAATCATTTCAAATTGGTTTCTTGAACATGACAATGAGTTCACTGTACTAAAATGGCCCCCAGTCACCAGATCTCAATCCAATAGAGCATCTTTGGGATGTGGTGGAACGGGAGCTTCGTGCCCTGGATGTGCATCCCACAAATCTCCATCAACTGCAAGATGCTATCCTATCAATATGGGCCAACATTTCTAAAGAATGCTTTCAGCACCTTGTTGAATCAATGCCACGTAGAATTAAGGCAGTTCTGAAGGCGAAAGGGGTCAAACACAGTATTAGTATGGTGTTCCTAATAATCCTTTAGGTGAGTGTAATGATGATGTGTGTGAGGTCTTTCTTTTATCCCACTTTAATATGTCAACTACTGTATAAGTAAAATTTTAAACATTGTGACTGGACCAGCCTGACACAACAATTTCAGCTCAACCGAAGTTGAGTGAGGTGGTGAAAATTGCAATTACAGTAATTTACAGAATGAGAGTTTAATTGGACACACAATCATTGACATCACCAACAAAAGATATGGGGAGTTTTTTTATTTTGTTCTGACTATGCAAGATTACATGGTTAGTATTTTTTTTTTTTATTTGCATTGATCTGTTTTATTTTCATCTGAATCACCCGTCCATTGAAAATTACGTTCTTTTAAGTATCTTAGAGTAGCATGAACTGTAGTACATGAATATTCAGCACCATGGTACATATTAAAGCACCAGACCTGGCATCATATTCCATGATATGGTCATTTGGTTAGTGTATTAAAATCCCCCTGTGGTGAAACTTTTAATGTTGTTTATGTCTATGTGGGGATTTAAATATGCTTTAAGACAAACCGTGTGTAAATTCATAAGTCGACAGCATTGCTGAGAATTTTCTCCTTTAAACTGCAGTGAACCAAAGACAGTCTCAAAAACACGGTGTGAAATCGCTGGTGTTTCTGACGTCACAAACAACCTTGTAACCAATTAGATCAACGTGTGATCGTCAACCAGTGGATCTCTGAGTGAGTGAGTGGAGGCGGGGCTCATTTGCATATTCATAGAACCACGTAAACTAAATGAGGCAAGGGTGTCGAGTTACATTCAAGATATTTTAAGACATTTTCTTTGAAAAACATTTAAATGTGTAATTTTGGTGATCAAAGATGAGATTTAAGGGATACAATTATTGACTACAGGGGAACTTTAAATACAGCCTGGGTTGGTATTAATAGGATATTGAACTAGGATTAATAGGATATGCATGAAATGATCAAGTGTATGCCTTCAAAGCAATGTAAGTTGTTTTGGAAAAAAGCGCCTGCCAAATGCATACATGTGAATGCCAATTAACTGTAAAAATGTACAACTTTTCAATGATCAGACTTTGTTTCTCTTCCTTACAGCGTTTATAAAATCTGACCTGCGGCGACAGAAGGCCAACCAAAAGTCTCAGACAGAGGTGAACACTGTAAGTATGTTATAACTGGACTTTAGCAGAAGAAATGCAGTATTTAAACTTTAATTTAACACACAAAAAAAAAAAAAAACAGTGAAAGCTGAAACCTGTCTGATCTGCTTGAAGAAGCCCATATGATCAGATTCCTCTCTATGATCTGATGCTCTGTATGAAAAAGAAAAGGTGCAGCTCATCCAAGAGGTTATGTCAAGGATTGATGGTATAAAACATAATATGGGTTTTAATGAAATTTTATGTTGACTTTAAGCTCATAGAATATCCATTAGAAGAGATTGTCCTGTACCAAACCAGGAATGCTGTCATGCTGTTAGCATTATGATTGATAGGGTGTCTGAAATACGCATTAAACGCTGAGAACTCATGTACAGCATATCTTCCTAGAATAACACACTATTAAAAGGGTCGTTGATTATGATTTCACTTTTCTAACTGTAGCTAGTGTGTAATATTGCTGTTTGAGCATAAACAACATCTGCAAAGTTACAACGCTCAATGTTCAAAGCAAAGCTTTTAAAGAAATAGTTTAAGGACTACAACAAACGGCTGGTAGGGACTACAAGACATTCCTCCCGGGTTAGTGACATCACTAACCCTAAAATTTACATTAAAATGTGCATAAACCCGCCCCCGGGACACGCAGTCCATGTTGAGAAGAGGAAGAGTTGTTATAGTCGAGCACATTTGTTAGTCTGCAGCTCAAGCTGCTGCATCCGTCTTTTCACATGCAATACAGTACGTAACACAAATGCAATAGCATGTCACTCTGTGTGCATCTCACAACAGTTCCAGACGAGCCATTTTATAGATTATCATGACAGAATATGCTAATCAAAGACTTGAAGATAGTTAACTCCACATCAGCTACATAAATTCATCAACTAACCATTCAGAGACGTCCTGTTGCATTCTACATGTTGTCACTTTTTTTTTAGTCTCTCCATCATTGCCCGACTCCAGTTTAAACATAAAAGGCAGAACAGTTTCTGACATGTTAGTGTGTCTGCGTGAGGTAATCGGAGCTGCTAACACACACCAGCTCTTGAAGCATCAGCTCATTTGCATTTAAAGGGACATACGAGACAACGCGTTTTTACTGACCCTCAAAAAGGGACAATTTGAACATGCTGTAAACAATTACACATTCTTCAAAAACTTCACATACACACTCGGCAACAGAGATTTGTTTTACATATTGTAAAAAGGGGCATAATACCACCCCTTTAAACCAAAAATAATTTTAAGCTCTTCATTCGGTTAAATGAACTCTAAAGGCAGTTGTGGTCAGAGAATCTACAGTAGGAGTTTTATTTTGGATGCGATTAATCGTTACCCAGCACAAAATAATATTAAACCTTTTTTATTTAACTTTGAAATGGATTTCTGGGTGTTTTTACTAACGTTACTCAAGATCTTGAATACAGACACATCATACACAATACACGTCAACGTAAGACTGACACTGTTACAAAACCTAGTGAGGGTCAAAGACAGGCTTCTACCGCAACATCTGGTACAGAAAGCCTTCAGAATAATGAATAATGAGTTCATTATTCTTGGCTCTTGGTGAGTAGCTGTCTATAAAGGTTACACTTCTTGAATAGAGTCAAATACACAAAACAGGATGAAAAAAAGACATGTAAACCAGTGAACAGAACTAAAAACCCAACATGGCCATCTGGTGGTTATATAGGGAGTGGTGTGGTGTAGTGGTCATGGCTGGTGATGAGAAGGTTGCTGGTTTGATCCAATAGACATCGGGGCAATTTTTTCTTAAATATATACAATTGCTCTTCTCAACTAATGGGTCACGACCTCTCTGGGTCTGTTCTGATTGGTTATAGACAACTGGAGAAAACTATGCTAAATTAATACAATACTGTATCTTAACCATAAAATTGTACACGAGACATAGTGATGGTAAAAAAACCTCGCTGAACTTTTGTGATATAAATAATACGAAGTGGGAGAAAAAAAAATATTTCAGTTTATTTGCAAGCGACTGCAAAGTTTTGGAGTGAAAGCAGTAGTTTCGGGAGTGAACCGAATGTTTTGAGAGCGAACACAAAGTTTATCTGGGAACACAATGCTTTTGCAAAAGAACACAAAGTTACTCAGAACAAGGCAATACTTTTAAATAAACAGTTGTATCGGATTGAAACAATTGAATAAAGCTCTCCCTCTTTCCAAGAAAATGGTACATTTTCAGATTAGATCAGGATCCAGGATGTCCCAAACTGCGACCCGTGATAGTTCCTGTTGGCCAGTTCCTGCAGTTGTTCTTCAGTGTTGTGATGGAGTGACGATCAGGTCTGACAGCGGAGGAGAAAGAGCCGCGACGGGATGGGATGACCGTAAAGTGTCTCTGTTATGCTATTTTAAAGGGCCCCTATTATGATATTTTAAAGTTTCCAAATGTTGTTTTGGAGTCTCCTACAACAGGTTTGCATGCATCAAACATCAAAAAATGGTTTCATTTTCTCATAATATACATTTGCATATCACCAGATTTGCAATGATTCTCAAACTTCACCGTAAACTAAACACAGTAACGAACAATGGCGTTGATTTTACCATATCAATCCGAGCGCAAGTCCGGTGATGAAACACTAGAAGAACCACTAGAAGAACCATTCATTCAACCCGAACCTCCATCGCAGGACGACTCGAGCAGGACGCTTCAGTGATTCACTACTCAGCTTGATGTACATTATGAGATGTTGCTATTCCTCACCATCAGCATTAACAAGTGCATGTCCATCAACCGATTATTTTACTTGTACTAATTTATTTACAGAGTATGTTTCTAATATATTGCGGTGAACACGTGGAAACTGTATCAATAACAGCACATGTAGTCTATGCAATGTATACATTAGCCGAGCTCTAGCGTGAATGACTGATGTAACATAAACATTGGTAAAACAAATCTTGCTCCATGCTTAATCTTCCTCAAAGTAGTGAGAGCGACAGACAATCTGCATTGATAGACAGTTTTATGTAATAGTGGCCCACAGCTGATCAGCTGACTCCGATATTTGAGACGCAGTCGTCAGTAAAATAAAGGTAACAGGACAAGTTTATGATTATACTGCTGTAGTATCATGGTAAAGTTTAATTTTAACCACAGATTCTTCACACGCTCGTCCTTGGGCAGTGGAAACAAAATGTCTTTACCGTCACATTGTCACACAGCGTCTCCTCAACATGATCTCTCCAGTATCACAGGATCAGCCGCCGGTCTGAGGTTTAAGTTTCCCTGCTGCGCCCGCAATAAGTGGCGGACTAATGCTAATGTTTCGTCCTGATGTCACTACGAAACGGCTTATGACTCGTTTGAAAAACAATTAATTTCATTGACTCAGAGTCGACTCTTAGTTTTGAAAGACAGTAACTTTATATACGGTGCACTTTCAGATTTAAAACTTTGCAGGATGTTTTCATTCACTTAGAGCTACAGTGAAGAAAATAAGTATTTGAACACCCTACTATTTTGCAAGTTCTCCCACTTAGAAATCATGGAGAGGTCTGAAATTTTCATTGTAGGTGCATGTCCACTGTGAGAGACATAATCTAAAAAAAGAAATCCAGAAATCACAATGTATGATTTTTTAACTATTTATTTGTAAGTTACAGCTGCAAATAAGTATTTGAACACCTGTCTATCAGCTAGAATTCTGACCCTCAAAGACCTGTTAGTCTGCCTTTAAAATGTCCACCTCCACTCCATTTATTATCCTAAATTAGAGATGCACCTGTTTGAGGTCGTTAGCTGCATAAAGACCCCTGTCCACCCCATACAATCAGTAAGAATCCAACTACTAACATGGCCAAGACCAAAGAGATGTCCAAAGACACTAGAGACAAAATTGAACACCTCCACAAGGCTGGAAAGGGCTACGGGGAAATTGCCAAGCAGCTTGGTGAAAAAAGGTCCACTGTTGGAGCAATCATTAGAAAATGGAAGAAGCTAAACATGACTGTCAATCTCCCTCGGACTGGGGCTCCATGCAAGATCTCACCTCGTGGGGTCTCAATGATTCTAAGAAAGGTGAGAAATCAGCCCAGAACTACACGGGAGGAGCTGGTCAATGACCTGAAAAGAGTTGGGACCACCGTTTCCAAGGTTACTGTTGGTAATACACTAAGACGTCATGGTTTGAAATCATGCATGGCACGGAAGGTTCCCCTGCTTAAACCAGCACATGTCAAGGCCCGTCTTAAGTTTGCCAATGACCATTTGGATGATCCAGAGGAGTCATGGGAGAAAGTCATGTGGTCAGATGAGACCAAAATAGAACTTTTTGGTCATAATTCCACTAACCGTGTTTGGAGGAAGAAGAATGATGAGAACCATCCTAAGAACACCATCCCTACTGTGAAGCATGGGGGTGGTAGCATCATGCTTTGGGGGTGTTTTTCTGCACATGGGACAGGGCGACTGCACTGTATTAAGGAGAGGATGACCGGGGCCATGTATTGTGTATACATTCTATGTTCTTCCGGTGTGAGAACGCTAGGCGCGCTTGTGCTGCCGCTTCACGCTGGTACCTGTTTGTCTGCTGTTGTATCCTACGTGTGTTTTTTGGATGTTTTTTCTTGGACTACGTTTTTCCTTGTTTGTTTCTTTGTTTTGTTTTGTTTTTTCTCTGGAATCGATCCTCCTGGATTATTCACTGAATCTTCTTACACAATCAACACTTGGATTATTCACTGGACTATTTTTACACGCTCTATAGCTTCGTGATCCTGTCACACTGATCGGCTACGAGCCCTCTCCATTTCGCATCCTAATCCCTCGCGACATCTGATACTGTGAGTCTCCCCTCTCTTTATCATTTTGTGGTGTCAATCCTTGGTATGGTTGGGTAGCCTTCCCTTCTGTGGATTGTGTGGATTGTGGGTCTGATACGGTTCTGGCTAACGTAGGTAAACTGATTAATTGTTGTGCAGGTCATCGCTTTGGTCATTACTGGTCATGTCGTCACGTGTCCGATTGCAGGCTTTGTTCTTTGGTCTTTTTTGGTTTGTGCTGTCTTTGAATGACGGTAATCAAACTTGTTCCCCCGAGATGGCTTTACAAATTTCTGGAGCCCATCTCAGAACATATAAAGGATCGTTTCGTTTGGCTTCAGACACCTACAAATGGTGTGAACAACTTGGAGTGTTACGCTGGCCGCGCTATATACACAGGTCGCGGAAGAAACTTCACAACTATTACTATTACCCGTCTTCTAACAACATTCCGGTTGTCTGTACTAACACCCGTGCACTGGATAGAACACAGCTGGGAAATCGATCCATTAACTTTGGAAATTTGAGATCATTGCGTTTCGATCCTGAACTCGGAGCCTGCAGACGCGCATCTTCAGACCTCCGATGTGCGCTGTTGAACACACGCTCTCTAACTGATAAAGCATCAGTGTTGAATGACATAATCACTGACACAAACCTGGACATGCTACTGTTGACTGAAACCTGGCAGGTTCCTAACGACTTCTTCAACCTGAACCTCCTAACTCCGCCTGGGTACATCTACTTCTCTCAACCGCGTCTTCATCGTAGAGGTGGAGGGCTGGCTGTAGTCTGCCGTGAGACAATTAAAACTTCCAGGATCGAGTTTCACGATGTTTCAGCATTTGAATACCTAGCGCTGAAAATGACTGGCCAAACACCACTGGCTGTAATCTTGATTTACCGACCTCCAAAATTCCACTCTGACCTTTTCTCTGAGATTAGTGCATTACTTACGCTTGGCTGTGGTAGTTATTCTTCTGTTATTCTGCTTGGTGACTTTAATATACATGAAAATACTACACAATGTAATGAATTGATGTCTGTACTGGACTGTTTCAACCTAACTCAACATGTAACTTTTGCCACCCACTCCAGGGGTCATATACTGGATCTCATATGTACTTCTGGCTTAAATAATATTTGTGTTAGTGGTTTGGATTTTGCATTTTCTGATCATAAGCTCATAAGCTTCAGTTGCAGTTTCCCAATTGCTATATCACCACTGAAGAAAACGCTGACTTATCATAAAATCAACTCTGTGAATCCATCTTCTTTCTCTGCTTCAATAAGGGATTCTACCTTGTCTGCTTCAATAAGGGATTCTACCTTGTCTGAATGTCTACTATCTAACTGTCCGTCAGAGATCTGCTGTACATACAACAATGCTTTGTCTCAAATACTTGATAGTCATGCTCCTGTTAAAACTAGACTTGTTCCATCTACTCGTGCTTCACCTTGGTTCACTTCTGAACTAAGAACGTTAAAAACTGAGGGTCGCCGCCTGGAGAGACTATATAGGAAAACTGGACTTATCGTGCACTCTTTGGCGTTCAAAGAACACTTGCTTAAGTACCGTACAGCCCTTAATGATGCAAGATCCTCTTATTTTACCTCTACAATTAGAAAATCCAAATGCAGGCCCAGATCACTATTTGCAATGATCAACAAACTCAAAAATCCACCACAACATGTTATTTCGGGCTCTGTGGGGCTTGTGAATGACTTTTCTCAATTCTTCTCTGATAAATTGAAGTCAATTACTACATCTATTACCACAAACACTCCTCATACAAGTGACTCAAATGTTCATTTAAGGTTAGCTGGTTCCGCTCACTTAACAAACTCCCTTTCTGCTTTCACTTTAACTACTCCTGCTGCCATAAGTGATTTAATTGTGAAGTCAAATTCCACATCTTGCCAGCTTGATCCTACCCCTACTGCTTTGCTTAAGTTGTGTGTGCCCGAGGTTGCTCCCTTCATAACACATATGATAAACTGTAGTTTGACATCTGGCGTTGTTCCGACCGAATTAAAAATGGCTGCGGTTACCCCGATTCTTAAAAAACCAGGCCTTGACCACCTAAATATGGACAACTACAGACCAATATCAAATTTAACATTCTTGAGCAAAGTCCTTGAAAGGGTTGTTGCTTCACATTTACGAACTCACTTGGATGCTAATGGTCTTTTTGAACCTTTTCAGTCTGGATTTCGCCCAACACATAGCACTGAAACTGCCCTTCTTCGGGTGGTCAACGACATTCTTTTGTCCATGGATTCAGGGCTGATAAACATTCTGATGCTTCTTGACTTAAGTGCTGCATTTGATACAGTTTGCCATGAAATATTGATCTCTAGGCTCTCTGATATTGGCATCACCGGCTCTGCTCTTTCCTGGCTCATTTCATACATTAGTGACAGAAAGTATTATATCACTATACAAGGGTTTAGATCTGCCACTGCCTCACTTACACAGGGTGTTCCTCAAGGTTCGGTTCTTGGCCCACTATTGTTTATCATTTACATCTATCCACTCGGTGACATCATACGCAGGCATGGACTTAAATTCCATTGCTATGCTGATGATATTCAAATATATCTCACCACCAGCTCTGATAGGCCATCTCTGCCTGACTCACTCACTGCATGTATCAGGGACATCAAGCAGTGGATGTCACTGAATTTCCTAAAACTAAATGACAAGAAAACCGAGATATTAGTGATTGGGTCTATTGCCTCAGTCAAAAGGATGGACCAGTCCTTTGAAATTGATGGAATTCATATTAAGCCCTCGCAATCGATTCGTAACCTTGGTGTCTTATTCGACCAAAGTCTATCATTTGGCTCTCATATTTCTTCTCTTGTTAAAAACTCCTTTTTCCATCTTCGCAATATTGCTCGTTTACGATCTTCTCTCACTTTGGCTGATGCTGAAATCTTAATTCATGCATTAATCACATCACGCCTGGACTATTGTAATGCCTTATTTCTGGGTCTTCCCAAAAAACTCATTGCTAGGTTACAGTATGTTCAAAACTCTGCAGCGAGAGTTCTCTCCCCTACTAGGCGCTCTGCCCACATCACTCCTCTGCTTCACGAACTTCATTGGCTACCTGTGGCATCACGTATACACTTTAAGGTATTGCTTTTAACGTTCAAAGCTTTAAATGGTCTTGCTCCACAATATTTGTCTGACCTACTCCACCCTTACCATCCAACGCGGTCCCTTAGATCAGCTGAACTTGGTCTACTGTCCATCTTTCGTTTCCGGCTGTCTACAGTAGGTGGAAGGTCTTTTTAAGTATTAATGCTCCTCAACTATGGAACTCGCTACCTCTTACACTACGTAATACCTCATCTGTGGTAACATTCAAGACCCAGTTAAAAACATATCTTTTTAACATGCATTATGGATAATGTGATTATATATATCCTATGTGGCTGTAATGTATATTTGGGTGTTTAATGTATTGTATGTACAATGTAAAGCGACCTTGAGCCTCTGGAAAGGCGCTATATAAATAAAACTTCTTCTTCTTCTTCTTGTGAGATTTTGGGGAACAACCTCCTTCCCTCAGTTAGAGCATTGAAGATGGGTCGAGGCTGGGTCTTCCAACATGACAATGACCCGAAGCACACAGCCAGAATAACCAAGGAGTGGCTCTGTAAGAAGCATATCAAGGTTCTGGCGTGGCCTAGCCAGTCTCCAGACCTAAACCCAATAGAGAATCTTTGGAGGGAGCTCAAACTCCGTGTTTCTCAGCGACAGCCAAGAAACCTGACTGATCTAGAGAAGATCTGTGTGGAGGAGTGGGCCAAAATCCCTCCTGCAGTGTGTGCAAACCTGGTGAAAAACTACAGGAAACGTTTGACCTCTGTAATTGCAAACAAAGGCTACTGTACCAATTATTTTCTCAGGAGTTCAAATACTTATTTGCAGCTGTATCTTACAAATAAAGAGTTAAAAAATCATACATTGTGATTTCTGGATTTTTTTTTTTAGATTATGTCTCTCACAGTGGACATGCACCTACGGTGACAATTTCAGACCCCTCCATGATTTCTAAGTGGGAGAACTTGCAAAATAGCAGGGTGTTCAAATACTTATTTTCTTCACTGTATGCACATCTGAATTTCAGCTCTGGATCTTCCTCAGCTCTTGATACACAGTGATACGATTGAGGGCGTTGGTTTTTTCATGTCAATTCCAGGACACGCCTCATCCTTCATCCTGCATGTGAAGTGATTTCGCACTCGAGAAAACAACGTCTTCTCGACATAAACAACACAAACCGAACTCTTCCAGTTTCAGATACAACTACAGTGTTTGAGGGCGGAGCATAGCAGATGTTGTTCACAGGCAGCCAATGAAGACCACAGGCTGGCATTATGCAAATTAGTTACATTATGTAGGTATGTAACAGGAAGATTGAATTACTGACGACTCGTTTCAGGCAGTTCAGAATCACTTCTTTCTTTTAGGAGACAAAAACGTCTCAGGTTACGACTGTAACCTATGTTCCCTGAGAACAGGGAACGAGACACTGCGTCAAGCGCTATGGGGAACGCCTTCGCGTGAACCGGTGTCTGAAATGCTTGTCTAATCACGGCAATCCTATTGGCCTGCGACAGCCTATGACATCATCACTAGTGCGACCCGGAAGTATAAAGGGGAGCCTGGAGAACATGTCAACAGCTTATCGTCTGAAGGGACAGTTCAGCAGGCATCCCGAGGCATGGCGACGAGACGCAGTGTCTCGTTCCCTGTTCTCAGGGAACATAGGTTACAGTCGTAACCTGAGACGTTCCCTTTCGAAGGGAACTCGAACTGCGTAAAGCGCTATGGGGAACGAGATACCCACTATGCCTTGCTGAGGGGAGTGCATGCCAAATCATGGCTGTGACAAAAACGTCAAAAACCGGCAGTTTCACTGAAATGCCAAAAACACTCCCCCTTCGGGTCACATACAGGCTGTCAGTGACAGTATTCCCTACGGCCACTGCCCAAGCTATAAGCCTCAAAGAGGCCTCCGATACAATGGAGGCCTACCAAGGCCGCTCAAAGGCTCTTGAACCAACAACTTCCGTGGAAGGGGTTCCTTTAAAGGAATATGGCCAGGGGCTCCAAGGAGTCCCGTCCAGTCACTTTCTGAGGGGGACATGAAATCAACCCCACCTACCACCAGGGAGGCTGACCTGGTCTAATTAATAACCTAGTCTTGCCAACAACCTGTCTGTTTCCTGAACAGAGTCTCTACATATTTTGCCTCACTTGTGGAGGCATCCGTTAGGGAGAACTGCAGATAGTGGCAATAAACACTCACAGACCGGATCATCGAGACAGGCATCCTGGAGAGTAGAACTCAGCATAGCGCTTTCTAACCCTTGCAAATGAGGGGAGTGACTCTACTCGATCCTGGATCTACACAGTGCTTCAGAGCCCTGTGGAGGGTGGGCACTCTGAAAGGGACCCTAATGAGGGGAGCGCCTCCAGCTCTAATGTTCACATTGCCAACAGGCAGTGTACTCAGCAGAAGTGCTATCGACCCATTAAGCAAGGGGAGTACAATCTTACACTACCGGTCTATCGAGGAGGCCTACTTTAAGGCCTACAGCTCCGATAGTCACGGGTGTCAGCCCGGGCATTGCTTGTTCTTTTAAACAGCGTCTCTAAGACGGGCATCCTGGAGAGTAGAACTCAGCATAGCGCTTTCTGTGGAGGCTGGGCACTCTGAAAGGGACCCTAATAAGGGGAGCGCCTCCAGCTCTAACATTTACATTGCCCACAGGCAGTGTACTTAGCAGAAGTGCTATCGACCCTTTAAAGTAAGGGGAGTACAACTGGAGAGTAGGACTCAGCATAGCGCTTTATAACCCTTGCAAACGAGGGGAGTTACTCTACTCGATCCTTGATCTACACAGAGCTTCAGAGCCCTGTGGAGGCTGGGCACTCTGAAAGGGACCCTAATAAGGGGAGCGCCTCTAGCTCTAACATTTACATTGCCCACAGGCAGTGTACTCAGCAGAAGTGCTATCGACCCTTTAAAGTAAGGGGAGTACAACTGGAGAGTAGGACTCAGCATAGCGCTTTATAACCCTTGCAAACGAGGGGAGTTACTCTACTCGATCCTTGATCTACACAGAGCTTAGAGCCCTGTTACATTGGCAGAGGCACAGGGAGTGTACTCAGCAGAAGTGCTATCGACCCTTTAGAGGAAGGGGAGTACAATATTACTCTACCGGACTATCGGGGAGGCCTACTGTAAGGCCTACAGCTTCGAAAGTCACGGGCGTCAGCCCAGGCAGTGCTTCGGCTCTAAGGGAGCATACTCAACCATCCCAGGTGGGAGGGAGTAGCCAATCTGTCTCTACCTGAGCCTGGGTGGTGAAGGGTGATATCATACGAGCTATGGGTAGCTAAGTACTCTAATAAAGACCCTAACAAGGGGAGTACTATCAGCATGACCCTGAGGAATGTATCAGGGTCGAGGCCAGTTATCTTGTATTTCTTACAGGACAGATTTACATTCTCTACTAAACCCAAGGAAATGGAGGCCACAATAAGTGGCCAACGACATTCAACCTTATAACTTGAATTAATCTTTCAAGGGGCTCAGCGGAAAAAATCTAATTTACAGCCTAGCTGGATAACTCGCTACCATATTCAGCTCTGAAGGGCAGAGGCCTGAGCATACTGCTTCTTACTTTCTAGAGAGAAAAAAGGATGACTCTCGAAGGAGAGGAGGCCTGACACATAGCATAGCCAGTTTTTATACACAGCAGAGCACTCTTTGCTGGATCAGAGGATGTTATTTTAACAACACATCCTCATCCCGCAGCTCACTCTCGCGAGTCTCTGAAGAGCATGAAAGATTAACAACTCTCTCAACGTCCTCAGCGAACTCCCTCTGAAAAGCCCACGATTCCAGTCTCTGCTCTGCCTCAGCGCGAGCATGACCTGAATCGCCTGGTACAGATGTCTGTCGCGCTTCCCTCGAGAAGAGGGCAGACGAGAGTGGAGTTTTCTCAGGGAAAAAACTCAGTGGCACATGCAGATCCCTCAGGAACTGATCGTGTATGCTCTGCCAAACAATAAACACACAAGTTGTGTGTTATCAAGTATCAATCTCTTAGACACGGATGCACACACTTCTTGAAGAGTTTTTAACAAGCCATGATTACCTTTTGAAGTTTCAGGTTGAAGCTTTTCAAACAAAACAGTCCCTGAAGAAGAAAAAGCTGTTGACATGTTCTCCAGGCTCCCCTTTATACTTCCGGGTCGCACTAGTGATGATGTCATAGGCTGTCGCAGGCCAATAGGATTGCCGTGATTACATTTCAGACACCGGTTCACGCGAAGGCGTTCCCCATAGCGCTTTACGCAGTTCGAGTTCCCTTCGAAAGGGAACTTTATTTGTTGTGCACCTTGATCTTTAAAACTTTGTATTTGAAACGTTTACATTCACAAACAGCTATGCTGCATGAAAGGTAATATTTGTATTACCTTAAGGGGCACTTAAGGATAAACGCACGAGAGAGAATCAGGTGAAAGAAAAGAGCTGTTAAAACCATAAAAACGTCCATAAACAACTGTTTTATTACATATTTATTTAGAGAAAGCCAATATGTTACAAACATACATAGAGTAGGCTAAAGTTTGTTTGAAACATAAATAAAAGGTCCTATAAAAATAATAAAATATGTAAATCAAAATCATAATACCTACACACACAGGTCTCCAAAAAAATAATAAAAAGCATATCAGATTCAGCCTAAAACAAACTAGATAAAACAAGCAAATTAAATTTTCTTCAACTTTTGCCAAACAAACATGAGTTTTTTTGGGCAAGATGTGAGTCTGTGAATAATGTCAGCAACTTCACACATGCATACAGTAGTTAGCGTGACACTACACTATAGAGAAAACCTCCACTGCTTGATTGCTTGTATCCCGCAAAATGTGAACATATTATATAACATCCACACAGCTCTAATCTGATAAATGTGACATGGCATGAAGTTATTACCGAATGAAACAGTGTTGTCAAATAAGTTTGACTTGACATTACTTTTCCTTGTTATTTCTAGTAATTTCTGTGCATTTTTATGTTGTAGATTTCATTAAAATTATATTAGGGTTCCTTACTGAGGTAGTGATGGATGGTTAAATTTACTGTTTCTTTTTTTGTTTTTTTTGTTCAGGACTCATCCATGCATTCCCAAGAAGGAAAATCGTTGCCAGTTACCGTAAAAGAGTTAAGATGTAAGGACGGAAACGTCATCATATCCATCAATCCTCCTAAAATCTACAACCAGTGTCCTGAATAATGACAGCTCAGGTTTAATCGCACAAGTGAACGTTTTCTTCCTTCATTTTGCCAATAACCTGTTGTTGTTCCTGCAGTGTTTAAACTGGCCAGTAGTCAGCGCTCACACATTAAATGCCACAACAGTCAGTGGGAATCATTCATCAAACACAATTTTGCAAAATACATTTTTTGTAGATTCAATTCACACAAGTTGCTATGAACAATTAAAGGAGAACTCCGGGCAATTTTTAAGTTAATCTTGATCGTTAGACCTTTGTGAGTACTGTCTATAGAAAAAAAAACGAACCGGATTGGTGCTTGCGACGCGGAGCTGCGACCGCGAATGCCCAGAGCTCCCACTCAGCTAAAACAGCAGCTCTGGGGGCATAACATAAAGAGCGTTTTTGTGCCTCTTAACAGACAAAAAATGCAATTAAAATGTCTGTCTAACATGAACAGGGACCTTACCTGTGAACAAGATGCGTTTAGCAACTTAGCCATGGTTTAAATTCACCTAAATAGTGTTTTAGACAGCAAGCTGTAGTCTCGCGCTGAAGTCTCGCTCCTCCCACCTGGACACTATTGACCTTTCCCGGCTACAACTGAGATCACGGGACTTCAGCGCGAGTCCAGGTGGGAGGAGCGAGACTTCAGCGCGAGTCCAGGTGGGAGGAGCGAGACTTCAGCGCGAGACTACAGCTTTCCGTCTAAAACACTATTTAAACCATGGCTAAGTTGCTAAACGCATCTTGTTCACAGGTAAGGCCCCTGTTCATGTTGGACAGACATTTTAATTGCATTTTGTGTCTGTTAAGAGGCACAAAAACGCTCTTTATGTTATGCCCCCATTGCTGCCGTTTTAGCTGAGTGGGAGCTTTGGGCATTCGCGGTCGCAGCTCCGCGTAGCAAGCACCAATCCGGTTAATTTTTTTTTTCTATAGACAGCACTCACAAAGATATAACGATCAAGATTAGCTTAAAAATTGCCCGGAGTTCTCCTTTAACATGAAACATTTTATTGTTCTGCTTATAAATGAGGCTCAATATGTTTTAATGGGTTGGGAAACAGTGCACATCTGAAGGAAATAATACATTATTTATCGGCTTTAATATATAGTCAAAATTCTTACCAGGCCGATAACAATAACATTAAAAATACACATATGTCGGCGATACCGATATGGTGGCTGACAGGGGCATTTCTAGGATCTTCATTTTAGGGGGGGCTAAGCCACCAATGAGGGTATGATTAAAAAAAAAAAAAAAAAAAAAAAAGGTATGCAATGGCAGGGTTTTATATATATATATATATATTCCCCGAGAAACTTTTGATTTCTCTGAATTATTATGTGCATTTTAAGATGTTTTGAAGGCAAAAAAAAAATGGATAACAACAGCTTTAAAACCATGTCAGTGGGCAGCTGACTATTTTTCTCTCCTCATCAGCATCACACTCTTTTTCTCTTTGTTTTTCTCTTGTCCCGTCTCTTCCCCTCCTAAAGCTGAGCTTTGATATAGGCTTTTCATTTTTGTCTGTCAGTGAAGAAAGTAAACACAGGGTCAACTGATAGGTTGAATGAATCATTTTCTCAGACGTGTTCATTTACTTAACGCTACTAGGAAAGCTAGGTAACTAAGTTTATTAAATTAATTCACATTAAAGGCAACACATTCATTATTGATCTTATGCCTAATACAGGGCTTTATAATCAAAGAGGTTCTTAAATTTGAGGTGGGTATAGTTTTTTTTTTTTAATTTAAGATAAATAAAAAAAAAATTATTTCTCTGATATGTGCATTTCAAGACGTTATAGATCTGACCTAATGTTTTTATGACTAGAAGTATTAATCTAGTATAAGTGTCTCTGAAACGGACACGTCTGATCTCTGTCTGTGTTCAGGTTGTTGATGCTGGACATCACAATATTATTATGGAAGAAGGTCGAAGTCCTCCAATAAAAGCATTAATTGAAGCCTAATTGAATGTGAGAGCATCAGTCATGTGATCAATGGAGGACGTGTGATGATCATGTCTTACATAATGCAATACTAACAGACCCGACAACCGTACAGTACACTTATCTCAGACTAAAGAAAGTATTGGTTTAAATGCAAAGGTTAATGTATGTTGTAGCAGTAATGGATGACTGATGGACGCTTTTTAATCCAATGGAAACATATAATAATGACATTTAATGACAGGGTAATATAACACAAAGTAGGCCTACATTCAGTTTAAAAAAAAAAATTAAAAAAAAAAACACATCACATGATATTTGCAACGTTTTTTCTTCCAATTCAGATTTTTTTGTTGCAGTAACCTTTTGGATTATTTTATTTCATGGTGGAATAAAAATGTTTTCATACATTATAAATCGAGGCAGTCACAGATCAGTCTATTGTCTGGGCGTGACAGACTGTCATGTGACGACTCCTTTTAACAAGATGCTTTGTACACAGTGACATCACAAAACATGATTCCTCAAGGTCAATCAAATGTATTCATTTCACAGGGCTTCAACTATCACCAAACAAGCACACTTCAGAAAGAACAGCAACACTGAAGCAAAAAAAATCAAACGTTTTACACTGTTTTTCTGCGATTTTGTCTCGCAGAACTGATGCGTCTGTAGACGTGTAGTTGCTGCGCTGATCTGTGTGTACAGGTGAAACTGGAAGAATTAGAATATTGTGCAAAAGTTATAATTTTGTGGATTATGGCTTACAGCTTATGAAAACCCCATATTCAAAATCTCAGAAAATAAGAATATTACATGAAATCAATAAAAAAACGAGAAATGCAAAAAAATGTCGGCCCTCTGAAAAGTATAATCATGCATATGTATATAGTTATATATACTAAATATATTAGTTTCACCTTTTAATTTGAATTACTGAAATACATGAACTTTTGCACGTAATCAAATTTTTCGAGTTTCACCTGTATGTTGTTCTGAATGTATGTATATGTAGTTTGTATTTTACAGTACTTGTATAGAAAAGTTTTGAACATAATACAGATAAAAGTGTTGTAAATTGAATCTCACAGACAATAATAAAGAGTGATAACTAGTTTAAACGCACTACATGGCTAAAATGCATGTCTTGTATTTTGTGCATGTTCATGATTTGCAATTTTACATGCACATGTGTCATGTGAACCTTTCCACGTGTGTTCTGCGGAAGACAGCAACAGCGACGTGACCAGTGATAAACATTCATGTACGTCTGAGGCTAAAACACTTTACATGGAAAGGCTTTACTTGGATGCCCAACTCGTCTTTCAGTAGCTGAGATCTAGACAAACAAGAAGCTCAAAAATTAGAATATCGTGCAAAAGTTATCATTTTGATGATGGTGGCTTACAGCTTATGAAAACCCCAAATTCAAAATCTCAGAAAATTTGAATATTACATGAAATCAATAAAAAAAGGATTTTAAATACAGAAATGTCGGCCCTCTGAAAAGTATAATCATGCATATGTATATAGTTATATATACACTAAATATATTAGTTTAACTTTTAATTTGAATTACTGAAACACATGAACTTTTGCATGATATTCTCATTTTTTGAGTTTTCTTCACTACATCATCAACCCATTTGTGTTTTTCCCCATTTTTATAACAGCACTATTTTTCTAATATAATAGCTTTATAAATGTACCAGTACTGTAATTGCTTTTGGATAATTAAACATTAAATAACCATATACAATTATTACACTGATTTCAATGCTGTAAAAAGGTAGTTTGGGCTTTATATGTGACCAGTTGATAGCAGGACCGGCACACACTGAACCACCGACCCGTCGCCACACGTCCCGTTACAGCCGTCCCGTGTCAGAGCCAGAGGAGTCAACAGTGGTGATGCTGGGACGTCTCTCAGTTCCTCTTCTTCTGCCGAGCTCCCATCACCTCCTGAGGCTCACCGACACACTGGAAGCCGATCAACATGCCCACGATAGAGACGCCTGGAAGCACAAGAGCAGCGGTACAAGACGACCATCATAATTACAACATTATACAGCGCTGATTATACAGGATGGCGGATTTTTTGTTGTTGTTTTTTTGCCGTGAATATTTCTCAAATATTCTATATTTTTATTATTCTATATATTATTTATTCTATATAAGTTTCTATATTTAACACAAATTACTTCAAGATTTCAGATACAAAGTACATCCATTTAGTGTCATTTTGTATGCGAGTGTGATGCCGGTCAAATGTTTGGAATAATTAAGATCGTTAATGCTTTTGATAGAAGTCTCATCAAGGCTGCATTTATGTGATAAAAAAAATAAATAGTACAAAAAGTAATATTGTGAAATATTATCAACATTAGATATACTATTTATTTCTGTGATCAAAGCTGAATGTTCAGCATCATTACTCCAGTCTTCAGTGTCACATGATCCTTCAGAAATCAGGAGAATATGATGATAAAGAAACATTTATGATTATTATCAGAGATAAAAATAGGGATTCAGGATCTTGAATAGAAACAGAAAGTAGAAGATGAATAGAAAGTTAGAAAAGAACAGCATTTCTGTCACATGACAGGAATTTGAAAACAGTAGCATCATAAAGACAATTTAATCATAAAATTAGTATTGGTTTGCATTAATAAGTGCAGTTTTTTCTTGTAAATGCACATTTGGCAGTAAAGCACTGAGCTGGAGCTGAGACGCAGATAAAACAACCTCATTTTTCTAGGGAAGTATTTTAATATTCTACTCTTATTAAACGTACCGTTGAACTGACCGACAGCTCCAGGGATTATAAAAGGAGCGCTCTTTACTTGCTTTCGCTGTAATTCTTTACCATTTGAAGAAGTTTTAGATTTTCATGAGACTCCTACTTCATACTTCAGTACAGAAAGTGTCAAACTGTGACAAAAATTTATTTCTTGATGATATGATTTTTTATAATAGGAATTTCATAATATCTAAATATAAATTTATAAGCAAAACCTGTGAAAAAAAAAAACAATGATGGAGTGGAAATGTCTAATAAGTCAATAAGTGCTCCTCTGCCATCATATACTGGTTATAGTGGTCATTTCATAATTATTATTTTTATTCAATAAAAGTGTTGTTAGTTTTCTTACATCTTTAAACTTTTAGTTTTACAAATGGGGACTTCTATTGTTTTTGGTCATCACATAAAAACATAACTTTAAAACTGGATAATATTTAGAGCTTTGAAGTCCTTGAAAAAGTGAAAAGCACTTGAAAATTTCACTCTCAAAACGTTACACGAATCCTGAAATGTTATTAATCCTGTGGCAAATTCAAAGACTTTTTCACTGGATTTTCCATTTTTGGAGTAGTTTGTGGATTGGAACGTCTCAGATTGAGTGCAAACAAAAGAAATAAACATGAGAATACCAAAGCATTTGTGATTGCAGCAGTTTTCTGAGAGAAGTAGAGGATTATCTGACAGAAATGCAGGTGTGCCAATATTAATCATAATAATCATAAATGTATGGCAGATTGTTTCCGCCACAGAATAAAAGATTTTAAGGATAATTAAAAAAGGATAATAATAAAGCACAATTCTAACTTTATTTCTCGCAATTGTGAATTTATATCATGCAATTCTGAGATAAAAAGTCAGGATTGAGTTTTTTTTTTTTTACTCCGTGGCAGAAACAAGCTTCCATATAAATGTTTCTTGATCATCAAATCCTCATATTATCCTGATTTCTGAAGGATCATGTGACACTGAAGACTGGAGTAATGATGCTGAAAATACAGCTTTGATCACAGGAATAAATGACACTATATATATTCACAGAAACTATAAGTATCCTGATTCAAGACTGAACTAGATGTCAGAAACTCACTCGCTACGATCAGAGGTGCCATGACTCCGATGGTCAAAGGAGCCGTTTTATAGATGAATGCTTCAGACAAGAAGTGTCCGAGAGCCAGAACGAATGTCCACAGCGTGACGTGATAAAGGCTGTAATGAGGGAACGAAGTTCAGTCTCACGCACACACACACACACACACACACACACACACACACGCATACACATACACACACACACAGACATAGACAGAGACACACGAGGATCCTTACGTTCGGTTCTTTATGTCTATGGCACAAGCGCAGCGGATGATGGAGGACAGGAGGGTCCATATGCCAAAGGTTCTCGCCTGAAGACCGTTTACTGAAGAATAAGACAAATCCTCTCATTTATAGCACACATTATTTGCACGTACACAACATACTTTCTGTATGCATGTAAAGGACAGTAGATTTAAGGGTTAGTTCCCCAGAAAATTAGCCCATGATTTACTCATCCTCAACTCATCCTAGGTGTACATTCTTTCAGACCAATACAATCAGAGTCATATTAAAACATGTCCTGGCTCTTCCAAGCTTTATAATGGCAGTGAATGGAGGATGAGATTTTGAAGCCCAAAAAAAGTGCATCAATCCATCATAACAGTAATCCATACGCCTCCAGTGGGTTAATAAAGGCCTTCTGAAGTGAAGAAAAATGTTAATATTTATAACTTTATAACCTATAATCACTGGCGTTCGGTAACGTACGTGAGTCTAGTTCTGGTGGAAGAGTGACCTCTGACCCGACGTATGACCTCTGACCCGACACATGACCTCTGACCCGACGCATGACCTCTGACCCGACGCATGACCTCATCATGACCTCTGACCCGAACACAGAAGCACAGAGGATTGTGCAAAACAAAACACTGTTCACTGGTTCTGGTTTTTAAACAGAAATGTGGGAGGAGCTTGTTGTTGAGTTTGTCACTTAAGCTTCTATGTCATGAGTCGGGTCTAGGGATGTCAACGATTAATCGACGATCGATTAATTGTCGATAATACATTTAATCGATAAAACTTATCGATCATCGATTAAGCATGCGCGTGCGGCTCAACCGCGAAACATGTAAGCGAGCGCGCCAGAGTTATGTTTGGGACTATTTTACACCTTCATCATGACAATATGTTATATATCTGATTTATCTCATATTGGATGTAACTTATTTGGTTAAGAATTGACGCTAAAGCGTGATCTTTAGCATGCGCTGCTCAAACAGCAATGCACGACTAATAATGACTATTGGAACATTATAAAGAAAACAATATTGTAATAAAACATTGTGAATTATTTGGGTTTAGTAATTAGTTCAAGTTCACTTCATTCACATCATTTTGTGAAGATATAATTTGTAATATTATGTTTATTTTGTATATATGATTAATCTCATATAGGATGTGTTTCTTTGAGTTAAATAACGCGCTAGAAAAGTGCTCAATGGTTATTCATTCAGCGCGCGCCGCTCAAGCAACAATACACGACTAATAATAACGATGATTAATTTGGGACTGTCATATTACATAACATGAGAACACTATTTTATTAATCATTAAATCATTGTGAATTGATTGGGTTTAGTTGCCGTTTTCAGTGCGTTGTTCCAGGAAGAGCACGACCACAACAGGCACACATTCTGACAAGCGCATCTGAGGCGGCGTTGGTGACACGTTATATAGTCGTTTTATTTGATTATTAAATAATTAATTTAATTATCAATCACATCGAAACATTTTACAATCCTACTAGCCCTTTATTTAGATTAAAAACCATTCTCATTCATTTGGTGAGGAACAGAGCGTTTTGAGCAGCTTTTGCAGACCCTCATGCTGTTGGCCATATGACACTGCAGCGACGCATAGCGCAGTATTAGGCTAACGATTAATCGATTAATTGATCGTTAATTTAAACGACGATCGATCATGGGAATTTGTGAAAATTGACATCCGTAGTCGGGCCAGAGGTCATGTGTCGAGTCAGAGGTCACTCTTCTGCTGGAACTAGACTCGCGTACGGCCGTTACCGTGGCCATTGATTATAGATAATGAAGATTTATAGATAATATAAATTATAGATATAAAGAATATTATCTATATAAAGAATTATAGATAATATAGAAATATGGATATTTTTCTCACAAAAAAGCATGGTTTCTCTTCAGAAGGCCTTTATTAACCCCCTGTAGTCGTATGGATTACTTTTATGATGGATGGATGCACTTTTATGGGCTTCAAAAGAAAAAGGTACCATTCCCTGCCATTATGAAGCTTGGAAGAACCAGTATAACTCTGATTATATTCATCTGAAAGAAGAATGTCATATACACCTAGAATGGCTTGAGGCTGAGTAAATCACGGGATAATCTTAATTTTTGGGTGAACTATCCCTTTAACTGAAAATGTAACTGTAAAGCTGATCTGTTAAGTGCTAAAGTCAGTTAATGAAAAGAGGTGCTGATTATCGGGTGCATGCTGACCGTAATCCGGTGTGCCGGTGTAGAGTTTTTGGGACAGGAAGCTGTAATCTCTGAAGCTCTGCACTGTGTTTCCCACCGCGATCACAGACACCATGAGCAGCCAACTCCTCAACACATTCAGAAAACGGCTCATCCTTCCCTGAACACCTGCAGGAGACCACTATAGATACTATAGTAGTGAATTACTGTTAAAATTTATTTAGCACTGTATTTTCATGATGCTCTCTGGCAGGGGTTTTCAATCTTATAGATGCCACGGACCCCCAAATATGACCATCCTCGTGTGAGGGAACCCATTCTAAACACCACATTTATACACTGAAAAATGAATATTATAAAATTAGTTGCTATTAAAGGTGCCTTGTGTAATGTCCGTCAAAAAATCAATTGATACTCCACATTCCATACCAGATGGGGGCAGTATACCTCCAGAAAGTGAGTTGGTCTACTCTAGAGTAACAAACGAGAAACGGAATAGGCTATGTGCACAAGCCGTCGTGACGAACTTCCGCTATTGTCAGAAGTTGGCAAATCAGTTTCCGGTTTACGACTGCTCATCCGCATCCGCTGTAAACAAACAAGATGAGAGCTGCTGTTGTACGAAAAAAAGAGATATAATGTGCGTGACACATCTACGTTTCTAAGAACTGTAGGTTGATCTAACGCCCGTTTCAAACATACTCTGTTTGCCGTGCGTGTTGCGGTGCAGGAGCAGCGCGTGCGATAGTGCTTTCACATACGATGCGTTAGCAGCAGTGAATAACTGATCCGCGGCTGTACCACAAACACATACTTACTATTTTGATATTAAATCCAGAAGTTATGTTGCAACTTTTATTTAAAAAAAGTTGTCAGCATTGCGATTCTCTTTGTACACTGGACGTATGCGCGTTTAAACACAATTTAAACAACGTAGGGCTATTATTCCACGCATTACTTATACTTAGGCTATATTAAGTTGCTCAAGCAAGTGGTCAACTATTTAACCATGTACTTATATTAAAATCGCAAATTTTAAAACTTAAAATTGATAGCTTCTATAAAGAAGAGAAAGTAGAGAAGTCTTTTATGGTGATGCAAACGCTGAATTAAAGTGACACCAGATGTTTCGTGGTCAAAATGAACAAAGATTGACTTGAAAATGTAGTAATTTCACCATAAATGCATTTAATTATATACTACTATTTTTCACAGTCATGACATAAAAATGTGTAAAGTACACACACACACTCAGTCAGTGCACAGCTTTTTTGAATGAAATTAATGTTTTGAGCAGGTTCATATAATTTGCATATCATTTCATTTGTAATCATTATTTTTAAAACTATCAGGTATACTGTTAAATTTATATGTTAAATAATAAAATACATGGTTAAACATATTTTGGACTGGCAATTTAAGTAAAAAATGAACAGAAACAATCTTTCCACCATAAACCGTCATTTCCACCACTACACAGTTAAAAAAAAAAAAAAAAAAAAAAGAATAACCAATGATGTGGATATGTGGATCTAAATGTACTTTAAATCAAGTATTAATAGTTCATTACTTACAATATGTGTGTGACTTTAAAAAATAAACATAGACCTGAGCAAAAATGAAATGCTGTATGCAAAAATCCCAACTCATGGCATTTAGCAACTTTAAATAAAAATGTATTCAGTTCATGAAGTATTAAGATTTATTTTGTTATGATTAGGTAGCTACTGGTGTTGTTGACTGATACATAATCTTATATAATCAGTTTTACAATATTATATTGTAATAAACTACATAAATTGAAAAGTGGTGGAAATGAAAGGGCTCTTCAGAAAAAATGTTCAAAATAATAATATTCCATGGAATTCTAAAACTGCCCACTGTTATATTGTGTTAGAAGACACAGCTAGGAAGATTGTTTTAAGAGAGTGAATTTTCCATAAGCTCACAGTGCCGAAAGTGCTCCTAGTTGGAGAATCATACTCATCTTTTTACTTTTAAAAGACCGGGGTAAATCAGGAAAAACTACAACTTCAACAAGGCGACATAATGAACAACACTCGTCTCATTCGTGGAGGTGGAAAAACAAGTTCTTTGTGACATCCAATATCTATTGTATTAAAATTTAAATACAAAAGAAAAGGCATGAGAGTCGGCTGTTTTTGTCAATTCTAAGTTTTAATTTAAAATATTTGCGATTTTAATATAAGTACATGGTTAAATAGTTGACCACTTGCTTGAGCAACTTAATATAAGTATAAGTAGGCTAATGCATGGAATAATAGCCCTACGTTGTTTAAATTGTGTTTAAACGCGCATACGTCCAGTGTACAAAGAGAATCGCAATGCTGACAACTTTTTGTAAATAAAAGTTGCAACATAACTTCTGGATTTAATATCAAAATAGTAAGTATGTGTTTGTGGTACAGCCGCGGATCAGTTATTCACTGCTGCTAACGCACCATATGTGAAAGCACTATCGCACGCGCTGCTCCTGCACCGCAACACGCACGGCAAACGGAGTATGTTTGAAACGGTCGTTAGATCAACCTACAGTTCTTAGAAACGTAGATGTGTCACGCACATTATATCTCTTTTTTTCGCACAACAGCAGCTCTCATCTTGTTTGTTTACAGTGGATGCGGATGAGCAGTCGTAAACCGGAAACTGATTTGCCAACTTCTGACAATAGCGGAAGTTCGTCACAACGGCTTGTGCACATAGCCTATAGTCTCTATGCTCCGCCCTTACAGTCTATGCTCCGCCCCTACAGTCTATGCTCCGCCCCTACAGTCCATGGCTCCGCCCCTACCGTCCATGGCTCCGCCCCTCCCTTCACAAGGACCCTAGAGCCATAGCCGAAGCCGAGCCAACTCCTAATAGAGGACGTTTTGACTCCAGAGGAACGTTGGTTGATGTCAAGTGATTTTTAAATATGACATCTTCAAGCTACTCCCCTTCACCTTTACCAGTGAATATGTTCATATTCGTTTTGTTCATATTACATTTTTATTGTTAGTTTGAATTACATTAATTTGACAGACAGGATTCGCTGATGTTGACCAAGCTAGCGCCATTCAGAGCTGCATATATATAATCAGGACTTAGCTCCATACGGTACGTGACAGAGGCTGGTAGCAGAGCAATCAATTCTGTGAAAAGTAACGTTAATAGAAGGGTTGACTCTCCACAGAATAAAATGTTAATTTTATTTTTCGTGTTCGCATTTATGAGGAAAAAACAATGTTACGGACGTGACCGCTCTGAAAGCGGCACTAAAAGTAAAAGACTGAACATGAGTCTGTCACTCCAGCCGGGCTAGGGTTCTCTGTCTTGTCGTGCTGGTGCTGATGCTCAGATTCATCTAAAATAGCAAGCCTGGATGCTGTGCTAAACTCCTTGCTAGCATCACCGCAGGCGCCGGCGCCGCCAGGCTCTTTATTGAGCCGACTTTCGTCGAGCCGACTTTTGAAAAAAGTAGAGATGGTTGGAATATTACTCCTAATTAAATCCTCTCCGCTATCCTTCTCCCTTTTAGCGTTGCGTTTTGTGGCTCCGCTGCTCCACCGTTTTTTTATCCATGTAGTTTGTTTTTTCGATGTTTTTTGCAGTTTTGCCGCTATCAACAGTTCAACAGTATCAACAGTTTCTGCGGTAAGCTGACTCGTCATCACCCGACAAAGCCGAAAAACTTATCATGATACTTTTTTGTGTGTAAATAAAATATTGTTCACATACACACAATCACACACGCATTAATGAATTTGAATTTAATTTAATAATAAAAAATAAAAGGTCGAGGCCACACAGTTAGTGGGGTCTTGGAGGCCCCCTAGAGGTCGGAGGCCCCCGGGCACCGGCCCAATCGGCCCGGTGGTAAATCCGGCCTTGAGTTCGGGTGAGCCCGGGGTGCTCTCTGCACACGCAAGGTCTCTCGCTCCCTCTCCCTCTCTGCCGTGCGCACGCTACGCCGTTTGGAGCAGTCTCTGTCTCGCATGCCTGTCTGTCTCTAGATTCCAGGAGATTTTAACTAATTTGCGGTATAAATAGTCGATCACGAGTGGCTCAACAGGAAGATCTATAGATAAACTATAGCAGTTCCACTCTGTTCCACATGAGGGCGCTCACAGGACGAGTGCAGAATGAATGGAGGTCTATGGAGCTATACCCCTCAAAAAACACTTTTCTCAGGATATCATTTTTTGTCTAGTAATTTGAATGTTGTTTTCGAAAGGAGATGCAAAGAAATTACAGATTGCTGGGTGTTAGATTTTTTAGTCACTTATTTGCCAAGGTCAATGACGTCATAAAATCAGCATCCATTAGCAGAATGCTAGCGTGTTATGGGCAACAACAACTCATCCTGTAAGAAATCGAAAGGACACAAGTACTTGTTTATTCAACTTTCGACCTATAACCCATGTTGAACTTGCAAAACCTACATTCAAATCTGAGATTTCTCAACGGCAATCGGGTGAAAGAGACAAATTTAGCCGTTTAGCTCCATAGACTCCCATTCATTCTGCACTCGTACGATTGCCCCCAGTGGATCTCTGGTGGAACTACAACCAAAATTCGGTACAATAGGACTTAATAGGGAGTGGCCAGGCTCTCCGTAGACGGGCTTTGGCTGTACTTTCCACACGATTGACATCAGGTTCAAGTAGGCCCACAAGCCGTGTGAGTTATTCGTGTATTGCAGACAGTTTGGCTGGTGGTTATGTTGCCCGCATACCGCCTCCCATGGCCGAAACTGGTATTATGACACCTGTCGGGCCGGGGCTAGTAATTTAGCATGCTAATTCAGGTTGATATCTCCATAGACATCATATAGAGATAGACGTCCTATCGACTGCTACTTCCTATTGGCACGGACGAGCCGCGGCGCCGCCATCTTAAACCGGTCACCCGCTCCGCTCAGTGTAATCAGTTTGACAGGTTACAATGAGATGTCAGCGCATTTAATTAATCATATCTCACTGAATACCGAACTGATTTTCACGTGGGGTTTTTTGCTGGAAAGGTCATACATGTAGCTATGATACAGGACACATTGAATATTTTATTCACAAAATACAAACAATAGCTAGTATGGTAATGTTAAATCTTAAATCTTACTTGTGAAAAGTAATCCCCGAGCGATGGTCCGCCGATTTGAGCAGGAATATGCTGCACAGTGCTCTGGCATCTACTGCTGCTATGCAACACAATAGGAGTATGACCGGTTTAAGATGGCGGCTGCATTTCTCAGTGCCCAGCGGCCAATAGGGCGTCTATCTCACTATGATGTCTATGGATATCTCTGCAGCACTATAACTTGTCATTTTTTTAATGACATCATCACCCTTATTTCTTCTCATTCTTTTGATGCGTTTAGCTCATTTTTTGGATATTTTTACCTCAATTCTTACACATGGCACCTTTAAGTAACTTTATTATATGTTTCTATGAAATATATGAATGTAAATGTTTACTTAATTTGTATTTATTTATTTTATCTAATGTAATCTATTTAGTAGATTAATAACTGTTTTTATTATTAAATCAACATTTTTATTCATTTATTTTAATATAATAGAAAATTATTTTAAATGTATAATTTAATTTATTTAAATGAATCTAATTTACTTATTTTTTATTAAATATTATCAATACATCGTTCATGGAATGATATTTTTTCTGAAACGTTATAGTTGGACGTTCGTATAATATGTTTTTTAAATGTTACAAGTTTCAGAGCGTTCAGAGCACATTCAAAATGAACGTTCCCATAACATTTGAAGAATGATTAAATGGTACGAACAACCAAGATTTTTTTTTTTTTTTTAACGGGACGTTTTGAACGTTTAGGGACATTCAGAAATAATGTTTTAAAGGGAAACGTTCTTAGAAAATATTTTGTTCTCTAGATTTGTGTAGGCAACCATAAACAAAACTGGATCATCAATAGACATTATACATATTATTAAGAAACGACACGATTCATTAGTAACAATGTTCTTACCTTCTGCAGTCAGTATTTGAACTGTATAACTATAACATTAACTGTACTGTGTGCGTTTGATTTCTGCTTGCTTATCATCGTACCGCGACAGGTTCACAACACTCAGCTGTCATGGACATGAACATTGACCAATCAGAAACCGCGGATGACGGTTACGTCGCGTCGTACCACCACCCCATTGGGCAGTGCTTCAAAAGACCGCCCACTCCTGGGAGATCCAACCAATCACCGGCCACTATACATCTGACGATTTCTAAAGGAGGCGTGTTGAGTTTGAATTTAAGAATTATGTATTTATCACATTATATTTATTATACTCAAAAGACGTTTGGTCTATTTTATGAAAACAAAAGTTGACTTTTGAGCTGTTTGGTCATGTATATTATATATTCATTAGCAAAAAAGGTCTATCTCTTATAGATCGGAAACGTTTTAAAAGATATTGTAAGGTACTGCACAACCACATGTTTCCTAATCCCACACGTGTTGTTTTATTTTATATGTGTGAAAATAATTATGTTAAATACATAATTAAAATTACTAATTCATTTTACATTATTACTTGGTTCAATGCAGAATTAGACGTTTACAGTCTATGGTTTACTCTCTCTCTCTCTCTCTCTCTCTCTCTCGCTCTCTCTCTCTCTCTCTCTCTCTCTCTCTCTCTCTCTATATATATATATATATATACACACACACACACACATAAAATGTACAAAAATGCAACAGTCGGTTATAGGTTTACGCGCATGCGCTTAGCAATGGTTGTCAGCTCAGCTGGTTGTTATAGTAACAGGCGTCAGGGCTTGGCGTGGGCTATGGAGCTAACAGTTAATAATTACACGCAAGAACACTCACTTAACGCAAACAGGTATGTTACTAATTACATTTATTATCAAACTAATTACACTGCATTCCGAAGTCCTAATATTTTGTGTTAGACATTCAAACGCTTTTTTCTCTCTTACATCACAGTCAAGTTAGCTCGGTTAGCTAACAGCTAACGTTAGTGAACTCTCTTCTGTCACACACAACTAATCCCACCTTTTCCATTCAGTTTATAATAGTAGATGTGCTAAATAATTGTCAGATAATAACTATATGAACTTTGAAAGTTTTACTTTGGTTTAACCTTTATCTTTGATTGCTATCTAGTACCTTCGTAGTTTGCTGTCATTTGAACTAATTTAATTTGGTTATTTTTATTTTATTTTGCACGTTACTATGCTAATTTTCGCATTATTGTTGTTTTACAATGTTTTCTTATTTTGCATGATTCCTCGTCCTACACCGTGCAATACTGTAACGTTATATTGTTTGATATCAATAAAGCAGAGTAAAACTGAAAAATAAATAAATAAATTGCATAGCAGCCCTTCTCATAAAAGCTTATTGTTTTGCAGATGAGTTAAGAAGATTGGAGATGAGTGCTGTCACACACACATTGAGCTGACACACACACACACACACACACACACACACACACACACACACACACACACACACACACACACACACACACACACACACACACACACACCGAGATGCCAGCCGCTAGAGAACAGAAGGAGGAATCAGAGTCATCATCTGAAGATGAGCTAGAGTAAGTGTCTTTACTAAAGCACAATGCTTTATTGATCTTGAGATGATTATATTCCGATATTCAGTGAGCAGAACTAGTCACTACACACAAAACTACAGCAATCATCCGGCCTTGCATATAGATTTCATGAATTCACAGCTTATCTTGTCTAAATATAGCCCAGTCAGTTCTCAAATAGTAACATCCGCTCTTCAAATAGTCTAGATGTTCCACACAGGTCTGTTATCGGCAGCAGAGCTTAATTCAGGATCCTTGTCATGATTTTAAGAGTGACAAAAAGGATGAAGGTCAGTTTAGATTTAGGACTCAGGATTTACATTAGTTATCATGTGCAGGGCCTGAATTTCGTTTTGGCAATTTTTTTAATTACGTTTAGCCTATCTCCTAAATGTTTGCTCAGTCATTGTCTTTTTCAATGTGGTAATTTTGTTGTCAAGAGTTTACATAATACAAGGAAGATTGATTTTAATCTTTGAATTAAATTGAAATAAGTAGCACAAATAAACAAGTAGAATAATAAAGATACAAATTGAAAGAAATAAAGAGAAACGTTTTTGGGTAGGTCTAACACACTAGTATTCAGAAATACTACCGAAACTGAATAAAGTAATCAAATGTAAAATAACACTGGATATTCTTTTAGTCGTGACTAAATTAAATACTTAGGCTATTAATCCTGATTCCTTACAATTAAAGCTATCCTTGTTGTTTTAACAACAAAATGAATGACAGACACATATATTAGGCTGCTGTCACTTTAAGAGCTAGTGATGGATCCATTACTGTTTTCATGAAGTCATCCAATGGCGCCGTCTACGGAGAGCCTGGCCACTCCCTATTAAATCCTATTGTACCGAATTTTGGTTGTAGTTCCACCAGAGATCCACTGGGGGCAATCGCCCGAGTGCAAAATGAATGGGAGTCTATGGAGCTAGACGGATAAATGTGTCTCTTTCACCCGATTGCCGTTGAGAAATCTCAGATTTGATTGTAGTTTTTGCAAGTTCAACATGGGTTATAGGTCGAAAGTTGAACGTACGAGTACATTTCTTACAGGTTGAGTTGTTGTTGCCCATAACACGCTAGCATTCTGCTAATGATGCTGATTGGTCAGTGAAGGACCGATTACGACTAGAGATACCACTTGATGGCATCGTGGCTTCCGAAGCGGGACCAGAATGTTAAGAACTTTAGATAGTTTAACAAAAACTATTCTAGCACGAGTATTTACCTGTGTCAGCTGTGTTGTGTGTTTACCTGTGTCAGCTGTGTTGTGTATTTACCTGTGTCAGCTGTTACCTGTATCAGCTGTGTTGTGTGTGTTTACCAGTGTCAGCTGTGTTGTGTATTTACCTGTGTCAGCTGTGTTGTGTGTTTACCTGTGTCAGCTGTGTTGTGTATTTACCTGTGTCAGCTGTTACCTGTATCAGCTGTGTTGTGTGTGTTTACCTGTGTCAGCTGTGTTGTGTGTTTACCTGTGTCAGCTGTGTTGTGTATTTACCTGTGTCAGCTGTTACCTGTATCAGCTGTGTTGTGTGTGTTTACCAGTGTCAGCTGTGTTGTGTATTTACCTGTGTCAGCTGTGTTGTGTGTTTACCAGTGTCAGCTGTGTTGTGTATTTACCTGTGTCAGCTGTGTTGTGTGTTTACCTGTGTCAGCTGTGTTACCCGTGTCAGCTGTGTTACCTGTGTCAGCTGTGTCAGCTGTGTTACCTGTGTCAGCTGTGTTACCTGTGTCAGCTGTGTTACCTGTGTCAGCTGTTAGGCCTACCTGTGTCAGCTGTGTTACCTGTGTCAGCTCTGTTGTGTGTTTACCTGTGTCAGCTGTGTTACCTGTGTCAGCTATGTTACCTGTGTCAGCTCTGTTGTGTGTTTACCTGTGTCAGCTGTGTTACCTGTGTCAGCTCTGTTGTGTGTTTACCTGTGTCAGCTGTGTTGTGTGTTTACCTGTGTCAGCTGTGTCAGCTGTGTTACCTGTGTCAGCTGTGTTACCTGTGTCAGCTGTGTCAGCTGTGTTACCTGTGTCAGCTGTTACCTGTGTCAGCTGTGTTACCTGTGTCAGCTCTGTTGTGTGTTTACCTGTGTCAGCTGTGTTACCTGTGTCAGCTGTTACCTGTGTCAGCTGTGTTACCTGTGTCAGCTCTGCTGTGTGTTTACCTGTGTCAGCTGTGTTACCTGTGTCAGCTGTGTTACCTGTGTCAGCTGTGTTACCTGTGTCAGCTCTGTTGTGTGTTTACCTGTGTCAGCTGTGTTACCTGTGTCAGCTCTGTTGTGTGTTTACCTGTGTCAGCTGTGTTGTGTGTTTACCTGTGTCAGCTGTGTTACCTGTGTCAGCTGTGTCAGCCGTGTTACCTGTGTCAGCTGTGTCAGCTGTGTTACCTGTGTCAGCTGTGTTACCTGTGTCAGCTGTGTTACCTGTGTCAGCTGTTACCTGTGTCAGCTGTGTTACCTGTGTCAGCTCTGTTGTGTGTTTACCTGTGTCAGCTGTGTTACCTGTGTCAGCTGTGTTACCTGTGTCAGCTCTGTTGTGTGTTTACCTGTGTCAGCTGTGTTACCTGTGTCAGCTCTGTTGTGTGTTTACCTGTGTCAGCTGTGTTACCAGTGTCAGCTGTGTTACCAGTGTCAGCTGTGTTACCAGTGTCAGCTGTGTTACCAGTGTCAGCTGTGTTACCAGTGTCAGCTGTGTTACCAGTGTTACCTGTGTCAGCTGTGTTACCTGTGTCAGCTGTGTTACCTGTGTCAGCTCTGTTGTGTGTTTACCTGTGTCAGCTCAGCTGTGTTACCTGTGTCAGCTCTGTTGTGTGTTTACCTGTGTCAGCTGTGTTACCTGTGTCAGCTCTGTTGTGTGTTTACCTGTGTCAGCTGTGTTGTGTGTTTACCTGTCAGCTGTGTTACCTGTGTCAGCTGTGTTACCTGTGTCAGCTGTGTCAGCTGTGTTACCTGTGTCAGCTGTTACCTGTGTCAGCTGTGTTACCTGTGTCAGCTCTGTTGTGTGTTTACCTGTGTCAGCTGTGTTACCTGTGTCAGCTGTGTTACCTGTGTCAGCTGTTACCTGTGTCAGCTGTGTTACCTGTGTCAGCTCTGCTGTGTGTTTACCTGTGTCAGCTGTGTTACCTGTGTCAGCTGTGTTACCTGTGTCAGCTCTGTTGTGTGTTTACCTGTGTCAGCTGTGTTATCTGTGTCAGCTCTGTTGTGTGTTTACCTGTGTCAGCTGTGTTGTGTGTTTACCTGTGTCAGCTGTGTTACCTGTGTCAGCTGTGTCAGCTGTGTTACCTGTGTCAGCTGTGTCAGCTGTGTTACCTGTGTCAGCTGTGTTACCTGTGTCAGCTGTGTTACCTGTGTCAGCTGTTACCTGTGTCAGCTGTGTTACCTGTGTCAGCTCTGTTGTGTGTTTACCTGTGTCAGCTGTGTTACCTGTGTCAGCTGTGTTACCTGTGTCAGCTCTGTTGTGTGTTTACCTGTGTCAGCTGTGTTACCTGTGTCAGCTCTGTTGTGTGTTTACCTGTGTCAGCTGTGTTACCAGTGTCAGCTGTGTTACCTGTGTCAGCTGTGTTACCAGTGTCAGCTGTGTTACCAGTGTCAGCTGTGTTACCAGTGTCAGCTGTGTTACCAGTGTCAGCTGTGTTACCAGTGTCAGCTGTGTTACCAGTGTTACCTGTGTCAGCTGTGTTACCTGTGTCAGCTGTGTTACCTGTGTCAGCTCTGTTGTGTGTTTACCTGTGTCAGCTGTGTTACCTGTGTCAGCTCTGTTGTGTGTTTACCTGTGTCAGCTGTGTCAGCTGTGTTACCTGTGTCAGCTGTGTTACCTGTGTCAGCTCTGTTGTGTGTTTACCTGTGTCAGCTGTGTTACCAGTGTCAGCTGTGTTACCAGTGTCAGCTGTGTTACCTGTGTCAGCTGTGTTACCTGTGTCAGCTGTGTTACCTGTGTCAGCTCTGTTGTGTGTTTACCTGTGTCTGCTGTGTCAGCTGTGTCAGCTGTGTTACCTGTGTCAGCTGTGTTACCTGTGTCAGCTCTGTTGTGTGTTTACCTGTGTCAGCTGTGTTACCTGTGTCAGCTGTGTTACCAGTGTCAGCTGTGTTACCAGTGTCAGCTGTGTTACCAGTGTCAGCTGTGTTACCTGTGTCAGCTGTGTTACCTGTGTCAGCTGTGTTACCTGTGTCAGCTGTGTTACCTGTGTCAGCTGTGTTACCTGTGTCAGCTCTGTTGTGTGTTTACCTGTGTCTGCTGTGTCAGCTGTGTTACCTGTAGGGCTGTAGTCAACCAAAGAAATCCTTAGTCGACCAAAGTCCTGTCCTGCGCAACGATTAGTCGACTAAAAAAATAAAATAAAAAAACAGACGCAACGTTTTGCATTTTGATTGAACATTTATTAAACAATTGTCATAGAGCATTTATAAAACAACAACGAAAAAACTTCAATAATAGCCTACATATTTAAAACTATAATAATAATATAGTTAATTCTTTGAAAATTAAGTGATTTTTTTTTAACTGCAAAGTGAGGAGCTCTGTCCTAGGTCTATAGTGACAGTCACAATCTTTAAAGTGAATTTCGTTTTGTATTAATTGTATCTTAATTTTAATCAATGTTTCATAAACCAATTGCCTGGATTTAATAAATAAGAAGTAAATATAGAACTCGAAGACCGCGAGTCAGCATCGTCAACTTCATCTTTGCAACTGACACGGACACTGCATAGACTAATATCTACTAATACATAGCCAAAATTAAAGCATTTAAAGTTGGGGATAAAACATAGGCTAATTAGCCTATATTTAGAATACAGTAATATATACGTAACTGCTTATAAAGGAATACATATCAAGGAGTAAATCAATGAAAATTTCTTCCTATTGGTAAAAAAAATTAAATAAAAAATGCAACTAGTCGACCAATGAGAATGTCAGTCGACCAAGACGGCATCGACCGATTAGTCGACTAAACGACTAAAGTTGACAGCCCTAGTTACCTGTGTCAGCTCTGTTGTGTGTTTACCTGTGTCAGCTGTGCTACCTGTGTCAGCTCTGTTGTGTGTTTACCTGTGTCAGCTGTGTCAGCTGTGTTACCTGTGTCAGCTCTGTTGTGTGTTTACCTGTGTCAGCTGTGTTACCTGTGTCAGCTGTGTCAGCTGTTACCTGTGTCAGCTCTGTTGTGTGTTTACCTGTGTCAGCTGTGTTACCTGTGTCAGCTCTGTTGTGTGTTTACCTGTGTCAGCTGTGTTACCTGTGTCAGCTCTGTTGTGTGTTTACCTGTGTCAGCTGTGTTACCTGTGTCAGCTGTGTCAGCTGTGTTACCTGTGTCAGCTCTGTTGTGTGTTTACCTGTGTCAGCTGTGTTACCTGTGTCAGCTGTGTTACCTGTGTCAGCTGTGTCAGCTGTGTTACCTGTGTCAGCTCTGTTGTGTGTTTACCTGTGTCAGCTGTGTCAGCTGTGTTACCTGTGTCAGCTCTGTTGTGTGTTTACCTGTGTCAGCTGTGTTACCTGTGTCAGCTGTGTCAGCTGTGTTACCTGTGTCAGCTCTGTTGTGTGTTTACCTGTGTCAGCTGTGTCAGCTGTGTTACCTGTGTCAGCTGTGTTACCTGTGTCAGCTGTGTTACCTGTGTCAGCTCTGTTGTGTGTTTACCTGTGTCAGCTGTGTTGTCAATGCCTCGAGAGAAAAGAAGTGCAGAGCGAAAGCACCAAAGTGACTGAAGGATTGCCGTAAAGCAGTATCTCTGGGCGTACGATGTGTATGACGTCATTGACATTTAAAATTATTTAAGACATTTAAAAAGACTTTTTAAAGCAAATAAGTGACTCTAAAAAATCTAACACCCAGCAATGTGTAATCTTTTTGCATCTCCTTTCGAATACAACATTCAAATTACTAGACAAAAAATGATATCCTGAGAAAAGTGTATTTTGAGGGGTATAGCTCCATAGACCTCCATTCATTCTGCACTCGTCCTGTAAGCGCCCTCATGTGGAACAGAGTGGAACTGCAACCAGTTCAGAAGCCAGAAGTTTACTGGGAGTGGGAGTTCTCCCCTTATTAGACATTCTCTGGCAGAACCAACCTGAAATATATAAGAAACAACATTAATAGGACAGTTCATGTTAGATTTTATTGCTGATTTGTAATATCTTATTTAAATGTGAGTTTGGCAAGCAGTTTATGATTTTGGTATTTATTTTACCCATTCAAGTATGAGACGTGAGTTGGTCCTGCCAATATGGCCGGCGTGTGAACTGACTTCCTTTGAAAGGGGCTTTGATAATTCCTCAATATCATATAGATGTGAAATTAATCTGAAATATCAGTGTTCTCTTTGCTTTAATGTTTTCATAGGAAACTCCCGTGTGTCGCCTGGAGTGGTGTCAGTAAAAGGATTCCCGTGCTCCTCTTCTGTGCAGAAGCCATCGTGTCCAAAGATGTGGCCATCCAATCTGTTGGAGGTACAGACGCTGAGAATCATTGCGATTAACACAAGAGCATTTATTAGATTGCAATTCAAAGAAATTCTGCACCATGAAATTATAATATAATAATGCCTGTATAGAAGAACTGCACGATTTTGGATTATTTGGGAATGACGATATTTTTGTAAAATAGATCACGATTCTCCCACGATTATGAATAGACAACTAAACAAAGTAATATGTCATTTACTGGGGGTTCTGACATAATGTTAATATCGCAGTGTATTAAAAAAATATTTCATTAATTTTAAGGAATTATTTTAAAAAAATAGTTTTGAATGAGTGATTCAATGATTCACTTATAAAGGCTTATTTCATTACTTGATGAATCAGTGTTTTTTGAATGAATGAATAATTCAATGACAATGGGTGTTTCTCAATCAGCTCCATAGGTTATGAATCAGTAACAGCAGAACTGATATTTTTCTGACATTTTTATTTGAAGTACATTTTGATAAATACTTTGTTACATATACCTGCAACATTTCATCTGTGAATTAATTATTAATTTTTAGCAAGATTATGTTTAGTACCTGTCTAGTAGCAATGCATGATTTGAGACGCACACATATTTTTTAACAGCCACCCAGTATGGTGTAATTGATACAATCTTTATCTTTTATTTATTACTTTAGTTTAAAAGGTGATTTACTCTATTTTGATCGCTCTGCAGGCATCAGTGTTTATATCCAAACTATAAATGTTTTTCCAAGTTCTTCTGTGATAATCTGAATGATTGTGTAACAGAAATAATCTCATTGTGTGTGTTGAAAAGACAGCTTCACAAACAGTTTCATCTCTCTACATAACACAGATCTGAGTGTTTGCTGTGATCGTACTTGTCAAAGGTTTAACAGACAGAGTCATTGCCATTTAGGAATAAGATTACGTGTTTGAATCGAGATTGTGATCTTTTAACGATTAATCGCGCAGCTCTACTAGTAATTACTGTACTGTACTGTACACTAGTTCGTCACACACTCAAAATATAAAAATATTAACTTTTCTCCAGTGACATCATTTTATTATAGTTATAAAAATAGCATGTCTAATGTTATTTAAATATCTAGGCCTATTGACTGCTTTCATAAAAATTGTTATTCGCAACATGCCATTGTTCTTGTAATTCTTGATTCAGTATTTCTGAGTTTTGTTTTCATTTTTTTACAGAAAAATTTAACTTGGGCTTCAAGATTGTGCGTACGGAGAGTCGTCTTGTGCGTGGCCTGCTGGTCAATCATGGATTCCATGAGGTAAATCTGTACACATTAGCCATGTTACAGAAAGAGATGTTATTATATGCTGTCAAATTTAAATGCAGTGGATGAGTGGCATCCAGTAATCATCTTGGATATAGATTTTTTTTTGCATACAGTCTGATGAAATAATAATTAGTCAAGAAAAAGAGGTTCAAAATCACTTCTGATAGGACCACTGGTTTATCTGGCAATGGAAGGTGAAGTCAAACGCATTGCATTGTGGGATTCAACACAGTGTACTCTGCTTGTACATTGCACATTGGTTGATGTTATTTCAGTTTAGCAACGCAAGTATTAAGAATTCAACCTGCAATTCAGTTTCTTCAGGCTAGGCTCCAATACAGTGGTTAATGTTTATGAGGGCTCAATACAATAAAGCTCAAATGTAATAGCAATGTAAATGACTGTAAATCATATCTGCTGCTGCTGATGACTGCCAGCAGCCGTATCCCCCTGTAGCCCAAGACCGGTCCCCCACTGAAGCCCAGCAGGGCTGAGCCTGGTTAGTACCTGGATGGGAGACTCCTGGGAAAGCCAGGTTGCTGCTGAAGAGGTGTTAGTGAGGCCAGCAGGGGGCGCTCACCCTGTGGTCTGTGTGGGTCCTGAAGCCCCAGTATAGTGACGGGGACACTATATCGTAAAAGAGCACCGTCCTTCAGATGAGACGTTAAACCGAGGTCCTGACTCTCTGTGGAAAAATCCCAGGATGTCCTTCGAAAAAGAGTAGGGGTGTAACCCCGGTGTCCTGGCCACATCTGCCCATTGGCCTCTGTCCATCATGGCCTCCTAATCATCCCCGTATACTGATTGGCTTCATCCCTGTCTTCTCTCCTCCAGTACGCTGGTGTGTGGTGGGCGTTCTGGCGCAATATGGCTGCCGTTGCATCATCCAGGTGGAGCTGCACATTGGTTACCCTGGCCTAAAATAATATTGTTTTCTGTTTAGGTGCATCCAAATAGCAATGATTTTAACTTGATGTGGACGGGCTCGCACCTGAAGCCCTACCTTCTGCGCTCTCTGCAGGATTTCCAGAAAGTCAACCACTTTCCCAGGTGTGTATGTCATTACATTTCGGTTCTTGCTGAAGCTCAAACGTGCTGCGTAACACCCGAGAATGAACCTCATTGGTTCTTGCACGTCAAGCAAGCAAGCTTAAAGGGGTGGTTCGGAATTTTGGACATCGGGCCTCATTTCCAAGTGAGCTTTAGTGTTATTTATCAGTGGAGACAGTTTTAAAAAAATTTCATCCAGTCGTCCCAGTTGCACAGTTCGCCGGTGCTAGGCTAGCGCGAGTCAACGGTATCGTTTTAGCCTGCCATTAAAAACAGTTTTACCCACTCCACAGTACACCAAAAGCAAATCAATTATAACGCCAGACTATCGATGTAAGTGTCTGTTGAGAGAATAATGTTAGAAATCAAACTATCCTTTCATCGCATTGCAATAGTTATATTTTTTTTACCTATATTTATTAGCACAGTCTACAGCAGCGGCGGAGTGATATGAAGTTACCTAGGCAACCGAGAGAGCCGGTCCACATGAACATCACAAGTGTATTTACCTAATAGCAAGACATAGGACTATGGCAACGTTTGAAAGCAATACCATTGTTTCGGACTTTGAAGACGATGAAGACGAGGAATGTGTGTTATTCAACGAACCGTATGAGCCGGAATACACATGAAGAATTATATACATATAATGTATTGCTACACACAACATAAAGACAAATAAACTACTTTAGTGGATTGTAAAGACAATACGACTACTATGTTTGACAGACTGTTGGACCAATTCAAAAAATAACTATACTCTTATTACACTATTGTCACTCTACACAATGCATTGAACTGTAACGTTATCTCCACTAACGTTGTCAGTGTCGATCTATCAGTTATGAAAGGGACTAGCTTCATTAGCTAGCTAGAGCCTAACAAAATAAATTACCTGTACATCTGTAGCTGTTGGTGCATCTGGAAAGACGGCTGGAACTGCATTCCTTGTCATAAACCTGTGACCGTTTCGATTAAATGGTTCTTTAAAGTGGCCTGGTCTAAAATGATCACTGCAAATTCTCAATTGTTTTAGAGTCTCTGCCGGTGTCTCCTTGTCCAAGCTCACAGAAATAATCCAAAGTTGAATCCTTTCTGGATCTTTAAAAGGAAATTTGTGGAAACTTCTCGATGAACATTTAGATTTGTTCTTGCAATTGCGAAATGCACACCGAATCACCATGTTGCCTTCGTTTACCTCAACTACTACTAGGTAGCTAGACATCCCGACTGTCATGCGCTTCTGTTCTGTGTTTACTTTTCGGCGCAGTACTACCAGAGCGAAGTAAAATTCCGCTGCTGCTGAGAAACTAGTTCCTGTAAATGTAATGCAATCATTGAGATGAAAAGGATAGTTTGATTTCTAACATTATTCTCTCAACAGACACTTACATCGATAGTCTGGCGTTATTATTGATTTGCTTTTGGTGTACTGTGGAGTGGGTAAAACTGTTTTTAATGGCAGGCTAAAACGATACCGTTGACTCGCGCTAGCCTAGCACCGGCGAACTATGCAACTGGGACGACTGGATGAATTTTTTTTTAAACTGTCTCCACTGATAAATAACACTAAAGCTCACTTGGAAATGAGGCCCGATGTCCAAAATTCCGAACCACCCCTTTAAGCTTCGGGGACCAAATTTATATATATATATGTACATATGTTATTCTATATGTATGTTTGCTGATCAAAGCGGCAAAATTACCTTAATTGTTTGAATTTCATGATCAAATTGACACAATTTAAAAGTTGTAACTTTGTCATATCAAAAGGAACATAGCTCAAAGCTTATAGGATGCTCTAAGTAATGTTTAGTGAAGTTTTGTTCACACATCAACTGAAAACAGCTCAGTAAAAGACTGATTGTGGGATGTTTTCAGTAATTAATGGATTATATAGATATGTAAGCATTAAGCTCAATTTGTCCGCCATCTTTGATGGATTTTAAGTAAGCAGTGCATTATGGGGTGGCCTTTTCTATATGCGATATCGATATGCGATACTGGTTTAGAATTTGGCCAGTTTATTTCAGTAGAAAATAAGTTTTCTTATAAGACAGCGTTAATCGTGTTAGGACATGTGATTTGTGATGCGTTTCTTTCATCCGAAAGTTGCTGGTGTTTAAACAAACACTAGTTTATGGTGTGCAGTCAGTGTGTTTCCCCCAGTGATAATTAGTAACCAAAGTCACACACACTCTCACTCAGCAACAACATCGTTGACACAACCGGCCTTCCAACTGGGCGGACGGCATGTATTTATTGGCAGTTTGAGCCGAGTACATTTTGTTTGGAAGAAACAGCGCAATAGATCAAACCAAACATGCGCTGCCACTGTGGTGTTATTTTAAGGGTTTATGTTCCCCCCGCTATCTCAGACGCTAACCTCATCCTCAGCACTTACGGTCAATGCTCCCGTTGCTTTCCAGGTCGTTCGAGCTCACGCGGAAAGACCGGCTCTACAAAAACATCCAGAGGATGCAGCAAACCCACGGCTTTCAAAACTTCCACATCGTACCCCAGACCTTTGTGCTTCCTACAGAGTACCAGGAATTCAGCAGTGAGTGGGCACATCTCGATGTGTGTTTGACTGTTAACGTGAATGACATCAATAAGAAATATGCGTCTACGCTGGGCTTTAATAACACTCTCTCTCTCTGTCCTCATGTAAACCTCAGGCTCCTTCAGCAAAGACAAGGGTGCGTGGATCATCAAACCTGTGGCGTCCTCCAGGGGCAGAGGCATCTACCTGGTCAGCAATGTAAGTGATTAAGGGAATATGCCACAGAGGGGCTTGGGGCAAAAAATGCCCCCCAAATTCAAGATAACAGGGGAAAAAAATGCCCCCCGCACAATTCATCTACATCTATTATAGCTGTCACGATTAAAGGGAAATGTGAAAATGAATGACGATTGCGGCATTACATTTAGATCTGATCACATTGAGTCAGAATCATTTTTGTGCATTGAGCGTTATAACCAATTTCACAAGTTTTTTAATCTCTAAAGTTTCCTCCTTTTGAAGCCACTTTGCGTCCACTTTTGTTGCAAATTGCATGTCTACCATAGTGAAAAATAAAAATACTAAAATCTATTTGAAATATAGATGCTAAGATTTTATTTTAAGAACACTACAAATAAATGTACATATTTATGTATAAATACCCTGCATTTGTACAGTTGGTATACTAAATTAATATACTTAAAGTATACTTAAATATACTTCAAATTTTAGTTCTGCATTAGATTAAACCAGAGACAATTTATATGAGACATGCCACTTCCTCAATCCTCAATACAACTATATAGAGAAAACCCGTAACGCCAAATATGGCGGTTGTATACACATGTCCCGCCCCTCCCACTGGAAAGCCAATCGTCTGCTTTTAACAGTCAAGCCGGGAAACATTTAAGCCAATCGTCTGGATCCACTGACGCATGCGCACAGTTGATGTTTGCGACAGCGGAGACGTGAACCCTTGCGCATGCGTAGTAAAGCATAACCTGTGGGGAAAAAGGCGTTTTAAACCTTATTTTGGGGCAAAGTCATCAAACTTTTTCAGCGATTTTTATCATATTTTACTGCTGTTTCTACACATGCAGTTTTTGTGTCCCGGTAACCAGTGAAAGTGCAGTTCTGACTCTCTGCCCATTCATTTAGAGAGGAGCTGGTCTTGTTAGTCCGAAATAGCTGCCCGGAGGCGTTGCCAAGATGGCGGCCGAGTGGCATGACTTGCCTAAAAGGACTTTGATTAAACTGTGAAAGGTTATAGCACTTACATTTTGTTGTCCTGCTGTTAGTTTAACTGCTTCTAATGTTCTCATTTGTAAGTCGCTTTGGATAAAAGCGTCTGCTAAATGAATACATGTAAATGTAAATGTAAATGTTAAAGTCTGTTAAATTGGAACAACTAATTTTGTACATTAGTATTTAGTATTTTAGTTATCCAGAAATAGTGCTGAAGTTCAACTAAAGATATACTTCAGTATATTTGATTGTGCTAAAGTGGAACTATTGCAAGTATACTTTAGGTACACTTTAAAAAATCTTGTATTTAAAGGGCAACTGAAACGAAATAGGAAGTAAAGGTGATATAACAGATGTGTTATCATTGCTTTTTGTGGTAGGACACTTAAAACTGCTGAAGTAGTTATAAGGAGGGGAAACAGTGATGTTAGTGTGCTGTTTTGTTACTAGGGCGCCGCCATCTTGAGTTTCAACGGTCTGTGACGTCACTGGCATGGTAGGCTACCTTGAGAGCTCCAGCAAAATGGCATATCAAGAGCACAACAGATCGAAGAAAATTGTGATCTGTCCAACAAGCGAATATAACACCTCTGATGCCATCAAGGACCGAATAACCGTGGCATAAAGGTGACCACGGCGGGTCCTGTAAACAAGTTCCACTCACTCACCCTTAGTTGTTATCGTGATGTTCACCTTCACGACACCGTAGATCACCTTGCTAAATTAATCCGACATCGAGGATAATATATTGGATATTGATATAAGCAATATCCATCGACGACAAGACACTGGTTAGTTACTGTAATTTCAGCCGCTTTCAAATAGTGTATGAGAGACGTGGCGGCGCGCCTGGCCAGTGTAAACTTGACGAGCGCACACGCCTAAACGCAATACACAGACAGCCAGCTGTCACAGCGCGGGCACTACTAAACTAAATTCTCTTTATCGTCTTATTGCATTTGAAGTGTCAAAAACACAAGGTTTACATAAACAGTTGGTTTTGTCTTAAGTAAATGTAAACATCTGTAAGAAATCGTGTATGTGTATCAGTATATTCTAAAGTGACAGCAGTAGCCTATATAAGAATCAGTATACGTTTCATTCATACAGTGAAGAATATTGAGTTTTATTATTTCATTTGATGATTCAATTTCATACTTAAATGCTGTTTTTAGTGTTAACTTGTCATAACCAGTCAGTTCAGTCAGAGTAGCAGAAGAGTAGCCTGACATAACGTTAGTGGCCTACAGTGGTACCATGCCAGTGACGTCATCGAACACGGCTGCGCTCTGATGACAGTTTCAATATTGGGAAAAACTTCATATATGTTTTGTTTTGAATTAATTTGTTTACAATTTTAATAACCAACATGTTATCGAATAATTTTTTTTCCGTTTCAATTCCCCTTTAAAGACTGATATTATACAGAGATCATACTATCCTTACTAATAGTGATATTAAACACACTTTAAGGCTTAAAGGGACTGTATGTAACTTTTTCACTCTATTAAAACATAAAAATACCATAATATGTTTGCATATATTGAGGAAACATGCTAAGTTCACATACTCGTTTCTCTGAAAAACACTTTTACAGCCAGTTATTTTACCTTGAAATGTGTGTTTCCAGGCTTGAATGTTTGTTTTTGTTTTGGTCTGTGATATTGCACGTTGTCATTGTCTATTGCACTCGTTCCTGTTGCGCGTCTCAAACTGGCGACCCGTGCGAGGCCGTCCAAACTGAGGAGCTCGAGGCGGGAGAAACCACGATCTCCCATATTTAGGGTTTGGACTGCAGTACCTATTTCAGTCATTCTTACAGACTGCACCTTTAATATTAAGAAATATACACTCACCGGCCACTTTATTAGGTACACCTGTCCAACTGCTCGTTAACACTTAATTTCTAAGCAGCCAATCACATGGCGGCAACTCAGTGCATTTAGGCATGTAGACATGGTCAAGACAATCTCCTGCAGTTCAAACCGAGCATCAGTATGGGGAAGAAAGGTGATTTGAGTGACTTTGAACGTGGCATGATTGTTGGTGCCAGAAGGGCTGGTCTGAGTATTTCAGAAACTGCTAATCTACTGGGATTTTCACGCACAACCATCTCTAGGGTTTACAGAGAATGGTCCGAAAAAGAAAAAACATCCAGTGAGCGGCAGTTCTGTGGGCGGAAATGCCTTGTTGATGCCAGAGGTCAGAGGAGAATGGCCAGACTGGTTCGAGCTGATAGAAGGGCAACAGTGACTCAAATAACCACCCGTTACAACCAAGGTGGGCAGAAGAGCATCTCTGAACGCACAGTACGTCGAACTTTGAGGCAGATGGGCTACAGCAGCAGAAGACCACACCGGGTGCCACTCCTTTCAGCTAAGAACAGGAAACTGAGGCTACAATTTGCACAAGCTCATCGAAATTGGACAATAGAAGATTGGAAAAACGTTGCCTGGTCTGATGAGTCTCGATTTCTGCTGCGACATTCGGATGGTAGGGTCAGAATTTGGCGTCTACAACATGAAAGCATGGATCCATCCTGCCTTGTATCAACGGTTCAGGCTGGTGGTGGTGGTGTCATGGTGTGGGGAATATTTTCTTGGCACTCTTTGGGCCCCTTGGTACCAATTGAGCATCGTTGCAACGCCACAGCCTACCTGAGTATTGTTGCTGACCATGTCCATCCCTTTATGACCACAATGTACCCAACTTCTGATGGCTACTTTCAGCAGGATAATGCGCCATGTCATAAAGCTGGAATCATCTCAGACTGGTTTCTTGAACATGACAATGAGTTCGCTGTACTCAAATGGCCTCCACAGTCACCAGATCTCAATCCAATAGAGCATCTTTGGGATGTGGTGGAACGGGAGATTCGCATCATGGATGTGCAGCCGACAAATCTGCGGCAACTGTGTGATGCCATCATGTCAATATGGACCAAACTCCCTGAGGAATGCTTCCAGCACCTTGTTGAATCTATGCCACGAAGAATTGAGGCAGTTCTGAAGGCAAAAGGGGGTCCAACCCGTTACTAGCATGGGGTACCTAATAGGGGTGTAACGGTACACAAAAATCACGGTTCGGTACGTACCTCGGTTTTAAAGTCACGGTTCGGTACGTTTTCGGTACAGCAAAAAGGAAGAAATGCCAGAGAAATGTCCTATTTATTAAAAGAAAAAATATTTTTAAATAAGTGTGAGTTTTCCTACATCTTGAAACTTTCAGGTTTATAAATGGGGGTAATTTTTGAAGGATGAATAAATAATGTTTTGGTCATCACATTAAAAATAACATTTAAATATATATTTATTTAAATAGCCTAATATTTGAGTTTTGAAGTGCTGGAAGAAAATGTGTGAAGTACTTGAAAGCATTTCACTATTCCAGCCAAACTGGTTACAGCTAGTGTTACATTAAATCCATGGTGAATGTTGCTGATCTGTGGACTTAAAGCCTATTACTAGTTCATTCACGGCACAATGTTTATCCTGGTTTCCACGTCAGCGCTGTTTGATCTAATAGAGATACGGTTAATAACGGAGAAATGTGAACGCTTCTCACTAGATCTCGGAGCGATGTTATTACTTCAGTGGCGAATTCAAATGCTTTCTTTACTGGATCTCTTAGCGCTGTGTAGTAACAGTGTCGCTTGATCGAGATCGGCTCGCGCTCATAGAGCTCGCGCTGCACAGAATGTTGATTGTCCGACTCCGAACTGATAAATGTCCGTGAAGCACAATATAATGAGTAGCGCAGTTTCGTTCAGCTTTCATTACGTTTGCCATTTGATGTTGCGCAACGTTGTGGTGGTCGCGCCAGCCCGGATTTTGTCGGCAGGAAAAATGGTCCATGGAATCGTTCGGTTTGTATGCGTACCGAACCGGAAGCCTCGAACCGAAACGGTTCAATACGAATACATGTACCGTTACACCCCTAGTACCTAATAAAGTGGCCGGTGAGTGTATATTGTGCAATAAAGAAGTACTCCAACATTTTTTTTATTACAATATGTATATCAGTAAGTCTCAAGTGATATGTCAGTAAATATCAGGGATGTGATTCTTCTTACGGATCAAAACTGGAATTCCACCTAAAATATTCCACAGAATGGCTTTGATTTTACCGTTATATGAATTTATTGTTTGATATGTTGTTTTATTTTTTTCTATGATGTGAAGCACTTTGGATACCTGACGGTTGTTGTAAAGCGCTATAAAAATAAATGTTGATTGATTGATTGATAAAATCATGACACACGTCATAAAAATAAAAATAAAATGGGTGGGTGGATCACTGCCTGCTCAACAGTGCGGTTTCATCTTAATTACACTACGCATGGTATGGGATAATATTAAACCATTTGTCTATGATGTATTTTTGATATATGCAATCAGAGAGAGTTTAGTCTGGTTACACTTAAGAGATGTTATATTAATCTAAAAGAAGATATTTGAGTTTAAACTATTAAAAACTAGCTGTATCTTCCTTGTCTTCACGGCAGTGCAAGTCATTTCTCCCTAAAACCCAACGTCAGAATCAGCACAATCTGATCGCTGTAAAATGCAGTCTCTACTGTTGCTAAATTGTGGGACGTGTTTGATAATAAAAAGAGCTATTAAAAGCACAATAATCTGTGCAAGAGATGCCGTTTCCAACTTCAGGGTGGCTTACAGGTGAAACTCGAAAAATCTGAATATCGTGCAAAAGGTCATGTATTTCAGTAATTCAAATAAAAAGGTGAAACTAATCTATTTAGTATATATAACTATATACATATGCATGATTATACTTTTCAGAGGGCCGACATTTCTGTATTTAAAATCCTTTTTTATTGATTGCATGTAATATTCTAATTTTCTGAGATTTTGAATTGGGGGTTTTCATAAGCTGTAAGCCATAATCATCAAAATTATAACTTTTGCACGATATTACATTTTTTGAGTTTGACCTGTATGACAAAGAAGAATTCGTTCACAGCTCTTGAATTGACCTTTTTGCTTGCAAACTCTATTTGGTTTGACTTTTGGTTGATGTGGCTTTAAGCTTCACTGCATAAAGTAGAGGGAACCTATCATGGGAAACTAACATGCTTCTGTAATCTGACCGTTTTGTTCTGTGCACATGCTTGGTGTTTCAGCCGAGTCAGATCCCACTGGAAGAGAATATCCTGGTGTCACGGTACATCAGCAATCCTCTACTGATTGACGGTGAGTCTACCACACAAACACCCATTATGGATGACGGATGTTTTTACATTCAGTTTGTTTCTTTTGCATCTGCAGATTTTAAGTTTGACGTGCGCCTGTACGTGGTGGTGACCTCATACGACCCCCTCCTGATCTATCTCTATGAGGAAGGGCTGGCCAGGTAATTCATTTACATCATCTAACAGTCACTGTCGCACCTGGAAGACATTTGATAAGAAATGCTTTAGCTTTGATTCAAAGATGAATGCATGAAGAAACAGAAGGACATGCAAATGTTAACTGAGATCTGATGAAGTGGGCCAAAAAGAGATTAAAGGTCACTGTATATTTGAATTACGGAAAAAAAAAAATAGCTTGGAAAAAATCGACTGAAATAATGGCTGGTAAAATAGAGTGCAACAGTTGACTCTGGAACTAAAAACTCCTTAGGGAAATAGATTTTTAAAGGTGTGGTAATATGCCCTTTTCACAAGATGTAAAATAAATCTCTGATCTGATGTCCCCAGAGTGTGTGTGTGTGTGTATGTGCAGTTTTAGCTCAAAATACCCCACAGATATTTTTATATAGCATGTTAAAATTGTCACTTTTTGTGGATTACAGACGAGTGTTTCCCCGATAATGTGCCTGCGAGTTTGAGCCACTCACTCGAAATATGCTTATTATGACTAGTATTATTATTAAATAACATCGTATTAATACATGCAAAAGCCTTTCTGTCAGGAGGTTGATAAATGAATTTTACTAAATGGTGCATGCAGATTATGTTTATTATTTCATAGTGTAGAAGAATAGAGCATAACCGTGTTTGTGCATCAGTGTCTGTATTATACACTATAGGTTATAATATCAAAAGTTAGTGTATTTAAGCAGAAATATTCCTCCAGGACAGTAGAAGAACACAAACACTAGATGGCAGCAGAGATGTTTCCAGTGAAGTTGGACCGGCTCATCTAGGCCTCAAACAAAGCTTTCCATTGTCTCATTGCTGGAAGGACTTTGACAAAAGTTTTTTTTTAAAGGAAATCTGACATTGTTAAAAAAAAAGTTTGTTTAAACTGAGCACGTTCTCAGGCTTATATAATTATCTTTTTAAATGATTTCTTCTACCTGAAAAGACTCTTTTTATGATATTTTTACACAAGCCACAAATAGTAGTGGCAAAGTTTTGTGTGGAATCGCTGCACTGAGTGCCTGTGAAACACATTCAGGCTGGATTTGCACGAGTCCTGCTTCTGGCACCGAAAGAGAACGTTTTCTCAGACACGCGAGCGAGAAGCTCAAACAAATCCTCTGATTTTTTGGATGGCGTGCCGAGTGAAGCCGTGTGAAGTGGATGAGCAGTGTATTGTGGGCCGCTGTGGTCTGGTGTGTGTGTAAAACGCTCAGGTTTGTTTTCAGCAACTGCTGGCTCTTCCCCAACTCCACGTTTATCTGGGAGATCCCAGAAGCTTTGAAGGCGTTCAGGTGCGCTCTGTGTGCCAGGACATTCCTCCTGCACATGTGGCGTCCACTCCTCGCACACACCGAGCCCTCGAGCTCGACGACCAATCGCTGGAGATCACATCAATAACACTCGTTCTGTAATGGGTTGTGATTATGCCGTATTCTTGCATACTATAAAAAGTAAGATGAAATTCTTGATGCTTTTAATGTAAATCAATGAGATCTGTATAACAGTATAGCAGATACTTACACAAAATACAGATAAATATCAATATCTGCCAATAATGTCTAAGCTGATATTTAAATGCTTAGTTTTATGATCAAATCTCAGTAGTTTTAAATCATATAATGCTATACAATGATGATTGAGAGATGAACAAATAAACCTTCCTCAAAAGCCTGATGATCATATTTGATACGCATGATTATGATAATAAATGATGTATGATAATCAAGTAAAGCGAAGCTGCTTCAGTCCAGCTGAAATATTACTAACAATATGAAAGTTATTCTTGCGTTTCCTTGATAAATCAGGGCAGATTTGACACAGAAAGACTCGTGAAGTTTATAAGGAGATTTTACTGATTAGTTAGCTGACTTTATGACTGAAACATTGATAAAAGGCCACATTAGTTAATACATCAACTAAAAAAAACTAAATTTGTTACAGTATTTATTAATCTTGGTAATTATTCATTGTAAATTCATGTCAGCTTAGGGCTATTTAAATAATATGAACAGTTTTAATAATGTGTTAGTAATTACTGAAATTAACTTTAGCTTTAGAAGTATTTTTAATTGTTATGGAACCTTATTGTAAAGTGTTACCAAAACATTATTATTAGTATCAGTGATGACATATTTTTGTAGCCCAACCTGTTGTTTTCTTCAAAAACAACAACAACAATAGAGTTGTTTCATTGGCTTTTGGATTATTTCAATAAATAAGCCTTGTGACCAACAAAAGTTTATGATTCATACTTGTTTTGATCATCATGATGATCTTCAGAAACGAACAGAACATTTATGGATTTTGAAGCCTAAATAACATACAAAGTCAAAAAGATAAATGACCTACACCACGGTCACATGACTTCAACGTCACCACCTTTAAAGTCACAATGAAATCAAAATTGACAATTCTTTTTTTTGTTTAAAATCTTACAGTTTTACAGTTTTTAATACAGATTATTTATATGTACTCATCAATATTGTGTAAAATTCCTGTTCCTCTTGCAGCATCTCTTCTCTTCTCTGATGACAAGGGCGGGGCTATAACCTGTCACTCACATGAGATCATCCAATAGCAAACCACAACCAGCCAATCAGTTCCCCACAGACACAATCAAGCCCCGCTCACATCTGTTCTAGTTCCTGAAGTGTTTCACTCGATATATACGACACAATAGAGGAGAAAAGACCAACACAACTTCCCTTTCATGCTGACTTTGAGCTTCAACAACTCTTTCAGCCTTTATTTAAAAAACATTTCTCCCTGAAAATTTGAGTTAGAATAGTTTACAAGAGCGTGATTATAAACACAGCGATGCTGTGAAAGCGACTAGTGAGTAGATGAGTTGATCTGTTCTCTGTGATGGCCTCCCATTTAGACACTTGTTAGAGTACAAAACTTTGAAACCTTTAAAATATCACGAGGTGGCATTACTGATGTATTTATAGAATAAAAGGTGAATACAAATATCTTGAGCTTGTGTTCACCACAGACCTCATTTCAGGCATTTAACAAAAAACCCCATTGACTTCAGGACGATGGAACCGGAAGTGCTAAAATACAGCTCGTTTAGGAAAATAGACATAAAAATACATAATCCCTGTATTACAGTTGCTCATATTTTGTGATTCGAGTCATGTATGTTCTTGAGGAGAGTGTGCTGCTACTTTACTAAATGATCAGCGTATTTTACAGTTGAGAAAGCCCACCACCACAATATCATAATCTAGTGTTATTTAGGTATTGATCTTGTACTTTTATAAGTATAGAGGATTTGTTTGATTCAATAAATCCCATGGTACAGTCATCATGACCACTGCTGGACGATGATGGTGATCTGCTAGTTTTAGTTTGATGACTGCTTGCTTTGGTACTTTACCTGTTTATTATTTTCAACAGGTCCGTTAAATGTCATAATCGCTATTACGCTCGTGTTTTTCTTCTCGGTTGTGTGTGTTGTAGGTTTGCCACGGTGAAGTATGACCACGCCACAGCAAACATCAAGAACCAGTTCATGCATCTGACCAACTACAGTGTCAACAAAAAGAGCAGCGACTACGTCAGGTGAGCAAGCAGAGAGCGTGGATATAAATATGTCCAGACAGCGTGTGTGTGCCAACAGTTCTGCTGGTATTTTAATGGCACAGTTTGAACAGAAAACAGAGGCTGTGCTCTATTATGTAAATGTATTGTAAAAGGTGCTGACTCCTACTCCTGTCTATTTTACACATTCAGACACAATTGTGTGATAATATGTTCAATAACTGGTTTGCATTATAGCTCTTTTAAATTTAACCAGCAGCTAAACTTTAAAAAAAAAAATTTTTTTTAAATCAGTTTCCCCCCTCAATTAAATAGATCCTTTTCATATTTCCAGGATCACAGGAAATATTTAATATGCTTCAACAAGCCAAAAAATAAATAAATAAAATCCACTATTACGGTTTTGGCTCTTTTTAACAGAGGAAATGAATACACTCCAGTCTTGTATTACTACATTACAAGATTACTACACTCTTCAGTGTCACACGATCCTTCAGAAATCATTCTAATATGCTGTTAAAAAATAAAACATAAAAAAACATTACTTTTGGGTGGTAATGTAAAGAGAGTTAAGATAAACTAGCCAAACTATCACTATCAGCCAATTAAACCATCAGTTCCTGAATTTGAATTTAAATGCAAATTTAAATGTAAGTAGAATTCAATGCTGGCTTGAAAAAGCATCATTTGAGTTTAAAAAGCATTTTAAAGTTTAAAGGATGAATGGAATTGAAATGTCACCACATGGATGGTACAATATATTGAATTTCAAAATGTTGTTAAAAAAAATTATATATTGAAATGTTTAACATGTTTTCTGCCCATGTGATCATAAATCATCAAAATATATATATTTGCAGTGTTAATGGAAGATGTAAATTATTTTTAAAGAGAGTTTGTATTTTCAGTTAATATTTTTAATAATAATTTTTTTCTCTTTTAAAAGTGTTGATCAGCAGATCATTATTTAGATCTTAGACATATTTGTGCGTGATTAAACCAATACTGAACACCAAAATCAAAATGAGAAAAGTCTTTCCATCTACATGTGCGTAAGGTTATGATACAATAATCCTTAATGCCTGATGGCAACGACATGCCATAAAGCATCATGCATGTACAGTAATGAGAACCGATCTACGCTGTCAGAAATAAGTTAAATAATCACTTAAACGCCTCAGGAATGTGATTTCAAATACAAGCTAATCCTTGTGTTTGCTAATCATGTCAACATTGTTACGTTGTGCCCATTTCTCAGTACTGTTTTTATAGTGCTGACAGTCAGGGTTTCTCTTCCTTTCAGCTGCGATGACCCTGAAGTAGAGGATTATGGGAACAAATGGAGCATGAGTGCAATGCTGAGGTATTTGAGGCAAGAAGGCAAAGACACCACATGTGAGTATATCTAAGATGCACGTTTAACACGGCATAACATCTGACGTTCAGAAGCACTGATCCACCGTCATTCATGCGGAGACTGACACGCTTCTTACTCCTGACAAACGTATCGCTGGGTTTATGACTCGCTCGGGGGATTTCATTTTTGAGATGATTCAAATTTGATATTTTGTCACTGCACGTTTTATTTTGTCAGATATTTTTTGAATAAAGCGTTTTTTGTCAAATAAGTTTAATTTCATTTAATAACTCATTTGCTATTAAATTATTAAATCATAAGTAAATATATCTACCAATTTAGACAAAAAAAAACCCCATAAAAATCCATAGAACTTGAAAACTTCTACTTAGGGAATATAAAGATGGGGAAAAAAATCATTCAGTCCAAAAAGTTTTGCCTTCTGAGAAACTTTGCATTTACTTTTTAAAATGTTTCATTCTCTCACAAAATTTGGTAAGCGAATGCAAACCTGGTGATGGAGATAATATGAGATGGGAGGAAAAATATTTTCATTCTTTTTAAGAAAAAGCTTGTATGTTCCCCTGAGAGACATTGTGTTTGCTCTCTCTCTTTTCTGGAACAATGCAAAAGTTGTGCTTTCCCTTGAAAAACTTCACATTTACTTGCAAAACTAGTGATGGAAAATAATATGAGATGGGAGGAAAATAGTTTTGATGCTTTTGTGATAAAGAGAATATAAATGTTTAAATAAGCTGATGCTTGCTCCTCTGTGTCAGTGCTCATGGGTCAGATCGAGGATCTGATCATTAAAGCTGTTCTGAGTGCTGAGATCCACATCGCCACAGCCTGCAAGATGTTCGTGCCTCATCGCTGCAACTGCTTCGGTAAGACGCCTCATATAATGGGACATTTTGGCTAATCAATAAGTTGTGGCATGCAGATAGCCAATACGATGTCTTATATTATACATCAATGTTGTTTTTCCTGTTTTTTTACCCAAAATTATTGTGGTAACTGGTTGGTACCAAGCGTGCCGCCAAAGCGTCTCGATCGCCCCCCGGTGACTGGTCCTAGTGTAGGTCATAAACCCCATTGTTGTTCAACGGGACGTGAGACCTACTAAACAATTAAAATTACACTTCAAATACCTTTTTTCCAAAGATGGTTTCTGTCATTTGCTGTCGTTTTTTATCAGGCTGATGTAAGTTCAAGTGTCTGTTTTTAGTTAGTTTGATGTGGTGGTGTGACGTCATGATTGACAGCTGTGATTGACAGGTTCTCTGAGCGAAGTAGTCACTGAAGCACCAACCGACTTATTTTCGGGATCTTCGGAAGACTGAGGAGATTGGAGTTTTAAATTTAATATCTACATTTCTATAGTTAATTCAAACTCAGACTCAGGTCCCGAGATGTCAGCGCTATATCAGGACACCGATGGAAGAGAGCGAAGGGGCGTCGTCCATCTTTTTTTACAGTACTTTTGAAACAAGGTTTCAAACCCCATAGATCAGACTTATTATTTTACCGTGTGATCATTGTAAACCCAAAGTAAAGGCAGGTTTGCAGTGTATAAAGTCTGTGCTGCATCCCGTAACAATCTCTGCGTGTGCCTGAGCAGAAGAACGCAGACTTTACTGTATGACGGACTGTTTATGGAGGTGAAAACACAACGATATTCACTGCCAGAGCAAAATGCAGTCCAAATGTTTCTCATTCTGAACGATTATGGGGTGTTAAAACCTGCATGAGGTCGAACACAGTAATCACTGACACATTCAATTCATCACTTCTCTGGTTAATATTAATTAACATATTAGAAGGGTTATTAACTTAAACTAAAACTATAAAAAACATTAACATTTTTTGTTAATTAACATTAACTTGCAATACAAATTAAATATCAACGTTAGATGAAAAACCTAGTAACATGTTACAGTAATGTCTCATTAGTTAACAGTAGTTAAGGCATTAACTAACGATGAGCAAGTCATTTGCTACATGATTGTAATTCCTTGTAAATGATAGTTCATTAAAAAAATATACTGTTCATTGTAAGTTCATGTCAGCTCAGGTCTATTAAATAATATTAACAGATACAACTTTTGATTTTAAGAATGTATTAGTAAATGTTGAAATTAACTTTAACTAAGATTAATAAGTGTTTTAGAAGTATTTTTCCTTTAGCCTGGTTAAAACCAGACCATTCTCAGTTGTAACTCAGTTAGGGTCTGGCAAAGCTTCATAGTGAACTCATTTCCAGAGGGGCGTCACCAACGGGCGTCGCTCAAACGCCTCTGGATAGACCGATAGACCAATCAGAGCGATGAAGGAGATGACGTATGCAGAGCGACGGAGAAACATCTCCCGAGTGCTGTTCTTTGCTCCGGTTTTAAAGGAACACTCCATCGTTTTTTCATAATTATTCCCTTAACTAAGACGAGTTGATACATACCTCTCTCGTCTCAGTGCGTGCACTCAATCGCTCTGGCACGCCGCGACACGATACTGATAGCCCAGCTCGTTCATTAGGATCCAAACAGAGATGAAGTTAGAAGCGATCAAACACCTCCACGGTTTATTTTGTCACCATACTTGATCGTGTAACAACACATGTAACTGTATTTAAACAGAGAAACCGTGGAGGTGTTTGATCGCTTCTAACTTCATCTCTGTTTGGATCCTAATGAACGAGCTGGGCTATCAGTATCAAAGTGTCGTGGCGTGCCAGAGCGATTTAGTGCACACACTGAGACGAGAGAGGTATGTATCAACTCGTCTTAGTTAAGGGAATAACATAGTTTAATATGAAAAAAACGGTGGAGTGTTCCTTAAACAAAAAGGAAACGTTCAAATCACTTAAAACGGACGCGATAGCTGATTCGAACGAGTGATGTTCCACGGCGGCATCCATCTTTATAATGTACAAATCTGCTTCACAGTTGCTGCGCTGTCGTCATCGTGTAAAGCCCGGCCCAACGTTTCTGATTGGTGCTGCGATTTCTGCGGATTGGAAACGGGCTTGAATGAGCTCTGAGGGCCAGACTAACTTGCAGAGCAAATCTAAATTTGCCGGAAGTGGTCTGGGTTTTCCCAGGCTATTTTTCCTTGTTAATTCCTGTTAACTAATTTAGCTAACTAATGTTAAAGTCCCCTTGTGGTGAAAATCAAGTTTTTAATGTTATTTATATGTCTATATGGTGTTTTTAATATGCTTTAAGACACACATGTGTAAGTTCATAAGTCGACAGCATTGCTGAGTATTTTCTGCTTAAAACTGCAGTGAACCAAAGACAGTCTCAAAAACACGGTGTGAAATCGCTGGTGTTTCTGACGTCACAAACGACCTTGTAACCAATCAGATCAACGTGTGATCGTCAACCAGTGGATCTCTGAGTGAGTGAGTGGAGGCGGGGCTCATTTGCATATTCATAGAACCGCGCATACTAAATGAGGCAAGGGTGTCGAGTTACATTCAAGGCCCGAATAATTTTTTTACATGGAAAAAACTTTAAATATGTAATTTTGGTGATCAAGGATGGGTTTTAAGGGATACAATTATTGATTACAGGGGGACATGTACCTTATTGAGTTTAGAAAAATATGTGGCTTTATAGTTCTCCTCATGCGCCAGATCACCCTCCCAAAACTGAACACAAATGAGTGTCATGTAAAGTAATAAAGCAAGAAATTCCCTTCTGTCAGAAGCCCTGGCTCCTCCATTCCTGGTTGCAGGTCAGATTCTCTTATTTAAAAGATTGAAGAAGCGGTGTCTTTTTCACTCTTCATGGCGTATCTTTATTCGTTCCAGTATTTCCAGAGAATGCAGAACCTGTGAACTTGTAAATTCTAGTATCTGTGTAGATTTAACTTTCAGGAGCACTCTCGGTCTTATATCTTTCTGTTCGCCGCAGTGTTGTCATTCCTCTGTAACGTGTCTGTAGACATAATATTTCCTGGTTTAATCTCTGATAACAGTGCAGGTGCATTGCTCCGCTATCGAACGATCACCTGCATGAAAAGGATATCTTTACCCAGTGTATGCCCTCATGTTTGGTGTACGATGGGATACTGGAGGGCACGGGTTCACTTCACTGTGTCACATGACTGAATATGAGCCGCCCATGCAGGTGCATCAGTGGAATGTGATGGAAACAGTGTGAAATGAATAAAGTGTCCCCTTTAATATGGTAAAATCACTCTTTACATCAGGGTCGTCCAGTCCTAGCTAAACGCACCTGCACCAGCTGATCTTCAGGAGCTCTACAAACTTCCGGACAGGTGTTTTGGAGCTAAACTCTATTGTTGGAGCTGAATTATTGTGAAGAGCGACTTATGCAACCGTCTTATTGCTCTGGGACAGTCGTGTCTCCCACAGATCCTTTTTAGCCGAAATGGGTGAACTTAAGCATAAGCATCAGTGGCGTATGTTATTAAAATAATAATCTACTCCCTCTGTGCGAGCTATAACATACAACACAACAAGTGTAATGGTTTGTGTCCTGCTACACCTAAACTGATTAATATTATGAATGTGATGTATTGAAATAATGTTAGTGATGCACTGACACAAATTTCTTTACCAAACCACAAAAACTGAAATAAAAGTTTGAGTTCTAAACTGAAGCTGAAAATAATGTATATTTAATAATTAATGAAATATTTAAATGTATTTAATAATCAGCACTCAAATAAAAACTGTGTTGTGTGTGTATGTGTATGTGTATATATATATATATATATATATATATATATATATATATATATATATATATATATATACACTACCGGTCAAAAGTTTTAGATCAGTAAGATTTTTTATGTTTTTAAAAGAAGTCTCTTCTGCTCACCAAGGCTGCAATTATTTTATAAAAAATACAAAAAAAACAGTAATATTGTGAAATATTATTACAATTTAAAACAGCGGTTTTCTATGTGAATATATAGTGAAGTGTAATTTATTCCTGTGATCAAAGCTGAATTTATCATCATCATTACTCCAGTCTTCAGTGTCACATGATCCTACAGAAATCATTCTAATATGATGATTTTATGCTCAAAAAACATAAATTATTATTTTCAATGTTGAAAACAGTCGTGTGCCATTTTTCCCCCAAAATTCTATGATGAATAGAAAGTTCAAAAGAACAGCATTTATTTAAAATATAATCTTTTCTAACATTATAAATGTCTTTACTGTAACTTTTGATCAATTTAACTCATCCTTGATGAATAAAAGTATTTTCTAATTTCTTTCCCCCAAAAATAAAAAATAAATTCTTACTGACCCCAAACTTTTGAATGGTAGTGATTAATGTAACAAAAGCTTTCCATTTCAGATCAATTCTGTTCTTTTGAACTTTCTATTCATCAAAGAATCCTGAAATAAAAATGTAAAAAACTGTTTTCAACATGGATAATAATCATAAATGTTTCTTGAGCATCATATTATAATAATTTCTGTAGGATCATGTGACACTGAAGACTGGAGTAATGATGCTGTAAATTCAGCTTTGATCACAGGAATAAATTACACTTTACTGTATATTCACATAGAAAACCGCTGTTTTAAATTGTAATAATATTTCACAATATTACTGTTTTTTTTTTGTTGTATTTTTGATCAAATAATTGCAGCCTTGGTGAGCAGAAGAGACTTCTTTTAAAAACATAAAAAATCTTACAGATCTAAAACTTTTGACCGGTAGTATATATATATATATATATATGTGTGTGTGTGTGTGTGTATACTGTATTATGGCATGCTGTTTAGGAAATTAGGATAAAATCCTTCTATTCTTTGTATATCCGTGTGTGTGTGTGTGTGTGTGCGCATGTATATGGCCGCCTTCATTACACTCACAATGAGAAATCTCCATGTCATACAAAAAAATAAAGCAATAAAATTAGGTAGCAGAGGCAGGAAGTGATGCGGAGGATAATAAATGAGGCAGTGCTGAAAAAGGTCTTTAGCATCGGCTCCAGTAGAACAGCCCCATTGTTTTCCCAGTTTACATCTCATCTCGAGTCCATCTGGATCAGAGCCACACGGTCGAGTCCCTCTTTTATGTGGTCCGTATTGTTTGGATGTGAATTAGCGCGGGTTTGTCTTTGTTCAGCTGCTGTCTAAATGAAGTCCTGTAACATGATGCTTCATCAGTCGCTCTTCACCTCTGACACGGAAAGCAGAATCAGTCCTTCACTAGTGAATAAATGAGCCTCTGTGTGTGTTGGACCGTATTTGTGTAATGGCTATTCAGTCTTTAAGTGCATTTCAATGCTTCTTTATACAAGTGCACACTCTATGATTTTTGTGGTCTGAGACAAATTTCATGAATTGTAAAAGATTTATTTTGTCTTTCTTTGATCGTTTATTGTGGCATGCTTAACGATGGCTAAATAATTGGCCTCAGTTCACTTACTTAAAAAATGGAGTAAACCCGTTGCCTTTAGATTATTAAGTAGATAAACGTAATGCTTTATTGAAAAAATTAAGTTATGTGAACTTTTTTATTTTTTATTAAGCATGACGTTTATTTACTTAATTTTAAGACAACAGGTTTCCTTTTAAGTTGAGTCAACTGATCACGTTTTACAGTGTTGTGAAAAAAAACCATGATTCTTTCTTAAAGGAACACTCCACTTTTTTTGGAAATAGGCTCATTTTCCAACTCCCCTAGAGTTAAACAGTGGAGTTTAACCGTTTTCTAATCCATTCAGCCGATCTCGGGGTCTGGCGGTAGCACTTTTAGCATAGCTTAGCATAGATTATTGAATCTGATTAGACCGTTAGCATCTTTCTCAAAAAAGTGACCAAAGAGTTTCGATATTTTTCCTAGGCGATATGTCTAGGAACTATACTCTCATTCCTGCGTAATAATCAAGGAACTGCTGCCGTACCGTGGGTGAGCGGGCGCAATGATATTACACAGTGCCTGAACCTTTAGTGCCGGTCACGTTGAAAGCTGGGGACTATTTTCAGGCGCTGCGTAATATCATTGTAATTGATTTGAAAGACTTCCAGTAAAGAACTGAATTTTCTGTGTGTTTATGCATGACGGCCGCTGTGTGACGTTTTGCTTGAATTAGTTTGTGCCGCCCATCCTTCTCATCATCACTCTGTTTCTGTGATTAATTAACAGCTGATGAAGAGATGTTCATTTTTATTCTTGATTAGCCAAGCTGTTTTATTACATGTGTGATGGAGAGACAGTTTTGCTTCTCCATCCCTCAAAACTGTTTCCTTATTGTTCTTCAGATCATGCATATTGTAATTGTTCATGTGGAGTTTTACTTTTTAATTTCCTGTTGTTAGAAGAGTGGGCCTAACCTCTAGGGAAATGCTCATTTTAACTAATTTAGGAAATATACAATATATATATATATATATATATATATATATATATATATATATATATATATATATATATTTGCATGTATGTTATTGATTGTTTTTAAACTCTTTGTCTTAACGATCATTGAGGGAACTTGCTGAAATGTATAGAGACATGGTTTGTCCCAATTAACTAAAGGCACACATTTAAGAGTGATCAGGAGTGAGTCGGGGGAACGGAGAGGGGTTTGGAGCTTAATGCAAATGTTTTTAATGTTTCTTGAGCATGAGAAACTTCTCCAACAGTTAGAGAAGTTGGTGCTAGTTTTTAGACTGTTTTTGCAACCTTTGTTTTTATTTTTACTCTTATCCACTGTTTTTTGGACCTTTTGCACTTCCTTGCCTTTAAAGTATTAAACTTCTTTTGGAACGGCTTTTAAATGGATGCCTGGTGTGATTCTCCTTGCGACCGTTTGGGACTCTATCACAACATGTCACCAGTTTTGTCACATCATTTTAGAGTTTAGACAAACAATTTTAAAATAGAGCTGTAAGCTGCGGTTTCAGGGCCAAGCACACTAGTTTTACATGCTTTATAGGGCTGTATTTGTGTGGTCATGAGCCACAGTGCCGTGTTTTTAATAAAGACATTTTAGAAGAACACAGGTCAGTCTATGGGCGGCCAACAATACAGGTTTAATTTCTTTTCTACTGGGTAGTTTATTGTTTTCATGTACACTTACACTTAAACCTACACATTAAATACATTTTTTAATTATTTCACCAGAAATTCCTAATGAAGCATTTCTTTGCATCTGCAATTCTCACCGTTTTCCTTCCTGTTTATTTTTCAGTTCTCAAAAGATTGAAAATCAAAACTCCAATTGCTTACTGTATATTTGTAAGGCTTGGTCTGAAGATGATCTGAATCAATTTTGGTGAGGATTGGACAAACATTGGGCATAAAAAAACGACAACTTGGCTTCACCATAGCACCACTGACGCATTTCCCCATGCAGTTACAGTAATGTCCATGATATCTGACAGACTAGGTATTAAAAGGCTTTGTTCCAAAACCTAATGAGTTTTTAGGGAGGCAGCATTTTAAAGTGTGCTCAACAGAAAGATGGACATCCCATGTTTTCTTTATGGATAAGGCAATCCTAATGCATTGCAACAATCTTGTTGAAATCCACAAGGTCCACAAGTTACATGGACTGCTTTTATACTTTTATGGCATTTTTTTTAACGTGGTCACATGGGAAAAGAGCCTCATGAAGATCCTTCACATTTCTACTTTCAGCTATTTGGAGTACTGATAAATATTGGTGAAAGTCTCCCAGTTTCCATGGCTGAAGTGATATGCAGTTCTCTGCAGTGCTGTAATCGTGTGTAAATTGTCTCTTACTTAAGCTTAGAAGTCAAGTTATATTTCATCAGTGAGTTAATGCAAGCCACTCCACCCTCTATTACATTGTTTATGAAAAGACACCCAAAACCAGCAGGAATACGATTCATTTCTGCAGTGATGCAACATTGTCAAGTGCCACAGCAGACGCAGGAGACACCCAGTGAGATGATACGTTACGCTCTTGTTATTGTTGTTGTGTGGTTAGTATGGTTTGGGCTTGTTTTTCTGATTCCACAGCCCAACGGCTCATAATAACGCTCTGCTTTGATCTTCCCTAGTTGGTGCTTATTTATTCTCCTCACTGCGAATATTTTGTGGTGATGTTAATGGGCCCTCCCAGCACACATTAAAGAGCCACGAAAGCCGAGAGAAGTGAGCCGGAGAGAGCGAGTCGGCCTGTGCGGGCTGAGGTGCGGGCAGGACCGGTGTCTGCTCCTAATTGAGGGAAAATGCGTTGCACATGGGCTGTTGGCTGCTCACTGTTTGAAGCGGAGTGTGAATGTGTGTGGAGCGTGCTGTTTGTGTTTGTACGCGTGTTCACAATGCGAAATGGTGCTTTTGCTCATCTTGAGTCATTAGTGTGGGTCTTTCAGCTCGTGTTTAGAGCTCGTCTGTTGCTCTGTTCAAGAACCTCGTGATCTGCCGTGCCTGCATATGTCAGTGTCTTAGGCAGGGTTGAAAAATGAACATGGGCTGCGGGCAAAAATGCTACCAAACTGACCATAAATAACCCCAAATTCAAGATACGCGGAAATAGACGCCCTTATAAACAAAGTAAAATGAGGGGGGGTGCTACCACAGAAACCGAAAACTCTCGGACCAGCAGCATGTGTCCAAATTTCAATCTTAACCGTTCTCTTTCATCAGAAACGATCTTAAAACAGGGCTTTAAGTATAAAATACCGAACTTTTTCTTTAAGTTGAATTACTGAAATAAATGAACTTTTGCACGACTAATTTTTCGAGTTTCACGTGTATGTCTACTACCTCATATTTAACGTTTGATCTGTACATCAGCATCGGGGAATAACATTATAATCTCATTCACGGTAGAGAAAGCTGCTTACATGTGCAAAACTAACTGTGAAGACTTTAATGTAAACACAGCTTTTGTGTTTTCCATATATATATACTGGCCCTGATAATCATCACAGACACACTTACCGCTTGCTCCACTTCTGTAAATCAGTTTTTATGAATGATCGACTCTCTCACCTGTTGCTCTATAGTTTTCTTCGTCAACAGCCGCTTGCACCCCCTGCTGGTGAGCTCAACTAACAGCTATGGAGATGATCAATCGGCAATCTATCTACTGATATTCCTGCCGTTCTCGGATGTCAAATGTTGAATGTTGAATTTTCTGTCGAATTTGAACCACTGAATTTTGGAAGCTAATTTGTAAAGCAAAATAAAATGGACCGAAAATTGCCTATCGAATATTATAGATTGTATTTTTAAATGGAATTAATATTTTGGAAGTGAAATCTAGAAGGTGAATATGGATTATTGATTTTTTTAATAATGAAAATATACTCACCTAAAGGATTATTAGGAACACCATACTAATGCTGTGTTTGACCCCCTTTCGCCTTCAGAACTGCCTTAATTCTACGTGGCATTGATTCAACAAGGTGCTGAAAGCATTCTTTAGAAATGTTGGCCCATATTGATAGGATAGCATCTTGCAGTTGATGGAGATTTGTGGGATGCACATCCAGGGCACGAAGCTCCCGTTCCACCACATCCCAAAGATGCTCTATTAGGTTGAGATCTGGTGACTGTGGGGGCCATTTTAGTACAGTGAACTCATTGTCATGTTCAAGAAACCAATTTGAAATGATTCGAGCTTTGTTACATGGTGCATTATCCTGCTGGAAGTGGTGGCCATGGTGGCCATAAAGGGATGGACATGGTCATAAACAATGCTCAGGTAGGCCGTGGCATTTAAACGATGCCCAATTAGCACTAAGGGGCCTAAAGTGTGCCAAGAAAACATCCCCCACACCATTACACCACCACCACCAGCCTGCACAGTGGTGACAAGGCATGATGGATCCATGTTCTCATTCTGTTTACGCCAAATTCTGACTCTACCATCTGAATATCTCAACAGACATCGAGACTCATCAGACCAGGCAACATTTTTCCAGTCTTCAACTGTTCAATTTTGGTGAGCTCTTGCAAATTGTAGCCTCTTTTTCCTATTTGTAGTGGAGATGAGTGGTACCCGGTGGGGTCTTCTGCTGTTGTAGCCCATCCGCCTCAAGGTTGTGCGTGTTGTGGCTTCACAAATGCTTTGCTGCATACCTCGGCTGTAACGAGTGGTTATTTCAGTCAAAGTTGCTCTTCTATCAGCTTGAATCAGTCGGCCCATTCTCCTCTGACCTCTAGCATCAACAAGGCATTTTCGCCCACATGCCTGCCACATACTGGATGTTTTTCCCTTTTCACACCATTCTTTGTGAACCCTAGAAATGGTTGTGCATGAAAATCCCAGTAACTGAGCAGATTGTGAAATACTCAGACCGGCCCGTCTGGCACCAACAACCATGCCACGCTCAAAATTGCTTAAATCACCTTTCTTTCCCATTCTGACATTCAGTTTGGAGTTCAGGAGATTGTCTTGACCAGGACCACACCCCTAAATGCATTGAAGCAACTGCCATGTGATTGGTTGATTAGATAATTGCATTAATGAGAAATTGAACAGGTGTTCCTAATAATCCTTTTGGTGAGTGTATGTGTGAAATGTTTTGAATTGAAATATTCACAGCTTAAATATACAACCATGTTGAATTTTAAAGGCCTAAAAATACAATGCATTAAAATGCAAGCAGGGTAATTAATGCAATGCATATTTTTTTCAAGTAGTGCAATTCAACAAGCTTTTTTGTTTCAAAAACATTTGTCATTGTTTTACTTCCATACTTTCACACCTACCTGTCTGTTGTAGTTCATTATTTAACCAGAAAAGTAGTTGACTAGTTAACGAATCAGTGTTTTGGCTTTGTTATAAAACCTAATGAGCTGCCTACATCTTTTTCCGGCAACACTTTATCCAATAATACTATTTAAAAAAAAAAAGTCCCCCTCAAAAGGTTGCTAATGTGACAGCACCTTTAGTCTGTTTTGCATATTTTGGTTGTTAGAAGATGGGGAAAAAAGTAAGCATTTTGTTGTCAGGAACCAAGAGTAAATGTGCTTTTCTCAGTTCACTTCAGACTCCAAAGCCTTTCAAACAGAGGCTCTGCCTGTGATCCAGGTCTTTGTCACATTGTTTTGTGGAGCAGCAGGTAAAATCTCATTCAAGAGCATCTGGTTGTAGTTATGGATTTATCCAAGTTTTGAATCCCGTTAGCTGATGAAGGCCTTCTGATGAGTGACGAGAGGTCTTCAGGGATTGGGTAACCAAGTCCAGATGCTCTTACATGCACATCCTACCAGTTTACATATACATGGATTACAGTATACCACGCAGAACAGGTTTACGAAATACTCGTGTGTGACATAATCTGGTTTGGGCTCTTTCTTGAAAAATTACATAGGGTCAGTGGTGAACTGAAACTGGCAGATAGTTTATAAATGCACTTTCTTTTTATTAATTGAGCAACTGCTTATGAATCAGTGGAGAAAAGGTTTGTTAGAGTAAGGCTGGTGACACACTGGCTGCGTGGCGTAAGCGTCTCAGCTGCGTGGCGTGTCCGTTTTTATTTCGGCTCCCATGTTAACAGGTTAGAGCTTGCAGACTGCCTGCGTGACACGCTCAGGCGCGGCGCAGAAAACGCGTGCATGCTAGAAATAGAAACGACGCCTATTTTTCATGCGACACGTTTCCAGGCAAAAGAGAATAGGAAAAGATGTTTATATATGTCATTTTGTACACGAATACATATGAATAAATTACATTTTGATGTTTGAAAGTCTAGGTTTTGACATAAATTCAGATATACATGTAATAAAAATAAAAAAATAACATTATTTTTGCCTATATAATTTCATGTCATTTTATTTTTTAAACAATCGAGCCCTGGTGTCCACTACAGAGGTCATAGCATAACATTTGAATAAAATCTTAGATTTTTTTTCATTTGTTTCTTATGCTCTTAACAATGTGATTACATGAAAAAAACTTCTTTGAAAAAAACTTTCTGTGCCTCAGGAGGATATAAAGATAGTATAGGCTACAATAACAACATAGTGTGTCTTCTGAGTGATGGTTCAACATTAGGTAGGCTAAATATAGGCTCTTTAAAGCCATCAAAAATTTGTAAATGTTATTGAAATAAGACAGCCCACTTCCCTATTATTCGGATTTTGGAAGATGTGTGATAACAGTTGAAATTGTTGTTGTACAGGCAAGAGCAACACACCGCTAATCCAAATGTAGAGTGGTCTGTCGGTGCTCCCTCTACGTCAGCTAGCAGAGCAGCGCCGCATCAGACACGCTTCTGGTGTGCAAAGACACAGAAAACGCGACGCAGCCGCCACGCAACAGAAACGCCACGCTAACGCCACGCAGCCAGTGTGTCACCGTACGTCTCAGTCAAGCTGGTTTTTGGGTCTGAAACGACTCAAAACAGTTTTCAGTGGAGCACAACTTGACTTTTAAACTTTAAAGACTCGTGAGCTTTTAAAGGGATTGTTCACCCAAAAACAGTCAAATAGTCATCAGTTATTGAGGCGAAATACTGAAAAACACAACTGAAAAAAACAAAAACAAAATCACACAGACACACTGATAGAAATAGTTTTCACGCAATAAAAGTATTAAAAGCATTTATTTATGTAATCTTTATTATTTCAGTCTCTTGGTTAGATTATCATAGATTTAGCTATGTAATTAATAGTTTTTTTGACAGATTTTCATGTTTAAAGATCGAGTTTCTAAATCTGGGACAGGAGGAAAACAATAAATGCTACTCTTTAAAGACAATATGCAAAAATAAAAAAAATATTAATATTCTTTTAAATGAGGCACATGAGAACTGAACCAACTTGAGCCATCATCAGTCTAATGATATAGACAGACACAGGTGAAGTGGGAATAGTGGGATCAGCTGTTGATCCCTTTGATGCCATGATATTAAGTATAAAGTAAGCAGGCCGACACAGGCTTATTTATAGCCGAAATGTCGCCCCACTCTATGAGCTCTTTAAAACAGCTCTGTTTACACACACACACACACACACACACACACACACACACACACACACACACACACACACACACACACACACACACACACACACACACACACACACACACACACACACGCACACACACGCACACACACACACACAAACACAAACAAACACTCTCTCTCTTGTGTCAGTGAATGTAGAAAGGACACAGAAACCCCTTCTGTTTGATAAAGACCTGCTTTATTCCTGAGTCTCTGGTCCAGAAACTAGTGAATTGCCTACATAGGCAACATTTAATATTTGTCCGTTTAAAGGGATAGTTCGGCCAAAAATGATATTTAACCCATGTATTACTCACCCTCAAGCCGTTCGAGATGCATATGTCAATCTTGTTTCAGACGAACACATTTTCAGTTATTTTAGAAAATGTCTTAGACCCTTCAGTGGATATAATGTGAAGAAACGGGGTCCAGATCTTTCAAGTCCCAAAATGTGCATACATCCTTCACAAAAGTAATACATCCAGCTCCAGGGGGATAAACGAAGGCCTTCTGAGGGTAATCCGTGCGGTTTTGTCGTAAAAATATACATATTTAAAACGTTATAAATGAAAATATCTGACTTCCGGCAACGATCGACGCGCGTTCACGGGTGATGGAAGTCGGCGCACGAGGGAGGACGTAGCGTAGGAACCGTCGTGACGTAGAACGAACGCGCCAGCGCAGCCAGAGAACAGAGCAAAACAAAACTACACTCAGGATTTATTTACAAACTACAAACATGTCGTACGCCGATTTCCATCACCCGTGAACGCGCGTCGATCGTTGCCGGAAGTCAGATATTTTCATTTATAACGTTTTAAATATGTATATTTTTACGACAAAACCGCACGGATTACCCTCAGAAGGCCTTCGTTTATCCCCCTGGAGCTGGATGTATTACTTTTGTGAAGGATGTATGCACATTTTGGGACTTGAAAGATCTGGACCCCGTTTCTTCACATTATATCCACTGAAGGGTCTAAGACATTTTCTAAAATAACTGAAAATGTGTTCGTCTGAAACAAGATTGACATATGCATCTCGAACGGCTTGAGGGTGAGTAATACATGGGTTAAATATCATTTTTGGCCGAACTATCCCTTTAAGCACACGCCCGAAGCCCCAAGTAACCTGTACTTGCCTGTGTTTCTCTCCATCTCGGATCACGTGGACAGAAAGTTAAGATGTTATGTATGGTGACAGCCCACCGCTTTAAAGGACCGGAATCATGTTTTTGTCGGAATCCAAAATCCAAAATGAAACTAAAACATCAATTAACATTGATAAATGTTAACCAAACACCAAAAGACCCTCACTGCTCCTGACTGAATAACTTTTGTAGCTTTAATAAGGATTAATCTATGTTTAAGTCATACCACTGTGTGTTATTTTACATTTGATTTCTTTATATTATTCAATTTCTGTACTTGAATACTACTGTTATTGTCACGGTTATGTTCGGTTAGTTTCGGTTTTCATTAACTTTTAGTTTGTTTTTGTCAGTCACATGTGCTTCTTCATCTCTGTTTCTGTTATATATAGATGTGTTGAGTTAATGCCTGTCTGTCTTTTGGATCACTTGTTATTAAACTACGCTGGGAACTTTATTCATCTGTCTTCATCCTCCTTCATGCACACACATCCGTGACAGTTATCACCTACATTTTAAAGCACTGTTTATTTCTTTTGTATCTTTGTTCTATTGTATTTATTTGTGCTGCTGCTTGTATTTTGTTTATTTGTTTAAAAAAAAAAACATTCATGTTAGTTAGGCTAGTAGTTTTTATTGTGTTTGATTGAATTGCGAAATTTTGCTGGTGTCATAACAACCGTATTTATTAAAATTAGGGATGCATCAATATTACAATTTAAGCCAATACCGATAAGCGATGACTGATAATTTGTTGTATATGAAAGCCAATAACCAATATATTGGCCGATACATCTAAATCCAAATTTGTATATACATTTTGAGAGCCTGATTACAAAAACAAAAGTTTCACCATTAAAAGCCATGTCCCAAAACACAATTATAATGTTCTCATGATAATTTTATGAAGCCGATATCACAGCACATGACTGTATTTTCCTTATTTGAAGTGATTGCAATCATATTTCAAGCAATTTAAAGCCATCATGTTGAACAGTGTGAATCTGAAGACTCTCAGCTGAAGGAAATAATACATTATTTATCGGCTTTAATATATCGTACAAATTTTCTTATCAGGCCGATAACGATAAAATTTTAAATGAGCATATATCGGCCGATACCGATATGGTGGCCGATATATCGTGCGTATCTAATTAAAATACAAGTTTACTTGGGTCAAAAACACATTAAACATTTTCATATTAAACACCAGCAAAAAATTCAGATAGTGACAACCACATTTATTTTACAATAAATTGCAGTGTATTTAAAACTAAACTAGCTGCTAATTTAGTGACGTCACACAGCTTTTCTGACATGCTAGGTATTGTTTATGTCATAGTTTATCAAAATATCCTAATTTGATTTGTATTGAAAGTGCAGTGAATGCAAACTTTCTGGACACTAACACTATCAGCCATGACAGTTTCAGGAGACACACTGAATGATCATTTAGAGGATTTACTTCTGTATGTTAAAGAGGTTTTCATGGTGTATGTGGCCTGTGTTTCTTCTTCCATTTCTGCTTTAATCTGTTCATTTACATTCACAGACGGCTCTCGGTAGCACTGGCCGCCTCTGTGTGGTGTGTGTCCTCCCATTCACCCGTCTCACTGCGTGTGTGTGTGTCTCAATTCGCAGAACTGTATGGTTTCGACGTTCTCATTGATTCCAACCTCAAACCGTGGCTCTTGGAAGTGAACCTCTCTCCCTCATTGGCATGGTGAGCAACGCACACACACTAATCCCTTGATTTTTCCATTTTCTTATGTGTATGCTGATGTGTACAATAACTGCTTCTTCCTAGGTTTTGGGTGTTTGTGTTCTGCCTGTGTTATACAGGCAAGTGCAATTTGAGATCACTGCGTTTTGCACTTTAAATTTCCATCACATACTCCCATTCAAACAATGGAGTTTAGGCAAATGTAGAAATGCAATTTAAATATGCATTTTTGGCCCCTGTGGCACCATATTTTGACTGGGGGAAATCTTGACATTGATGTAATCACAGTTTAGTTTAGGGTCCAATTCTCACTATTAACTAACTATAGTAAACTACTAATTACTGCTTATTAACCCTTTAGAACCTGAAGCTAAAATAGGTGTTTTTCACATATTTTAATTTCTTGACTGTAAAATTCTAAAACAATGTGCTATCTTCATATGCAAGGTGTCATCTTTTTCAGAAAAATATTAGCTTTAAACAAATTACAGTTATTGACCATTATTGTGTGTGGTGAGTTTGTAAATAGAATTTAAATAGACAAAAATAAAAAAAACGAGAACACATTTTCTGATTTTTATTTAGAAAAAAACTGAAAAATCACGAATGAAAGAAACTAACACTTTAAAGTTGAAAAATGAAGTATAATACATCTATTCAAGTCTTTTTTGTGCCATTGGGTTGCACAGTTTTCATTTAGGACACTTTTGTTCATACACGCACACATACAAATGCGTCCATTCATAGGCACGCACACATACACACATGCATACACCACATGTGAAGATACGTGAAAGAGTAATGGCCATCCGCCTTCCAAGTTTCATTAAAAATCATCCCAATCCCCTCTTCTGCTGTCTACCACTTCTTTCACCATGTATTTGTTAGTTTATTTTATTATTTTATGCAATCCAAAACACTCTAACCTGCCGCGCTTCGTATCTCTCTGTTCAAATCCTTCCTTCCCGCTCTGCCAGAAAGCTGCTCGCATTTGCTGACGGAAAGCATGAAATTACCATAATAAGCCGTATATTGCCAGAAAGCGCATGTTGTCTACTGTCAGGGGCAATTTGAATGGTTTTGATAGTGCAAACGGTTGAAGAGTTACGGTACAATGAATTCAGCTTGCTGGTCTGTGTTGGCGACGACACAGCCGGTTCTAAAGGGTTAATAGTTAGTAAGGTAGTTGTTAAGTTTAGGTATTGGGTGGATTAAGGGATGTAGAATATGGTAATAAAGAATAAGGCATTAATATGTGCTTTATAAGAACTAATAAAAAGCCAATATCCTAGTCATATGCTACCAGTTAATAGTGAGAATTGGACCCTAAACTAAAGTGTTACCTTGAAGTACAGTGGGTTCAATGGACTGTATAGTAGTTTAACAAAATGCTAATTATTGAGCTGATGACAGACTTTCCAAAACACTTTCAGTAGACAAAAACTCCATAAAACAGTAGTGAAAGTTGTGAGTTCCAGGACTTTTATAAAGTGCATGCCATTTTAAAAGACTCTAGGTCTCTTTTTTATCAGTGTAAAACTCAATATGGTGTAAAGAACATCTCAAGCATTCCTTATGAACTCACTGATCTATGCCACGGTATCTGTGGGATCAAATCGAAGCCTCCAAGAAAAGCCTATTTCAAAGCGTGACACCAGATGAGAGGAAGGATTTCCCGTTACAGGTGATTTGGTCGGCCATCAAACTCAAATTCAAACCCAAACTCAATTGGATGTTTTCAGGTCTAGACGTGTCCAAAACTGGATCAGAAGCTTTGATGCTCTGCGTTAAGATATTGCAACCAAGTGAGGCAACCACAACCGCCATCATTTGACAGTATATTACATCATCATCAACTGCATGAACATACCGAACAGTCATCGTCTGCTTCTTGGGAGTTGAAATGAAGGGTTAGAAAACCAACCTGCGTTTCCATGCAAGTGGTTGTGTAAAAACTGGTAAAAGCCATAGAGCGAAGAGTTTTCCCTGGCAACTCTCTCTCACCACTGACATTAAATTTTCTAATACTACTAATGAACATTGTCAAGATGTTCAGCAAAGACATTCAGATTGTCATTGTCCGGTGTTGTTTGTGTGTTTGTTCGTGTATCACAAGCTGTTACTGTCAGGTTTTATCTCGAAGCAGAGTCTGATTCATTAGCGAGTGAAACAGGTTTATCGTGATAATATTCAATAAGTGAGAAACAGAGTTCAAGTTCGAAGATCAGACAATCAGCAGACACACACACACACACACACACACACACACACACACACACACACACACAGTATTTTGGATTTTTCGAAAAACCTACTTTTGCAAACTAGTCTTAGTTTTTTGCTTGATCTGAATCAAACCATTGCATAAAGATTCTCTTTAGTCTGGTTGCCAATAATTATCGACATTTTGATACACTCCTGCGACGGGATGCCAAAACTTTCAAAGTGGGCGTGGACACTTTTACTAAAACGGCTATAACTCTTGAACGGAATGAGATAATTTCAGCAAACTTGGTACACCTCTGTATGGGCTCGGTCTGTGGTCGTGTGGAAAAGGACTCAGCGACTGGCCACTTAGTGCTGTAAAGTGAAAAAACAAACCAACACGAAAACGGCTATAGCTTTGCAACAGTCCGTCCGATTGACTTGAAAACTGGCATGTCTTTGTCCAAGGTGCTGTGATTGTCTACGAGAACATTGGCTTATCTCAAACACAGTTTAGCCAGTGAAGTTCTAGAGGCTGTCAGACAAGGTTAAGGCCGTGTGTCCACCAAAGCGTTTTTTCATGCGGCTGGCTTGTTTTTTCAATTGTTTTCAATGGGAGCGCCGCGTTTTTAGAACGCCACGAGGCGCTGAACGCTTTTTTCACGCTGAAGCGCTAAGACCCCGGCGTTTTTTACTGGTCGCCGAGAGTTGAAGAATGTTCAACTTTGAGTAAAACGCAGCCCTCATCACTGTCACTTTTTACCCAGCCGTCCAATCACAGTGGAGGAGAGGCGGGACTAATACCACACGACCAACTGTCACAACATTCGTTCTGTACGATGACATCAACCAGCAGAGCTAACCAATCAAAATGGATGAAAAATCATTTTTTAGTATGAAACAAATTATCTGCGAAATCTTAATAAAGTTCAAAGTAAACTGTGCTGCGAATATTCTTTATCATAGCAACGAAGTGTCTCATCTGAAAAAACGCTGCGCTGCCAAAACGCTCTCAAGCGCCCACAGCCTGGCATTTTCAGCAGAGCGTCTAGCGCAGTGGTTCTCAAAGTGTGGTACAGAGGAATCACTGAATTTCGCACGTAAGATCAAACCGGTGTGATCAGTCTTGGCTGGTCCCTGGAAGCGATATTTTTTTTCACAGGATGGTAGGGGAAGACTCATGAATATTCATTAGGGAACTCATCCCTGATTGGTCTTAACCCCAGTGACTGGTAGGTTTAGGGGCGGGGTTAGGGGTAGGTCATCAGACACTCTGAATAATTGTGATATTTGACAGCGTCTTCATCACGCCACTCAGACGCTGTCAAATATCACAATTATTCAGTGTTTTTAACCACATAATGTTTATTTTAGGTTTCAGACATTTAAATTCACATAAGTAATAAAAAAACAATACATTTAGAATTAGTAAAATACACACTGATGTCTATGGAAGCGGAAATAATAATTTCCATTATAATTAGACGACACGTTTTATTCATATCGTGTAAGTTAAGTAACTTTAAAGTTAACTCTTTTCTTCTCCCAGTTCACCGGCCGCTTACTTTCATGTATTTCGGGAGAAAGGATGAATTCACGTCCTGTAAAATAAACAGATCCGATTCTCTGATTCTCTGAACAGTGGCACAAACTAACATGGCGGCACATATAGCTCTACTAAAGCGATCACTTCCACTTGCATATATTTGACAATTGGAATATCAGATACAGTGAAGAAAATAAGTATTTGAACACCCTGCTATTTTGCAAGTTCTCCCACTTAGAAATCATGGAGGGGTCTGAAATTGTCATCGTAGGTGCATGTCCACTGTGAGAGACATAATCTAAAAAAAAAAATCCAGAAATCACAATGTATGATTTTTGAACAATTTCTTTGTAAGATACAGCTGCAAATAAGTATTTGAACACCTGAGAAAATATTTGGTACAGTAGCCTTTGTTTGCAATTACAAACGTTTCCTGTAGTTTTTCACCAGGTTTGCACACACTGCAGGAGGGATTTTGGCCCACTCCTCCACACAGATCTTCTCTAGATCAGTCAGGTTTCTGGGCTGTCGCTGAGAAACACGGAGTTTGAGCTCCCTCCAAAGATTCTCTATTGGGTTTAGGTCTGGAGACTGGCTAGGCCACGCCAGAACCTTGATATGCTTCTCACAGAGCCACTCCTTGGTTATCCTGGCTGTGTGCTTCGGGTCATTGTCATGTTGGAAGACCCAGCCTCGACCCATCTTCAATGCTCTAACTGAGGGAAGGAGGTTGTTCCCCAAAATCTCGCAATACATGGCCCCGGTCATCCTCTCCTTAATACAGTGCAGTCGCCCTGTCCCATGTGCAGAAAAACACCCCCAAAGCATGATGCTACCACCCCCATGCTTCACAGTAGGGATGGTGTTCTTAGGATGGTTCTCATCATTCTTCTTCCTCCAAACACGGTTAGTGGAATTATGACCAAAAAGTTCTATTTTGGTCTCATCTGACCACATGACTTTCTCCCATGACTCCTCTGGATCATCCAAATGATCATTGGCAAACTTAAGACGGGCCTTGACATGTGCTGGTTTAAGCAGGGGAACCTTCCGTGCCATGCATGATTTCAAACCATGACGTCTTAGTGTATTACCAACAGTAACCTTGGAAACGGTGGTCCCAGCTCTTTTCAGGTCATTGACCAGCTCCTCCCGTGTAGTTCTGGGCTGATTTCTCACCTTTCTTAGGATCATTGAGACCCCACGAGGTGAGATCTTGCATGGAGCCCCAGTCCGAGGGAGATTGACAGTCATGTTTAGCTTCTTCCATTTTCTAATGATTGCTCCAACAGTGGACCTTTTTTCACCAAGCTGCTTGGCAATTTCCCCGTAGCCCTTTCCAGCCTCGTGGAGGTGTACAATTTTGTCTCTAGTGTCTTTGGACAGCTCTTTGGTCTTGGCCATGTTAGTAGTTGGATTCTTACTGATTGTATGGGGTGGACAGGGGTCTTTATGCAGCTAACAACCTCAAACATGAGCATCTAATTTAGGATAATAAATGGAGTGGAGGTGGACATTTTAAAGGCAGACTAACAGGTCTTTTAGGGTCAGAATTCTAGCTGATAGACAGGTGTTCAAATACTTATTTGCAGCTGTATCTTACAAATAAATAGTTAAAAAATCATACATTGTGATTTCTGGATTATTTTTTTTTAGATTATGTCTCTCACAGTGGACATGCACCTACGATGACAATTTTAGACCCCTCCATGATTTCTAAGTGGGAGAACTTGCAAAATAGTAGGGTGTTCAAATACGTATTTTCTTCACTGTATTTCATGCCATAGCTAACAAATTTGTGAATATTTTGAATAAAAAAAGGAAATAAAAGCAGATCATCAGTCATTCAGCGCTATTGTGGCTGCGGTGTGTCACGTGACAAGCAATGACGCGTCCGTCACCATGGAATCAATAAAGTGGTACGTTCTAAAAATAATTGTCGACTTGAAAAACTCACGGGGGTCAGCCAGAATATTTTAAATGTATGTTTAAAAAGGTTAAATATGAATACACAGTTTGTGTTTTTTTTTATTAAGTATTTTTATTTTTTTTACTTAATTTTTTAAGTACAGTAGGCTACAGTGTTTATTTTACTTGTAGGTGCAATACATTTGAATTGAATCATTATTTAAGTATTTTGTAAACTGCACAGTGCAGTGTTAATGTTCAAACTGTGTTTTTACAATGTTTAACGTGGCTGATAATAATTAATATTCTTATTAGAAATTAAACCGCCTCATTTTTGAGCTGTGCATATTTTCATATTGATCATTATGGTGGTACTTGAAGAGCCAAATATTTTCTGAGGTGGTACTTGGTGTAAAAAGTTTGAGAACCTCTGGTCTAGCGTTTTCAGCTTTGGTGGACACACAGCCTAACGGAGACCGATCGTAACGAAACACGCTGGGCCTGTTTGACTCACGGCCCTAGAAGCCTGTGAATTAGAAAGAGATCAGCCACCGGAGGGTGCCTTCACATTTTTCACATGCGTAAAGGATTGTATATCACACAATTTTTCGCACACGCCCACATCATTCATACCACATGGTAGAACTCCTCATTCTCAGCAACTTTGACTCTAGGACGACCACTGTCAATCGAATCCTTCCTTAAATATTTGAGATTATTTCAAAAACCTTCTAGTCCTTTTTGGCTCATCCTCAATAACTGATAAAACCATTAAAACATGTATTTAGTAAATTGGCTGTTTTGATCTAGATGGCTACAGGCTTGTTAAATAAAACATATATTTTTGTGCATGGGCTTAAAGGCTTTAAAGTGCTTGAACCCTGTGATTTAGAGCTACCTTCGTCATCTTTGGACTATATACGTTACAAGTATTTATTGTACCTAACTTAATAAAGCAGGCTGTGGGACTACGAGAAATGGTTAACCCAAAATGTACATCCGTATGCAAGTTCGAGAGACTTTATTTAAATGAAATGCATACACTCCTATTGTCACGTGCCAGTAATGATCCCTCTGAGTGCCATAGGTTGCCGATCGATCCCTGATATGGACTATTGTTATGATGGTGTTTGCAGCTTGACACTGTATAAATCACCATTCAATTTCACTGGATGGAAATGAGCAGCTTAGACATTCTGACAAATATCTGAATTTATGTTTCACGGGAGAAAGAAAATAATCAGTGTTAGAGTGTGCTGTGTCCCTCTTAAATGCTCCGTTCATTGGCCCACAAGGTTTATATAACAGTGCAATAATACTTTTTTCCCCTTTTTATATTTCTAGTGATGCTCCTCTTGATTTGAAGATAAAGGCCAGCATGATCTCCGATATGTTTTCTCTTGTGGGTGAGTTCACAGTCCTCTGCCACTTCACCTCAGTCTCATGTTGTAAATGTTCTTGTATGGTCACATTGTAAACCACAGAACGCCCATAACTGCAGGTTACTGCCTGTGGCCGTGGCTTTTGTCATGTGGGTCACATTTGTTTGGTGTAAAGTAATGACCGGTTAAGAGGATGGAGGGTTGTGCTTTCCTCCCTGACATGAGGTTTTATAGGACACATTTTACGATGTGGAAAACGCATTTGAAATCGCTGAATCCAGTATAACACGGAACGTTACAGAATTTGGCAAATTTTGGATAAATAATCAAACGTAGGGATCCAGTTAATCAAATGGTGATATGGACCAGTGACTTTTAATATTAAAACACAAAAACACAGCTATTGAAGTCTGCATGTTGTGCTTGACGCTCATCTGCACATAAACACACAAACCTAATCATGAACCTAATCTTCAGCAGCATTTCACCATTTCATCTGAGAAACTATCGGCAGATGCACACACACACACACACTCGCTACAATCCACCAAAATAAAAGTTCAGTTTAACTTGAAGAAAATGTGACAGGAATAAATTACTATTTTACAGTGGAGTGTACTTATTAAACATGAAGGGATATCACAGAATGGGCCTCATTCATGAAGCACAAGCTGAACAAATGTTTGTGTAAATCGTTCGTAAAGCCATTCTGAAGTAAATTTTCGGATCAATTTCAAAATATTAGTTACGTAAAACATTAAAACGTTCTGTGTTCTTTTATGCACTATGTAGCATAATAATATTTCATGAGGTTCGTGTGCCTTTTTTTTTCAGTTTAAATCAGTTCAACTTTGGCAAAAACGCAGCACTCGTCACTTTTTACTCAGCCGTCCAATCACAGTGGAAGAGGGGCGGGACAAATACCACACCGACCAACCATCCCACTTGTACAACGTCTTAACAACAATGTAAAAGTTAATATTGCTGGGTACTGCATTTGTATATTCAGTAATATTCTTCAAAAGGAGATACTAGTTATATTCCAAGTCAAAGCGTCTCAGCTGTAAAAACGCTGTGCCTCCAAAGCGCTCTCAAGCGCACGTTAATTGAATATTTATTGTTTGGCATATGACATTAGTCTCTTTTGCATGTATGCATTATAATGGAGCCAAACCTGAGAAGAGAGTCCAGAAGATTCCACAGCGTTTCTGGACACGTAATTTCCGTAGTTGTAATTCAAAGACGGGGGATCATGCTAATTAAATGAGCTTGCACGTGCGCGTTATATACAATTGATTGGAATTCATTAACATACACACGTTTAACTATCACAACTGATGTTTACTTAGTGTTTGTGAATCTGGAGTTTTCGGGAAGGTGCATTTTACGTGCAAATTACTTTGAATTTACACATATTCATTAAAGTTTCATGAATGAGGACCATTATCTTACAATTTTCTTCCATGTTTTAATTTTAACAGTAAACCTCTTTTGTGCCACACTTTGCCAAAAAAATTTAAGGAATTGTTCTAATTTAATTTCAATACAAGAATATTTAAATTGTTCAAGTTTTATGCATGTGTGATTACCACTGTTTTTGATAAGACATTTGTATCATAAAACACGCAACCTAGAAAAATTAAATAGAAAACAGAATTTGGAGAAAAAAATTAATTCTATGATTTGGACGGGCCTTAGGTACAGTAGCACCAGGGGGCGGAGTCGGATCCAGATTAAGGGGTGGGGTTGGGTAGGTTTAGGGGTGGGTTTAGGGGTCAGGGGGTGGAGCTGGGTAGGTTTAGGGGTCAGGGGGTGGAGCTGGGTTGGTTTAGGGGTGGGTTTAGGGATCAAGGGGTGGAGCTGGGTAGGTTTAGGGGTGGGTTTAGGGATCAGGGGGTGGAGCTGGGTTGGTTTAGGGGTGGGTTTAGGGATCAGGGGGTGGAGCTGGGTTGGTTTAGGGGTGGGTTTAGGGATCAGGGGGTGGAGCTGGGTTGGTTTAGGAGTGGGTTTAGGGGTCAGGGGGTGGAGCTGGGTAGGTTTAGGGGTGGGTTTAGGGATCAGGGGTTGAGCTGGGTTGGTTTAGTGGTGGGTTTAGGGATCAGGGGGTGGAGCTGGGTTGGTTTAGGAGTGGGTTTAGGGATCAAGGGGTGGAGCTGGGTTGGTTTAGGGGTGGGTTTAGGGATCAGGGGGTGGAGCTGGGTTGGTTTAGGAGTGGGTTTAGGGGTCAGGGGGTGGAGCTGGGTAGGTTTAGGGGTCAGGGGGTGGAGCTGGGTAGGTTTAGGGGTGGGTTTAGGGATCAGGGGGTGGAGCTGGGTTGGTTTAGGGGTGGGTTTAGGGATCAGGGGGTGGAGCTGGGTAGGTTTAGGGGTGGGTTTAGGGATCAGGGGGTGGAGCTGGGTTGGTTTAGGGGTGGGTTTAGGGATCAGGGGGTGGAGCTGGGTTGGTTTAGGGGTGGGTTTAGGGATCAGGGGGTGGAGCTGGGTAGGTTTAGGTATATGTAAGGTGCCCGTGGATTTCATGTTCTGCAGTGAGGACCATCTCCTTAGGTTTAGCCTCTCTCTGTCTCTCTCTCGCTAAATCTATATTGCTGAAGGGTCACACATCACTAATGAGGCATTGCTGACTGCTGGTGGTTTTGTCACATTTTTCCGACCATGAAATTTGACATGTGACGTGCCTGAAAAGAAATCAATACCCTGCATGCTCACCACAGCTTTAAAGAGTTCCCGCAGGCAGGGTTCGTTAGCATTACATGGAGGAATGGTTTTAGACGCTTGCATGAGTCATTACACTGTCACAGTTTGGCTGAGGAAAACACCTCTGCAGAGCTCATGAAAATAATCATTGCTCAAGGCAAAGTTTTGTTGTGCTTGTGCAATCGGTTGTCACCACTCCAAAAACTCTGAAATCTGACGCCAGAGAAAGGAACGCTCACTGTAATGACTGATCTCCGCTCAGTGATGCTTGTAGATCACATGCTGTATTTGATCTTGTTCGTGTTTATGGCAGCATCTGTGTGATCCACATTTCTGATGATTACTTTACATCCATTTCAAACATGTCTTGCCATGGTAGAACTGATAAACTCGTCTTCAATTTTTGTAAAACTCCCATTAGTGAACATTGGTTAAATGCATTAACTAACAATGAGCATTACATTTGTTGTAGTATTTATTCATATTTGTTACAAAAATACAACTTCATTGTTAGCTCATGTCAGCTGACTATTTTTCATTGTTAGTTAGTTAACTAACACTTAACAAATGGAACTTGTGATATATTATCAAAATTTAAAATAACAATAATCTATGTGAATATATTGAAAATAAACGAACAACGAATGACCTGACTAACCCGAGCAATTTCAGAAACTGCTGAAGACACATCTTTCAACACTTGACCCATTAATACTAACTCTAAGCACTTACAGTGTGTTCTTTTGTTGATTTAACCGCTTCTATTGTCTGTAATGTAAAATGTAATTTATTCCTGTGATCAAAGCTGTATTTTCAGCATCATTACTCCAGTCTTCAGTGTCACATGATCCTTCAGAAATCAGGATAATATGTGGATTTGCTGCTCAAGAAACATTTCTGATTATCATCACATCATGAAAGTATGGAAACCATAATACAGTGTTCTTTGATGAACAAAACGTTTGAAGAACCGTATTTGAAATAGAAAAGATAGATTGATTTAATGTATTAATAAAAAGTATTAATTTCTTTAAAAAAAATTTGTGTACAAACGGTTGTGTACATCAGCAAGAAATACTATAGAACTTCTATCGAGGCATCAAACTAAATATTTGATTTGATATATCATCAACTTTTTCTGACTGTCTGCTCCAGTATTTGCTCTGCTGGTTTTCCACACACACTGCATTGCATCTGGATGGAGAGAAATACAAAATTATGAATAACTTATTGTGTGTAGATCGGCATCAAAGTACAGTTTTGTCTGAACAGCAGCCGTTTGTTGCACTCAGGTTTTGTGTGTCAGGACCCTTTATCACGACAGCTGCGCTCTGACGGAGCCGGGTTTGACTCCAGAATGAAGAATCCTTCCCAGAAGCCTCAGGTACAAATACTCACACTTTACCTTATTTATATCGTTTTCCTTGTTTAGGATATACAACCAAGCAACACATGACTATTAGGGCAGTCATGATGATTATTATAAAACGGTTAGTTCCAGCCTTTGATTCTGATTGGTCAATAGCTGTGTTTTATTCACTATAAAACACAGCTATGACAAGCTAGTCATTTGTCAGTTGTGTCTTGCTTCTCAGTGTTCACAACAAGTTTCAGTCCTTTCAATATAAATATACACTCACCGGCCACTTTATTAGGTACACCTGTCCAACTGCTCCTTAACACTTAATTTCTAAGCAGCCAATCACATGGCGGCAACTCAGTGCATTTAGGCATGTAGACATGGTCAAGACAATCTCCTGCAGTTCAAACCGAGCATCAGTATGGGGAAGAAAGGTGATTTGAGTGACTTTGAACGTGGCATGATTGTTGGTGCCAGAAGGGCTGGTCTGAGTATTTCAGAAACTGCTAATCTACTGGGATTTTCACGCACAACCATCTCTAGGGTTTACAGAGAATGGTCAGAAAAAGAAAAAACATCCAGTGAGCGGCAGTTCTGTGGGCGGAAATGCCTTGTTGATGCCAGAGGTCAGAGGAGAATGGCCAGACTGGTTCGAGCTGATAGAAGGGCAACAGTGACTCAAATAACCACCCGTTACAACCAAGGTGGGCAGAAGAGCATCTCTGAACGCACAGTACGTCGAACTTTGAGGCAGATGGGCTACAGCAGCAGAAGACCACACCGGGTGCCACTCCTTTCAGCTAAGAACAGGAAACTGAGGCTACAATTTGCACAAGCTCATCGAAATTGGACAATAGAAGATTGGAAAAACGTTGCCTGGTCTGATGAGTCTCGATTTCTGCTGCGACATTCGGATGGTAGGGTCAGAATTTGGCGTCTACAACATGAAAGCATGGATCCATCCTGCCTTGTATCAACGGTTCAGGCTGGTGGTGGTGGTGTCATGGTGTGGGGAATATTTTCTTGGCACTCTTTGGGCCCCTTGGTACCAATTGAGCATCGTTGCAACGCCACAGCCTACCTGAGTATTGTTGCTGACCATGTCCATCCCTTTATGACCACAATGTACCCAACTTCTGATGGCTACTTTCAGCAGGATAATGCGCCATGTCATAAAGCTGGAATCATCTCAGACTGGTTTCTTGAACATGACAATGAGTTCGCTGTACTCAAATGGCCTCCACAGTCACCAGATCTCAATCCAATAGAGCATCTTTGGGATGTGGTGGAACGGGAGATTCGCATCATGGATGTGCAGCCGACAAATCTGCGGCAACTGTGTGATGCCATCATGTCAATATGGACCAAACTCCCTGAGGAATGCTTCCAGCACCTTGTTGAATCTATGCCACGAAGAATTGAGGCAGTTCTGAAGGCAAAAGGGGGTCCAACCCGTTACTAGCATGGGGTACCTAATAAAGTGGCCGGTGAGTGTATATAAAATACTTCTACTGACTGACTCAATTTGTTGCCATCTAACGGTGAAATAATAATATAACTTCTGTTGTGGTTCACTGTCAGGGACTATTTTTTCCAGCGGAAGGAAGGCTTTTAGGAATTTTACTTCATGAAAGTTGCATTGATACATATTTTTTGGCTTTAATATGTGTATTGTGTGGTAACCGTTTTATAAAAGCAATAAGGTACTCGAGGCAAGTGCTGCATCATGAATAACCCTAACAACGCCCTTCAGCCGTGACTTATTCACGATACAGCACAGCCTCTTGTACCTTATTGCTTACTTAAAGGGGTGGTAAAATGCCATTTTCACAAGATGTAAAATAAATCTCTGATGTCCCCAGAGTGTGTGTGTGTGTGTGTGTGTGTGTGTGTGTGTGTGAAGTTTTAGCACAAAATACCCCACAGATATTTTTATATAGCATGTTAAAGTTGTCACTTTTTGAGGGTTTGCAAAAACGCACCGTTTTCTGTCCCTTTAAATGCAAATGAGCTGCTGCAGAGGGCGGGGTTTCAAGAGCTTGTGTGTGTTAGCAGCTGCGATTACCTCACACACACACTAACATGACAGAAACTGTTCTGCCTTTAATGTTAAAACGGAGTCAGACAAAGATGGAGAGACTCATGAAGAAGTGACAACATGTACAGTATATTGCAACACTCTGAATGGTTAGTTGATGAATATATGTTGCTGATGTGGAGTTAACTATCTTCAGGTAGGATATTCTGTCATGATAATCTATAGATGTGAAAAGACGGATGCTAAAGTTTGAGCTGACAAATGTGCTCGACTACAACAACTTTTCCTCTTCTCAACATGGACTGCGTGTCCTGTGGGCGGGTTTATGTAAATCTTAGGGTTGGTGATGTCACTAACCCGGGAGGAATGTCGTGTAGTCCCTACCAGCCGTTTTTTGTCGTCCTTTTCTTTAAAAGCAAATATCTCCCTTTGCTTTGAATGTTGAGCGTTGTAACTTTGCAGATGTTGTTGATGCTCAACTAGCAACATTACACACTAACTACAGTTAGAAAAGTGAAATCATACTTTACCACCCCTTTAAACAACCTTGTTTTAACAACAATAATAATTATAATAAGAAAAACCTTCATGTTTCAGCATTTAGGTGTATATGCGCAAAGCAAAAGTCAATAGTAATAGATAGCACTAATCTAATTAGGATGATCTCTATCATTGTGCACTTTCTAGTCTATGATTATTATCTTCTAAAGATGTTAAAAACTTGATGATGCCACCGTGACCCCCGGGGGTCAACAGACTTTATCGATTATGAGATTGATTAGTACTGTGGCCCCCTCTGGACTCAATTAAGCTATACATACTTGACATGATTTGACCCACAATTCCCTTCACTTTGACCCAGACAAATTTGTTTTAGACCTTCAGCTTTTTTATAAAATTACTCCACAATCTTTTACCAAATTAAATAAATATTTGTATACATTCGCTATGTATGTATGTAGATCACACTCAAATTGGATGGAGTATATGGGATTACTACATTTCCCATTCATTTCTGCTTTTTTTCAGCTATATTTTCTAGAGTGTCTTAGCTAGACCTAAACTTATCAATAATCAGTATTTTTGAAAAGATTAGTTACAGCCTGTTCACACAAAGTACGATAACTATAATGATAACAATAAATATAACATTTAACAATCATTCTAATTCTATGATAAAAGGGAAGTCCTGATGGCTTCACTGTCATAGTCATTTATATGGTATAAACTGTCTGCTATTCTTTTCATGCCCCAATTTTTACAAAGGCAGACAATTTATTTGTTAATTTTTCAAATTGCTTGAATTAATTTGTTGGTCAAGTGTGTACGCCAGGATCATAAGCTTGAGATAAGCTAGTGTTCAAGCAACCAGTCGAGGCTCGTGAGTTTCACCCTGGTCACTAGATTGTGTTATTGGTTCCAAATGCTTATAATAGACTCGTAATTTTTGGCCCACAGACAGTTTGGGTGGGACTCCTCAGCAACCCATCAAACTGGCTGGCAAAATTTGAAGCAGCTGTTTCATATCAATATGATGAAAAGGATTTAGGGAATTCCATGGTGGATTTGGGAGACAGCTCTCCTCAGCTAACAAACAAGACGTTAAAGAGCTGATTGTCTATTTACAGTCCTTCGGCTGAATCACAGCAGTGCTGATATAGAGCTATATCGCGAGACTACAAGTGTGATGTTGGTTTTATACAACAGTTCGGCAGAGCAAGTATTTAAATGAGAAACAATCATGGAGTGTCTTCAAAAAAACAACTCTTGTGTGCGGAACTACTTTCTTTGCGCCACATATTCAAAATCAAGTTGACAATTTAAAAGTTGAGGCCAAGCTTCTGTTACTAAATCGAAAACGTGACTTTAGAACTAGCAACGAAGCAATAGGCCGTATGTAGCCGCACTTTTCAGCGCTGCGCTCGTTGTCTTTTGTCTTCCGGTCTGTATTTTCACAGCGATCTTGCGTATTTATGAATGAACGGCTTGTTTCGAAATCTTCCCGGTTGACTGACATTTGTTAAGACATCTGCTTTAAACATTACAATCCTCATGATAACTTTAGTTAACTTTACATTAAATAAATCCACTTCACCAGCTAATTACTCATGGACAGTGATGCCATAGAGATATACAGAGCGACCGCAATAAAACGGAAGTTCAAAGACAGTATTCTAAAGATGGCGGCACCCTCGTTTCTCTGGTGCATAAGGTCTTATAGACCGCTTAAGTTGTTATTATGTATAGTATTACTAAGTAGAGTTGTGCCATCCTCGATATGTCTACTTAATATCCTGACAGCCAGCTAAACTTTTTCCCCACACCTTGACTCTGAAGATTAATTCTTAGTTCCACAGGTTTATTGGAGTTACAGAGAAAAGGTGAAACTACTACAACACAAAAGAGCAAGGACACACCAATTTCATTCAACCTCAACTCCACATGAATAAACGCAAATTTGCTCTATTCCCGTTGCATTTCGAGAGTTTTCCTTCAGACTACTGGTCACGAGATAGGACATTTAGAACCATGCAATCTTAAAGTGAACACGACCTAAATAGAAACGCATAGGAAAATGCATTTAGAGGGTTTTCACCGAAGTCACGTTCTGGGCGGTAACCCAGATGCGCGGCCATTAGGCACTCGGATGTAAACATCAGCATGGATTGCACTGTTTATCTACTACTGAACACATTGTTACACTAATAAACCACGGAAAAAACACATGGAAGCTGCAAAATCATATTCGTAGAGAAGGACTTAGTAAGCAGGAAAGAGCGCAACATTTTGACAAACTAAAGTTAATATGTGGTAAAGATCCGAACGAGCCAACGTTAGCTTCACTAGTCTTCACTGCAATTCTTCCTTCTAGTTATTATCCCGACATAGGCTACGTTCAGATTGTCAGTCCAAAAAAGCACATGAAATCCGTTCCAAGCTACATCCATATGTGGTTTGAAATCCTGTTCAAATCATACACTCACCTAAAGGATTATTAGGAACACCTGTTAAATTTCTCATTAATGCAATTATCTAATCAACCAATCACATCGCAGTTGCTTCAATGCATTTAGGGGTGTGGTCCTGGTCGAGACAATCTCCTGAACTCCAAACTGAATGTCAGAATGGGAAAGAAAGGTGATTTAAGCAATTTTGTGGCATGGTTGTTGGTGCCAGACGGGCCGGTCTGAGTATTTCACAATCTGCTCAGTTACTGGGATTTTCACGCACAACCATTTTTAGGGTTTACAAAGAATGGTGTGAAAAGGGAAAAACATCCCGTATTCGGCAGTCCTGTCGGCGTAAATGCCTTGTTGATGCTAGAGGTCAGAGGAGAATGGGCCGAATGATTCAAGCTGATAGAAGAGCAACTTTGACTGAAATAACCACTCGTTACAACCGAGGTATGCAGCAAAGCATTTGTGAAGCCCCAACACGCACAACCTTGAGGCGGATGGGCTACAACAGCAGAAGACCCCACCGGGTACCACTCATCTCCACTACAAATAGGAAAAAGAGGCTACAATTTGCAAGAGCTCACCAAAATTGGACAGTTGAAGACTGGAATAATGTTGCCTGGTCTGATGATTCTCGATTTCTGTTGAGATATTCAGATGGTAGAGTCAGAATTTGGCGTAAACAGAATGAGAACATGGATCCATCATGCCTTGTTACCACTGTGCAGGCTGGTGGTGGTGGTGTAATGGTGTGGGGGATGTTTTCTTGGCACACTTTAGGCCCCTTAGTGCCAATTGGGCATCGTTTAAATGCCACAGCATACCTGAGCATTGTTTCTGACCATGTCCATCCCTTTATGGCCACCATTTACCCATCCTCTGATGGCTACTTCCAGCAGGATAATGCACCATGTCACAAAGCTCCAATCATTTCAAATTGGTTTCTTGAACATGACAATGAGTTCACTGTACTAAAATGGCCCCCACAGTCACCAGATCTCAATCCAATAGAGCATCTTTGGGATGTGGTGGAACGGGAGCTTCGTGCCCTGGATGTGCATCCCACAAATCTCCATCAACTGCAAGATGCTATCCTATCAATATGGGCCAACATTTCTAAAGAATGCTTTCAGCACCTTGTTGAATCAATGCCACGTAGAATTAAGGCAGTTCTGAAGGCGAAAGGGGTCAAACACAGTATTAGTATGGTGTTCCTAATAATAGGTGAGTGTATATCAGGACATCAGTTTCAGTCTGAACGCTCTGAGCGGATTTCGCGTGGTATGTGACTTTCTCCCGCCACGTGAAATGTGAACGTCAGACGTTGTTAAAGGGAACATGCTGAAAGGGCTCAAGATGCAGTAACGTTAGTCCAGCGTGGCGGCTACACATTTACATGTTAAATATAAATAAGACAACATCTCTATTGCAAATGCAAACCCCTCCATCAACGCAACGTCATTGCCATATTGCCAAAGAGCTGCATGGACACACAACTCGGATCTGAACAGTTGCGATACACAGTGTGGACATAATTTTAGATCAGATTCCAATCGGATACAAAGATAATCGGATTTGGACTGACAGTGTGAACGTAGCCATAAAAGCAGTGTGTATGCAATGTCACAATGCAACTACTACAGTTCTAATGGTGCATTCACACCAGACGCGAATAGCACGTCAGGCGCGAATGATTTCAATGTTAAGTCAATGCAAAGACGCGTTACGCGCGTAAAAATTCCTGCGGTGCGAATGAGGCGTAGAGCGCGGCGCGGCGCGGTAGACGCGAATACGCCTCATTCGCGCATCAAGTTCACGCGAATGGCAGTCATCAGACTGGGCTCGGGACAGGCGGAAGTACCGCTGGAAGCGGGCGTCATCCAGGCGCTGCTCCTGGAGCAAGGAAATGGTGAAACTCGCCAAACTGAGTTCCCCTCTGAATGGGCTGGTGGTCCCAAATACAGCGACGATGATCCTTACTCTGCTGTTCTGCTTTTCAGAGCAAATACAGAGTGGTGACTCTCTCGATAAATGCTCGATCAACATAAAAAAAGATGTCCGCCAACAAAATTCGAATCTGACGCGCGTAAATTTCGCTTCAAACTTTTGTTTTTACGCGCGTCAGTTTCACTCTTGACACGCGAATTAACACAAAGTGGTCAAGCGTCAAACTAGACGCGGTAGGCACGAATTTGACGCGCTATTCGCGTCCGGTGTGAACGCACAGTTAGGGCTGTAACAATATATCGTGTCACAATATATCACAATACAAAAATGCAACAATATGTATCATGAATAGTGACAATATGTATTGTGTATAGTTCACCCAAAATGAAAATTACTGTGCGTGAAAAAAATCAAGTTTGCAGAGTTTTAGTGTCAGTACTAACCTATATAGTATAGTGTTGAATATAATTAATAATATTGCAATGGGGGAATTCTATTTTAAATACATCTAGTCAGTGAGTGCAAGCATATTTGTCTAAAATAATTCTGTTTGTATTCATGAAAAATAAATGAATATTTTTATTCTGGTGCCACCATTGTTCTGTGCATTGGGTTAACAGCACCAATCATAAGTCCAAGCCTATTCATTTCCACACCCAATGTAATACCAAATTTAGCATTTGAATCAACAGTTAATTTTTTGCTTAACCTTTTACCATATGTCTTGGAGTATCGTAATAATATCATATCGTGAGTTCAGTACCGTGATATGTACAGAATCGTGACATGAGGGTATTGTTACACCCCTATTTCCTACTATAACAGAGCTGCGACTCTATACAATAAGGCATTTCTGTTGAGGGATTGCTCAATTCACCAACTCTAACTATGAGCAGTAGTACTTTTTTGCTCACCAGCCACTGTGGCTAGTGGTTTTCTAAAGTTACTAGCCACGCAGCATTTTCACTGGCCACAATTTTGACATCGATACCATGGGGAAAAACTGCCATATAGATATTTTGGAACACTTTACAATAAGGTTCATTAGTTAACATGAACTAATAATGAACTGCACTTCTACACCATTTATTAATCTTAGATAATGTTAATTTAACATTTACTAATACATTATTAAAATCAGAAGTTGTATTTGTTAACATTAGTTAATGCATTGTGAACTAACATGAACAAACAATGAACAGCTGGATTTTTATTAGCTAACGTTAAAAAAAGATTAATAAATACTGTAACTGATGTATTGCTCATGGTTAGTTCATGTTAGTTAACACATTATTGAGACCTTGTATTACCGATATTTTTAATATTATCTCTTAATTTGGCATCTGCTATATTAACTGCTGTGACTTTAAGACCTGACGCACAGATGGACCCATTATACTGTTTTATATAGCCAATATACTTGGCACTTTGGGTGTGAGCACAAAATCTGCGGGAATGAGTAAAATTATGCTGAATACACGCAGTCCCGCGTGCCGAAATTCAAGCCCTGTAACACCAACAATATTCATCCGGAGCAAATGAAACGAGTGAGTAAAGGGATGCGTGTTTGTTTGTGTGTAACTCGCTGTCAGAGAGATGAGAGAGAGAAAGCGCAGCCGGTGTGTGTGTAACCTGCTAAAGAGTTTCAGGTATTTCAGTATCGATACGTGTCGAAAAATCTATATTTTTGACAACACTAGATTGCACTTACTTTATTATTTCAGATGCCTTTTTAAAAGACTACAATTGAAAAATGTATATTATAAAATTCAACCCCAAGGAGTGACTGCATTACACACCACTGCTGAAACACACCCGTATTAGGCGGGTAGTAGTAGTAATACTGATGATGTGTTAGATGTGTAATATTTGTGTGATAATTCCCTCTGATCCTCAGCGTCAGAGACCGCCATCCTCCAACAGTGGCGACCCAGAAGCCCAGAGAGAGAAGCCCGGACCGAAGCAAGCGGAGAGCACACTGGGCCTGACGGCAGAAGAGGTCAGCGTCTCTCACAGCCCACAGGGTTTCCATGACTTTAGCCAAGTGATGCCTGTGTTAGGAATGTGCAGATAGCAGGCTGATGCATGCACTTTCTTCTTGGCTGCTCCTTACATATTTGATATTGAACAGCATGTTCTGATGTCTCTCCTGGACAGATGAAAGTTCTGCGGAGGGTACAGGAGGAATATGACAGGAGAGGCGGATTTGTTCGGATTTTTCCTACACCCGACACCTGGGAACTTTACAGGTTAGAGAATGACAGGACAGAGAGCGAGACGTTTGCATATCAGAAACTGTTGAGATGATTTAACTGAAGCTCATCCAATGCGACTTACAAAAGAGGAACAAAAGCAATTTGTTAAAGAGCAACTTTACAATTAGTTTACATTTGTGGACATCACTTCTATGGGGTTAGGGTTTGGTTTAGGGTTAGTTGCATGTAATTATGCAAAATTGACTGTTATTACTTTAAGTGCATGCAACATGGACACTGTAAAATTAAGTGTGACCACGTTTATTAATCAACAGTTAGTCAACTTTTACAAACACATTATTAAAATCAGTTTCTCTTAATATTATTTAACAATGAACAGTCGTGTTTGTATTAACTAATGTCAACAAAGATTAATAAATACTGCAAAAAAAGTTACTGCAATTACATGGTAAAAAAATATTGATTTACAGCCATAAAATGGTTGTTGAGGTTCAACAGAATGCAAAGACCAATTTTGAACACTTACAAATTTAATACAGCTGTGAGTCCTTGTTCTGTAAAGCCCGGGGACGGACACACCAAGCCTTTATTCTCGTACACGGACTCGTTTGCAAAACTGAATAACCAATCAGAGTTCTCTCTCCCATCGACGGCCCGACGCCGACTCAACATGCTGAATCGGCTCAAAAAACTAGAGCCAACGATGCGAAAACAAAGAAAAAACGTTTTCGTAGAAAAACGAAGCCGACCGAAGCTCAAAAACAGCCTGACATCGGCCGACCGTCGGTTTGGTGTGTGTTTAGGATTACGGTAACACTTTACAATAAGGTTCATTAGTTAAATACCTTAGCAGGAACATGAACTAAGATTGAACAATACTTCTTCTGCATTTATTAATCTTAGTTAATATTAATTTCAACATTTACTAATACAAAATCAAAAGTTGTATTTGTTAACATTGTCAATGCACTGTGAACAAACAATGAACAACTTTATTTTTATTAACTAATATTAACAAAGATTAATACATTCTGTAACAAATGCTCATTGTTAGTTCATGTTAGTTATACATGAACTAATGTTAACAAATGAACCTTATTGTAGTGTTACCAAGATTACATTAATCCACAAACAAATGGTTTGAGAAATGTGCCTCGACTCATTCTAGATTGCAGATGCGGTCTTTCTCTGCTTTAGTTTCTCCCAGCACTGGAGAGCATGCTGTTCAATGAGCAGAAATACAACACAGTGCCTCTGTTGACGGGGATTACTGAAACATTTGTGAATGGTAAAGTCTCTGATTGGTCACATGACTTTTGTGATAAAATATCTAAAAGGTTTAAACTCAGACGATATCTGTATACACATTGAGTTGTAATTTAGGACATGCATTTCTGCGTTTAAATGAGGTCGTCATTCACAAAACACAGTGAGCTTGTGATTTAACTCTCTTGTTTTTTCTAAAACAGCAGATTTTAACCAAATAAACCAGTTTTCATCACCTGAGGATTTGTTTACACGGAAACGATCTGAAGAGAAAACGCAAAAGTGGCGTTGCATTATCACTTTTTATTCTGCGTTTAGACGAGCGTTATGGGGGGAAATCTGCGTGCATATGGTGACGCAAAAGTGTGTGAAATTGGATGTAGTGTTCACTCCAGGCGCTAGGGGGCGATGTGAAGCACTGCCACACAACAACACCAATATCTGAGGATATTTTGTACAACTGCTGAAAAGACTCTTGTACGTTTATCAGCGCTGCGAGGGACACTTGGAGGTCCAACGTATGGAAATAATCCGACATGTTGGTTGTTATTTTCCTGTACTGGCGCACGCCTGTGACGTAAACGCACTCGCGACGAGAGCCGCCGTGAGCAGATTTACCCTTTAGACGGGAACGCGGCGGTGGAGCGTTTTTAAGATTTCCACTCTGGTGGGTGGTTTCACTTTTTTGCGTTTTTAAGCCCCAAAAACGCCGTCGCCGTGTAAACGAAAGGCACATCTGATCAAATATTTGCATGTTTTCACCCGCGAGCGTTCTCGTGTAAACAGGGCCTGAGTTTATAACAATTTTGCCAAACCACCTGTAACTGAGCATGAGCCAAGCTTGAGCTGGCCGACACTAAATCAGACGCTGCAATCATGTCTGACCAGTGAAAGCACACAGCGGTGTGAGGATGAGCAGATCCTGGAACCACCTCATGAAAGACATTAAATGAGAAGGCGTGCAACCAACTCTGTTTCTTTGATAAACCAACACTCAGGGTTTTTATAGTTCACTAAAACACCATAAACAACGTTTTGTTACTTGAAATATAATTTCTCATTTTCCTTAAGTTTAACTTGATGCAATAAAATTACAAAAATTTTAATACAAATGAATAAAAACTAGATAAATAATGATTTAAAATATGAATAAAAGCTATAATAGTATCACAGTGATAAAATAAGACTGATCACTGGTTCAGCAAAACAAATAATGTTTTAAAGTCTTTAGTTTTGTCCGTGTAACGCCACGAGGCAGAAGGCATGACCTCTGTGACACTGACTTACAGGAAATGACATCAATGCTCAAGTTTAGTGGAGAAAAACCCAGTGGTTGATCTGAGTGTGTTTCAGTGCCAACATCATTCACTGTTTTTTTTTTTTTTTGAGGAAAAAACCCTGAAGAAATAGACTTGAATGAGTTGTAAATAAAGATTATTAGAGCACATTTTACATAAATACTATTTCAGTCTTTCTAAATTTTGGAGTACAATTTTTCCAAAGTAAATCCTACACCAATTGTTTTTTCAGTGTAGAAAGGATGTAGAAATGTCATTGAACACAAGAATTAAATGATATATAGGTGCACTATCACGCCGCTTGCTTGTGACCGGAAACATCTGCAAGCAGGGTATGGGTTTACCTTATGTTAGATCAATCCAGATGTGCTCACACCAGGCCAGTCAGTGCCAGCGTTAGTCTTTCTTCTCTGAGCTGGGAGGTTATGCATGAATATGTTAGATAGGCAAAGAAAATGAGATTTCAGCCATGCCAAGTCATGCGTATATCATTGCCATCACTCACGCATGTGTTCTGCACTCCTGATTGGATCTGCCTGTTTAGTTTAATCCTGGATCTGCCTCTGACATCATGACTTGAGCTGGACTGTTACTGGTGCTTTTAACAAGTTATCATTGAAATAATTGTATTTTAGTCATGTTTGATGTATTTCTCCTCTAATTAGTGTAATACATTTTTTTTTAAAGCATGACTACAGTTCAGAATTATAATTAAAGTGCCCCAATTGTGCTATTTGTCCTAATGATATGAATTATGATATGAGATGTTTCCTAATGTTGTTTTGGAGTCTCCTACAACAGGTTTACATACATCAAAGGTCAAAAAACTGTTTAATTTCCTCATCAGCACATTTTTATAAACAACTCGTCGACTCGTAGTGAAATGAATCAATCTCTCTAAATCCCTCCTTTCCGTGAGCTGCTCTGCTCTGATTGGCCAGACAGCTCGGTCTGTTGTGATTGGTTTACCGATTACTGTGCGTGCGTCGAAAACAAAAAACGCCCATTGCCATAATAACGTCAGCTCTGCGTGTCCTGAGGCTTCCTACACCGTAAACTAAACACAGTAACGAACAATGACGTCGATTTTACCATATCAATGATGATGAAACGTCGGAAGAACTATTCATTGAGAATTTTTACTATTTTACTATCATACAACTAAAGTTAATCAAAAGTGTTGTTGAAAATGGAAGCAAACATGAACGCAGAGATTACAAGGGCAGGTTTCTTAAATATTTCTAGGAGAAATGGTTGTAAACCAGCTTTCTGAAAGATCTCTTTCCATCATCTTGAACATCCTTATTTATCATTGACCCCAAGTGCTGCTGAATACGCACAAACACCTCTTTCTCATCGCCTAAAAGACGCTTTTAACAGGCGCTCATGAACCATAACCGGATAGTGTTGAAACAGCTCGACTGAAAGAGACATTTATGTCTTGAATAAACATTTACTTCACCCGAAATATATTGTTAAGTGACATAGGAAAATAACAGGCTTTTTAAATGCTTGTTTGAGCTAGGTCTGGAAAAATGTTCAGCATTTAATGTTCAGCACCTCATCATTTTGTAATTCACACCATTAGCCAGTTAGTGATGAAGCAACTAATTCTGGCTGCGTGAAGGCAAAGCGTAGTATTGTTCCTAAAGCATGACCGATGTGCTCGTGTGGAGAGCCAAACAGTCGACCCAACACCATAAAGCATCGGACCAATCATTACGTGTGTCGGGTCGTAAACATCCAGAGCGAACAGACTCATTTCTGTTTTTACACTATTGAAAAGTGCAAGAAACATCTTGTTCGCATAAGACTCTGAAACGTCAGGCCTGATTGTTTACCGCAGAATCGGTCAGGACTTGTTGTGTAATTAGTGTCTCTGTATCTCTCTTTCAGTGTTTATCTGGAATACAAGACATCTATGAACGCCATGTTGGCTAATAAACTTTTCCATGGAAGGTAAGCGTTTCTGCCGTGGTTGGAAAGATCATCATCTATTTAAGGAATTTTCAGCTTGAGGTTTTTTTTTTTGTTGATATTTAATGCGAGTATGTCATACAAAGGCTTATATTCCCTGATAAAATGTCTATATTTCTTAGAGGAGCCCTTAAATAAGACTTCACTATGGCCAAATGTATGTGTGCTTTTCTCTTTGGTGCTTTAATCCTCTGGTGCTGTTCATTCTTGTTTGACCAAAACATTTTATATTTAAGTTTTTTTTTGTTGTTGTTGAAATTTTTACTTCATCGGAATTGTATGTAACTTGGTAAAGGTTTTGGCACTTGCTGTGTGAACACAAAAAAAATCATAGACATGATTCAAAAAGGTAAAATGGTCCTGAAAAAACGTTAGCGGATTGGAAATTAATGGGAACGAATTTCCTCTAGTGGAAGTGTTTGGTACTGCGGCGCGCTCAAACACAAACACTCATTTTTGAGATATCAACCTCAGATTTGGAGCACGACTTGTTTAGATTTATGGCTTTGATTTTCTCACAGTTTTAGAGTAAAACATGTTTTGGAAAATATACATTTCATATAGAAATTGGACATGGTATTTTTGTGTAGGTTTCATAACCATAAATGCAAAATTGTTTTAAGCTTTTTTTTTTAATATTTGTTCTTTTCAGCAATAATCTGCCAGGTGTCGTCTTTAAAAAGAGACCAGCCAAAAAGTTCAGTCTGTGCTCCAAAGTATTAACAGATTTATGACCGTTTAAGTTTTTAACTTAATTTTCAGGTTTATGCTCAAAAAGTGAATAAATGGATTATAACTACTGCATAAATATAATTTAGTAGCATAAAATCCCCTAAAAATAAAAAAATGTTAACTAAAGAATATAATCGAGCTAAAATATAGTACAATCACTTCATTGACCGACACTCATACAGTACCAGAGGGTTTAAACTGATCTGTTGCTCTTTGTTTCTCAGATCTGTGACCTCCCGCTCAAGGTCAGTATCTGCAAGTTCAACCTCTGAATGCAAACACACACACACACAAACTGCTGTTTCGTTGCACAGGAACAGGGCGAATGATAAAGTCCGTCTGGTGGTGGGGGCCTTTTACACACATCATGTAGTTCAGTACGAGAGGAAGCTTCTGACTCTGGAGGCGCGGAAGCAGAGGCGAAGAGGAGGAAGACGAGCAGGTGCGTTTGCATGACTAAAGCATTCCATGGGATTCGTTTTCTGAATGGCGTTTGAGTTGCAGGATGCCTGTCTTTTCATGTCCTGATTGAGATCTCCAGCCTGAGCTGGTTATGAGCATTAAAGGATTAGTTCACTTTTAAAAAAACTTTTGCTGATAATTTACTCAGTTGAAAAGAAATGAAGGTTTTTGATGAAAACATTCCAGGATTTTTCTCCATATAATGGACTTCAACAGGACCCAAACGGTTCAAGGTCCAAATGACAGTTTCAGTGCAGCTTCAAAGGGCTTTAAACGACACCAGACGATGAATAAGGGTCTTATCTAGACAAACCATCGGCATTTCACAAATACATAAAACAGTTGAAGTTTTATAAGCACAAATGCTCGCCTTGCTCTGTTCTGTGATGCACGTTCGTGACTCACGTAATACGCAGTTACGTTGAAAAGGTCACGCTTCTGTCCTGATGAAAATTCTCTTTTAGCCTTTTTAATATATAAAACACCCAGGATACGCACACGAAATGGGCATTTAAACGATAAACTGACACAAAGACATTTGAATATGTGTATATGGTCCTCCTTCCTCACATTCGTAAACACTGACTCGGTACTTCTGCCGACGCATGACCTTTTCAAACCTAATGCCGTCTGTACACTTAATATTAATCAAACAACAAAATAAAAAGAGAAAAGCATTCACTGCTCTTTAATAAGGATGAATTATATTTAATTTATACAAATAAATATGTCTGCTTGAAAGAGTAAAGAATGATGTATGTTAATTAAAGAGTGCATAATCATTAATTGAAGAAAAAAAAAGAGACTGTTCTACTTTAGGAGAAGAGTTTTTATTTAATTTTAAGATATTAATTTATGTCACAGTGCTAACTTTAAAAATGATTAATATTAACAGGTTAATAGATGTTTTCTACGGGCATATATAATGGGTTTGGAAATTTTAGAGAAATTCTAAATTAATGCATTACAATTTAACTAAACCCATTATATTTTAGTCGACTAAATGTATTTTTTGTCGACTAAAACTAAAACAATTCAGATGACTAAAATATGGCATTTTAGTCAAAAGACTATGACTAAAACTAAATCAAAATTGGCTGTCAAAATTAACACTGACTCAGAGAAGTGACAAAAGGTTATTGTCAGACTCCTGGATTCCTTGACTTAATCTTCTTTGAATCCCATCCTCCATGGCTCAAATAGAAAACACTGTGTACAGCATTTTGTCAGCTAAATACTATTGTATTGGAACCTAAATAAAACATTTAATACATTTGTAATAGAGTTGTTCCGATTCCGATACTAGTATCGGAAATGCCGCCGATACCAATAAAAATTCCGGCATCGGTATCGGCGAGTACTTCTATCCATGTACCGATCCGATACCATTTTCTTAAAAAATACCTAGTTATGCACGCGAGCTTTGCTTAACACTGCAAATCGGAGATCAATTCTTCTTCGCTGCTCTAAACAGTTGTGCTGTTGCCACAAGCGACCACTGTTTAGATCAGTGAAGAAGAAAACGCGCGCGCGCTATCAGTGCGTCCGTTGTTTAGTAGTATTTCAGACTGAACCAACCAGCCAGTAAAACAGCGACATGTCTCATACGCCATACTGCAATTTCGAGGGGTGGAACAAGTATTAGCAACTTCAACACGAGTAACTTAAAGCATTTGAAGACGCGTCACCCCGCAGAACACGAGGGTTACACACAGGCCAGGGCAGAGAAGAACGAGCCGCGCCAGAATCAATAATCTCTGAAGCTTCATTCAAACAAAGAGAAACGTTTCCAAAAGACGGTCAACGAGCAATAAATATAACCGACAAAACGATCGAGTTTATTGTTCTGGATGACCAGCCGCTGTCAAAACTGAAATGCCGTTTATTTAACAAAATTGTTTCTGGACTTTTAAGTCATAAAGAGATTATTTTCTTATATTATTCATATATCATTTTTTAGATTCCTAGATTTATTTGTTGCACTTTTTTATACAGTTATATGGTAAAACTAAAATACCCTTTTCAGTTTACAGTATTAGATGTGTGGCTGCATTTGAAGTTCTTTTTCACTTAAGAAAAATAAATAATATATTGCTGTGAAAGGTATGTCAGATAATAAAAATACTCTAGTTCACTGTATGTATTTGTTCATGTTTAATTAAGGGATGAGTCTGAAGCACACCATAAAATAATTATATCAATTCATACAGGGCTAGTATGAATTGCAGCTGTATAGATGCACACACACCCAGGTATCGGATCAGTACTCGGTATCGGCCGATACCCTGAGTCCAGGTATCGGAATCGGTATCGGGGAGGGAAAAAGGGTATCGGAACATCTCTAATTTGTAACCCTTCAATAGTTAACATTTTTGACAGTTTTAATTTTGTAATCTTTTTATTTTAATTGTGTAAAATTTTGTAAAAAATTTGTAAATTCAATACTTTGTTTAAATTGTCAAATCTACATTAAGACATTTAAAAAACAGTAAATGAAAATGTTAACTGTCACTGTCCCGTATACGGGACACCTAACTTTACTTCGCTATATAACTATTAAATCCTAATTTAATCATGACAAACTATATATCGTTGGAAAGGTCTAAGACCCCTAAATAGATATTTTAGCACTGTTTTTTATTACAATTTATGTAGAAACAGTAATAAATGAATTTATGACAAGAGTGCACCTCAAAAAATCTACATCATAACAGGAGTTTCTGACCTTTGACACAAAATGTCGACGCACGCACTTTTAATCATTGAAACTTTGGGTTTCATGTTAAAAGTTCATAATAAAACATAATCTAGTATTTGTCAATAAAAAAATTTATAAAATAATATTACCCTCTAAAAAGTATAATATTATATTTATATATGATTTATATATATTTTTAATGTATTTATTACATCACATATTTTAGTTGTTATCATAAATTAGGTATCATTTGAAAGCTTACGAACTCAGAATTCATCCTGTGCAAACCGTTTTGAAATTGTATGTTGTGTTACCATAGAAACATCTAAATTATGTTATCAGGCTCCTCCCCTTTTGGGCATCATCATGTTTCATAATTTATGATCAAAACCTTTTCTAATCTTGACAAAACACATATTGTCAGACAGGTCTGAGTCTCAAGGTTCCATATTTTGTGACAGAAGTGATATTTGGACAGAAATTTATTAATTTATTATGGCAGAATGCACACAATTAAATTAAATGGAATTCAGTGGCACCCGGTGGCTATTTTTGGTATTACGCCTAAACAAAATCTCATGGGAACTTCGATTTTTGTGATATCAACTTCAAATTTGGAACACAACTTGATTAGATATATGGCTTTGAATTTATAGTAATTTTATAGTAAAACATATTTTATAAAATATGTATTTTATATAAAAGAAAAAATATTAAGTACAGTATATTTGAATTACTGTATTCCAAAGCATTCTTGAGTTACAACCATTTAAGTTTGAATAGTGCATTTTAATGTCATTTATCAAAAAGGGGGGTTACAGCTAAGGGGTTAAAAAATAAATTATTGTGACCTTAAAAAAATCTGATCTTTTAGTTTAAGTTAACCACAACAAGCATATCAAGCAAGTCTGTCCGTCTGTGATCTGACTGATCAAAGTTTGCTCGTGATACAATACAGCCTCTAAACCAATTTAAGTTTGTGATCATAACTATGAATATAAGAATTTGGTTCAGTCATTTCTGTGCGGCTCGGTCCAAAGATCATCTGAGACAATTTTCCTAAGAATTGGACAAAATTTCTGAGTAGTGAAAAAAAAAATTTAATACTGTACTTTTCAAAATGACAGACAAAACTATTGTAATGGGCAAAGTCTTAATGTAAGATATTGAATGTGGTCAACAGTAATTTGCTGAACTAAATCTAGAGCTATACCCATTTGAAATTTTTATTTGGGGCTATAGATTTAGTCGTAGAGACTCAAAAATTGGTTAGATTGCGATTCATTACCTACACTACAAGTGTGCCAAATTTCATAATTTTCCTATGTACTGTTTCCATTGATTCCCATTAAGGAGGACTAATCATGTCCTTAACGTGACCAGGCCGTACATCTTAAAATCCATAATGAAAGTGCACCAGACATCATAGCAGGATTAGCTTTAGTCAACCTTTAACATTAATACTACTAAAACATTAGAATAAACTATAAATAAATTAATCAGATTGTTGAAAATGTGCATGCATGTTCATCACTCTAAATGAGAAAAAGTCACTCAATTTCTTTAAGCTTTATGCTTCTGAGCAAATATAGCTCAGTGAAAACCAGTCCTGTCCGAGTTGGGCTATTGATGATACTGGTGTCATATTTTAAAATAGCTCGTTTTAAATATCTGATGTGTGTTTTCAGGCCTCAAACCCTCTCAATCCCCTCACATCAGTGAGGATGAGGACGTGCAGGAGGAAGAGGCCGAGCTGAAATCATCTCACACACACTCCAACCCTGCGCTGGAACAACGCTCACAACCCAGAGTCAATCTGCTCCACATTCTCCAGCAGGGATGGGACCTCAGGTCAGTGTGGACACACAGAATTATGGGTAATCAGTTGGCCACACACACACACGCGCACACACACACACAAACACACACACACACACACACACACAAACACTCACTCACTCACTCACTCACTCACTCAATCACTCACTCACTCACTCACTCACTCACTCAATCACTCACTCACTCAATCACTCACTCAATCACTCACTCACTCACTCACTCACTCACTCACTCAATCACTCACTCACTCAATCACTCACTCACTCACTCACTCACTCAATCACTCACTCAATCACTCACTCACTCACTCACTCACTCACTCACTCACTCACTCACTCACTCACTCGCACACACACACAGGTCGGTTGTCGTCCACTATGACACACTATACGAGATGACATGATCGAATCTTGCGTCCCGACGCCCGTTGTCGTTTACGGATCCCCACGACACACTACGTCAAACGGATCGTGCTAAAATGGTGTAATCTGAACCAGGCGCTTGACGATGTGTGACGTAGATATAGGAGTAGAGTGAGTTTAGACGCCTCTCGCGGTTCAAACACACAGCGCTGAGCAACAGACTCAAGCTCCGCCCACATTTCTCTGTAAAAATCCTGGTTTTAGACTTCTAATTCGTGACCGGTGTTTTTTTTTGCTCTATCCTCTGTGCTTCTGCGTTCATCATTACGTGATGCGTCGGGTCAGAGGTCACTCTTCTACCGTACGACCGTCTGTCGGAAGCTAGTTATTTTAGTCGATAAAGTTAAACACAAAACACAGTCAGAACCTGAACTGTCAACCGTGACGGAGAAACCAGTCAGAAAACACAAGCACTTGTTCCTCATCATGTAAAACTCTGATTAAAGGGACAGTTGACTGATGCTCATTCTGACATCATTTCCTCTCCCTCATGTCATTCCAAACCTGACTTTCTTTCTTCTGTGGAACATAAAAGAAGATATTTTGAAGAATTTTTCCAAATGTGTTTGCATGAGAAAAACAAGACAAAATATCAAAATATTCTCAAAATATCTTTTATTTTACAGAGAAGAAAACCATGAAGGTGACAAATGTTCATTTGTGGGTGAACTATTCCTTTCAAATGAGAAAAACAACAACAACAACAACCTTTTTACCTTTTATTGCGTCTGGTTGGGATACGCTGTTATGGTTTCCGATTCATTATAATTACACGATTCAGGAGTTAGTCATGTGTTTAAATTTCAATGAAGAGAACTGACTGACGAGAGTCATTTTAAATCACACTCTGGTTGTGCTTTGTTTGTTGTTGCATGAAGACAGCAAGGACCACGCAATAAACACATGCGCTGTCTATTTATTTTCATTGTATTAATTTGTATTTTTTCATCGCGTTCACTTGCATCTAAGATAACACATCACTTCTCTTGCTCAGATTCAGTGTTTTCATTTTCAGTGTGTATATCTGAAGAGATTGAATCAGTTCTCAACCCCCTACACACACACACACACACACACACACTCATTTGCATCTGCTCGCCGTGGTGTCCTTTTCATCCAGCGCTACTTTCACTGACTCCTCTCAGTGTAATTCACACAGGAACTGGATTCCTGCAACCCTGACCTCGCTCTTATTGGCCGCCTAATTGCTGGAGTCAGACTGTCTTTCCTTTGTTTAACATTTTGCAGGAGTCCTGGAAGCAGTTGAAACATATTCCCTCCCCCTTCACGTTATGCAATAGCCCTACAAAAATATTTAGACCTGCTCTTTTCATACGCTGACATTAATGAGTATTACATACTCCTGTCCAAAGTGCAATAAAGATTCCAGTTTCCTCTCGACTCGCAGTCCAAGAGCCTGAATTGTAATTTGAGCAAGGAATTATAATGACATGTCTGAGTTTGTAGAAATTCCTCTGCGCCTGCCAGGGCCGAGAAGGGACCGGGGCCGCTACAGTACAGTATATCATTGTTTACGTGCGACGGATTTTTCCGAAACGTTTATTTTCCCTTTCGGCACACTTTTCTTGCTTATCTTCTCGTCATTCAGAGCATGTAAATAGTTCATGGTTGTTGGAGCAGTGTTTCTTGTTGTTATGTGTGCAGGAACATGTACAGCACAGCCACAGCTAAACTACTCAAAGTCGAAAATCTTGCTTTTTAATTAACCCAAATATTTTTGAGTGCACCAACTTACAGTAACATGCAATCTCTTTTTTAAAATAGTTGTTTAACGCCAAGTCTTATTGATAGTTTAGTCTCTTTTATCCAGTTAAAGTGTTTCAGTGTAACTGTACAAACGTCCTCCTTCAGCTCGAGCTTCACGAGTCTCTCTGTGTCAAATCTGCCCTGATTTATCAAGCAAACGCAAGAATAACTTTCATATTGTTAGTAATATTTCAGCTGGACTGAAGCAGCTTCACTTTACTTGATTATCATATATAATTTATAAAAATCATGCGTATCAAATATGATCATCAGGCTTTTGAGGAAGGTTTATTTGTTCATCTCAATCGTCATGTTGCATTGCATGATTTAAAACTACAGAGATTTTATCATAAAACTAAGCATTTAAATATCATCTTACTAAGACATATTATTGGCAGATATTGATATTTAATATGCATTTTCTGCAAGTATCTGGTATACTTTTATAAAGATCTAATTGCATTAGAATTTCTTATTTTTACCAATATGAATATCACTTTATCATTTAATATCATTAAGTAAACTTTGGGCTTCAGAATAAAACTGAGCTGTTTTTTCCTCCATATTTTCACTATATCCGACTATATGAGCCATAAAAGCCTGATGCATCAAATATGATACTCAACAAAAACATATGTAAACTTTTATGTATACTGTATGTCATGCAGGCTTTACAGGGTTAATTATATTGACCTAGAAGATTCAGCATGTGCTTATGCATGTGACCGTATTGATCAGTGTAATATTTAAAACAGACTGTCACGAGTGGATGCTGTAAATACAAAGAAAGAGGCTTTAAAGGGACTGTGTGTAACTTTTTAGGTAATTTATTATCTAAAATCAATATTTTTATTCATAAAAAGTGGTGTACAAATACCTCTGCCAAATATCTGACTTATCCTCGTAAATGAAGAATTTATTATCTTTATATACATGGGACGGGTAAGTCCACGGAGGCTTCCATGTCATTCCGCCATCTTGAAAAACTATAATAGCAGAGAGGGCCAAAAAGTATGCCAACGCGTTTCCACGGCGCGTTTTCGTTCAGAGCCAGCGTCACGCGACTGAAGCAGAACCGGATGAGCAGAGCAGTGAGAGGCGCTTGTCTAAACCATTGGCGGTCTAAACCCGGCAATTTTAAGAAGCTGAATTGCAATTTTATTTTCAATGGCGGATCATACGTATGCCGAGCCACAGGAGAAGAAATCCTCGTCGCCAAAGTCCCAAATTGAACGAAAAAGGAAACGTGACCGCAGAGTACAAAAAACAAGAGTAAATGTCGGGATAGCTTTTTCCAGGTGGAAAGATCTAATGAAGGAGAAAGATTTCAAAAGAGACGCTGAAGTTGCCTGCTTTCTCCTCGACAGGCAAGTCAATGTTTTTTACAGTCAATAATTCATACTGTAGTAAACATAGTAGTAACATAGTTCATACATGGTAAACGCTTGAAGATACGCATAATAAAAAAAATACATGGTGAACGTTTGAAGAAATCAGCCCACCATAAAGCCTATCACAATCATGTTTTTATTTTATCTGTCAGATAGCCTCTTTATACTTGACTACCATAAAATAAAGCAACTTTTTTTTCGGCGTGACATCACACCCAATGAAGGGCGCTCGCACCCTCATCGCGTCACAGCCCGCCAGAATGGGTGTGGCTTAGCGTGTATAAGCGGGGCTCGGAGGCTGATTTCCCTGATTTTCATCTCTTCAGCGAAGCTTTCCGCATCGCTGGACCTAGAGAGAAGCCGCCGCCGCCGTCGAGAAAGCGACTAGTAGCCAGCTTAGGACAGCGCTTGAAGAAGCCGGCCGTCTTCGCCACCTTCAGCCATCCGTTCGAGCTACGCTATCCGGCGACGTATCCTTTTTAAGCTCTGTTTTCTGTGTTGTACACTTCCTAAAAGAGCAGCGAGACGTCTTTTTCAAGACACCGCGGCACCGCCGCTCTGTATTCCCTATGAGTGCTTATGTACAAGTGTTGGCCCGCGGTGCTGGCCACCTTAATTTCCCACTTGACTGGGCTCCCCGGAAAACCCTGGGACTCATGAGTGGATGCTCGGCCGCACGGCGTTGACAAAGGGTTCCCGTAGCGTAAGCTAACTTACGCAATACGAGAGAACCTCTCGTAAGAGAACGTATCGGTTACTAACGTAACCTCGGTTCTCTCTAGAAGAGGGAACGAGTATTGCGTAACCTGCCGTGCTCGCGCCACAAGCGACTTTCGCTTCAGTCAATGAAAACCAGGGAAATCAGCCCCTGAGCCACGCTTATACACGCTAAGCCACGCCCATTGTGGCGGGCTGTGAGGGTCACGCCGGGCTCACTGGTAGGCTGCTGCTCTTGGTCTGCTAGCTGCTGCACTGCGTTGACAATGGATACAAAATTAAGGATAATTTTTGGCTTCAATATCTCGAAAAGATTCATCTTTTCCTGTAGTGTAAGCTAACTTACGCAATACTCTTTCCCTCTTCTAGAGAGAACCGAGGTTACGTTAGTAACCGATACGACATGTCCTGTAACTCAGTTACAGGACATATTTATATCACATTTAGAAAGAAGTCCTGTAACCAATTAACCAAATAAACAGAAACAGACGCTACTGAAGAAGTGTGTCCTCTTTCTTTTGTGAAACCTAACGGTAATTTATTTCTGTGTGACTAATGTGACGAATAAAGAAGGCATACATACTAATAACAATAGTTCATGTTTTTCACAGTCAGTAATTCATACTGTAACATTTGTTTGTTCGCTGTGTCAAGTTGCAGTTTGTTTGAAATAACAAACCTGTTCACCTGAAGGAAAACTCGACAAAGTGCTAGTAGAAGACATCCTGTCATAGCTTTTTGGTACATAACGGCTACCGTAGATACAACACGCATTTGAAAAAGCAAGGCGCTGGAGAGCACAATTCGTTTGAATGCAAAATACAATTTCACCGCTAGATGGGAGTAAATCTCACACAGAGCCCCTTTAAAGGAATAGTTCACCTGTCATCATTTACTCATCTGAGTTTCTTTTTTTCTGTTGAACATAAAAGAAGATATTTTAAAGAAAGCTGGTAATCAATCAGTTTATTGTTGCCATTGATTGACTTCCATAGTAGGGAAAAAAAATACTAGGTAAATCAATGGCTACCATCAAATTCTAAACATAAATGTTTGTTGCATCCTTAGTTTGTTGTGCTGTTTTACGCTGTGGTGTTCTGTGCAGCAAAGTTCAAGCCCGCATGGCGTTCTCCTCGTACCTGCAGCGTGTGCACCTGCGCCTGCTGTCCGAGAGCAGAGCCCACAGAAGCCCGGCCTGGACTCAGAAGGAGCACGATCAGATGGTATACCACGTCTTGATTTACTCAAATATCTGTTTCACATACAGAAACTGACACAAATAAGTCTTTCACAGTTTTAGGGATTAGCTCCATCCAAAAATTAGCGTTCTGTCATCATTTAATGTTGTGGGTCAATTTGACCCGCATGATTTTTGAGTTGTCAGAAATGCTGTTTAACCAATGATGTTTTTTTTAATATTGAGTGACTTTTTCTCATTTAGAGTGATGAACATGCATGCACATTTGCAACACTTTGATTGGTCTTGGAATGTACATTAATTTATTTATGTTTTAGTAGTATTAATGTTAAAGGTTGACAGTTTTTACCACATGGAGTGATTTTTGGTGAATTGCAGTTAGAATTGAATCAAATTAGGATTATAAAATTGACTTTCTTCTGTAAAAAAATTAAAATAAATAAGATTTAAGTTGGCCTTTTCCATTCAATAAATTATACCATCAGTCCCCAAAAGATAAAAAACAAACAAACAAAAACTACAAAATCATTCTTATGATATATAATATTGTCAACACTAAATTATAAAAAAAGTATTATTTTTAATGATTTTGAAAACTCTTCTGCTCACCAAGGTTGCTTTTATTTGATCAAAGATACAGTAAAAACAGTACAATTTTGAAATATTAAATATTAAACAATTAATCTATTAAATATGTAATTTATTCCTGTGATTGAAGCTGATTTTTCAGCCATTTCTCCAGTCTTCAGTGTCACATAATCTTTTAGAGATTAAACATTAAACAATCCTAATTATCCCAAACATTTGATATATAATGTATACGAGTCATATTATAATTTTGTGTTGGGGGCAGACCAAAATGTAAGTTGTTATTCCCTGATAATTCAGCTTCTAAATTGATTACTGCCACACCTTTACAAATATGCAGATTTGCTTTATAATAGCAGCACACAATTGTATATCAAAGCAATCTGACAAATACCTCAATTATAACTTTTTCATCTGTATAAAACATGATTTATTTGTGTATTAGTTAATGTATTAATGTGAGTGCCTAAAGCATTTGTGCTGTTGACTGTGTGCTTGTGCAGGAGCTGGTTGTTCGCTTCCTCCAGAGAGCCAGTAGTAATCTTCATCAGGACATGTGTGTGAACGTGCCCAGCCGTCAGCTCGACCTACAGGACCGTCAGCGCATCCTCTCACATCAGCTGGCCAACTTCATTCATCTCTATAATGAGGTTTGTGCATCAGCCGGCCCATTATACAGAGGAGAAATGAATAAAATAAAGTTACACTTGAAAATTAGAAAACAGCAGTGTCGAAACACTGCTGAGAGAGCTTTTCTTTTTCAAAAAGAGCTGCACGGACACATCTTTTTCAAGATGTCTCGCCCGTGTGTTTCTGGTTGTGGGCGCATGATCCATCCGCCTGACGGTCACGAGCGCTGCCTCGCGTGTTCACGCTCAGGCAGCGCTTGAGTCATGTTCTCACTGCGTGAACATGGCCATCGCGATGCTTAGATCGAGACTCAATGACCTCCTCGGCCACACCCCAATCTATTTCCTCCTCGCGAGGGGATACTGTGGCTCGTGCCCAGGGTGATCTGAGGGTTACGGTGTGGAACAACCCGACATGTTTTCCATAGGCCACGCCCCCTCCACGCCGCAAGCCGTGGAGCTTCAGGGGGAGCCTGGTTCCTCTCGGGACCCAGTGTTTCATTCGGGGCTCCGGCGGATGACGCCATGTATCTCACAGCATCACAAGGCGGGCTTGATTCCTCTGGAGATGAGATTCGGCTGCCTTTCTGTCGAATGCCTTTCTTCCCGGAGGTGCATGAGGAAGTCATCAGGTCGTGGAAGTCCCCGTTGACTTCTCGCGGCCCGGCGGCTTCCTCCGCCTTCACTGCCCTCGACGGCTTGGCGGCCAAAGGGTACACTGGGGTCCCCCTGGTGGAGCGCTCTGTTGCAATGCAGCTTTGTCCGCAGAGCGCCTCCACCTGGCGTAGCACCCCTCCAAGGCCTGTAGATTTTCCACCACCCTCGTGGCGAAAGCCTACAGAGCTGCGGGGCAGGCCGCCTCCGCCTTGCATCCCATGGCCATCCTTCAAGTCCATCAAGCGAAGGTGCTCAGGGACATGCACGAGGGCAGGGCTGACCCAGGGCTCATGCGAGAGTTGCACACTGCAAACGACCTCACCCTACGGGCGACGAAGGTCACTGCATCTTGTCACTGAAGGTCACTGCATCTTGTTACTGCATCTTGTCACTGAAAGACATTGCATCTTGTCACTGAATGTCACTGCATCACTTGACTCAGGTTCCCTGGACCCAAATGTCCACATGTGTGGTCCAGGAACGCCATACGTGGCAAAACCTGGCTGATATGCGGGAGGCTGAGAGAACCTGTTTCCTCAACTCTCCCATACCTCAGGCTGGGCTCTTCGGCGGTTTAGTCGAGGACTTTGCCCAACAGTTCTCAGCCGCCTAGAAGCAGACTGAGCAAGGTCCTGTGCAAGATAAGGGAGGACGAGGAACAGCTCTTTTTCGTTGCAACCTCATTGGCCTACCTGGACTTGGTTCTCTGAACTGGTGCTCCTCGTGACAGCACCTCCATGGCCAACCCCTCTGAGGAAGGCACCCTCTGGCACCCGCGTCCCGATCTTTGGAACCTGCACGTGTGGGTCCTGGACGGGACACGGAAAGTTTGATTACCCTACCACCTCAGGTGGTGGCTACATCACTTCAGCTAGAGCCTTGTCCACGAGACACGCCTACGGTCTGAAGTCGAACCTCTTCGTCACCTGGTTTTCTTCTTGCCGAGAAGGTCTTTAAATTTATTTTAATTTAAATAATGCTGTGTCAACTTCTGTATATTGGACCTAACAAAAATGTTTGCATCACACAGGCATGAGTTTCCATGTTAATTCTTCTTCTCACCTGTTACTGATTGATATGATGTACTGAGTATTTCACCTTTTCACCAAAATGATAATTTTTTTTATAACAAATCGCTATTATCCTACTGATTTCAGTTGAATATGTAGTGGCTTTAATGGAATGTTTTGTCACATCCAACATTCAGAAACAATCTCTTTTGTTTTAATAGAAACATGTCTTGTTGCTGACCACGTGTGTCCTGTGAAAATGGATCCTCAATACATGTTGCTGTGAATCCTTTGCCAACTATACAGTGGATATAAAAAGTCTACACAGCACCATTAAAACAGCTTGTTTTTGTGATGTAGAACATGAAACAAAATAAATCATAGCAGAACTTTTCACCTTAATTCAGGGTTCCCACGGGTCCTTGAAATCCTTGAAAGTTTGTGAATCTGAAAAAAAAATGTCAAGGCCCTGGAAAGTTTTTGAAAATAAACATAATAGATACAGGTCCTTGAAAGTCCTTGAATTTATTTTGTGCAAGAACTTTTCTGGGAAAAATTGCGTATTATTCCCTCAGTCCACTAATGTGTTATTTCGCCAACACTTCGTGCCCTGTGCATACTAGCTTGCTTGATTTACGTTAGTTATGTGCATTTACACGTTACCTTAAAGCAGTATTAATTTCATTTAATTTTCATCAACGACATTTTTTTCACAGACGAAAACGAGACGATAACTAAATAAAAATTACTACAATTATGACGAAAATAGAGAGATCCATTCAGAACTGATTTGCGTTTGTGGTAGATGCGCACATTTGAATTGTAACGTGCTGATCTACCCGGCGGGACAGGAGTTGGCATGCGCTTGATGCATGTCTCATAAATCGTTAAAAAATGTACAAGTTTGGGAGAAAGAGAAGAGCAGACATATGGATAGATCTGAATAAGAGTGACGACGCGAAAGAGCTTTATTCGGTGTGTTTTTCTGTACGCACACACACACCCGACCCGAAGCGTGCAGCCCTGCACATAGACGGCTATTCGGCTAACGTTAACTGTTATACAGCGCGCGAGGACTGAATTGAGCTCTCTTTCGCGTCTGAACGAACAAATACACACAATATTTTGTCTAAATGTGCGTTTTGGAGAGTATTCAGGTAAACACAGTCGGTTATGTCTTTACAGAACGTACAATTATGAGAATATCGTGCATTAGTGCAATTGGGATCTGCACACTCTGTCTTAAAGGGACAGTGCGTAATAAACTAATGCCGTCTGTGCACTTAATATTAATCAAACAACAAAATAAAAAGAGAAAAGCATTCACTGCTCTTTAATAGCTTTAATATGGATAGAATGATGTAAGTCAAAGAATGCATAGGAAAAAAAGACTGTTCTACTTTAGGAGAAGTGCTTTTATTTAATTTTAAGATATTATTTTATGGCACAGTGCTAAATCTGTGTATTCTGTAATCTGTATTGCATGTTCAAACTTTAACAATTATTCATATTAACAGGTTAATAGATGTTTTCTATGGGAATATATAATGGGTTTGGAAATTTTAGAGAAATTCTAAATTAATGCATTACATTTGAACTAAACCCATTCGATTTTAGTCAACTATATGTATTATAGATTTAGTCAACTAAAATCTTGTTGTATTTCATCAACTAAAACTAGACTAAAACTAAAACAATTCTTATGACTAAAACTAAATCAAAATTTGCTGTCAAAATTAACACTGCCTTAAAAGTGTAGTTCACTTTAACATGAAAATTAGCCCATGATTTACTCGCCCTCAAGCCATCCTAGGCATATATGACTTTCTTCTTTCAAGCGAATACAATCGGAGTTATATTAATAAACACCCTGATGCTTCTGAGCTTTATAATGGCAGTGGATTGCAACCATCAGATTGAAGCTCAAAAATGCATCCATCCATTATAAAAGAACACCACAGGCTCTGGGGGTTAATAAAGGCCTTCTGAAGCAAAGCGATGAGATTGTGTAAGAAAAATATTCATATTAAACATGTTACAATGTAAAATTCTAGCTTCCAGCCAAATGCAGTCTTTCAACTAAAGCGCAACTTACACAACTCATGCTGTCAGAAGTAGCGTAGTGCGTCATGCGTAGCGTAAATATCAGCAGTGCGTCGCATTACTCACAGAAGTTCTGCTTTACACTTAAGTGGAATCCGTATGTTCGTTTGGCCACAAGCTAGTTATTTTACTTAATAAAGTTTTAAATATGAATATTTTTCTTACACAAACTCATCGCTTTGCTTCAGAAGGCCTTTATTAACCCCCTGGAGCCTTGTGGTGTTCTTTTATAGTTGATGGATGCATTTTTGAGCTTCAATCTGATGGTTGCAATGGTTGCAATCCACTGCCATTATAAAGCTCAGAAGCATCAGGGTGTTTATTAATATAACTATGATTTAATTCGTCTGAAAGAAGAAAGTCATATACACCTAGGATGGCTTCAGGGTGAGTATATCATGGGCTAATTTTCATTTTAAAGTGAACTACTCCTTTAGGTGTTTCCCACGTGAGGTACTTTGTGTTGTACATTCCCATGACATTCACGCGCACACGAAACTACTACGATGGTACCTCAACGTTTCACAGACACACCTTGAAACATTGCACAAATAGCCTGAAACTCCTAAAACATGATGCACTGTTTGACACATAAAAACTGTAACAATGTATCTTACAAGGTAACATGATGTAACCTTGCTCTCACTTGAAATGTGTCCCCACATTAAGTCCTTGAATTTGAGGGTATTGGACCTGGAAAGTCCTTGAAAGGTCCTTGAATTTGAAGTTAACCAAGGTGTGGGAACCCTGTTTAATGTAAAACTTACAACCTGTGCAAGTACTGAAAATGTACACCTTTCAGAGATTTTTACTTTAAAGATGCAAAAGTTCTGATAGCATTTGTTTTTGTTAAAAAAAAAAAAAAAATTAATATATATATATATATATATATATATATATATATAGTATATATATGTTTTATATTGAAGCGTGTTTCCACCACAGAATAAAAAATAAAAAAGGTTATTTTTATTTTTATTTTGCGATTCTGACTTTTTTTCTCAAAATTGTGCGATTTTAAGTAGCAATTTCGAGTTAAAATCAGAATTGTGTGATACAAAGTCAGAATTGCGTGATATAAAGTCGCAATTGCAAGTTATAAAGTCAGAATTGCATGATATAAAGTCGCAATTGCGAGTTATGTCAGAATTGTGTGATATAAAGTCACAATTGCGAGTTATAAAGTCAAAATTGCGTGATATAAAGTCGCAATTGTGAGTTATAAAGTCAGAATTGCGTGATATAAAGTCGCAATTGCGAATTATAATGTCAGAATTGCGTGATATAAAGTCGCAATTGCGAGTTATAAAGTCAGAATTGCATGATATAAAGTCGCAATTGCGAGTTATGTCAAAATTGCGTGATATAAAGTCCCAATTGTGAGTTATAAAGTCAGAATCGCGTGATATAAAGTCACAATTACGAGTTATAAAGTCAGAATTGCGTGATATAAAGTCACAATTGCGAGTTATAAAGTCAGAATTGCGTGATGTAAAGTCGCAATTGCGAGTTATAAAGTCAGAATTGCATGATATAAAGTCGCAATTGCGAGTTATGTCAAAATTGCGTGATATAAAGTCCCAATTGTGAGTTATAAAGTCAGAATCGCGTGATATAAAGTCACAATTGCGAGTTATAAAGTCAGAATTGCGTGATATAAAGTCACAATTACGAGTTATAAAGTCAGAATTGCGTGATATAAAGTCACAATTGCGAGTTATAAAGTCAGAATTGCAAGATATAAAGTCACAATTGCGAGTTATGTCAAAATTGCGTGATATAAAGTCACAATTACGAGTTATAAAGTCAGAATTGTGTGATATAAAGTCACAATTGCGAGTTATAAAGTCAGAATTGCGTGATATAAAGTCACAATTGCGAGTTATAAAGTCAAAATTGCGTGATATAAAGTCACAATTACGAGTTATAAAGTCAGAATTGCGTGATATAAAGTCACAATTGCGAGTTATAAAGTCAGAATTGCGTGATGTAAAGTCGCAATTGCGAGTTATAAAGTCAGAATTGCATGATATAAAGTCGCAATTGCGAGTTATGTCAAAATTGCGTGATATAAAGTCCCAATTGTGAGTTATAAAGTCAGAATCGCGTGATATAAAGTCACAATTGCGAGTTATAAAGTCAGAATTGCGTGATATAAAGTCACAATTACGAGTTATAAAGTCAGAATTGCGTGATATAAAGTCACAATTGCGAGTTATAAAGTCAGAATTGCAAGATATAAAGTCACAATTGCGAGTTATGTCAAAATTGCGTGATATAAAGTCACAATTACGAGTTATAAAGTCAGAATTGTGTGATATAAAGTCACAATTGCGAGTTATAAAGTCAGAATTGCGTGATATAAAGTCACAATTGCGAGTTATAAAGTCAAAATTGCGTGATATAAAGTCACAATTACGAGTTATAAAGTCAGAATTGCGTGATATAAAGTCACAATTGCGAGTTATGTCAAAATTGCGTGATATAAAGTCACAATTGCGAGTTATAAAGTCAGAATTGCGTGATATAAAGTCACAATTGCGAGTTATAAAGTCAAAATTGCGTGATATAAAGTCGCAATTGTGAGTTATAAAGTCAGAATTGCGTGATATAAAGTCGCAATTGCGAATTATAATGTCAGAATTGCGTGATATAAAGTCACAATTGCGAGTTATAAAGTCAGAATTGCGTGATATAAAGTCAGAATTGCGAGTTATAAAGTCAGAATTGCGTGATATAAAGTCACAATTGCGAGTTATGTCAAAATTGCGTGATATAAAGTCCCAATTGTGAGTTATAAAGTCAGAATCGCGTGATATAAAGTCACAATTACGAGTTATAAAGTCAGAATTGTGTGATATAGTCACAATTGCGAGTTATAAAGTCAGAATTGCGTGATATAAAGTCACAATTGCGAGTTATAAAGTCAGAATTGCGCGATATAAAGTCACAATTGCGAGTTATAAAGTCAAAATTGCGTGATATAAAGTCGCAATTGTGAGTTATAAAGTCAGAATTGCGTGATATAAAGTCGCAATTGCGAATTATAATGTCAGAATTGCGTGATATAAAGTCACAATTGCGAGTTATAAAGTCAGAATTGCGAGATATAAAGTCACAATTGTGAGTTATAAAGTCAGAATTGCATGATATAAAGTCGCAATTGCGAGTTATGTCAAAATTGCGTGATATAAAGTCCCAATTGTGAGTTATAAAGTCAGAATCGCGTGATATAGCTAAAGTCACAATTACGAGTTATAAAGTCAGAATTGTGTGATATAGTCGCAATTGCGAGTTATAAAGTCAGAATTGCGTGATATAAAGTCGCAATTGCGAGTTATAAAGTCAGAATTGCGTGATATAAAGTCAGAATTGCGAGTTATAAAGTCAGAATTGCGTGATTATAAAGTCACAATTGCGAGTTATGTCAGAATTGCATGATATAAAGTCGCAATTGCGAATTATAATGTCAGAATTGCGTGATATAAAGTCACAATTGCGAGTTATGTCAGAATTGTGTGATATAAAGTCACAATTGCGAGTTATAAAGTCAGAATTGCGTGATATAAAGTTGCAATTGCGAATTATAATGTCAGAATTGCGTGATATAAAGTCACAATTACGAGTTATAAAGTCAGAATTGTGTGATATAAAGTCACAATTGCGAGTTATAAAGTCAGAATTGCGTGATATAAAGTCACAATTACGAGTTATAAAGTCAGAATTGTGTGATATAGTCACAATTACGAGTTATAAAGTCAGAATTGCGTGATATATAAAGTCACAATTGTGAATTATAAAGTCAAAATTGCGTGATATAAAGTCACAATTGCGAGTTATAATGTCAGAATTGTGTGATATAAAGTCAGAATTGCATGATATAAAGTCTAAATTATATTTTAAAATATTTTATTCTGTGGCGGAAACAATCTTCCATAGTTTTAACAGGGGTGTGTAGACTTTTTTTTATATTCACTGTAACTGTGCAAGTGCAAAATCAAGGCAACATGACCCTAAAAATTATTGTTAAAATCAGAGGGCCAAAAAACAGATTCGAAAATGACCAGTTATTTCCAAATTATGACTTTTTTTTGGGTGGAAATAAATAGTACTAACATTATAAGTGGACCCCAGAGATCTGTATAAAATAAAACAAATGCAATGCTTGACCTCTTTAAGTCAACTTTGTTTTATAACCCTCAGCAAACCAAGCAAATGGTGGAGAGTTTGGACAAGATTCCCGATGAAGATCGCTGCATCAACTCAGATGTTTTCCAGGAGTTTGTTCTGGAGGCGAGGTTGGTGAACACATCCTTTACTACGACACTTGAGGAGAATGAGTTTCACACTGACTGTAGCTTCTGCCAGTGGCTTTTCAGTGGCCGTTTCTGCCTTTTCTTCCAGTGAAAGTGACTTGGAGGAAGTGCTTACGTTCTACACCCAGAAGAATAAGTCTGCCAGTGTGTTTCTGGGCACAAAGTGTCACACTAGCAGAGTCAAGAGGAGCAGTGATGAGAACGGAGAGAGTGAGCGACATTTCCTCATGTTTTACACACATGCCATCTCATCAGCCACGCGTGAAGTATGACACAACACATGCTTCAATAACAGATGGTGGTCTTAAAGGGATAGATCACCCACACATTTAAATTCTGTCATCATTTATTCACCCTGATGTTGACTTTGGCAAATCTTTGAAACAATTTAAGTATTTTGGTAACACTTTACAATAATTAGTTTTGTAAGGGTTTAACATTAGTTAACATTAGTTAAATACCTTAGTTATGATTAAGCTTCTACAGCATTTATTAATCTTAGTTGATGTTAATTTCAACATATACGTTATTAAAATCAAAGGTTGTATTTGTTAACATTAGTTAATGCACTGTGAAATAACATGAACAAACAATGTATAGTTGTATTTTCATTAGCTAACATTAACAAAGATTAACTAATACAGTAATGAATTAATTGCTCATTGTTAGTTCATGCTAGTTAATACATTAATTCATGTTAACTAATGAACCTTAATGTAAAGTGTTACCGATATTTGGACTTTCAACCTCTCAGGTTCTGTCATTTTCACTCTAGATGAGAGGCAATGGCATTTTGGTGTGATATCAAACATTGCACGCCGCTTTTGAATGTTAACATGATCACAAATGAGATTGTAGAGTTTGACATTCAGGAATCTTAAATGTCAATAGCAACAATATAAAAATAATTAATAATTCACCTGCTCACCCTCATACTGCTTCATATTTCTGTGGAAACAGTGATACACTATTAGTCTGGGGTAAGATTATAAAAAAAATATAGGAAATTAATACTTATTATACTTATTAATTAATACTTATATTTAGCAAGGACACATTAAATTGAGCAAAAGTGACAGTAAAGACTTTGGACCGGTAGTTTAAAATGTTATGAGAAAAAGAAATGAACATGTATGAGATATGCAAGGCTTTTCACACTATGTTATTTTTTTTTAGCATGTAATAATTAACAGCTAATAACCCTCATTATTCTCTTTTTCATGAAGCATCTGCACGTATCAACACGGCTGGTTTAGAGAATGCAGATGTGATCAGCAAGACCCAAATAACAGACAGTACCGCAACTCTAACAGAAGACCAGGGTCAAAGTAGTGCAACCCGAAGCACGGAAAACTGCAGCACAACCAAACACGGTAACAGAAGCAAATGCAACTCCCTGCAAAATGGACACATCAGAAGCAAAAGGCAGAGTGGAGACGGCAGCGTTACCGAAGTGCAAGCCGACGCTTCGACTGAATCAAGAGTGCATCGAGATAACACGAGCAAGACTCACACTTCTGTGGCCAGGAACAGGAAAGCTCTGCTGAGACCGGCGTACGCTCCAGCCGTGGACTGTGAACAGATCGTCTTACAGCACTGTGTCCCAGATCCTCCACCGTACGTCGAGCCTCCTCCACATCCGCTGGCCAACAGCTCCGGCACCATCACACCGCCACCGCCTGCGTGTGTCACATGGGCCTCGGCTCGCCACCAGTCCTCCAACACCTCCGTGCCTACAGCCGGTCACGTGTGCAGCCTGAGATCCGCTCGCCCGTCCTCTGCAGGACACGGTAATCTGACCAGCGCTCAAACACTCAAGAGACGTGCTCAGGATCTGCTGACAGAAATGCAATATACATAACTATGTTTTCAGTGGTGTATTGAGCTTCTGTAGCCCCGCCCCTTTACAGCGCCGCGCTCGTTGTCTTTTGTCTTCCGGTCTGTATTTTCCCAGCGATCTTGCGTAGTTATGAATGAACGGCTCGTTTAAAACATTTCCCGGTCGACATTTGTTAAGACATCTGCTTTACAATACTTATGATAAACATTACAATGCTCATGATAACTTTCGTTAACTCTACAATAAGTAAATCCACTTCACCAGCGAATTACTCCTCGACAGCAATGCCATAGAGATATACAGAGCGACCACAAAAACAGAAGTTCAAAGACAATATTCTAAAGATGGCGGCGCCTCGTTTCTCTGGCGCACAAGGTCTATAAAGACCTTAATAATGAGCTTAGAATGAGCCATTTCTATCTACACACACACCGCGGGTCCCCTTACATCCACATGTTTCTACAGTTTCGTTACTATGTTGTTGTTCGTGCAAAGCTATAGCTAAAGTTAGTGAATAAAACACTGACACAATGATGAACAAGTAACTATAATATTCACAATAATATCATTTTACTGAATTATTAAGTAAACTTAATTTCTTTATTTATCTTTGTAAAGAAACCTCATCCTTTCCTGTCGGCCACCGTAACTTCTGTTGGTTGCGATTCACAACCTCACCACTAGATGCCGTTAAAACTTACACACTGCACCTTTAAAACCAGTACTTGCTTCTTGTTGGTTTCAGGGTGTCTGTTTTGTTCTAGCATGTCACGGTAACACTTTACGACAAGTTTCATTACTTAACTACTTTAGTTAACATGAACTAAGAATGAACAATACTACAGCATTAATTAATCATAGTTCATATTCATTTCAACATTTACTAATACCTTATTAAAATCAAAGGTTGTATTTGTTAACATTAGTTAATGCACTGTGAACTAACATGAACAAACAATGAACAGCTTAATTTTTATTAACTAACGTTAACAAAGATTAATAAATACTGTAACAAATGTATTGCTCATAGTAAGTTCATGTTAGTTATACATTAAAGATGCCGTCGGCAACTTTTTTTTAATCATATTCAGCGAATTCGACACTATATTCCGACAGAACAACATAAATAAAGTGGTTTTAGAAAAAAAAACGAGCTTCTAACTCCACCTGGAGCGTGTTATTTGTTTTGCAAAAATCCACCGCTCCCGGTTCACTGTGTCCAATCAGCGCAGGGGGGTGTGAGATAGGACTGTCAATCACAAGTCGTGCACGCACACGTCAATCACATGCACACGCCTGAAGTTCGCGCAGTAGGGAAGAGTGATGGCGCACTGACGAGCACGAACTCGGTGGGAGGGTATTCGTTGATAGTGGGGGAGGGGCATGAGAGTTATAAACATTCAAAATTTTGCCTAAGTCCACTCAATCTGCCAGAGTTGCCGACGGCAGCTTTAACTAATGCTAACTAATGAACCTTATTGTAAAGTGTTACCATGCAGAGCATTTGAAAATATGTTCCACTCATTTGCAGATTGTAAGTTAAATTATTATTACTTTTGTATGCTTCTTTTTGTCATTAAAACCGAAACGTTTGAAAATAGACTGATTTTGTTATTTTGATAAGTTAATGAGCTGATATAATTTCTTATTATGTAAAAAACAAAACCAAAAAAACTGTATGTGATGGAATGTTTTTATGGATATTTTTTTTTAGGTCTGTGCAATGATTAATCGCATCCAAAATAAAAGTTTGTGTTTACATAATATACAGGTGAGCGAAAAATTTGAATATCGTGCAAAAGTTATAATTTTGATGATTATGTCTTACAGCTTATGAAAACCCTAAATTCAAAATCTCAGAAAATTTTAATATTACATGAAAACAATAAAAAAAAGGATTTTAAATACAGAAATGTCGGCCCTCTGAAAACTATAATCATGCATATGTATATAGTTATATATACTAAATATATTAGTTTCACCTTTTAATTTGAATTACTGAAAATACATGAACTTTTGCACGATATTCTAATTTTTCGAGTTTCACCGGTATGTGTGTATGTACTGTGTATAATTAGCTTGTGTATATAATTACACACATGCATGTATATATTTAAGAAAATATTTATATAATATAAATATGTATACAGTACATGCAAATATTTCTTGAATATATACATATATGCATGTGTGTATATTTTATATACACAAAATAATTATACACAGTACACGCATATATTATGTAAACACAAACTTTTATTTTGGATGCGATTAGTTGTTGCACGGCACTATTTATTTATTTTTTTACTTTCAGCAGGGCTGTGTATGTCATTTATGTTTGTGTATACCTGTGGACGGTTTTAAAGATGGACTAATTCTGATTCTAAAACCCTGGTGTTTTCCACATCATCTTCATGTGTGTTTGTTTGATTGCCAGTGATCCAGAAGCCCAGTGTGAGTAAGTCCAGGCCTGGTTCTGCTGGTGTGCTGAAAGAGAAGGACTCGCTGTCGTCCCAGGCCCAGTGTAACCAGCAGGCCATCGTATCAGCTCTGCGTAAACTAGTGGAGAAGCAGGCGGCCCGCCAGTACAACTCGTCCAGCCACATCAGCCTGCTCACACAACACGTGAGTTATCCGCTACACAACACCTGAGTCATCATCTACACAACACGTGAGTTATCCGCTACACAACACCTGAGTCATCATCTACACAACACCTTGAGTCATCATCTACACAACACCTGAGTTATAATCTACAAAACACCCGAGTCATCATCTACACAACACCTGAGTCATCATCTACACAACACCTGAGTCATCATCTACACAACACCTGAGTTATCATCTACACAACACCTGAGTCATCATCTACACAACACCTGAGTCATCATCTACACAACACCTGAGTTATCATCTACACAACACCCGAGTCATCATCTACACAACACCTGAGTCATCATCTACACAACACCCGAGTCATCATCTACACAACACCTGAGTTATCATCTACACAACACCTGAGTCATCATCTACACAACACCCGAGTCATCATCTACACAACACCTGAGTCATCATCTACACAACACCTGAGTTATCATCTACACAACACCTGAGTTATCATCTACACAACACCTGAGTCATCATCTACACAACACCTGAGTCATCATCTACACAAAACCTTGAGTCATCATCTACACAACACCTGAGTTATCATCTACACAACACCTGAGTTATCATCTACACAACACCCGAGTCATCATCTACACAACACCTGAGTTATCATCTACACAACACCTGAGTTATCATCTACACAACACCTGAGTTCCCTTTCGAGAGGTCTCTCCTATTGCGTAAGTAGCTTACGCTATGGGGAAATCCTTTTCTCGAGAATATTGAAGCCTTATTTTAAAACGCAGTGAGCTGTACACCAGTGAACGGCGAGCTCGGTCATTGGCTGTGCTGCGGTAACTGCTTAAACCTATGACGGAGTGGCTCAGACGCGTAGACCAATCAGCGCAATTTGCTTGCTGAGCCCGCCAAGATGGGCTTGGCCAAGGGCTAAAAATTCACCCATCCGCCGTCAGAATTCAGATCTAATCCACTTCAGCGAACCTTCACGTCGCCGGATCCTCCGGATTATTGTTGCCTTCTCCGCCATAGACACGCCACAGCTGGACCAGCCTCTGAGGACGCCGGCTTCACAGCTGATTCTGGTGAGCCATCCGGCGCGCTGATATATCCTTTTTTTCTGCTAGTGCTCGCCGCTGCGACACTTCTAGAATAAAAGTGGAAATTTCGCGAGTATTGTTGCAAATGCCTCGCACCACCTGCACCTCGTGCCGAGGCCCTCTCATCAAAGGAGATCGTCACATCCTCTGTGCTCCCTGCCTGGGCCGCGACCACGCAGAAGCCACACTCACCAAGGGCGGCTGCCCCGAGTGTGATGTGATGAGCCTCGCCGACCTGCGGATGCTTCTCGCTGGGTTCTCGCTATCGGTTCTCGCCGCCTTTGATCGAGCCGCGCAAGAAGAAGCGCCGCTCTCATAGGCTGCCTGAGAAGACAGAGACCAGCAATGTCACGCCGGGCCAATCTCCGCGTGCTTCGCTCTCTCTCGACGACGACTCCCTGTCGCATGTCCAATTTACCCAGGCGGACCAACGCCCCTCGACTAGAGCGGCAGGCCTCGTCTCGTTTGGGGCATCTGACGACGAGGAGGACAAAGATGACAGCCTTTCGTTAAAAGCTGCATCTGATGACTGGCCGGGTTCTGCCTTCGGCCCCACCCCCGTACTCACGCGTGGCGCCACGGCCACCTTTTACACAGAGCTGTATCAAAGCCCTGACGCCCTGGAAATCTACCAGCTGATACCAGCGCGGTGTGAACTTGGGTGTGAGTTCGAGGAGGAAAATGATCACGACAGATGCCTCCAAAATAGGGTGGGGAGCCCTCTACGAAGGCAGGCCTGTCTCCGGCCTCTGGTCGAGACCGGAGAAGCACCTACACATAAACTGTCTGGAAATGAAAGCGGTTGCCTTGGCACTCAGAGCTCTGCTCCCGTTCTTAAAGGACGAACACGTCCTGGTCCGGACGGACAATATGACAGTGGTGTCAAATATAAATCGCCAGGGCCTCATAGCCCTGCTGTGGAAAACCCAGGTTTGGTTTCCCGAGCTGGTGCAAATGCTGAAATCAGCCCCCTGGCCGATTCCGCTGAGGAGAGATCTCCTCAGACAAGCCAACGGGACAATAACGCATCCCGCCCCGATTTATGGGCCCTTCACGTATGGCCCCTCAACGGGTACCCGTGTGCCTCCCAAGAGGAGTGCTTAAAACTATTACTGAAGCAAGGGCCGCACCCTGTCCACGCTCAAAGTCTACGTTTTTTAATCCATTCAGCCGATCTCCAGGTCTGGCGGTAGCACTTTTAGCATAGCTTAGCATAGATCAATGAATCTGATTAGACCGTTAGCATGTCTCTCAAAAAAATTACCAAAGAGTTTCGATATTTTTTCCTATTTAAAACTTGCCTCTTCTGTAGTTACATTGTGAACTAACACCAACGGAAAATGAAAAGTTTCGATTTTCAAATTTGTCTATTTCCAAAAAAAGTGGATTGTTCCTTTAATGTCAATGTGTATTTTCACTGACTGCGGAACGTCTCCAGCCGTCCGGAGCAGAGACGCAGCGCTTCTACTTTTGCTGGATGCCGAATCACTTCGGCATCCGGCAAATGTGTGATGCCGAAGTGATTCACTAGATCTAGACCTCTGACTTCAGCCGTTCCCGTTCCGCAACAAATCCGGACCTGCTGGGTATTGGAGGACGGCGGAGCACGGAGCCGTTCCGCAGCCGGTGTAAGTCCGGCGTGAGCGTCGAGCAGGACCAGCGCCTGAGCCGCAGTGGAGCGGGTTTCAGCGCTGAGTCTATTTTGCTCACTCTCAATTAAAGTGAAAGCATGCTTTTGATGGACGAAATAAATAATGATTTCACACAAAAAGGGCCCAAAATGCACAGAATAAACATCTCTAGTGAGTTTTAACAAGAACTGGAGTAGGAAAACAAAAGAAAAGTAAGACTCACAAATATTTATTGAAGATTTACCTGTAGGTTTTTCAAATGTTATTGAATACACAATCTCTCTCTTTTTCTTTCGTTTTTTCTCCAACCCCCCGACCTCTGTGTTCAGGAAATATGGTTTGCGGGGGAATTTTATATCGGGGGCCGATTCGCACGGGTTTAATATCACAGACAACCTCCGCAATTATTACACATGAGTAGAGGTCACCAGCAGGTAAAACTGATCCCATGCGAATAGGGCTTAATTCTAGAATAAAATTCCCAGACTTTCACCCTTCGGTTTCACAGACATTTGAGTCTAATCCCAGACTATACTATGTCGGTGTGCTTGTTTTGTCTCTAGATTCACACCAGTAATGTTTCTAAGCCACATTTATAAAAGTTGCTAATCTAATTTAAACCCTGTCTGTGAAACCAGGCCGTAGTCAACTAAAACTTGACTAAACTAAAAAACTGGATAGGTTGACTAAATGGACCACAAAAGCAGTCTTATGTGTCCATTTTTAAAAATTGAGATTTATACATCACCTGAAAGCTGGATAAATAAGCTTTCCATTGATGTACTGTATGGTTTGTTAGGATAGGACAATATTTGGTCGAGATAAAACTATTTGGAATCTGAGGGTTAAAAAAATTTTAATATTGAGAAAATCGCCCTTTAAAGGTTTCCATTTCTGTTGGTGATTGTGCTGCATCCACTTACAAAAATAAAAATTTGATATATTTACGGTAGGAAATGTACTAAATATCTTCATGGGTCATGATCTTGACTTAATATCCTAATGATTTTTGGCATAAAAGAAAAATCGATAATTTTGACCCATACAGTGTTTTGTTGGCTATTGCCACAGATATACCGGTGCGACTTAAGACTGGTTTTGTGATCCAGGGTCACAAATATGAATAAAGTATCCGTGATCAGGATTCAGTCACTGAAGCGATCTCCAGTGTTTCAGCGCTGGCTCGTCTTCACGCCTCTGATTGGCCGTTGCATTGATAAGGCCAACAGAAATGTGTGTGATTGTTTATAATGCCTGGCGTTTATGCAGTCGGACTGTAGGATCTGGAGTGTGTCTGAGTAAAGCTATGTGTGTGTGTGTGTGTGTGTGTGTGTGTGTATGTATGTGTGTGGTCTCAGTATCAGATGCACTTTCTCCTGATATTTAACTAGCAGGCAGTTTTCCCTCCAACTAATTGATTCTTATAAATAAAAGAATGTTACAAACTGGCACCAAGTACAAGAGTGAGATCAGTTCAGACCTCCCTTTCTCTGTGGAACACCTGAAGCGTTTCTCTGAGACCACACACACACTCCCTGACGCGGATGTTACTGAACACGGTTACTCTAGAAGCTGTTTACTCTAGTGCATCTCATGCTGGAGACTATCCTCCCCGCTCTAATGCTTAATAGCTTGAACGGATACATCAGACAACTGAAATTGTGCTTTCTGGCAGAATCGAAAGTCTGGAACTACATGATGTTTTATAGAAATAGATTATATGTAAAGATTAAAAACAGAGTACATGTAATGTGTAACAACCGCCCGTTTAAAAAGATTCCCATTCACTGACTATGGTGATATTGTTTTGGGTTTGAAATTTTAAAGGCAGTGGAACATTCTGTTAATTGGCAATAACATTTCCTGGTTTAGATGTAACTTTATGGGAATAATTTAATGAACCGTCAAAGGTGGTTGGCATTTTCAACCTTGCATTCTTTGCCTTGGAAATCTGGCTTTACCGGCTGGCGTTTTAAACACCTCATTCAAATAATGACTGCTCTAATGAGTGAAAATATAGCAATTGAAGCCTTATGAGTGTTTGGTCTGTTTTTTATTTGTAAGAGCGGATTTAATGCAGGTTGGAAATCGCATTATTCTTACTTTATACTTAAGCTTACTTTATAATCAATACTTTCAATTGGAGTATATGACCGTCTCAGGGTGTTTCTGCCAGTCGTCCACATGTAGCCTTTCATAAAGAGCCTTTCAGCCTCAGCGCGGGTCATTTGCACAAACCATCATCATAACCCAGCATAACATTTCTGTTCACCTCGCACCATTTACAGTAGCCAAATATAGATCGAGTTCAACACTGCAATATTCACACTGGCTAAAGCTCTTTCAGACATCTCTTCTGTGCAGAATAAAATAATTCACTCACCATCAAAACTAATCATTATTAATGGGAAAACATCACAGGTAACTGGAACATCATTTAAATTAGAGTTAATTTTTAGCCATTTATAGACCTTGCTAGGGGTGAAGAGACCGAGAGAGAGACACAGTCCAAATTTGACAGATCGATTCGAGACAAAATCTAATTGGGATTTTTCTGATAAAAAATATAATTTATTTAAAGGTGCAAAACGCAAGTCTCTGAGTTTTTGCAGAACTACGCCTCCTCTGGCGACAAGCGAAACTGCAACCAGAGTGGTGGCACTAGACAAAATTGTTCTTTTCTTTACTTTACGTGGAGTTTGCTTTGGGGTTTGGAATGGACTACAAGCCGGTCTCTTTGAATCCATCTTCTACCTTTGACGCACGAGTTGTCTTCGCTGATGCGGAGAATGGCGGCTTATACACAAACCTGCGAGACGTAGCCTGGTGAGCGTGAACGCGCATGACGTCACGCCCAGTCTAAGATTCGAGCCTGAATCCCTCTTATATATTTTACTGTACAGAATTATAGAGGCAAGCTCAGTGAGAAGAGAAGGGCTCATTCAGCCCATCAGGCAGTTCTTTAAGCATGTATAGGATAGAAAAACAGGTATTTTTAACATGAAAAGTTGCGCAATGCACCTTTAAAGGTCCAGTTGCTGCACAATTGGCCAATATTATATGATTATATGTCAATATACATTAATTATTAGTATTTTTATTATGATTATTGTTGTAACAAAACAAAATAAGAAATAATACTATTACAATTTGAGCTGCATTTTTTCCCATTCATTTTTCCCATAGGGATTTTAAAATAGTCTTTGTTAAAAAGTTTGCCATGATCCAAACCAACCAGCTACGAGGAACATCAACACTACAACGTTTGATTTTAAGCAAATGTACAAAACTGTTTACTTAACGGTTTTAGTGTGGGAAAGAACTACAATCCCATGAAGCATTGCGGACAGCATAATAAAATTTAAACCGATCGAGAAATATAAACCTGCTCATTTACATTTATGTTGATTATATGTATAAAAACTATATATCTTAAGTTTATTGCAAATAATTCATATATGTACAAACATGACGTCATTCGCAGTGCTTCATGGGAGTGGGCGGAGCTAAAGAGCTCTTCTGGATTGGTGTCATTTTCTGCACAGCATCATGGGTAATGTAGTTTATTTGCAGAGTATTTAACAAAAATAAAAATGATCATGACCTGCTCACAGTGCCGTGCTTCACTCTGAAACACACAACACATATATTTTATTAAAGCAGCATTTGTGATTTGATAAGTGCACTAAGCCATATCACAATTTCAGGGGTTTTCCAATTACTTGTACATCCCTACATGAAATGCTTTAAAAAATGTCACATTTTTTTTCTTTTTTTAACAAAGTGTGAATATTAGTAGTAAATTATAAATAAAAAAATGTAACAGTCATTTGACTCTCAGTTGAACAAACTAAACAAAACAAGCAAATCCAACAATATAGCAACAAACACAGTGCACAAAATACAATCTCCGAACAAGCGATTCTGACCACCTGTATCTACACCCATAGGTGTCAGTATACAGTCCAAACATAACAACTTACCTCAGTGCATATTTAAAGTCCCCCTGTAGTCAATAATTATATCCCTTAAAACTCAACTTTGATCACCGAAATTACATATTTAAAGTTTTTTACTTGAAAAAATGTCTTAAATATCTTGAATGTAACTCGACACCCTTGCCTCATTTAGTATACGCAGTTCTATGAATATGCAATTGAGCCCCGCCTCCACTCACTCCCTCACTCAGAGATCCACTGGTTGACGATCACACGTTGATCTGATTGGTTACAAGGTCGTTTGTGACGTCAGAAACACCAGCGATTTCACACCGTGTTTTTGAGACTGTCTTTGGTTCACTGCAGTTTTAAGGAGGAAATACTCAGCAATGCTGTCGACTTATGAACTTACACATGGTGTGTCTTAAAGCATATTAAAAACACCACATAGACATATAAACTACATTAAATGCTGGATTTTCACCACTGGGAGACTTTAATTGTCCCCTCCTTAGAAAAAAACTTTTTTTTTGCCTTTATTGTTGGAACGTATGCATTGCGATACAAAAAGGAAGGCACTTAAATATTAAAAAAACTACAAGCTCAGTCATTTTTTGATACTGCAGATTCAGAAACATGAATGAAATACTGTGCGATCAGTTTCCATCCTCATCTTTACTACTGTAGTAAGAAACGTCAACTTTTACAAATAAAGTGCTGTTTAGCATTGAGAGTTTCATATCTGTTGACAGGACTGCAGATCATAAGCTAAAATCTGCCTTTTTTCTAAATAAACCCCTTCAGTGAGGTCTGAAACACCTGCCTCTGAAGAATGCTTGACATTTCCCATTCCCTGGCCTGACACTTCAACAAACAGATGAGTGCAGAATGCGCAGGTCAAGCTTTTCTAGGTCAGGCGGCTTTAGCTCTGCCTCAATCCTCAAATGATTAAATAAAATCAGGTCCACTTTACAGCTTATTGATGAAGAACATCAGCAGGACAGCAGGAAGACATCTGACTGAGATCTAACGTGCACAGAGCTAAATGCCTTATTCAGAAAGGCATGAATAATAACTAAATAATAATAATAAAATAAATATAGTAAATAATAGAACAAAAAAATTGTAAGACTGATCATTCAGTAAGATTACAGTGATATCTGAACAGAAGATGTGTAGACTGTACATGATTTCTGCCCGTTCGTAAGTGTATTTCACAAATGTAGATGAGTAAGTTTTCTTTCATGCCGACTTTAAGTCAAGTTACATTTACGACCTAAGATATTAAGTCTTGTTTTCTGTTTAAGTTTTGATTTAGAAAAATAAACTTAAAAGAGAAAACAAGGTTATTTTTCTGACCCTGTTGACGTTGTTTTGTTGTTGCTTTTTTTAAGCAAAACTCACTTTGTTTTGATATATTTTTCAGTTAACAAGACTTAATATCTTAAGTAATGTTGCTTCTCAAGTACAGTAAATATATTTAGTAAATCGCGTACTCGATAAAAAAAAAAGAATGCTATTCAACTGTGTCGAGTAACCGGCAAAATACCGGAAGTGTTTAATTCCCAGACGAGAATTTCTAATGCTGCACTATGTATTAAAACCATTTAAAAAACATAATATTGCATATTGCTATTGTGAATTCACAAAGGCATATATGCCCTGTGTTTAATATAAATGAGCGGGTACGAGCGACAGTAAATGCTGCTCATGAACTGTTATCGTTTACATGCGTCTCAAGCTCCATCTCTGCAGACGCTGTGAGTTTGGGTTGCTTATAACGTTCATCTGGGAACGCAATGTGTGCCATTTCACCATATTTGTAACATAAATCATTTATTAACCTACGCCAACACAACAGAATATATCAATATGTTTCTAAATTTGTTTCTAAAAAGTTTTGAGGTCCACATTTTCTTGTTCAATTACAGTGGCTGTAGCATTTCTATTGTAAAGAAGAGGCCAAATATTAAAGATTAAGTACAAATTTTAATTAAATGTGATTGGCCAAAATTAAACCAGGATTTGATCTGCTGTAAAGTGTAACAACACCAGGCCGCTGGCGCCCTCTGCAGGCATGTGTTATAATACATAATGTACATAAGATGATTGTTCATATTATGTATATTATGTAGTTGTAACAGTGTTGTTCTATGTGACCATATGATTACTTGCTTTTTTATACTTTATTTGAACTAAATTTTGCCTTGTTGTTATTATATATGTATTTTAAGGCTTTTGTAATGTAGTGAACTTATTTCTTCTAAAGTGTAGAAAACTCAGAAGCGAAGACCAGGAGACTCGGTTGTATCTTTTGCAGGTTCTTTATTGCACACGAGCTGGCGTTGCTGTAGTCTTTACCACACGTCGTCACGAGTCCAACTAAGGGAAACCATTTCCTTACATTTATAACATTCTTAAAAGGGGAGGGACTTACAAAGCATGTGAATGATGTGAACAGGTTTAGGAAACCAGTTCTAGACTGAAACTATTGCCCCTCCTAGTCCAAATCACATGCCTATTCAGACACTGAGAGTCAAGAAACAGGACCAAGAGTATCAGTAATCTGCTTACAATAGAGGGAAACAGGACTGTCAGGAAGAAGCAATTAAGAGTATCAGTAATCTGACAAATACAGAAAGACAGGATTTGCCAGATTCTCTTGCTGGAAACTGTTTCACAGCTGATCCTAACCTGAAATTAACATTCTCAGTTATACTTTGGTATTGGAATCTAAATTAAACATTTAATACATTTGTAACCCTTCAATAATTAAAGGCTTAGGTCTCTGCTTAGGTCTATTTTTATTACCACCCAAACAAATATCAGATTACTCCATTATAAGGTTGCAACTAACGATTATTTTGATAACCTATTAATTCGTCAATTATTTATTCGATTCTTCGATTAATCCGATGAAAAGTTGGAAAAAATTATTATACATAAAAAAAGAATAATAATTATATATATATATATATAAAAAAATTATAGATTTTTTAGACTATTATTCCACATGCTGCCCATTGTTGCTCTCTCCAAACAATGGATATGTAATATAAAGCCTATAAAAACAAATTATTGTATCTATGCAAGTTATGCTGTACATTATAAGCAAAAACATTTTTTAAAATGATAATAAACAAAACCAAAAGCACAAAATGTTAACTGGCACGAGGTATGAGGAGCACACTCGTTCACTCATCTGAACAGTAATTAGCCTACATTAATGGGCTATTCCAACAAGAGACAGCCCTCGTTTAGATATTTCTACTGGAAAACAAGATGATTTCAAGATGATCACAAACTGATGTCCTGCAGTGTAGATAACTGTGGTTTTCCCCACAGCTGACTAATCTGAACCTGTCGAACGGGATCTTCAGCAGAGGGCCTCTGACGCTGGCTCCGGGGGCCCGACCCGGACCTGTGAGAGCAGTGCATACAGACGCGGCCCCGGGGAACTCTGGGTAAGTGTCATGCGTTTCTGTTGTGTTGCTCACATGATCACAGTGATTCAGATATGATGACTTGTTACTTATTTGAGCGCAGCTCATCGTGCAGGTCTGCGCTACACTAGACTCAGTGCTAGTGTTGTCTTCATAGTAATTCCTTTCTCAAGTAATTCGTTGATATATTAATTTCCTGCTATTGCAGTTTTGTAATGTTATTGGTGTTCTTTTGGCTGGTATGTCATAACTCTTTTAATAGTCACGTTCATTCATATAGTGCTTTACACAATACATTTATACTGTTTCAAAGCAGCTTCACATCAAGAAACAGGAAAATACCATAATGTTAATGTTGTACAATTGATCAATTATGAATCAAATTCAATTTCTGCTTTAAAGAAGCTCTATAGAAGATAATGGCGTCATTATTCAGCCCAATGTTGATTCAGTTCTGTTCAATAACAGTGTCAATGTTGCAAAGTTCATCAATTATGAAAGTGTTCAACTCTCCAGCTCTACAGAAGACAATAGTGTCAGTAATACTATAATACTACATGAAAGGTGAGTGACAGATAACAGCACTTCGGTCATGACAACTCTGAGAGTGTTTTCACAGTAGTGTGTGTGACAATGTTGATATGTGTGGTCTTGGTGGAATAGATCTGCTACACTGCTGTGATAGAGCAAGTACGGGTCTTGCTATTGCCAATACACATGCGACACACTGCTGTGAGCTAGTAAGACATGCTGCTACTGTACAATATAGTGTAGATCAGTGGTTCTCAATGTTTTTTCGTCAAGCCCTCCTTTAAAACGTAAAAAAAATCGGCCCCCCCCTCATTACACACTTAATTTAAATAAACAAAAGCAGTGATGCTTTGGATGACCTGAACAATATATAAAAGTGCAGATATATGACTGCTTTTGACAGCGCCTCAGTCACGAGCTCAGCCTCTTGTTGGTCTTCTCACCAGGACACACACAGAAGCGGAGTTGCTTGCGTTCGCAATAGCAGCTTGTGATCCGGTCTTTTCTATGTTGGGCTTGTTCCAATGGTAACAAGTCGGTCTGAAGAAGAATGATTCAGTTTAATTGTTGTTCAATGCCATTTATTAAGGCAGAGCGCTAACCGCTATTCACGCACTTGAACGCCGGTGCAACGGCTGTTTTTTGTTTTGTTTGTTTGTTTTTGCTGATCTCCCTCCCCATACAGTATCCTTGCGCCCCACACTTTGAGAACCACTGGTGTAGATGAATCACCTGTAGCAGATCTGTACAGGAGGAGGGTTTCTGAAAGTGCTCAATCAGCCCTATATAGGGGTTATGTGCTACTTGATACATCGCATCGCTTCCGGTTCACGTCTGTTGTATGTGCTTCATGAACATTTTTGCGGTTTTATTCAAGATAACTTAAAAGGAGCGAGCAAAGATGAGCATAACCAATGTCCCTCGCATGTGCAGATTGATATTTAAAAGTTTTAAAATTTTTCTTCTTCACGCTAACGTTTATATATTTAAATAGAATAAAACGGCAATAACAAAGTGAACTAGGTAGGTTAGCTGATTACCTTAAAAATCCATAGATATCGTAGTCAGTTCTTACGGCCGGTAACACTTTCTCTGACAAGCGGATGCGCTGAGACCAGGTTTCCGGTTTGGTCATGTGACATTCGACATATACCCTATTGCTAGCAGATTTAGTTAAGGACCTATCAGCCTGCGCAATCTAGAGTTTCACGACAGAACTTTGACAGACTAGTGACAGAATATACTTTTTTTTCAGATAAAAAACATCTTTTCAGATATTTACAATCTTTTCACATCAGAGGTTGACAATATACTGGTAGACACAATAACATTTAACAGTGGTAGAGATTATGAATTATTATCTTTATTGCGGTTATACACTGCATCCTCATAGAAGTTTTTAAGACTTGCCAGTTACTTTAAAACGCTAAAGCACAAATAGGGGAAAGAAGCTAATTCAAGTTTTCTAAATAGTCATATACATTCAAAAATATGTAAAAATTATCATATTGGCAAATATAATTATGTAAACACTGTTGATTATGTTTTAAAGTCTCCCTGTGGTAAAAATCCAGTTTTTAATGTTGTTTATATGTCTATGTGGTGTTTTTAATATGCTTTAACACAAACCATGTGTAAGTTCATAAGTCGACAGCATTGCTGAGTATTTTCTCCTTAAAACTGCAGTGAACCAAAAACACGGTGTGAAATCGCTGGTGTTTCTGACGTCACAAACGACCTTGTAACCAATCAGATCAACGTGTGATCGTCACCCAGTGGATCTCTGAGCTGAGTGAGTGGAGGCGGGGCTCATTTGCATATTCATAGAACCACGTATACTAAATGAGTCATGGACGTTGCGTTACATTCAAGATATTTTAAAAATGTCATTTTGGTGATCAAAGATGAGTTTTAAGGGTTAAAATTATTGACTACAGGGGGACTTTAAGTGATCGTGAGATAAAATCGGATGCGTCTCAGAGCTGTGTCATGTGCATCAGGTCTTAAAGTGACAGCAGCCTAATACACCTGCTGCAATCTGTGTAGTTAATGTTAATCAAACACCAAAAGACAGAAAATCAGTCACTGCTCTTGACTGAGTTACTTCAGTATCTTTAATAATAATCAGTTTATATTTAATTCATACAGTGAAGATGCCAGCAGCTCTCACCTGAAGCCCAGCAGGGTTGAGTCTGGTCAGTACTCCTGGAAAAACTGGAATAGGTGTTAGTGAGGCCAGCAGGGGGCGCTCACCCTGTGGTCTGTGTGGGTCCTAACGCCCCAGTAAAGTGACGTGGACACTATACCATAAAAGAGCACCGTCCTTCGGATGATATGTTAAACCGAGGTCCTGACTCTCTGTGGTCATTAAAAATCCCAGGATATCCTTCGAAAAAAGTGGGTGTTTAACCCCGGCATCCTGGCTCAACTTGCCCATTGGCCTCTGTCCATCATCATCATGGCCTCCAATAAGCTATTTATTTCATTTATATGAATAAGTGAATTTCGATTTTAAAGCTGAACTCAGTAATTTTTTTAAATATATATTATGAGATGAAGGAAAGCGTAGAGTGGACTACTAAAAACTTCCATCCACACCAGTAGGTGTCAGTATAAACCATATGTGGCTCTTTTCAGGATTTTATATGGCTCTCCAATTTTCAAATGTTGACTGAAAAAGTCACTCAAAAATTCAAATATTAAGAGACATTTTGAGACGCACCATGCAGCACTTGTTAATCACTTGTTTATGATGCCCATTTCTCAGTTTGTGTGGTGTCTTAAGGGGGTCGCACACCGGACCAGAAGCGCCGCGTCGCGTCTAGGACAGCTCGAGGTATCGCACACCGGACGCGCACTTTACATAAATTAATTACAGTTGTAATTACATGCAGGTATTTTCAAAATATAAGTACAATGTAAAAACATGTATGTACACAATAAGTACATTGTATCAAAGTAGTAACTTCAATGTAAGTACATAGTACTTAAAGCCACTTAATATAAAGTGGGACCGTACAATTAAATAAAATCGTTGCTAAGTCTGCAGTCTGAACACTTTACCTCAGAGCGTCCGTTAACTGAATGAATTGAGAATATCACCTGAAAATCCGACAACATCAGCAATTTCCATTCAAGCAGCTGATTTCTGTAAATTAATGTAAAACTAAATGTATATTGCAGCACACGGTGATGTCAGTGTGTACATTAACGACGATTTGAGACAAATAAATGTACATTTTATATAAAACTATGTAAATGGGGCTCTGTGGTGCGGCAGGATTTTGCACACGGTCCTGAGCCGTTGCTGGGCCGCGGACAGACGCTGAATGGCGCCGCCGGTGTGTGTGTACACTCACAGAGAACCGCCGGTGTGTGTACACTCACAGAGAATAATGTGTTTGAATTTGCGCTGCACTTCTCGTCCGGTGTGCGACCCCTTTTAGGAGTGCTAGAAACCAGCATGACAGTGAACAAAATATAGTATGAAGTAGCCTTAGCTTGGGTGTCCATGAGTGGGAAAAAACAGCGTTATTGCCACCGACTGTTGTTGTAGCCTATATAACTACCAGAACTACTACCAGTGCAAGTCGTATATTACTACTGTTGTTATTAAAGGAACCGTATGTAAGATTGTGGCCTAAACTGGTACTGGTAGCTTCCAATGGCAAGTGACGAGTCCTACACAGTAAGTTTTTTTTTTTTGTTAATTATGTTTACGCTTCATGAGAGATGTTTTGCGAAGTAATTATACACTCACCTAAAGGATTATTAGGAACACCACACTAATACTGTGTTTGACCCCCTTTTGCCTTCAGGACTGCCTTAATTCTATGTGGCATTGATTCAACAAGGTGCTGAAAGCATTCTTTAGAAATGTTGGCCCATATTGCTAGGATAGCATCTTGCAGTTGATGGAGATTTGTGGGATGCACATCCAGGGCACGAAGCTCCCATTCCACCACATCCCAAAGATGCTCTATTGGGTTGAGATCTGGTGACTGTGGGGGCCATTTTAGTACAGTGAACTCATTGTCATGTTCAAGAAACCCATTTGAAATGATTCGAGCTTTGTGACATGGTGCATTATCCAGCTGGAAGTAGCCATCAGAGGATGGGTACATGGTGGCCATAAAGGGATGGACATGGTCAGAAACAATGCTCAGGTAGGCCGTGGCATTTAAACGATGCCCAATTGGCACAAAGGGGCCTAAAGTGTGCCAAGAAAACATCCCCCACACCATTACACCACCACCACCAGCCTTCACAGTGGTAACAAGGCATGATGGATCCATGTAGGGATGCACGATATTGGATTTTGGTCGATATTCAATATGCCGATATTTTCAAACTAAATTTGGCCGATGCCGATACCGATATATACACATTTTTCCCCTCATATATTTACTCTTTAATTTTACTGAAGAGAAATCCAAGTCTCTCTCCTGTACTAGCTTTACCGTATTACACTCATGTGTTGTAGATAAGGCAATACACAAGACAAAAAAAAACATTTGATTCTACCATATGTATAATTTTACAAATGTAGACTGACATTCACCCTTGAAAAATAGGTAAATTATTTAACTGGAGAATAAATGATATGCCAGTGCTACATTTTATTTTTAAGTTTTCAAACTTAATAATAATAATACCTTTTATTTAAAAGGCGCCTTTCAGGGCACTCAAGGACACTGTACAATATAAAACAGGGCAATAAATACAAAACAAACACAGCACCAACTACACATCAAACAATCATTTCATTAAAAGCTATTCTAAACAAATATGTTTTTATCTGAGATTTAAAATGGGAAATTGAATCCATTTGGCGAATGTGCAGTGGTAAAGCGTTCCACAGCTTAGGCGCCACACAACTAAAAGCTCTACCACCACAGGAACTCATCTTGAAGTTTGGAACAGACAATAATTCTGCAGAAGAGGATCTCAAAGAACGTGATGGTCTATACAAATGAAAAAGATCTAAAAGATATTGAGGTGCCAAATTATGAAGAGCTTATATGTAAGGAGCAATATTTTGTAATGAACACGATAACGAACAGGGAGCCAGTGCAGTTGGTAAAGAATTGGGGTTATATGATCAAAAATATGTGAGTGAGTAACAATCCTGGCTGCTGAGTTCTGGATTAACTGCAATCTATGGCAATCTATGAAGTTGTTTTTCGGGAATACCAAATAAAAGGGAATTGCAATAATCAATCCGAAATGTAACCAAAGCATGAATGAGTACTTCAGTACAGTATTGAGAAAGTGAAGAACGAAGTCTAGCAATATTACGTAAATGAAAAGATGCGGCACGTGAAATTGTATTAATATGGGAATTAAAAGAAAGCAAACCATCAAATATGACCCCAAGACTTTTCACCTGGGTGGAAAAGTTAACTGAGCAATTATCAATGAGCAAGGTGAAGGATTGAGTTTTAGATAAAACAGACCTAGACCCAACAAGAAGGGATTCAGTTTTATTAGTATTCAACTTTAGACAATTATTAGTCATCCATATATTAACATCCTGCAAACATTTAGTAAGGTTAGATGGGGGATGAGAAGCATCAGGTTTTGTGGATATATATTCTTGTGTATCGTCAGCATAAAAATGAAAATTAATACCATAAGAATGAAAGATATGACCAAGGGGTAGAATATAAAGAATAAATAAAAATGGACCCAACACTGACCCCTGTGGAACGCCGTGAGTGACTGATAGAGGCTCTGAATGTGCAGTCTTAATCTGTACGAACTGTTTCCTGTCGCATAAATATGAGGAAAACCAAAGTAGGACATTACTAGCTACTCCAATACAGGCCAATCGTTCAAGTAATACTGAATGACTAATAGTGTCAAAGGCAGCACTAATATCCAAAAGAATAAGAATAGACAAGAAACCAGAATCAGCAGCCAAGAGAAGATCATTTGTAACTTTAACAAGAGCGGTTTCTGTACTGTGTTTAGATCTAAAACCCGACTGAAAATGCTCAAAAATGTCATTGTCTTGCAAATGTGATTCAAGTTGAGTTGCTACTATTCTTTCAAGTATTTTAGATATAAAAGGAAGATTAGAAATAGGCCTATAATTATTTAGATCATCTGGATCAGCACCAGGTTTTTTGAGAATTGGAGTGATAGAAGCCATTTTTAATGATGAAGGAACAGTAGCAGTAGATAATGATGAACATACTATAGCTGTAATAATAGGAGAGATTGAAACAGTAGGTAAAGGATCCAGTGAGCAAGTAGAAGACTTAGACTTAATAATCAGCTTAGTAAATGAATGAACTGAAGGCAGCTCAAAATGAGAGAAAGTACTTGCAGACCAACTGATATGATTATTACAAACATTTTGATAATCACTAGACATTAAGTCAGAATGAAGTAGTTCTTGATGTATACTGTCAATCTTAGATCTAAATTTTTTTGAAAAAGACTCACATTGACAGGGAGAAAGTGAAACAGAATTGCGAGGTTTCAACAGTTTGTTAATAGTACTGAATAAAGTCCTTGTATTACTTTGTCCATTGGCAATGATATTCGCATAAAAAGATGATTTTGCTCTTTCCAATTCAGCCTTATATAAAACCAGATGCTCAGAATACATCTGTTTGTGTACTTCAAGACCAGTTCGTTTGCATAGTCTCTCCAGGCGACGACCTAAAGCCTTTTGGTGACGGAGCTCAGAAGAATACCAAGGAGAAGAGTTGACAAAAGATACAATACGAGTTCTCACAGGAGCCACATTGTCGAGTATTTGAGAAAAACTGTTATTATAAAAATTTACCAAGTCAGATGTAGGATAGTTAAAACAGCATTTGTTTACAGAGAAATCAATCATTCCATCCAGAACATCAAGATCAATATTCTTAATATTGCGAAATGAAACAGAGCGTTTGAGGTTTAACTTTAGACAATGGAAGAGAGACATTAAAAAAATGGGCTTATGATCTGAGATAGATGATTCAGTAGAAGTAAAATTAAAAGGCTTGACACCTGAACAACATACAAGATCTAAAATATGTCCCTTGCTGTGTGTTGGAAAATTAACATACTGCACAAAGTCAGCACTATCCAGAATTGATTTAAAATCATTATAATGAGTGTTAGTAGTATTGTCAAAATGAATGTTAAAATCTCCCATCAACACGATGTTTGGAGACAGGGTACACAGATGTGTTAAGATAGTAGACAATTCTGTAAAAAAACTTCAGTCCTTAGGAGTAAAATAAATAAAAAATAAATTCTCAAATAGAAAAATGTAGCCTACATCATCTTCTCCTACTTGAACAGGTCTACCAAATACTCCCGTTTTCGGTGCTGATGCAACAGTGACGCGTTCATGCCAATAAAGTATCTAAAAGCTGTCACATAGAACCGGCAAAAGTAATGATTATGAATATGTGAAATATAGCAAGGAGACATTTTAATTGTTTATTAATAAACAAGTGTTTTCTGTGTCGGCTGCAAATATGAAGTTTGACGATGCTGACTCGCGATCTTTGCAGTAGGGTAGCGAACGCGCCAGAGAGAAATGCACATTTCATGCGGATTACATAGTTTTCTTTCGTTTTGAATTGTTCTGTTTAAAAATATGATTTCAAGCGTTCTGTAGATAATAGACATATTTCTCAGGTCTGTGAGGAAGTAGGCTATGCTGAGTTTCGTTTCATTTATCAGGGCGAGCTCCAGTTCATTCGCCGGCGCCTCCGTGTCGTGATATCTATTATCTGCTTTATTTATTAAATCCAGGAAAATGGTTGATGAAACATTGATTAAAATTAAGATACAATACAAAACGAAATTCACTTTAAAGAAAGGTTTTGTGCTTTCTGTTTGAGGTCTCTGTGAAAGTTTTAAAGCAGTCTTTTAGTGCCGCTTTCAGAGCGCTCATGTCCGTAACATTGTTTGTTCCTCAAAATGCGAACACGAAAAATAAAATGAATATTTTATGTTCTGTGGAGAGCATACTAGCTTGGAGAGCACATCGTCTTTAAAAACATGACCGATCGATCGATCGACCAACAGCACGAAAGAGAAAAAATAATAATGCGTCATTGTAGCCCTACCCAACACTTCTGACAATGCATTTTCAAATGCGTCTCTGTCCCAGCACATTTCAAGCCAAACTGATGCCCATTAATGAAATGCCTCCACTTGTTGGAAGTTTAAGTTGCTGGCGCTCATGCTACGTTCACGGTCGTCACGATAAGAAACACGCCACCCTATCGGCAAGGCTCATCGGCAGAAATATTCATATCTGCCGATACCGATGATGGTCATTTTAAGCTTTTATCGGCCGATACCGATGTTGTGCCGATATCATCGTGCATCCCTAGATCCATGTCCTATGTCCTAGACCGGAAGCCAGTGTAGTGATTTGAGGATGGGGGTGATGTGGTCAAATTTGCGGACCCTCAACAGGATCCTAGCAGCGCTGTTCTGGATATACTGCAGATTCTGAAGGCTTTTTTCAGGGATCCTGGTGAGGAGCGCATCGCAATAATCCAGCCTGGAGGAGACAAAAGCGTGGACAAGATTTTCCGCATCTGCAGGAGTGAGTGTGGGACGGAGTTTGGCAATGTTCCTGAGGTGGAAGAAGGAGGTCTTGCAGAGATGTTTAATATGAGCCTCAAAGGTCAGATGGGAGTCCATTTTAACACCCAGGTTGGTGGCTGATGTTGAAAGTGGAATATTTTGACCAGAGAAGGTGATACTGGTAATGTCAGATGACCGAATCTGATGTGGAGTGCCGACTAAGATGGCTTCAGTCTTGGAGCTGTTTAGCTGCAGAAAGTTTTGCTTCATCCCGGTGAGATAGGATGAGAACCACTCATGGACAGAGTCAGAAACTCAGATAGTTGAATTTAGGCGGTGGAGGAGGATGTTGTGGTCCACAGTGTCGAATGCAGCAGTCAAGTCCAGGAGGATGAGGAGAGTTGGGGAGCCACCATCCGCAGTCATCAGTAGGTCATTTGTGACCCTGGCCAGGGCTGTTTCTGTGCTGTGGCCAGGGCGGAAACCAGACTGAAATTCTTCGAACAGGTTGTTTTGTTTTAGATGGTCCTAGAGCTGTGCGGCAACTCCTTTTTCCAACACCTTAGAGAGGAAAGAAAGGTTGGAGATGGGCCTGTAGTTGGCAAAGACTTCTGGGTCTAGGGCGGGTTTTTTGAGAAATGGCTTGATGACAGCGGTTTTCAGAGTTGATGGAACATGGCCAGCCTGGAGGGAGTGGTTAATGACCTTTGTGATGAGGGGACTTATGGAAAGAAGGTTGGATCTTACTAGGGCTGTGGGGAAGGGGTCCAGGGCACAGGTGGATGGTTTCATTTTTTTGATGATGTCCTCAACCTCTCGCTGTGAGATGACCAAAAAACAGCAGAGGGGTTGGGTAATCCCAGACTGTGGGTCGGCAGTCAGGACAGGCCGTGTAGAAGAACTGGATAGCAGGGAACGGATGTGTCTATTTTTTTTCTGAAAAAAGTGAAGAAATTATTGCACTTCTCTTCTGTGGCTTCAGAATGAGAGTGAGTTTGCGGTTTGAGGATGTCATGTATGGTAGAGAAAAGTTGTGCGTGAAAATCCCAGTAACTGGCAGATTGTGAAATACTCAGACCGGCCCGTCTGGCACCAACAACCATGCCACACTCAAAATTGCTTAAATCCCCTTTCTTTCCCATTCTGACATTCAGTTTGGAGTTCAGGAGATTGTCTTGACCAGGACCACACCCCTAAATGCATTGAAGCAACTGCCATGTGATTGGTTGATTAGATAATTGCATTAATGAGAAATTGAACAGGTGTTCCTAATAATCCTTTAGGCGAGTGTATATTGTATTGGATTCGTAACGTTAGACATTTTTTTATCCGACACGTTTGTAGCTGCAGCTGTGATAACTAGAGCAGAGCTGGCAACCCGGATGCCGCAACACTACTGACTCCGTGATTGGTAGATCGGTGGAGGGTGGAGCATCAGACCAAAACACAACATGACAACATCAACATCAGTTGAGGGCTGCAACTTCACTGTTTAAATGACAATATCCTGGCCGGACTACTGTTGTCAGTAATATAAGTATTTGAAATTAACATGATTTCTTAATGTCTAGTGACATATCAGGGCCATTTTATAATGAATTGAAATACATTTCTTATACACGGTTCCTTTAAATAAAAATGAGCAAATATTTCTAATACACAAACTTTGCTGTGGCTCTTTTGAAAAATTTCTCAAATTTTTTTTGTTTGTTTGGCTCTTCTTGGTAAAAAGGTTCCCGACCCCTGGTATAAACTCTACTCTGGCCAGCCAAATATAAACAAACAGAGGGCATCTTTACCTGTTCATTTAGCTTATACAATATCAACATTGTGAGACAGAAACAGTGCGGTCCTTCATCTTTCTCAGTAGTCACTCACTGTTTTTTCCCAATGATGCAGAAGAACTAAAGTGCTTTGTTAAAGGGTGAATTAGCATTCTGTGAACTTTTTCAGTGTGATCATCTTTAGACAATTTAATAAGTGCTTTAGTCGACGTTGGCCAAACCGTTTACAGTCATTAAAACTTACAAGCCAGTTTAATGGCCTCTGAAGAATCTTTTAAGAGAGCTGAGAGTCTAAAATTGGGTGTAAACGTCATTTTTATAGAAGCATTTCCTCCGTGATCTATCTATCATATAGTGTGCTTTCTAGAAATGGAGTTCCTGAAATCAGTCAGTTTTCCTTGCCCTCTGTGTGCAGATACATGTTGAGCTTGGCAGGGAGTTTGATACTGCGGTAGACCAAGTCATAGGGGGTGAAAGACCGAAGACTGTTCAAGTTCAAGTGTCATATTATCAGAGCTCCTGACCTGTACTATCACAGCAGGATGAACGTCATGAGCGTGAAGCAGTGGAAGGGTTAAACACACGCCGCTTCGCCTGTATTTTTACAGTGATATGCGAGTGACAATGTCTCAGACACTTTGGCCCTGATCTCCCTCCACTGTTTTTCCAGTCCAACCCTTCCTTATGTATGGAACTGTCAGGGAATTCCTGGAATGTCTGGCTTTTTCCCTTTTTAAAATGTTTTTATTTCCACCAAAGAAAGACCAGCCGTTATATAGAATCTGTAACGCTGATGGCCGTGTGGTTTTATGGTGATATCTAAAGCAGACGGTCACTCTTTCTGATGCCTGCGTTTGGTTTATCACTGCTTTGCTTCAGTATGTCAGGGCTCATATTTAAGAGTGCAGCTCATCGCTAATATTAGGACTTTTTCCATTACATTGACTGTAAAGCGGTGGAGGGTGGAAAAGACGTTAAACAAGGATTCATCTGTGCTGCTGCAGTCCTTTCCACTGAGATTAATTGCCAGTTAAATATAATAGTGTTGGGGATGAACGGTTAGAAAATGCTGTTTCTTTTCCCAGAAGATTCTGCCCATCTGCTTTTGTTTGCAGCGGAAGATTTCATTCCTGGTCAAAACGTGGCATGCCATTTGTTAGGCATCTGGCTGGAACTTTCCGCTGGCTACTGTGTGCTGCACGCCAAACTACAGGGAGCCCGAAGCTAATTCTTCTGCCGTTATCCTTCACCTTGTACTTTACTGCTGAAAAAATTATTTACTTACTTAGTATTTTTATTACTTATAAATATCTAAACATTCTGACATCAAGATACATTTGCTTGAAAGGCAAAATGTCACGATGTTAAATCTTGTTTTCTGAAAAATGTATCAAAATTAATTGAGTTTAAGCAAAAACAAGATAACATATGTCAATGGGAGCAGAAAAATAAACTCATTTCAAAGGAAAACAAGTTTATTTTTCTGACCCCATTGCCAGTTGAGTTAAAGTTAGTTTAGTTAAAGAGGTAATATCTTGTAATTTCTCAAGTAAATGTATCTTGATTTAAAGTCCCCCTGTAGTCAATTATTGTATTCGTTAAAACTCATCTTTGATCACCAAAATGACGTATTTAAACTTTTTTCCTTGAAAAAATGTCTTCATGCCTTAAAATAGCTTTAATGTATCTCGACACCCTTGTCTCATTTAGTATGCGCGGTTCTATGAATATGCAAATGAGCCCCGCCTCCACTCACTCCCTCACTCAGAGATCCACTGGTTGACGATCACACGTTGATCTGATTGGTTACAAGGTCGTTTGTGACGTCAGAAACACCAGCGATTTCACACCGTGTTTTTGAGACTGTCTTTGGTTCACTGCAGTTTTAAGCAGAAAATACTCAGCAATGCTGTCGACTTATGAATTTACACATGGTGTGTCTTAAAGCATATTAAAAATACCACATATACCCCTTTTCCACCAAAGCGTTTTTAAAGCCGGTTCGGAGCCGGTGCCTACTCCGAACTACTGCCTACTTGTGACCAACACGACTGGAAAGGTTGTGACCGCCTTTGCTAAAAACAGCGCTAGTAGAAAGATAGTACAACGATTGAAGAAAGATGTATTCTAAAGCGAAACAGTGGTCGGTGGAGAAAGACGATGTAGTCCGCCATTGTAATTGTTATGCTTGAAGTTGGTGCCAGCGTTTCTGGGAAAAGCTAAGACGTATGGCGACGTACACAGTGACGTAACGACGTCGTTCGCTGGGCTCTCTAGTCAGTGGAAAAACAAAGAGGTTCTGAGAAGATTCGCAAGTTGTACCAACTTTGAACCAGCACCAGTTCTTTTTTGGTGGAAACGAGGTAATAGACATATAAACAACATTAAAAACGGGATTTTCACCACAGGGGGACTTTAAGAATGTTTAGATATTTGTGCTGGAAAACAAGCAAAAATACTTACAAAGAACATTAAAGTTTTTGCAGTGTTGGCCTGCAAATTGTGGCGAATCTAAAACGGACATTCATTTAATAGTGCATCATCATATCTGGTGATATACTGCTCAGTGCTCTCTTTAATGTTCGGGGGCTTTTTTGAGCACCTCCTCCACATCCAAGATTTTGGGGCCAGTGGTCTGTGCCAAACATGCTGAAGCCGTTAAGTGCACTGTTGTCAAAGCCAAGGGGGTTCAAGCGTAATGGCTTTCAAAGAGAAGTAGGAGCTTTGAAGTTTTGTGTTATCCAGGAACTGCCAGGTATGCTGGATCAGCACTTCCAAACCGTTGTCCTTCCCACCAGCTCCTCCCTTCACTGCACTGCAACGTTTAGTCTAATGTTAATGAAGAATGGCCATTTGCTAACCGAATCCAGCAGCTGAGCGAACGCTTGGCTTATTATTTTTCACAGTAGGTATGTGGCAGCGTTGTCGTAAGCCTGAAATATTTGGGTAATTTTAGTTCCACTTGGACGGCTGTTTCAGCTGCCTCTTTTCTTGGCGTCGGTAGACATTCATTTCCAGTAAGTTATTGGTACCACTTGCACATGATGATGATAATAATCGACGTGGTTTAGCATGGTAATGGAATGTCATAATTATTGAATATTAAGGTTTTGGATTGTGTCATAGGCTGGAAGAATGTCCCACTGAGCAGCTTTACCTTGGCTCCTCTTGCCGACCATAGCATTTCAGGATTACTCCTATTGACAGCCTTTCAGCTTTTGCACACAGTCGTGTATATATCGACATCTGCAGAGGTTTATTAGGATCAGATCACTCAATTCAGTGTCAGTATTCATGCAGTGCCTTTATCACATCTGTGTGGAGGAGTGGTGCAACGAATCACAAAATTCAGGGTTTGGATCATTTACGTTTTTTGAGCCACGGATCGGATCAGCAAAATAAATTTTATATATACTAGGGCTGTCACTTTTTATCCGATATTCGAATATTTATTCGAACATGACGTGAAATATCCATAATCGAACTATAAATAAACTCTCCGGTTTTTAAAGTGCCATGTGTAGCGCATTTTTTACAGTCTATGATTAGACCGTTTCTTTTTTATTTTATTGTTTGCCATCTCATCCAGGAGCGGGCGCTCTAAACGTATTGTAGCGTCGGCCCGTGACCAAATCAAGCCAAAAATAGCCAATAGTCTAGTTTGAAAATAGAAGATAACGCACAGAACGGCCAGCCTGAGCGCACAATCACGACCCCAACTCATCTAAAAAGTAGTGTCTGGAAATATTTTGGGTTCTACACCGTAGATACCACTTCTCTCAACATTGACGCACAAAAATACCTGTGTGTGCCAGGCACGTGTTTGTGCTCCGAGTGTTCTCCACCGCGGGAACATCTCAATAAAAAGAGCCACACTTGATCCAGATCAAGGTGATAGATTGGTGTTTCTAGCAAACAATATTAAGAAATGAATTAGGCTAGGCTATAGGCCTTACTCCTGCTGCTGCTTAAGTTGTTATTGTTTGTGCCGTGCTGTTCCGGTTCTGTTTTTTTTTTCATGTAACAATTTTGTGATTGTCTATGCATAGTGGCACTTCATATAGATTAAGTTGATAACCTGCTGTTTCATTAAGTCAAAAAAATTTTTCAGAGTCCTTTTTATGACTGTCAGACTGTTAATACAGTGATTGAATCTCTGTTACAGTGGTTTTTTTACGGTGTGGGGGGGAGGGGGGGTGGCTCGTAGATATTCTAATATATTCAAATACATTACTTGATATTTGCATCAATTTAAAAAGAAAACAAATGTCCAAAAACAAAGATGAACCAAAAGTTATATAATATATTAATTAATAAAATAAGCTTCTTGACAAGTCTTTTCTCTTAAATGTATTTGAAAATGAAATAAAGCAATGCCAACTTACCCATTATAGAGTAGCCTACTCTGTACACAAACGGTGTGACCGTACGCACTGCTCCTGCGCCGCTAACGCGTGCAGCGTGAAACCGGCGTAACTGATAAAGTTCAAACATTATTAAAAACAAGTACATAATTAATTATTAAGCCTAAATTTAAAATAACACTATTTGATCACTGTAGAAATGAAAGGTTCATCTTTGTTAGAGCTGTATTTAGTTTTTTTATTAACATTAGTGACAGAGACACAACAGTGGGAATATTAGGCTGCTGTCACTTTAAGACTGAATACACGGACCGAATAAATTAACAAACTGAGCAAAAAAGTTATAAACTCACTCTATGATGGCTAAATTTAGCAGTTGATCCTCCAATCACATGCGTGCCGAACCGTGGGGCCGTACAGATCACGGGTCAACGTTGCAGCCCTAGTGTGGAGGAGTGACGATACCGTGGTTTCTTTGAAATTAGTACTTTTCTTACAAAGAAAATACTTACAAAAACGTTCAAACTGTCCTCATCTCAGTGTCATGGCTTACCTGCACATCACTAGAGTTCGATTTATGATTGCAATAATAAACTGTTCCAGGAATGACATATATTTGTTGGCCAAAACCGTAATTGTATTATTATATTATAAGTCCCCCTGTGGTGAAAATCCAGCATTTAATGTTGTTTTTATGTCTATGTGGTGTTTTTAATATGCTTTAAGACACACCATGTGTAAGTTCATAAGTCGACAGCATTGCTGAGTATTTTCTGCTTAAAACTGCAGTGAACCAAAGACAGTCTCAAAAACACGGTGTGAAATCGCTGGTGTTTCTGACGTCACAAACGACATTGTAACCAATCAGGTGGGGCTCATTTGCATATTCATTGAACCACAAATACTAAATCGCACTAAATGTTCATAAAACCACGTATACAAGGGTATTCAAGCTATTTTAAGGCATAAATAAATTTTTTCAAGGAAAAAACGTTTTAATAAGTAATTTTGGTGATCAATGATGAGTTTTAAGGGATATAATTATTGACTGCAAAAATATTGCATATTTCTGCTTTAAAATCTTAAATGTTGTGTTCATTTCTGAAGGATATCATGATGAACAGAACGTTTAAGAATCAGAAACGTTTGTTGGTAACAGAGCTTATTTACTGCAATAATCCAAAAGCCAATGGAAAATCCTATTGGCTTTTAGTCAAGGGAACTTACAGGTAGGCCTAGCAAGGCACTGTTATCTTTTTGTGCAATTCATCACACGCTTCCATTAGTCTTCCTTTGTCCTCCTCCTGACCACTCGCCCTTGAGCCTGAGCCTGAGAAATGAGGATCCAGAGTCTCCTCCGTCACTCCCTGCTCATTCAGCATTTCCCTCCGTCTCCCCCTCTCAGTAGCAGGAACACACAAATACTGTTCGGCTTTAAGGGGCCGTTAATTGAAGTAAGTTTGTTCTTGATCGTTTGACATATAAACGGTCATTGTACAGTAAAAACAGAGTGTGAGTTTCAGAACTCAAAACTTCTTGTTAGTCCAATAACAGCTTTTATTAAAAGCAAGTTGCCAAAATGTTCACAATAAAGGTCACGCGTCGGCGGAAGTACCGAGTCAGTGTTTACGAATGTGAGGAAGGAGGACCATATACACATATTCAAATGTCTTTGTGTCAGTTTATCGTTTAAATGCCCATTTCGTGTGCGTATCCTGGGTGTTTTAATATTAAAAAGGCAAAAAGAGAATTTCCGTCAGGACAGAAGCATTTGTGCTTATAAAACTTAAACTTTATTTATTTGTGAAATGCCGATGGTTTGTCTAGATAAGACCCTTATTCATCGTCTGGTGTCGTTTAAAGCCCTTTGAAGCTGCACTGAAACTGTCATTTGGACCTTGAACCGTTTGGGTCCTGTTGAAGTCCATTATATGGAGAACAATCCTGGAATGTTTTCATCAAAAACCTTCATTTCTTTTCGACTGAAGAAAGAAAGACATGGACATCTTGGATGACATGGGGGGAGTAAATTATCTGCAAAAATAAAAGTGAACTTTTTTTTTAAAAGTGAACTAATGCTTTAAATAAGCCACATACCCTCTATGTAGATATCAGAGACAAAATTAAAATATTATTTCAACACATTCTAGGGGACCTTTAATAATAGCCTCTTTAGCCCCGCCCACTCACTTATTATATGGACTCACTTATCAAATATGTGAATGTCTCAGCTAGGGCTGACTTCTAATAGTCGAGGATTCGACGATTCGATTCGGAGAGGTCTGATTCGACTATGAACCTCATAGTCGAATAGTAGGGAAGTGTTAACCAATAAGGGTGTGACGTTATTGTTCCGTGAGACCGACTGTTATAGTTGAACACCGTCATTAGAACTCTATAACCGCCAAAACCGTGCTATTAAAATATTTTTTACAAAAATGTTTTATCATAGAGAATGTTTAAATACTAATATCATCTTACGAGGGAAACGGAGGCGGAGTTAGTGGTGCTGTTCGGGGGCTGAGTGCTGGAGATGATTCGGGAGAGGTCTGTGCACCTTTACCGATGAGCGCGCGCTGACACGGAGTAAAGCCTTGTTTATACTCGACGCGTGTGCACGGCAAAAAATTATGCGTTGGGTGCGCAAGACCGGCAAGACCCCATTTCGCTTGGCTTTACGCTTTCGCTTTTTGAAACAGCGCGCGCGACGCCACGTCCGAGGATGAACGATTTCAAGTCGAATCTGCCCGAGCATGTAGGCTACGTCTCACCGCACCGGCACGCAGTTTGCGCGTCTAAATTGCCAAGTTCATTGCAAAGTTTTTTGTTAAGGTTTTGTTTTCTGTGTGTGATTTATTTAAAACAAAGCACGTTCATTGCACACCATGTTTTTCTTTTAGTTTTTTTAGCTCTTTTGTTTGAAATGGAAAAAATCTAGCTGCTAAAAAAAAAAAAAAAAAAAAAAGGTTGATCGACTATCAGTCGACTATGGCACAAATCTAACGAATCAGATTCGACTATGAAAATCCTTAGTCGAAAACAGCCCTAGTCTCAGCAGAGCATTATTTTGTTTGGTTCATTCACTGGGGATTCTTTGGGAAACCAGTCGTAATCTTACACAGGCTTTGTAAACTTTGTAACACATTATTTAAAGGTGACGTTGTTACACATGTTGCATGTACTTACTATAGTAATAAAAGTAAATGAGATATTAATTAACCACATGTACCTACAATAGAGTTAAGGTTAGGGTTTGGTTTAGGGTTGGTTACTTGTAATTATGGATAATTAATATCTCATTACTTTTTTACTTTTCATTTACATTTACATCACCTTAATGAAATGTTTAACTGTAAATGGATGTGGACCTGAATGTAATGCTGCAAAATGCAAGTAACCATGTTAATTCTAACGTCTAATTTTTGATCAGTGAATTGTTTTATATGTACGGTCAGATGTTCTTTGTCACAAAATCGTTTATTGCTGTTTATGCGTCAGTAAAGCAAGCCAGTGACTAAATAGTCAAGTTTACATTTAAATTGTAAATAACATTAAATAAAGGACCAAGCATAAAACCCTGTGGTACCCCCACATTCTGTCCAAATAGTAATATTACTATTATTATTATTTGATCATATATTACAATTTCAGTGAGACCTTGCCATTTTTATGTTCAGTTGACATCTGTTTTATAAAGGATTCTGATAACAAATTCTCAGCATCACAAAAATGTTGGCAATTATTTGGTATGGTACATTACTGTAGTGAAGAGCTACCTGAAGCTGCTAGGGCTAGTTGGATCGCAGTGAACCAGGTGTGTCGGTCAGAACACCACAGAGTGAAGTGTCAGTTTGAACTGAATTTATTATAGCTGGTATGAAGAATCAACATTAGAGGGAGGAGTCAGCCTATACATAAACATTAACAAGCTATAAGGGTTTGAGTTGAATAGTGCAGTGGACTGTGGAGGGCTTCCTTTCTCAGCCTCCAGAGGAAATGGAGCTCCTTAGCTTTGATTGAGCCTGTTTGAGCCTGAGGACGATTACAGATGAGCATGCAGTCAGTGGTTGATTGACAATGACACACTGCTTGAGCAGAGTAGGCACACTTAGCGGAGACCTGGTGTACAGTCAGTGAGTCCTGCTTTAACTGAGGTGAACTTTGCTCATAAGAGGACTGAATGCATATCAGCTGCCGTAGACTTGGTTGGCATTATTGCAGGTAAGGATATAGATGCATGTACGTGTGTGTGTGGTTTCTCTGCAACACACAAAGAGCAATACTCAAATAACAGCAAACACTATTACAAATCATCATTCACATACTGACTATAGGCTGCTCCCCTCATAACAACAATGATGCATAAACACCTGATATAACATCTTCCATCACATTTACTTTCACTATTTATCTACATTATGTACTATAACATTATAACTCTGAACTTTAAAGATCGACAGATAAGTTATAAGAGCTGGCACGGATTAATAAACATTGCCATGTGACATTATACAGCCGATAACTGCGTCATTACTGATAACGAGCATCAATCAGCGAACATTACAGGATTAAAGTACTCACTCTTTATAGGACGCACACAAACACAACATACATCCAATCGGAAGGTGATAATGATTCTGATGCACGTCTTCAGCTGTTCGTGATTGCGGTGAAACTGATTGCTAGCAGCCGCTGATGCAATGTCATTCGCACTGAGTGGAAGAGATAACTGCTCTTCCGGTCACTCCCTACAGACTTCATAATAAGAGTCCCAACTAGAGTAGCGCAACAGTGCTTTATCATTAAGTGGCCTTTTGCACAGCCGCCCCCAAATTGCGTGCAATTTGCTCACATAAAAGGCTCATCCTAAATTTGAAACCATCGGAGGGCATTCCTCATCCTCCTCAGCATCTGGGATGACTGGAAGAGTAATAAGCCGGGCAACTGGCCGGGTATATACTTTGTCTTTGACTTGCACGTCCGCTGATCGCACATGACCATCTGCGCTCGGATGTACTTTAACCACTCTGCCAACTGGCCAAAGTGCCCTGGGGAACTTGGGGGTCCATCAACAGGACTACTGAATCCACTGTCAGATCAGCTGGGGCACCATGCCACTTCTGCCTGCATTGAAGGGTTGGCAGGTAGCACCTGATGAACCTTGCCCAGAAGTGATCTGCTATAACTTGGCAGTGTCGCCATCTCCGCCGGCTTAGTCCCTCGCTCTTAGGGTAGACAACTGGAGGCAGTGCTCCATCAAGCCGCCCCATCAAGAGGACATTAGGAGTCACGGCGTCCAAGTCAGCAACACTGGATGAGGTATAGCCCAAAGGTTTGGTATTCAGTATTGCCTCTACCTCCAGTAAGGTAGTATGTAGTACCTCCTCAGAGATAGGTTGACCTCCAATGACAGTATACAGTGCAGTCTTGACAGACTTGATCTCCCTCTCCCATGTTCCCCCGAAGTGAGGAGCTGCAGGTGGGTTGAAGTGGAAATCAATTTTCTGATTGGCTAGGAGACGTTGGAGGTCGGAAGACATGCTGTTAAAAGACTCACGGAGCTCCTTCTCTCCTGCCTTAAAGTTCGTACCCTGGTCGGAATAGAGTTCAGCTGGAGTCCCTCTTCGAGCGATGAACCGCCTGAGGCTCATCAGGAAGGAGTCGGCATCCATACTGTGGAGGATGTCTAGGTGCACCGCCCGGGTGGTAAGACACTTATAGATGATGCCCCATCTCTTCTCTGAGCGTCGTCCTATTTTGACTTGAAAAGGCCCGAAGCAGTCGACGCCGGTGGAGAAGAACGGCGGTTTGTATAAGCGTAGACGGGCCACAGGTAGGTCGGCCATCTTCGGGACCAACGGCTTAGATTTCCATCTTCGGCACTCCTTACACTGGTGTTGCACCCTCCGAACTGCCTCCCTGCCACGGAGAATCCAGAAGACCCGGCGCATCTCTGCGAATACTCGCTCAGGACCCGGATGACAGAGACGAGCATCGTAGTCCTGGATAAGGAGTTTTGTTGCTGGATGCAAGGGGTCCAGGATAACAGGATGTTTGAACGCAGGGTCTAACCATTAGGCACGTCGGAGTCTTCCTCCAACTCGTATGATTCCCTCGTCGGGGTCCAGCTCTGGGGACAGGGTTAGGAGACGACTACTTCGGAGTACCGCTTTCCCTGCCTTTAGGTGACGCAACTCCTCCGGAAAGCACTCAGCCTGAACTCTCCGGAAGATAGTCATCTCTGCCTGCCGGTAGTCGGCTGCTATCAAGGGACCATCTCGGTCTGCCGCCCCGTGCACCTCCTGTGCTACGGACTCGACCATATCCTTCCAGGACTCGTATGACTGACCCAGGTGGGTCTCCAGTCTGTCTGCTCTAGATATCACTCCACACGAAGCAGACTTCTTGTACTCCGTGACATCCTCTTCTGGTGCCTTTCCAGGTGAGGATGGCCATTCAGCAGGTCCCTTGAGGAGAAAGGACGGTCCTTGGCTCCAGCGGTTAGGCACAGCCAATTCCGCCAGGGTTTTCCCACGAGTCACATCATCTGCCGGGTTTTGTGCGGAGTCGACATAGCGCCAGGTACTCTCTCCTGTTAGCTCCTGGATCTCAGAGACACGTGTACCCACGAAGACTTTGAAGCGACATGACTCTGACTGTAACCAGGTTAACACTGTTGTCGAATCGCTCCAGAGAATTGTCTGATCCGTCTTCAGCGTCAGTTCTCTCTCTAACGTCTTTGCCAACTGGGCAGCTGTCAAGGCACCACAGAGCTCGAGACGGGGAATGGAATGTTGCTGTCGGGGTGCTACCCTGGATCTAGCCGCCAGAAATGCCAAGTAAACCCGTCCCTGGGTATCTTCTGTTCTCAGATAAGAGACTGATCCGTATGCCCTCTCAGAGGCGTCACTGAACACGTGGATCTGCCTAGAAGCAACCATCTGATCGGCTTGGGCTGAGGCATAGTGTCGGGATAATGAGATGCGTGACAGCAGGTGTAGCTCTGATTCCCACTCCTTCCATGCCTTCTGCAGATCTTGAGGGATAAGTGGGTCATCCCAGTCACGCGGCTTGTCCCACATGCTCTGGACGATCATTTTGGCGCGGGTCGTGTAAGGTGCAATGAATCCCAAGGGGTCATATTGTCGGGCGAGCACCTTGTAAACATTCCTCATTGTGAGTGTTCCATACTCTAGAGGTCGGCTTTTGTAACCTAAGGTGTCTGTCCCCCAGTGCCAGCTGAGTCCAAGGGCTGGTTCAGAAAGTTCAGGTTCATCGTGCGAAAGCCATCGCTCCATGCTGTCGGACCTCGCCTCTGCAGGTAGGTGTCTGAGGACATCAGGTATGTTGCAGGCCCACTGCCTGATCTCAAACCCTCCAGATGCTAGCACTTCCCTGAGCCGGTCCACCAGCTCCTTAGCTTCCTCTGCTGTGTGCACACTTTGAAGACAGTTGTCCACGTAGAAGCAGTGCTCCACTGAATGCCTGACTCCTTCTCCTGGCCCCCCATGATCCCTTGCATGCATTTGGAGGGCGAAGGTGGCGCAACACGGTGAACAAGCAGTGCCAAATGGTAAGACCTGCCACTCAAAGACATCAGGGGGGTTTTCCCTCTTCATGTCCCTCCAGATAAACCTGAGGAGTGACCGATCTTCTGGTAGGAGGTGAACCTGGTGGAACATGCCTCTAATGTCACCACTGACTGCTACTGCATGTTCCCTGAAGCGCAGTAAAACGCCCAGAAGAGAGGATCCCAAAGTCGGTCCAGGAAGGAGGGTATCATTGAGGCTTCGACCTCTGAATTGGAAGGAGCAGTTAAAGACCAAACGACTCTTTCCGTTATGGCTCACTAAGTGGTGGGGTATATACCACGACTCAGCTGTGGTCGAGGCATCCCTTTGGTCAATCTTCTTAACCGCTCCTGTATCCACCAACTTGCGAATTGCTGCACAGTACTCATCGGCTCTTAAGGGGTCCCAGGCCAAACGTCTCTCCAAACTTCTGAGGCTGGGTAAGACGGCTTCCTTGGGAGCTTGGAGAGGGGGAATGTCTCGCTTCCGTAGCAGAGGCGTGGCATATCTGTGGATGCCTGCAACCTTTACTCGTTTTGTCTTGGCCTCTAGGAGCTCCACCGCTTCCTTATCCTGCTTCGACCTCGTTGCCAGTTTAACACTCTGGAATGGCAGTGTGTCCATCTTCCAAAGCTTCTCCACATTCTGCATCAACTCCGTAGTCTGGGGTGAGACACTAGTGAAGAGACACTGCTGGGTGCTAGGTGCCCACTGGGTAAGGTGCGCGGGCCCTTGAAGCGTCCATCCCAGTCTCGTACGAATGGCTGCCGGACCTCCCGGAGGGCCCATCTTCACCGGCTCGATAGGGTTAAGTAGATGGGGGTAGTCAGCGCCAATTAACACGAGCGGCTTAACATGATCGAATGCCTCGAGGGGGAGATCTGCCAGGTGTTTGTACTTCCTCTTCAAGCTGGCGATGGGGTAGGAGTGGTCCGCTAGACCCAAGCGTTGAGAGGTGAAGGCCTCCACTATCCGGAATGTTCTCTTGGGATTGGTAGAGGATGATATTTTAAATGAGACAGCAGCTCCCTTCAGGGTTTGAACTTCCTGCCTAATCGTGCGGAGAGCAAGGTCCTCAGGCTTCTTCTCCAAACCCAACTTATCAACGGCCTCGGGGAGGAGCATTGTGCGCTCAGAACCATCGTCCAGAACTGCGTAAGTGTCTAATGTCCTGTCTCTGTTGCGCAGGAGAACTCTGACGACTTTCAGCAGAACCCGAGAGTGGGCCGATGGTCTGTCCAGGTAGAGGACTTCTGTACTAGTGCTTACCAGACAGCTTTCAGCCTTCGGCATCTCAGCCTTGGGGCGTGCGTTGGCGTCATGCAAGACCCTCAGATGCTTCCCTTGACACACCTCGCAGAGTTTCTTGAGGTCACATTGCGCTGCCTGATGTGCTCTCCCGCATCTCCAACATCTCTTATTAGCCCTGATCCACTCAATGACCTCCTCTTTGGTGAGTCTCTGAATGGCTGGACACCTATTTAAGAAGTGCTCTGTGTCCTCACAGTATGGACAGTAGGGCTTTGATTTGCTCTTCCATTTCATCGCAGATGAGCTCTGACCCTCTTGTCTCAATCCTCGGTTAGACGAATAGCTCTCTGCTCCATGCAGCACAGTAGCTACTGGCTTGCTCCGTCGCTTCTCGGCTCGGTATCCTGACAGCCCTGGGATACGGATGTCCGAAGGGTTGTCGTAACATCTGACGTCTGAAGTTCGCTCTCATCTCCATCGGAAGCTTGGTGAGGAGTCGTGCCACATGTGAGCCACATCTCAGCTCGACTTCTCCATCTGGGCCCAGTGTCTGTAACATACCTACAAGTGACTGAACATGCAGGGAGAACCTCTCAAAGGCAGCTACATCTCCTCTTCTGATCTCAGATGAATCCATCACTGCAGCGATCCTCTGTAAGGCTACATGGTGCGGCTGGCCGAACTTCTCGGTCATGGCTGCCATGGTGTCAGTGTACGGCCTAGGCGAGTTAATATAGGAGTCAGCAATGAGACAGGCCTCTTCAAGTTTCACGTGATCCACCAGAATCTGATACTTAAAAAGCTCTGTAGCGTCGGTGGGTAGCAGGTTTGTTAGGGCTAGTTTAAGCCGAGAGAACTCCATCGGGTCCTTATGGACGAAGAAAGGAATTCTTGGTGCTGGCCCCCTGTACTCTCCTCCTCCCAGAGTCACCGATGCTGACGAGAACTGTCTGCCTCGAGCAGGGTGTGGTTGGCTTGTATCAGGCCTGGCTGGGTATTGAGCTGAAGATCCCGCATATGTGCGATACATACTAGGCTGCGGACGGGAGATGGGCATGTAGGGTTCTGGCCCCGGGGTGTAGGACCGGACGTCGTGCTGTTCTGGACCTCGCTTAGGTTGCGGGCTGTTCAAGCTATGAGGAGTAGAATGTGGCTGAGTATGGGCTGCGACACTGGAAGTCACACTGTCCCTCATTAACTGTAACTCGCTCATCATTTTGTCTATAACGATGACCACACGCTGATCCTCGACAGCCGCAGATGGTGGAGGGTAGTCAAAAGAAGGCCATGGTGGAGGGGGCAATCCCTCGTCATACTCTTCCTCAAGCACTAATGAGTCACTCGGTAATGGAAGGGGTGGCACTGGCCATCGTTCTGAGGGTGGATCCTGCTGCGCTGCTCCTAGCACTCTGGCTGAGGCTGTTAACTCACACGATTCCCTTCTATTATCATGTGGTGAGGCAAAACTGTACTGCATGCTCTCTCCGTGTAGCCTGCTCGGTTCATCCTCCGTGTAGGGCATAGGGGTATGTGGCCATCCTAGGCTTGGGATGTTAATGCTCTCCTCAGGGCTTGCGGAATAATCGTCCTGTGCATTGGGGAGCATACCCCACTTCACATGAGGCTGTGAACTCCACTCATCCCCTCTAGGTGTGTGTGGTACTGAGCTGACATGTGGTGGGACACGTATCTTTGGTCGCACTGCACTGACCTCATAATCCCTCAAATAGGTTGGCTGCCTTAACTGCCGTCTGGGCCTAGTGGATGGGGCCCACGATGCTTCATCACTCTGTTGCATGCTCCCAGCACAGCTGCGATCCGGCTCGAAGGACCAAAAATGTAGTGAAGAGCTACCTGAAGCTGCTAGGGCTAGTTGGATCGCAGTGAACCAGGTGTGTCGGTCAGAACACCACAGAGTGAAGTGTCAGTTTGAACTGAATTTATTATAGCTGGTATGAAGAATCAACATTAGAGGGAGGAGTCAGCCTATAAATAAACATTAACAAGCTATAAGGGTTTGAGTTGAATAGTGCAGTGGACTGTGGAGGGCTTCCTTTCTCAGCCTCCAGAGGAAATGGAGCTCCTTAGCTTTGATTGAGCCTGTTTGAGCCTGAGGACGATTACAGATGAGCATGCAGTCAGTGGTTGATTGACAATGACACACTGCTTGAGCAGAGTAGGCACACTTAGCGGAGACCTGGTGTACAGTCAGTGAGTCCTGCTTTAACTGAGGTGAACTTTGCTCATAAGAGGACTGAATGCATATCAGCTGCCGTAGACTTGGTTGGCATTATTGCAGGTAAGGATATAGATGCATGTACGTGTGTGTGTGGTTTCTCTGCAACACACAAAGAGCAATACTCAAATAACAGCAAACACTATTACAAATCATCATTCACATACTGACTATAGGCTGCTCCCCTCATAACAACAATGATGCATAAACACCTGATATAACATCTTCCATCACATTTACTTTCACTATTTATCTACATTATGTACTATAACATTATAACTCTGAACTTTAAAGATCGACAGATAAGTTATAAGAGCTGGCACGGATTAATAAACATTGCCATGTGACATTATACAGCCGATAACTGCGTCATTACTGATAACGAGCATCAATCAGCGAACATTACAGGATTAAAGTACTCACTCTTTATAGGACGCACACAAACACAACATACATCCAATCGGAAGGTGATAATGATTCTGATGCACGTCTTCAGCTGTTCGTGATTGCGGTGAAACTGATTGCTTGCAGCCGCTGATGCAATGTCATTCGCACTGAGTGGAAGAGATAACTGCTCTTCCGGTCACTCCCTACAGACTTCATAATAAGAGTCCCAACTAGAGTAGCGCAACAGTGCTTTATCATTAAGTGGCCTTTTGCACAATTACGCATTCATCTTTAAATGCACTTAATAAGTGACTAAAACTCGCATGACTAAACATGCCAGTTTAGGAGTAATGTACTGTAAATTACTGTGTATAGGTGAGATGATGATTGTTACATTATCCGTTAAAAAATGGCAATGTTGTCTGTAATTGTGGGTGTCTGAAGTGTTCTTGACCTTACGGTAGTGAAATAGTAGCTAGGTCTAGCAGCCAAACCAGTGTAAATCAGTCTGGACCAGCTTGATAATACATGCATGCTAGTGTATAGGCTGGTCTTTCAGTGTGGATAACAGCCTTTTATGGCGCATGCAGAACTTTTTGGACGAGCCCTTGAGTATTACTATAGTAGGGCTGTGCATGAGTAGTTGGCTAGTTGACTAAATCATACTGCTGCTGTAGTCGAAATTAAAAATACTAGTTGTTTACATACATTTTTATTGCATATTTATGTTTTGCTTTATAGTTTTTCAAAGGCTACATTCAAATTACTGTCATGTTAATGTTACATTTTAAATATAGCCTCGTAGGCAGCACGACGACACACAGCGCTGCTGCGCTTCAGGCCACCCGAGTTCGAATCCCAGCTCGTGGACCTTTCTCGATCCCATTTCCCCTCGCTTCCTGTCCACTCTATACTATCCTACCACAATAAAGCCAAAAATCACCACAAATAAATCTTTTAAAAAAATTATATATATATATATATATATATATATATATATATATATATATATATATATATATATATACACACATATATTTTAAAAGTGTATATCTGGAGCGTAAAGCAAAATAAGCCAAGAAAAGTGTCTAATCAAAAGACAAACAAGGTAGTTTGACAAAACTGAAAAGTTTTGTGTAGGCTATGTCAAAACTATATAAATATTTTAATGAATAGAATACCCTTTAATGTATACAGTAGTTGCCAGTACACATCAAGCTTTTATTGCACAGCTATTTATATGTACAGTTGCTTTTCATACAAGATAAACGCATTCAAACCCGGATACTTAATCTAACTTAAATTTGAGGAATTCTCTATTTTAACAAATGTTCACTAATTTTTTATTTTTTATTTTTTTATTTATTATTTATATAGCACATAATACAACAGGCGTTGCCCAAGGTGCTTCACAAACAGTGAAATAAAACAATTTAAAACATTACATACAATTACATACAAACATCCATAAAATATAAACCTAAAAAAAAAAAATTTAAAAAAACCTCCACACTATATCACTTTCACATAAGAGCCCCACCACATTCAGACTGACCCCCACGCTGCATCTAATAAGCAGGTTTTTAACAACAATTTGAATACGTCCAACGACTTTGCTGATCTGACAGGGTGCGGGAGGTTATTCGAAAGTAGAAGATGAAAGATGAAATTGAATGTACAATGATCATAATGCATGGTGAGCTGTTTTTCAGTGGCATTCAGAATTGGATTTGACTCTTTGATTCATAGATACAGTAGTTTTCCGTGAGGGCAGCAACACCGGATCAGATGATTCAGACTGACCTCTGTTAAAACAGGAGTAGCAAAATAGCCATTTTACTGCTGAAACAAAGGTTTTTTTATGCACACATGTTGAATTTAAGAGGTGGAGAGACTAAAAATAGTTGTAAGGGATACAATGCTGCCCTCATTTTAATAAAAGCTTTTTATTCAGCTTAATTGGACCCAGATGGCTTGGGGTTCACAGGACTTTCCTCTGTTTGGCGAGTGAGAAATTCCACCCGGGATAACAGTGTTGTGTTAATGAGTGAACGCGGACGCCAGGGACACACACACACACACACACACTGCATGCATGCGTCACACACACATCTCACTGCGTTTATTGCACTGTTCCCTGAAATGATGCATTATTGTATGGCGCTGATAACATTCTGAGAGCAGAGCTTTCTCGAGTATGGGGTTCATTAATGTGTGACCTCATGATTTTATATGCCGAAGAGAAGTCAAGCATTTCTAACTAAATATTTTAATATACACGGCCGTTCACAAGTTTTGGATCAGTAAGATTTTTTATGTTTTTAAAAGAAGTCTCTTCTACTCACTAAGGCTGTATTTATTTGATTAAAAATGTAAAATACATATCTAAAATTAAAGTAAATATCATTACAATATTAAACAGATGTTTTCTATGTGAATATATAGTAAAGTGTAATTTATTCCTGTGATCAAAGCTGAATTTTCAGCATCATTACTCCAGTCTTCAGTGTCACGTGATCCTTCAGAAATCAGGATAATATGATGATCTGATGATCAAGAAACATTTATGATTATTATCAAAGTTGTATTATCAATATAAATGCAGCCTCTGTGAGCAGAAGAGACTTCTTTTAGAAACATAAAAAATCGTACAGATGCAAAACTTTTGACACTGTATTGCTAAAATTGTTCTTCACTAGTAGCTTGTGGTGTTTTAGTGCTGGGCAAAGATTAATCGCATCCAAAATAAACGTTTGTATTTACATAATATATGTGTGTGTGTACTGTCTATAATTATTATGTATATATAAATACACACACATATGCAAGTACATATTAAAGAAATATTTGCACACAGTATATAGATTATATATAAATGTAAATATTTTATATATAAATAACAAATTTTTGTGTGTGTATTTATATATACAAAATAATTATACACAACACACACACATATATTATGTAAACACAAACTTTTATTTTAATCGTTTAATATTAATCGTTGCACAGCACTAATTATTAGTAGTAGTTCCTGAGAGATTAACGGTGTCGGAGAGTTCTGCGTGCATCTGTACGACTGACAGTGACAGCGACCGCTCCTCACGATTGTTCTGTCGTTGTCCGTGGACTGTGTTTGCAGATCTTGAGATGTGGATGTGGTGAGGTGGAGGTCTTTCAGCTTCTGTCAGGGCTCACCAATTGTTTTCCAACACACAAACTGTCATGAGAAACGAGGATTGCATGTGTGGACGGTTCTTTTCACACGACTCTGTGATCCCGAGTGTTCTCATGTAGCCTGTTGCACAAGAGCTGCTTTTACTGATGTTTATTCCAATAATTCACTTCTGTATTTACATTCACATTTATATGTTTACAAGATGCTATTGTCCAAGGCAACTTGCGAACGAGGGATGCATCCACATAATGATTCATGCTAATGGCTCCAGGATTGCGTTGAAAAGCACAAAAGTATGTTTTATTTGAGTCTGATAGCGTACACTCGAAGTATTCTCAAGGTATTTTTCTCGTCGAACCTTCAACAAAATTTCTTTGGTACATGGGAATCGAACCAGAATATTTGGTCTATGAAAAGCTATACATTTCTACAGATAACGTATTATATTTGCTCACTAAATCACAGAGTGTTTAGCTTTCATTTTATATGTGCCATGAAGAAATTTGGTTACATTCTTTAAATTACACATTATTTTATTCATAAGCTGATAAGTATGAAAGCTTGTTTCCGCCACAGAAAAAAAAAAACATTTAAAAAGATAATTGCGGCTTTTTATTAGTTCTCCCAATTGCGTGTTATAAAGTCAGAATTGCGAGAACAAAAGTCAGAAGTTTATTTCTCGCAAATGCGACTTTATATCAAGCAATTCTGAGATAAAAGAAAATCGCAACTGTGAGATAAAAAGTCGCAATACATTTTTTTTTATTCTGTGGCATAATGTGATTAATGAGACTATTGTCTTTTTAGAGGTGCTTTACAGCTGAAATTATGTTTGTTTCATAATTGAAGTAAAACATTAATAGTTTTATTTATTTCTCTGCAAAAAAAAAAAGAATTCCTCATTGTTTTGTCTTGTTTTCCAGTACAAATATATCTAAACATTCTTAAATCAAAATAAACTTGTTTTCTCATTGGCAAATTTTTGATTATTTGTTTAGTTTTGTTTTGTGCACAATATACGTTCGTTTCAGAAAACAAAATGTAATATCTTAAGTAATTTTGATTCTCATGTAAATATATCTTGATTTAAGAATAAGTATATTTATATATAAATATATATTCCTTGACATGACATAATAAACACATGGTTGAGAATTCATTGTGAGATTTATTAGCCTATCATTCCATTATAGTCAGATCTGACAGTGTTTATGTTTTTTCCTTATTTCCCCGCCATTGACGAAGTTTTCCATAATTTATGACACAACAGCTTTAATCTGTTTTATGGCCTGTCAGTTAGCAGCAACATTAATAACATGTTTCTATAACGCGATGTTTCCTCTGGTCAGGCCTGCTGGGACTCTGAAATGCTTCTGGACTAGTTCCTCGTCACATGTCGTGATGATTCCACTGTTTGTCTCAGTCTCAGAGCCGCGTGTGAAGCCGAGTGTGTGTGTGATGGAGATCCGGTCAGCGCTCAGAAGAAGTCGTCGGCGGCCTCGGGAAGTTACCAGCTCCAGTTCGCCATCCAGCAGCTGCAGAAGCAGAACCTGCGATCCAGACAACTGCTGGACCAGAGCCGCTCACGCCACCAGGTGCACACACACACACACACGCACACACACACACACCACCACCAGTGTGTTTCAGTGCACGCACACACTCACACGCACGCACACTCACACCACCACCAGTGTGTTTCAGTGCACACTCACACACACGCACGCACACACTCACACGAACGCACGCACGCACGCACACCACCACCAGTGTTTCAGTGTACACACACGCACACCACCAGTGTTTCGGTTAGGACTTTATGATTGGTCAGAGTTCTACAATAACTGCTCTGACTCTGTGTAGTAATATTTTCACTGCCAGATTACTTCACCATGGTGACATACAGTACTGTGCAAAAGTTTTAGGCAGGTAAGATTTTTTATGTTTTTAAATGAAGTCTCCTCTGCTCACCAAGGCTGCAATTATTTGATAAAAAAAAAAAAAAACAGTAATATTGTGAAATATTATTACAATTTAAAACAGCGGTTTTCTATGTGAATATATAGTGAAGTGTAATTTATTCCTGTGATCAAAGCTGAATTTATCATCATCATTACTCCAGTCTTCAGTGTCACATGATCCTTCAGAAATCATTCTAATATGATGATTTGATGCTCAAGAAACATTTATGATTATTATCAGTGTTGAAAACTGTTTTTTACATTTTTATTTCATGATGCTATGATGAATAGAAACTAAAAAAGAACAGCATTTATCTGAAATCTAAAGCTTTTGTAACATTAAACTCTACCCTTCAAAAGTTTGGGGTCAGTAAGAATTTAAATTTTATTTTCGGGGGAAAGAACTATAATAAATCAATACTTTTATTCATCAAGTTAGACTGATCAATAGTTACAGTAAAGACATTTATAATGTTAGAAAATATTCTATTTTAAATAAACGCTGTTCTTTTGAACTCTCTCTTCATCAAAGAATTTTGAAAAAAAAAATTGTACACAACTGTTTTCAACATTGAAAATAATATTGAATGTTTTTTGAGCATCAAATCATCATATTATAATGATTTCTGAAGGATCATGTGACACTGAAGACTGGAGTAATGATGATGATAAATTCAGCTTTGATCACAGGAATAAATTACACTTCACTGTATATTCACATAGAAAACAGCTGTTTTAAATTGTAATAATATTTCACAATATTACTGTTTTTTTTAGTTTTTTTTATCAAATAATTGCAGCCTTGGTGGGCAGAAGACACATCATTTAAAAACGTAAAAAATCTTACTGATCTAAAACTTTTGTACAGTACTGTATTTACATACAATATTTCTTTAAAGGTGCCCTATGTCAAAAAATCAATTCATACTCCACATATTCCATACCAGATGGGGGCAGTATACCTCCAGAAAGTTGGCCTACTCTAGTCTGTTTTTTAGTTTCAGGTTGTTAATCTTCTAAAACCGTCAAATAGTCCGCTTTGTCCCGCCAAAGACTATTTTGATCGGTGAGGGATGTAGAATAGAATGACTGACTGCTGCCGCTGCGCTTGACAGGGCGCGTTACGTCGAGCAGAGAGAGAGAGAGAGAGAGAGAGAGAGAGAGAGAGAGAGCGAGCCCCGGCCGCGCGCGCGCACTCTCACGTCTTCAAACAACACGAGCGCGGTCCGGCTCTCTCTCCCTCGCGCATATTAATCAAATCAATTGACACGATAGTAAGACCGCAGTTTCACGTGGAGCATTTGGAGATTTTTAGAGATTAGAGACTCAATGAACAACATCTCAACACTAAATTATAAAGGCCGGTCTCATTTAGACGCCTGTACAAGCTGGTGCAGTTCGACGATTTGGGAAAATAAAAGCCCGGGCTATTATGTGAAGTTTTACGGTATTCGTTTTGTTCATATACAATTTTTTATGACACACGCAATTGACACTTTTCACACGCTCTCACGCCACACATAAATTTTGTCACGCACAGAAAAATCGCAAAGCAAAGAGGACACGGAGACCAACAGACACTTTGATGTTTCTGCCAATAAAGAACTAGATGATGCCTTAAACTTCATTTGTATGATAGGTAAATACCACATTCATACCTTAAATTTAAACCCAACTGTAAAGTATTTTCTTCTGATTTACATTTCCGTTAAATGCATTATATAAGTTACTGTGGAATATAAGAATATAAGTTGGAATGTAAAAAAGTGGCATATTCTGGAAAGTACGGTACGCAGAATTTAAAACGTCACTGATTGACAGTGTAATTTTAGTTTTTATAGGTTTATTAATATTTTGAATATATTATTTCATGTTAGTTTAAATTTTAGCAATTTATTTTTGTGCTTTTGTCATTGTATTCGTTTATATAAATGTATATATTTAGGGTTCATTTATTATAATTTTTGTTTTTTATTTATTTCCAGTTAATACTTTGTTTCAACTTGAACTTATTTTAGTTTATTGCCAAGGCAGCATCTAATTTTCGTTTAATTTGAGTTGTTCAACTAATATATGTATATGTTATTAATTAATAATTAGTATATAATTAATGTTATTATTAATATTAATGTTATTAACTCTCTCACACTGACCCTCATGTTGAACCCTGTCCCATGAAAGTGTGCATGTCATTGCTATATGCAAGCGTACGCTTTATTTTTTAAGGATAAAGGACCCAAAATAATCAGTGACTCTATCGAGTGTAATTTGGTCCATGTTCGTCTTTCAGCTGTGCATTTCACACTGACGTCAGACCCTGTAAACAACACGTCTTCGGACATAGCATGCACATTTATAATAGTGTCGCAATTCAGCTGCACTGATGTCACTGGTCTGTGTCTCTAATTAATGCAATTGGAGATTTGCTTTTCTTGGCACAAGTTGGTTGTGTCCTGCAGGGGATTGTGGGAAACCGATCCCCACCCCCACAGATCTTTCTTGACGGAGATCTCCTCTTCCCTGGCACTCTGAAGCAATCAGTCCTCCGTCTCCAGAGGCTTCATTAGGCCACGGGCCCCTGGAGGAGGCGTCCATCATAGGCCCTGAACTGAATGAAATGGGCAGATGAGTGAGGAGTGTGTGTTAGTGTGTGTGGTCATCTGTGTGTATGTTTGTATGGTTTATGAGTCAGTCCTGTATCAGTGGATACTCCCCAAACCTCCCCATGAAGCACTGACCCAAACCTCCCCTGACACATTCAAACATGTTTTGTGCAATTCTTCCACATTTTAAAAAAAATGAATTTGAGAAAACGCAAAAACTTGAGGCAACAAGCTTCCGGATTTTGACTCAAATAATGGAAATTAGGGATGGGACGATTACCGGTTTCACTATAAACCACGATAAAATGTACTGACGGTTAGTATTATCGTTTAAAATTGAACTATCATTAAAACCGTGTTTGATTATCGCTATTTTGAGTACTCACTATAAATCCGGTCCATAGTCTGACGCAGGCAAAGTTTGTTTTTTTTTTGAGAAGGAATGGCGGAAGGCAGTGACCGTGCTCGGGAGATTTTTCAGCCTTTTAAGAGGACCAAATCTGAGGTGAGGTCATATTTTGGTTTTTACAAAAGTCCTGAGGGAAACTTAATCGAGGATGGTCTCCGTGTCTGCAGAACATGCACAAAAAAAAGTCACTGCAATAGAAACACTCAAATCTGCCGATCGCCTTGTGTGACCATCACACACTGTTGTAGCGAACCCAATGCAAGTTAACTTTGACCTCAATACCAAAACTACGTCTGGGAAATAATTGGGCACAAAATGTTATTTTGAGTTGAAATATTTTATCTCACTCACTTGATATAAACATGAAGCTTCCGCGAAGAAAAGTTCGCAGCAACTGGCTTTGAGTCAAAGACAAACGAACACATTCAAACAAGACGATTAAGAGTGACATTTAAGAGATAATAATGTATATTTATTCTAACTTATTATACCGATTTTTTTTTTACCACATAATTACGGGGACATATTGAATTGAGATTAAAGTTTTAACTGTACAAAACTCGTCCAGACAAGATCACAACAATATTATCAAACTCTGTAAACAATAAATCATCTCTGATTTCATTTTCAATACAATCAAAAACGGAGATGCAAGAGTCTAGATGGCGAGTTGTATTTGAATGAAATGAGAGCGCGTGATACACGGATGCGCTGTGTTATGATGCGTTACTATTGACGACGGTCATTATAAGGAAGGAAATGCCACAGAATAGAATCTTGCTTTAAAAAGTGCATAGAGCTGCTTGTTTTATTTGTTGTTTGTTGATTTTCAAATATAAAACTTTTTGAAATGTTTTCAGCGTGAGCATCACTTATTTTTTAACACTTTCATCTCGTTTGAACAAAACCGTGATAATATTGACAACCACGATCATTTTGGTCACTATAATCGTGATATGAAATTTTCATTCCGTCCCATCCCTAATGGAAATGTTGTTGTATCAACTTGGAATCTCTGATGACATGTTTACTGGCATGAGGGCGGGGCAACCTGTCACTTACATGAGATCCACCAATAGCAAACCACAACCATCATCCAATCAATTCCCCTAAGGACAAAATCAAGCCCCGCCCCACTTAATATACATCACAATAGGGAAGAAAAGACGATTGCAGGTTTTGCTGTCAGTGCTTTTATCAAACATAATATAAGTTCTATGAACTCAAAATTAATAATGTTTTAATCAGCTTTAATCAGCTTGCATTTTACATTAATATAAGCATTTATATTACGTAATAATGATGTAGAACTTTCTTACTTGTGTATGACTTTGTTGCATAAACTAGCGGTTATATTGAATTATTTCTTTGCACCCAAGCAAGTTGTGTACATGTGCTGAGATCTCACAAAAGAGAACACTAATCACTCTAATGGCGATTTGAAACGCAACTTTTACATTAAAATATAGTCAAAGACACTACACAATGATAAAACATCTATTATTTATTAATAACAAATATTTTTGTAGTCATATCTCCCTAAGATTTGACCAAAAATACTAATTATTCAAGATCATCATCAGTGATCTAAGCATGATCTGTTAGTCTGTTAGTTGGACCCTCAACACCAAACATGACATTGTTAAATAAGTCTTTGCAGTTAAATATTTTAAGTTGCTCGAACTAAATAGCCCCAAAAAATACTGTAGTTCTTTGATGTACTTTTAATGTAAGCTTTTTCTACATTCAGTAGACAACCTTTAAAAATGTGTCTGACAAAACCAAAGTTGGAATTTTTATTTTATTTTATTCTTTACAGTGCATTAGTATTCTTCACTATTTTCTTTTGTTGATCTCACAATATAAATAAATGATCATTTACACCATTGTAATGCACTTTGGAACTAATTTCATTAGCCACTTTCTCACATTTTTAAACTCTATGAATTTGTTTACCCTCTTTGAGTAAATCACTCGCATATGCAACAACACTTTCATGCCGAGCGACTAAATATATATCATTGATACATTTTTACATTTCACTCTCCAGTGTTTGTTGTAATCAAATTATTAAACCCCATTGCAAATCTGGGCCCGTATTCCTAAAGAATCTTAATGCAAAAAGTAGCTCCTAGTGACAAAATTCTAAGAAAATTCTTAGAAATGTGGGCGTTTACTCCTAAAATTAAAGAAAAAATCCTAGTAAAGAAAAAAGTAATTCAGAGAGTATCTTAACCCTTAAAAGAGGTCTTAAGGTCAAAATTGTTCGGAGCACGGACGAGGACTTTTAAGAGGCTTAAGAGTTTCTTTAGCAGAGGAGAAAATGGCAGAAAGACAAAGAGGGAGAAGAAATGTGTTGCAGACGATGGATGACAATGAGTTTGATATATTAAAACCAACATTCAAACCACCACTTAAATAGACACGCCAGCAATCAGTGTAATTGGAAAGAGTGGAACAATTTTTATCATTCTAAGCCAATCAAATACCTTATAGGAAATTAACAGCATGGTAAATAAAAAAAGGATTTATATACACATATATATAGATTGTCTGTGTGTGTGTGTGTGTGTGTGTGTGTGTGTGTGTGTGTGTGTGTGTGTGTGTGTGTGTGTGTGTGTGTGTGTGTGTGTGTGTGAAAGCGGTCAAATAGGAAAAATGACGCATGTAATTTCAAAGTGAAGGCTTATAATAGACCCTACAGGTGAAACTCGAAAAATTTGAATATCGTGCAAAAGTTATTATGTTGATGATTAACTACAGCTTATGAAACCCCCAAAATTCAAACTCTCAGAAAATTAGAATATTACATGAAAAAAAAAAAAAAGATAATTTTAAACACAGAAATGTCGGCCCTCTGAAAAGTATAATCATGCATATGTTTATAGTTATATATACTAAATATATTAGTTTCATCATTTAATTTGAATTACTGAAATAAGTTTTGCACTATATTCTAATTTTTCGAGTTTCACCTGTATACTTAAATCACTCTTTTTTTCCTTCTTGGACAACCAACCAATCGCAGTCTTCAAAATATTGTGTCATACATAGCAACGGGGTCAACCCCGCCTCCTCAGTAAGATGAAAGTTTTTGTCTTTTCCTGACTCAGAGTTGCTCTCAGATCGGTCCCGAATCACTCTTAAGCTAAGACTCCTACGTAAAAGTTTTTAAGCTAAATTAAGAGTTTTCTAAAAGGATTCTTAGATTCTTTAGGAATACGGGCCCAGATTTATAGGCAAAATTTATTGGCAAGTGTTTCAATTGGTTTCCCCAAATTGAACTGAAATGCAACTTTTAATGACTTCTGCAGTCTCAAAATGATTTAACTCCCTGAATAGAATCCGTCACAACAGCACAAATCTGCAAAACAGGTGTTGTCTCAAGCACACCTGATGCAACTCATCAAGGGCTTCATTAGTTGGACCAGGTGTGCTTGAGCTAGAACACATGAAATACCTGAACTGGCTACGTTTAAGTTTCACGTTTGACTGCATCTTAGAAATATGGTCTGCAAGTCAAAAGAATGGTCCAAAATGTTATGAGAAAATATCATCGCCCTTCACAAACAAGGAACAGGACACAAAAATATAGCGAAGGCACTAAATGCTCCTAAAGACACCGTTGGAAGTATAGTTTGCATGTTCAAAGTTAAAGGAACCGTGGTTGCACTTCCTGGACGGGGCAGAAAAGGGAAGATATCATCAGCTGCAACCAGATTTCTGAGAAGGCAGGTTCAGAAAACCCCTCGAGTGACTGCAAAAGACCTGCAGCAAGACATGGTGGCAACAGGCACTGAGGTTTCAGCTGCACAGTAAGGCCTGAACGCATACCAGAACTCAAAGACTACACCACTTCTGAACCAAAAGCACAAGAAAACTGCTCAAAATCATATAAATAAATCTCAGAAGTTTTGGGATTCTGTTCTGTGGAGCGGAAAACAAATCTGGAACTACTGGAGCCCTATGGAGCAGCGGTATGAGAATGAAGAATAAAGCATACCGTAATTCCTCAAATAAAAACCGGTATTCAAATAAACGCCGGGCCTCTGATAGTGGCCGGGTGCGTGGTCAACGCGGACAAATAAAGGCCGGTCTCAAATTAAGGCCGGGGGGAAATTAGTGTGGATAATCTGCCATTCATTGAAGAGATGTTACAACTGGCCATTTCATGCGTTTTCTGTGATCAGATAGCTATTTGATCGTGAAAAGACCAGGAATAAATGCCATCCAAATAGCATTAGAGACAATTTAAATCCGATCGCTCAATCCACTTCTTCAGGAGGAGATCTGAGACGCGTTCCAGATGAAACTGGATAAGTAAATGCATCTGGTTGTTGAAAAAATAAACGTGTGAGAGTGTGTTATATGCATAGGGTTATATGTAATGTTATAGCAAGATGTGACGACGCGACGGCAGCTGAGCATCTAGTAATAAAGCCAACGTGCAAACTATTGCAAATCAGAGTGATAGTAAGTCGCAGACAACACAATCCTCATCAATAAAAGTAAAGAAATTAAATGATCTTACCAGGGCTGTTGCATCTCTCTTATTGCGATCTTTGATTTTGAAATTAGCTGATCAATCAAATGCAGCTCTGTTGCTTTCGGTGACGTGAACTCCATAAATCTGCATATAGCGCGAAAATTGAAGATTTATATCCGTTTTGCGAAAACACATTTGTGACTAGGTTTAAATGGAATTGTTTTGATAAATCAGATAGCTTTCCGATCTGAGAAAACGTATGAAGTGGCCAGCTGTAAACAGCCCCTGTGCATTCAAGTTCATCGTAATGCAATGCAGTAGCTAAACGGATGTAACACGGGTATCATTTAGTGCTGCTAGTGTAACAGACTTTTCTACAACTTTATTGAAAACGAACTTGTCTTGAGGAGAATGGAACCCAGACGGAAATTTGATTTACATTTTTTTTAAATAAAGGCCTGCCTCTAATAAAAGCCTGCTTCAAATAAAAGCCGGTTACCTTCTGCAGTTCAGGTAAATACAGGCCCCGGCTTTTATTTGAGGAATTACGGTATGCTGAAAAGAACTGTCTACAGTTCAGCATGATGGATCGGTGATGCTCTGCGGCTGCTTTATATCCTCTGGCACTGGAAACCTGCAGTGTGTGGAAGACAAAATGGATTAATTGAATTGTCAGGAAATCCTAGGAGAAAACGTCATGCCGTCAGTGTCATCTAACCTTCCAACAGGACAATGATCCCAAGTAACCTCAAATTCCACCAAGGCTTGGTATCAGAAGAAGTCCTGGAAGATCCTACAGTGGCCATCACTGTCCCCTGACTTGAACCCCTTAGAAAATCATCAGTGGGATTTGCAGAAGGCGTTCCAGCACCAACCCAAGAAAATGCCTGAACTGGAGGCCATTGCTCATGAGGAACGGGCTCAGATTCCTCAGAAGCTGCTGTCTGGTTATACATCTCGTTTGCAGCAGGTCAGAACAGCAAAAGGTGTTCTACTAAGTACTAAAAATGCTTGCCATAAAGGGGTTGAATAATTTTGAGATTGCAGAAGTAATTAAAAGCATTTTCAATTGCATTTAGGGAAACCACTTAAAACTCTTGTTGTGTTGAGCTATATTAATAACTTTTGTTTGATTTGTTCATTGCAAACAGCTGAAAGTCTGTTAATGTTGCCAATAAACATAATTTGCAATGGGGTTTAAATATTTTCAATTACAACTGTGTGTGTGTGTGTGTGTGTGTGTGTGTGTGTGTGTGTGTGTGTGAGTGTGTGTGTGTGTGTGTGTGTGTTTATATATATATATATATATACAGTATATATATATATATATATATATATATATATACATATATATAAAACGTTTTAACGTGAACCCTCAATTGCTTCTTCTTGAGTTGATTTGTTTGATTTGCGAATGGAATCAGTTGGCAGAAGTAAGAGAGCGGAGATGGAGAGCTAGCAGGCAGAGCGCTGTGATTGCGTAGCGTGTCATTGGGCGGTTGTGTTCTGTATTGGGTCCAGACTCTACGGTTGGCCCGTGGCCACCTGGCAGCATTAGAAAGGTGCCCTTTCCTGGCCCGCAACTCAGATCCGCCAACCGGTGCGTCCCGTCCACTCATTCATCAAACGCCAGAGGACTGAGACGGAAAGAATGCTTTCTCATCCCCTTTCAAATCAATGAACGGTAGCCATTAAATCGCATTTCAGCATGGAAAATATGTTTACCGAGTCCAAGTGCTCACTCGGATGAAAACTTGTCTAAACAGGAATGAAATGTGAAGAATTCCTGTGTTTTGGTATGTCCGATTATAAAGTATTTAGTGGCTGTTATGATAAGCCGTGTCATTTCTTTCTTCCATGTGAGTGAAGGCTTTTGGAAGCTGTTGTGTTTGACCTCGAATGGCTTGAGGGAAACATTCTGCTTTTAATAAAGACTGAGATAAGGTCTTTTCTTCACAGGCTCAAACTCTGCTGGAAGATCTCATTAAAATCTGAAATAGACAAGACAGTTGTAGCCTTTTTCAGATTCAAGCAAACATTATAATGGGAAACAAAGAAGAACTATTTGAGATTCTGCTCTATATCTAGGAGAATAATCAAATACACACTACCAGTCAAAAGTTTGGAATCATTAGAGTCTTTAATGTTTTTTTATAAGAAGTCTCTTCTGCACACCAAGACTGCATTTATTTGATCAAAATTATTATTAAAAAGACGTTTTTCTATTTTAATGTTGTAAAAATCCGGGATATGAGAAAATATTTAAAACCCAACATAATTCCAAACATCACTTTTAAATTTTATTTTCAGTAGTTTGTCAGACTTCAGGAACCCACAATATGAATGAATGAATGCATGCACGTTCCTATACTCTTCTCTTTATCTGTCCCTCAGGCCGCTCTGGCGTCACACACCCTCACACCTGCTGTTTCAGCGCGAGCGTACGCTCCCAGCATCCCCGTGAGCCAGCCGTTCACACACACCCTGAGTCAGACTGGCAGCACTGGCGTCCTCACACTCACACCCAAACCTCCCAGCAGCGCACCGAGAGACGGACGCGTGCGCAAGACTGTCCACTCTCTGCACAAGTAAGATCTGAGGGGGTTTCACTTTCTGAACTTCAGCTGGGTCTGTGTCAGCAGTCTGCTTCAATCTGCTTCAAAAAGGGGCCTTAAAACCTTTGAAAAGTCTTAAGGCCTGATATACTCACTGCAAAAAGAAGCTTGAAATATGTGAGCAGCGTCCCGACCCCGTCCACGCTGCTGAGAGTGACGTTTAGTTGAATGTGAAATGATGTGCTGCACTTTCCTCTCAATAACAAAATAAACAACAGTGGTTTAATGACAGCGGTGAGAAAACGGCAGTACAGAACAGTACATCTGATCGTAGTGATGTGTGTGTTTGCAGCAGCTCTGCGATTCAGCACTCCACGTTTATTTATACAATAGATCAGTGGTTTTGAAAGTCTGGGGCGCACGTCCCCAGAGGGACCAGAGCACGCCAGCGCAGGCGCGGAGAGTGCTAACAATTATAGCCTAATAATTAGTTTAAATGAATAAATTAAAAAAGTTAAATTGTTATTATTCTAAAAATAAGGTCTTGTTTACACTGCAGGTCTTGATGCCCAATTCTGATTTGTTACCTTTATATCCGATTTTTGGACCGTCCGTTTACACGTTCTTTCAACTGTATCCGATCATGTGTTTACACTTGCCATTTATCTGAAACATCGCGAATGCCTAAAGGCTTAAATTCTCTTGCACAGATGGATGAACGCCAAATATGCTTGGTGCTAGCTCTGCGATATATGCAAAGTTCATCAAACATCAGCATGATTTTAAGGCGGAGGAGGACGAAAAGTGCGTCATTGCAGCAGCGCATACGCGTCAGTTATTGTGTGTGAGGGAGATCTCAGGACTGGGAGCATATGGTGTTTAAATATTGGCTTTAACGAGGAGCAGTGGGTCCGAAGTTTTTGGGTGAGCAAGCCAACCTTTGATATGTTCATATGTGTCAGCGTGTGTCCACATTCCTCTCCTACGACGTTTCGTCGGGACATCCGTCCCTTTGCAGACGCGTGTCGGGTTTCTCTCGTCATTAAACCGCAGAGACGACGCCTGATGCCTCAGAAAACCCGATCTCCTGTTTACATGACAGTCGCATTGGCACATATCTGATTTATATCTGATTTATTTCCACATATGAACGAGGCCTGAAACCGATCTCGAAATATCCGAATGCATGCTTTTTTTTTTGTTTACACGGTCATACACATCCGATCTGTGTCACATATGAGCAAAACATCGGAATTGACGGAATTGAACTGACAGTGTAAACGAGGCCTAACTGCACTTTTCATGTTAACACAAACAATGATAAGAGTGAGGAGTCTGACATTGCTGTGTGTGCGTGCGTGTGTGTGTGTGTGTGTGTGTGTTTTTTCTTTTTTTGATGGGGGGAGGCGCCATTGCGTAAGTTGTGTCAAAAGTTGTGTCACTGTCTTAGACTTTGAAAACCCCTGCAATAGATTATATACAGTAGATTGTTGTGAAGCAGCAGCTTTGCAGTATTAAACATGAATAAACATGGTCTGTGTCACTTTCAATTATAATTAGTGTGTTATTTGCTAGTTTCAGCCCGATGCAGTTTTCATTTTCATGTCCTGAGCCACGTTGTTTAAATAGCAAATGCATTTGTGCCTGTTTATGCGCCCATGGGCGGCTGGTCTGAGAACGAGTGTGTGTTCAGGAGCATTGTTGGCGTGTTGCTATTTTGAGGAACTGAAATAGACTGAGACATTGACTAAATGAAACCTAGTCTAAAGTCAATGGGGCAGTATTTATTTTTTGTTATTTAAAGAGCGCGTTAGTAATGTGAACCTATCGGCAGGTCCACAACGCGCACACACTCTACTTATTACACACACACACACACACACACACACAGCAGCACACAAACATGCCAAATATAAAAAATTTGATATTAAATTTTAAAGGATTACAATGTAAAAGATTCATATTTTGTACTTAAAGATATGATGGAATCCGGCTTGTCCCGTAGATGGTCTACTTGCTTTAACCTCACACACACACACACACACACACACACACACACACACACACACACACACACACACACACACACACACACACACACAAAGCTTTAACCTCACGCACAAGTTGATCTATTTACTCGCTAGAGAAGTTTTTCCGCTTGCAAATCCCGTCATGTAAATAGCGAATCCACCATGCTGCGAGCACAACTGGCTTTAAAGGGAATGGGAGAAGAGACTCTGGTTGGTTTATTTCCCGTTACGCCCAAAACACACCCATTACTGATTAAGAGAATAGGAACAACCCTTTTAGACCATTTTTCCCGTCGTTAAACTAGCAAAAGTGGATTCGGACGCCCTAAGTGCACTTGATCCGTGTGCTTTAGACCATGAGCTTAGATTGTTAAAATAGGGCCCTACAACTCCAGTTTCTACTCTAAATCATCTCTCCACTTAAATGTTCATGTTTTTACTCGCGTCGGGCCTCGACGGACTGAACAGAAGAAATAAAGCGGAGAAGATTGACACCTCAAAGAAGGCGGAGCCCTAGAGCCACACCCACATATTACATCATATCCACAGATAAACGTGAGTTCGAAGGTGTTCAACCAGCCGGAGCAAACTTTTCCAGAAAGCTGGATTTGACGAGCTGTTTCAATCTCCCAAGATGAAACTCCAAATGAATTTTGTTCGATATCACGCCACGCCAGTTCGTTCTTCGATTTCACTCGAAGTATATCGGGGCCTTAACGTATGTACAACAAAACTCTTAATGATCATTTTAAGAGGTCTTACATTTGGGGTCGGAAACAGAAATGTGATTATTACACTTCAAATGGCTATGATTTAGATAAAAGTGCTGGAGGGTCAACGTGAAAATGTAATCATGTTGAACATTTGTGCTTGAATTTCAGGCTTGGTCATAATCAGAATTAAGGACTTAATTATAAGTCCTGCATTATGCATACAATATTTTTTTCTGTATATTGGTATTTTGGTTACACAATAAGCATTGGATTCTATTTATTATCAGTGATGTTCAGCCTCAGTTTCTTATTTTTTTAACTTTTTTAATAAATACACAGTCCTATAGTGAAAGAACATACGTTTTGGCTACTTTTACCATCATGAACACTTCTCTTATTCTATAAGTCAATGATTAGTTATGTCTGCTGTATAAAGTCACATGACTAGGCTTGATTCTCCTCATCAGTGATGTGTTCACTGCTGTTAGCTTTTACATTTTTGTCAGTCCTTCATGGTTTAATCTGAACAGTTTTCCGGTCATCTGTGAAAACTCGCTCATCGTAACACACAGATGTTTGACCGTACACCGATATCAAAAATCGCATCCACTGCTGTTTCGAACTTCAGCAATGTTTACAGTTTATATATCGACAAAAGCATATATTTAGTGAGTGTTTCCCCCACTATTCATGTGTTCAGTCCTCAGCTGAGGTTTGCATTAGTGATTGTTGTGTAGAAGAACATTTATCTGTGCATTTATTGTCTCCATCCACACACACACACACAGGTTTTTGCCTATTAAGTAAACAGTGTGGTTGGGCGGCTGGGCTGTGTTTATGCGTGCTGTGGAAATCTGATTTTGTGTTTTGAACGGTGGGAGGTGTGTGTAGCGCTCGGACCACAGAAAGAGAGCCCAACTGCTCTTGTTTCCCACGATGCACTGCAGCATAGTTATTGCACATTTGGCCCAATTACAGAACATTAGCAAGCTCTGAGAAATCAGCGGACGCTTCAGTAAGAGCATGTGGCCCACCATGGTGGGGTCGACTCCTCATAATGCCTGATTGATGTGCTGGACGGATGCAAATCGCTTTTAGATTTTGCAAAAGATTACCTTAATGTTTCCCATGTCTAAAACGTAAAAAAACGGAAGGTGCGAGTACGAACTGCAGACAACACAGGCTGGGCAATATTGCTCAATTAAATAAGTTTGTTAGATTGTAGAGGATTTGTAACGTTCAAAATGAGAAACTCTTGGTCACTTTCTGGTTGTCAAACTTTGTGGAACATGTTCAGTATGTTAATATGATGAAATACACTGGTGGTTATTCTGTTAGGACACATGTGACTGACTTCATCCATCTATAAATCATTATCTTGAGACCTCTTGGTAAAGATAAAGTTAGTTATGAGAAAAGCTTTAGCTTCATCTGTTTGCAGATGCTGTTTGTTTTGATATTCTGTATTTAATGCAATTCAGACATTTTTAATTGTGACACTGGCGTGCTTTTTTATTGCCTCTGTCATATTTTAGTTATTATCAAAAATAGGTATCATTCGAAAGCTTATAATATACACCCAAAATTCATCCTGTGAAACCCGCTTAACATGGAAACAGTACGTTAAAACCTTTGAGCAGCTCAATTTTTGTGAAATCAACTTTAAATTTGGAATGCACCTTGGTTAGACATAGTCCAAATTATTTAGTAAAATTGTATAAAATAAAAATGTTGCTTTATATTGCTTTACATATTATATTTATATTGCTTTAAAATGCACTTACACTTCTATAACTTTCTTACCCTTTCATTTTTTGAAGTGCTTTCACTTCTTTAAAATGCGACCAACCTCAGGTCTTTATTCCAAAGCATTCATTACAACCATTTAAGTTCAGATTTATGCATTTGGTAGGATTTTGAATGCAAGTGTAAGCTTTTAAAGGAACAGTTCACCCAAAAATCCACATTTTGTCAAAAATTTTTCACCCTCATTTTATATGAATCTCTTTCCTCCAGGAAACGCACAAGGAAATGTTAGGCTGAGTCTAATCTGTTTTTTTTCATTTGTGTTAGATTGTAATCGGGACAGACACATATTCAAATCAAATAAATAACTTTTTGCTTCAGTTTGGCTCGTCACGTGAAGATCAGCACAAAGATCAAGACAGAAACACTAACAGTATTTTAAACGTATTAACAAACACTGCAACAAAAGTGGGCCGTGATTTATAAATCTGACCTAAAAAAATGACACTTATTAGTTTTTGTATGGAAAAGGCCGTCCGTACACCATGAGAACTTCATCTTTTTAACTTTTCACTGGAAAGATCATCTGTGTCCAGAGAGGATGGTCATGTGAGGATCAGGAAGATTTCATCACTCTTTTTGGGATATACACACAGACAGTCTTGAGTAAATGATCCTGCTTGGAAAGGCGCATGTGGGAGCGTCAGGAAATGGAGGTAATTCCTGCAACGCTGAATGAAGCGAGAGCTGAGAGACATTAGAGAGATGAGGCCGCTGAAGACAGAGGAGGGTTATGTAGAGTTAAAGCAGTGTTTGCTCGCGGCCCGTGCCGTGTTTACCCTCTCCGTGAGGAATTCCTGAGCCCCTCGCTCGCTCGCCGCGCTGCATTTTTGTGGTTGGCCTGTGTGACATGGGAAAGTGTGGGAAAAACGGAAGCCCGAAAAAGCAGAAATTCACGGATGGAAACACTGAACTGACAAAAGAATGGAAGAGAAACAGAGAATAAGAGACAGGTGAAGGATGAGTAGGACTGGAAGGGACGAAGTTCTCCATTGCTATCAGTGTTATTTTAGTGTCAATGATATACACTATTATAGTTTTGATTAAGGGTTAAAATTAGTTTTTATTAAAAATTTTGTTGAATATTTAGTAATTTTGTTGTGTGTTCTTGTCATTTTTATTATTTATTCATTTTCCGATCATTCACCGTTCTCCCAGCTAATTCGATGCTGAGACCTGTGTATCTCCAAAAAGGTCTGCACTCTAAAGCTCTTTCATTCTTTACAGGAGATAATGTTGACAACCGTTTCGGCTCTTTGCCCTCGTCGTGTCACTTTTTAGAGTTCGGACCTTTTTTGCAGTTTTATTATTGTTTTTACATAGTTTTTATACAGTTTTGTTTTAGTTATTTTAGTGCATTAAGTTAAATGAAATGAAAATGCTAAATGTTGTCTTGGAAACTAGCTTAAATAAAATGTTTTATTATTAGTTATATTTTTATTATTTTATTATACGTAACTAATTTGTATATTTTCTTTCAGTTACATTTACTTTATTTCAGGTAAACACCAAGTTCTGGCATGAAACTCTAGATGGCGCAGGCTGATGGGTAACTCATTTGGTAGTGATCGCATCATCTACATAGCACAGCTGATTGGTTGCTACTGCCTTAGCGTCCAATGAGCTGCGGCTAAACATTTAAATACTGGTAGTGTTGCTGTTAGCGGTCTGTAGCGCTCTCTCAGAAACCCTCCTCCTTCCCCAGCTCCACCTGTATAGATCTGCTACGGGGGTAATTCGTGTATGTTACAGCAGCAGTGTCTGTGAATGTATTGGCTATAGTAAGTCTCTGTACTCCAGTCAAGACCAAATACATTAACATTGCCATATCCATTACCATGCCGATCTCTCTGAGAGTTGTCATGACAGTAATACAACTTTGGTTTTAGTTTTAGATTGTTAACCCTGTTTGCAGATTTCCATCAGTTGGATTGCAGCGAGGTCATGCATGGGATCAGAGCAGATCAGGGTCTGAAAATAAAGTGGGCTTGTGTAATAAACCGGTCCTATTCGACCCGCTCTGAGCAGCATCTCCGGCATGGGAGGCAGGCGTGCTAACAAGCCGCTAAAAGACTGCAGTCTCTAGCATCATTTGCTTGTGTGCCTCTTGACGCCAGGGGAGTGAGGTTTACACATAGCTATTACTAGCTTGCCTCCATTACACTCACTCCCATCCGGGTCACGGCACCAAATGTAACCGGTCCTACTCGACCCGCTCAGAGCAGGATTTGAAGCGGGGTCTCCAGCATGGGAGGCAGGCGTGCTAACAAGGGATGCTAAAGGAGCTTGATTCTAGAGGAGTGAGGTTTACACGCACAGCTCTTACTATCTTGCCTCTGTTACACTTGTGGCATAAATTAAATCAAACTCAAGATACAGGGGCAAAAAACGCCCCTGTACAATTAAACATAGTCTATTATGTTTAAAGTTGTTTAAAACGAAATATGAAATTGAATGAAAAGTGTCGATCGCACACTACATTTAGATCTGCTCATGTTGCATCAAACATTTGTCTTTACGTGATTTTTTTTTTTTTTACATGAGTCTTCTGGTAACACTTTCAATAAGGTTTCATTTTTTACATGAACAATGAATACTTCTGGAGCATATTAAATAAATTAGTTAATGTTAATTTCAACATTTACTTATACATTCTTAAAATCAAAAGCAAACATGAACTAACAATGAACAGCTGTATTTTTATTAACTAACTTTAACAGTGAGGAATAATTGTTTTAGTTATTTATTAATGCATTAACTAATGGAACGTTATTGTAAAGTGTTTAAATTCTTCTGAATATTATTAATGAATAACATCTTAAATGTCAGTCTGTTCTTCATACAAATTTGTCACATGACTTCAGTGTTGGATTAAATTTGAAACAGTTTTCACCCAGAATGACTAGTAAATTTCACAAATAATTACAAAGAAATGGCATGTAACACATTGAATTAAACAGTGTATTTACACTGTTAAAAACAGTTTTTTAACAGTGTATTGCATATGATTCATATGGACTCTTGTGACAGTCTTATGGTGCTTTTGTAGTATAAATCTGCTGGAGCGCAGACATTCTGCTTGATATCTCCTTTTTTGTTTCACAGAAAAATAAAACAAGGGTTTATTTAAGGTCTAAATGAATTTGACCTTGTAAAGACTAGCAAAATCCTAATTTACCGAGTCTCACAGCCTTGATTTAATGAGTTCACGCCTACGGTTGTGAGTGCTGGCGAGCGTCCCACTGACATCTGACCCACCAGCACTAACAGTCTTAAACTCCAGTCACCAATAAACCACTGGAGTGTCATTTCCTGTAAAGAGAGATCTCACGTATAATTTAGTGTTTCTATCTGTGCTGTCGGTTCAAGGTTGAGCCGCCAAATGAAAGGACAACTTTGTGGACTCTACAAGGCAGCTCTGTGTTCCCTCATTAGTGCACTAATGCTCCCGTTCTGCTTCTAGAGATTAATACTAGCCCAGCTTTATTTATTGTTCCTCAGAAATGCTTAGCGGATTTACCGTGCGAGGTTACAGGCGTGTTGAGCCCTGTTTCTGCCTCGGATAATTGCACTGGCTCTCAGTGGCCAAGCCTGTGTTCCATGATGGAGGTGTTACGTCCCAGATGTAAATTTGTCTAGGTTTAAGGGAGTAGACAGTGAAAAGAAAATAAATAAATGAATAAATAAATAAATGAATGTGCCTGAGCCTTTAAGTCTTTGGACACAGAAATATTATAGAACTCAGCAATCAACACTAAGGGCCCTATCTTGCACTCAGCGCAATTGACTTTGTACACCGACGCATGTATCATTCCTATTTTGCACCCGCGCAAAGCGGACTTTTTCCCTCCACAGACACACGTCGGTTAACTAAGAAATACACTTGCGCTCCCCGGGGCGGTTCAGCGCAAAAGAGGAGGCGTGTTCCGGCGCAAACTTTCCCTCGTGCTATTTTGCAGTTCCAGAAAACAATTGCGCCACTGACCAGAAAAAACCTAGTCTAAAGTCATTGGCGCGTTGCGCGTACATTCAGATGCTATTTTAAGCGCGCGTGCTTGGTCATAATACAGAGTGTGAACAACGCGCATACACTGTATAGGCTATGATTCTCTCATCTACACAGATGCATTTTCCTTTTTGCAAATGATACATTATTATAAGGAAAAATATTAAAACACGAGGGAAATCATTGTTGTCCAGTCAAGTCAAGTATATTTATATAGTGCTTTTCACAATAGAGATTGTATCAAAGCAGCTTCACAGTATTAATATGTTGTGTCCATGACGATCGGAAAAATAGGCATAAAGCTTAGGCCTACATATTTACCCAAATTATTATATGCATGTATAACCGAAGCTAGTTTGGGTGGGTTTGTCCCATCTCCAATGCCACTTCTCTTTCTTTTACGGCCCTGACGAGAACATCGATCTCCTCGGCTGTGAACCGATTCTGAAGCGCGCCTGGTAAATGCGCCGTTATAATAGTATTGCGCCATGGAACAAGCGCACCTCGTTCATCATGCTCTTAAAGGGAATGTGATATGACGCTCTGATTGGTTTATTTCACGTTACGCCCAAACCACACCTATGAATAATGAAGCTACTTCAGACCAACCCCTTTTAGATTTGCGCCAGGCGCAAGAGGCATTTATCCCGCCGGGAAAACAGCAACAGCGCCGGAATCCGCCCACAAAGTTACTTGCGCTTTGCGCTTTGACACTTGCGTTTCAGATCGTGCGCTGAGTGCAAGATAGGGCCCTCAGTCTTTCTTACGACAACGATCAAAAACTTCTACCGTTGGAGCAAGGGTAAACCCAATCAAATCAAACTCCATCCCTTAGAGTACAACCACTCCACCCGTCAAAAAACAAACAAAACCAAAACAAAAAAGCGGATTAATTTTTTTTAGGTCTATCTATATAGATATCCCGGACGAGCCCCCAATTTTCACTGTTACGTCCCAGATGTAAATTTGTCTAGGTTTAAGGGAGTAGACAGTGAAAAGAAAATAAATAAATGAATAAATAAATAAATGAATGTGCCTGAGCCCGTTCCCAGCCCCGTATGACAGACACATCAAATTGTAGCTCAAATTTATTAACAGAATATAGGTATAATTGACAAAATTAAACAAAAAGGAAAAAATAACTAAGTACCTCAGGAGGAGGGGTTAAAGCCAAAATAACAAACACAAGTACTCTCTGACTAGTTGGGGAGTAAAACTTCTTAGTCTGCCAAAAGTAAACAAATAAACAACAGAAAGTTACACTAACTCCCTAACTAGCCAAAAACAGGAGAAAAGGTATTACAAAAATAAGAAATAGGCACCCGCCTCCCTACAGCTTCCAGACCGTTTGGTATACAAAAAAAACAGAGTCACATCAATCAACATAAAAAAAGAATATGGTCGTAGGCTACAATAAGCCTTAGCTAGGTGGATAATAAGAACAGTCTTAATGCTACACAACACAACAGCAGGTAACCCAACAAATGAGGAACAATCACAACACTCTGGAAGGCAAGCTTCAGTTTGAGTGTCCTCCGAAGCCTCTTTTCAATGTGTAGCGTCTCCGGTATGACGAGCAGCAGGTGCGATCAATCATCCCTCTCCCCCACCTGGTAGAGCTGCAGAGTTACAGAGAGGGAGAGAAGAGAAAACACACACAAAACCCCAACACTGCCATAGCACAACCACTGAACGTAACAGAGGTCATCGGGGAGAAACAGGCTTTCTGTGGAGCACAGATACAACCACTGTCTGATGTAGGCTGGCTAAACCATTTCCTCATTCAGCACTGGACAAAAGGCCACTCCAAAAATAAGCACAAAAGAAAATAATACAAGATATTTTTGCTTGTAATAAGCAAAAGAATCTGCCAATGGAACAAGTGAAAATTCTCTTGGTAAGATTTCTTGAAATAAGACATTATATTTAAGCCTTACAAGATATGAGTGATCTTGAAATTAGCTGGGAAAACTCATTTTTGCTATATTTTACTAGTATTGGGATGTTTTTGTGTCTCATAATAAGCTTGTCATGCTCAAAAATAGTATTTTTTACTAGTTAATCTACTGTATAATAGTGTGTAGTGTGTATGTATTGTAGTTTTTGTAATCAAACTGTATTTGTGTATATACTCTTCAAGGTTTTCTTTGTTTTTTTGGGTTGTTCCACAGGATGTTCAGCAACGCTGGACTTTGACAACGCTTTTTTCTTTTGACTTTTAAACTGCTTTAATGCATCATCTTAACCCTAAAGCTACTGTATCATATTTGATACTCAAGTTTCTAAGCCTCTAAATGATCAACGTGATTAAAACCTGTCGCACACGATCTCCTCCAGTTTAGACTCTTATCAAGTAAAAGTCTTTCAGTATAATTGTACAAACGTCCTCCTTAAGGTTGTGAAAATCTTTACTGATTTTTATCAAGTAAATGTATAACTTTGATATTGTTAGTAATATTTTAAGATATTTTAAGATTTTAAGACACTGACTGGACTGAATCAGCGTCCTTTGGTGTTTTTCCCAAAATGTATTCTGTTTTGAATAAATTATAACAAATTAAAAAACAATCTACGCCCCTTTCCCACAACACAGTTTGAAATGGGTCGCTAATAGATGTGAATTGAATATTTAAATTAATGCATAATTACTGTCTTAATGTTGGGTTTTAGGGATTTTTTTTTCATTGTTTTATATGATAAACGATTTGTGCATTGTGTTTGATCATCAACACTTGTCCAGAGTATATATTGTCTAGTGCAATCAAAATAGAATAAGACACTTTATAGATGTGATGTTTTGTCTGTCCACAGGAAAGCATTATTTGAGACTCCAGCCAGTCACAGCAGCACCAGTGGACAGCATGTGGTGTATGAGACCGTGTGCGCAAAGACAGGTGAGGAAACACACAAACACACACACACACACACATTGGTGCAACTACATTATGAGGACTCTCCATAGGCATAATGGTTTCTATACTGTACAAACTGTATATTCTCTCCCCCTATACTGCCCCTATCCCTAACCCTACCCATCACACACACACACACACACACACACTGCCCCTATCCCTAACCCTACCCATCACACACACACACACACACACACACACTGCCCCTATCCCTAACCCTACCCATCACACACACACACACACACACACACACTGCCCCTATCCCTAACCCTACCCATCACACACACACACACACACACTGCCCCTATCCCTAACCCTACCCATCACACACACACACACACACACACACACACACACACACACACTGCCCCTATCCCTAACCCTACCCATCACACACACACACACACACACACACACACACACTGCCCCTATCCCTAACCCTACCCATCACACACACACACACACACACACGCACACACACACACACACACACACACACACACACACACCGCCCCTATCCCTAACCCTACCCATCACACACACACACACACACACACACACACACACACAGCCCCTATCCCTAACCCTACCCATCACACACACACACACACACACACACACACACTGCCCCTATCCCTAACCCTACCCATCACACACACACACACACACACTGCCCCTATCCCTAACCCTACCCATCACACACACACACACACACACACTGCCCCTATCCCTAACCCTACCCATCACACACACACACACACACACACACACACACTGCCCCTATCCCTAACCCTACCCATCACACACACACACACACACACACACACACACACACACACTGCCCCTATCCCTAACCCTACCCATCACACACACACACACACACACACACACACACACACACACACTGCCCCTATCCCTAACCATACCCATCACACACACACACACACACACTGCCCCTATCCCTAACCCTACCCATCACACACACACACACACACACACACACACACACACACACTGCCCCTATCCCTAACCCTACCCATCACACACACACACACACACACACACACTGCCCCTATCCTTAACCCTACCCATCACACACACACACACACACACACACACTGCCCCTATCCCTAACCCTACCCATCACACACACACACACACACACACACACACACTGCCCCTATCCCTAACCCTACCCATCACACACACACACACACACACACACTGCCCCTATCCCTAACCCTACCCATCACACACACACACACACACACACACTGCCCCTATCCCTAACCCTACCCATCACACACACACACACACACACTGCCCCTATCCCTAACCCTACCCATCACACACACACACACACACACACACACACACACACACTGCCCCTATCCCTAACCCTACCCATCACACACACACACACACACACACACACACACACTGCCCCTATCCCTAACCCTACCCATCACACACACACACACACACACTGCCCCTATCCCTAACCCTACCCATCACACACACACACACACACACACACACTGCCCCATCCCTAACCCTACCCATCACACACACTCACACACACACACACACACACACACACTGCCCCTATCCCTAAACCTGCCCATCACACTCACACACACACACACACACACACACACACACACACACACACACACTGCCCCTATCCCTAAACCTGCCCATCACACTCACACACACACACACACATCCTGTGGTTGATCATGTGTGCACTGATTGACAAGTTTGGCCAATGAGAAGCATGTGTGGGCGGAGTCTCATTGCAAGCTCACTGAATGAACAAGTGCATCATTAATCTGTGGTGAATTATCCACTGTCACTTTCAGTATGGCTACTAAAGGAGTAGTTCACTTCAGAATGAACATTTCCTGATAATTTATTCTCCCCCATGTCATCCAAGATATTCATGTCTTTCGTTGTTTAGTCGACAAAAAAAGTTTTTTGAGGAAACCATTCCAGGATTTTCAATGGGGTCCAACGGGTCGAAGGTCCGAATGTGAGTCTCGACACGATCCAGCCGAGACTCATCTAGACAAACCAGCGACATTTGTGGCTCCTTTAAAAACCTTCATTTCTTTTCGACTGAAGAAAGAAAGACATGAACATCTTGGATGACGTGCGGGAGAGTAAATGATCAGGATATTTTAATTCTGAAGTGAACTACCCCTTTAAGGTCATGCATTCAAACTCCCATTAGATACTTTTAACATGAAATAAAGCACATAATCAGTACCTGAGATGATCATGGTCATACTTTTTATGTGGTTGCATCAGCCGCGACGTTGCAGAATTTGAAACTGTTTCTAAAATACATTCGCCGTACAATCGCCGTCAGCTGGTCAGGAGTTAGTTGAATGTTGAATGTTGAATGTTGGATGTTGGATGTTGGAGCTCATGCCAGTTCAGTCTCTGGTATTTTAATGAGGACTCTTGGCTTGGGTTCGGGGCCGCTTGGCCCGCTCTGCCAGCTGGTCCGAGGTTTGTTACGTGTCACTGAGATCGTCTGTCTGATCCAGCAACAGCTGCGGATATTGAAGAACACGCTAATGCTAATTCTAACAGTGCTATGCTAGCTTATCCTGTCGTATGAAGCTCCTGTCACGCGGTGTACAATATTGAGATTTGGTGCGTAGAAGCTTTGCTTTTTTATGCTGATGTCAGGTGTTTGATGTACATTATTAAAACACAGAGTTGAGTGTTTCATTCAGAAGAGCTGAAGTGACCAGTGTGTGAAAGGCTGGGGTCAGGAAGATGTGTATCTGTTATATACACACTGATGGTACGAGTTTTAATGTTTTTAAAAGAAGTCTCTTCTGCTCACTAAGGCTGCATTTATTTGATTAATAATACACACACACAAAAACTGTAATATTGTTAAATGAAATAAGTAAATAAGTGTAATAATGAAAATGAAGACTGGAGTAATGATGCTGAAAATACAGCTTTGATCACAGGAATAAATTACACTTTACTATATTCACATTGATTTAAATTGTAATAATATTTCACAATATTATTATTTATTCTTTTATCAAATAAATGCAGCCTTGGTGAGCAGAAGAGACTTCTTTTAAAAAACATAAAAAATCTTACCAATCCAAACCTTTTGACTGCCACTGTATATATAATTGATATGCCATCGTTAGACTAGAAAATGTGTATTGAGAGTCTTTTGTCACTTGTTACTTTTCAAAGCCTGTAAAACACCATTGCGTGCAAGACGTCCTCGTTCCTCAGTAACTGCAGTTCACAGACGCACTTCCTCCATTGTTCAGGGGTCAGCTGGGAACGAGCTGTTGGAGGACGAGTGTTGTTTCAGCGCTGATCCTCACGCTCGCATTCTCTGAGATCAGCCGTCAGGACACATCAGCGTATCCTCGTCCCGCTCCGCGCTCGCACATCACCGTAAACAGACCTCCATTGTTGTGGTGTCTTTCCTTTTCTTTCTTTTCACTTGACCTCATCTCACCAGACTTCACTCTCACACAGGTTTGAGCCAAAGGCTTTCAAACTGGTTTTCACTCCAAGAATGTTCCTGTTTTTAAGCTTTGGCTCAATATTGGCTCAGTCAAACAGATGAAGAGGTTGTGTCTGATGAGGGAATCTCTGGAAGACGAGAGCACCGCAGTATCAGAAGAAGAAAAATCATTGACAGGGGTGTAATACAATCCTTTTTCTTTACTTTTTTATGCTGAAAGTCAATCATTTTGTTTAAGTCAAAATGAAAGGCAGTACAGCAAATTCTATCATGATAATGGCAGTATATAAGTAAAACTATATATATATATATATATATATATAAATTCCCTCTGTTAATATTGGCACCCTTGGTAAAAATGAGCAAAGGTAGCTGTGAAAATAAATCTGCATTGTTTATGCTTTTGATCTATCATTCAAAAAATTCCTAAAATGCTACACTTTCACTGAAGTAAAATAATTGAACGTCGTGGGGGGAAACTCACATTATGAAATAAACATTTTTCTCCAATGCATGTTGGCCACAATTATTGGCCCCCCTTGAAATTCTTATGAGTAAAATCGTTGTGAAGTTTATTCCCATTAATCTTTTTTTTTTTAAATGTATCACACCAGGGTGACTAGAAGCATGAAATTGTCCAGCCATGACTTCCAGTTTCACAGGAGTTTAAATATGAGGAAACAAAGGCCAAATCCCCTTAATCATCCATCACAATGAGTAAAACCAAAGAATATAGTTCTGATTGTTGAGCTTCACAAAGTAGAAAGAGCTGTAAGAAAACGGCTAAAGAATTGAAAATCCCCATTTTGACCATCAGGGCAATAATTAAGAAGTTCCAAACAACTAAAGATGTTACGAATCTGCAGGAAGAGCACGTGTGTCTATATTGTCTTAATGTGCGGTGAGGAGGAGAGTTTGAGTGGCCAAAGACACAGATGGAGAATTGCAGAGATTAGTTGAGTCTTGGGGTCAGAAAGCCTAAAAAAACAAAAACAACAAATCAAACAACCCCGACATCACCTCATGTTGTTTGGGAGGATTTCAAGACCTAATGATACTGAAAACTCAGCTTTGATCACAGGAATAAATTTCACTGTTTTTACTGTATTCTAAATAAATGCAGCCTTGGTGAGCAGAAGAGACGTCATTCAAATCCATCAAGTACTCTTATTTATTCCAAACCTTTGACTTGTATCTACTGTGAAGAGTTGAGCAGAAGGGTTTCTGAGACTCATGAGTCAGGACACACAGAGACACAGGACGTGTTTCCCCTCGTCACTCGCGTCGCTCTGAGCGAGTCACTGCATTGGAAGCCGGGCGTGATGTTTTCATTCTCCTGTGCCGTAAGGCCTCGGGTGTAAAAGAGCACCAAAATAAACAGTGTGTGGAGAGGGAATGAAAGGGATAGTGTTCAGCGGCTCTGGGAACGTCTGTGCTCCTGTCGGATCAGTGCAGAGAGTCTCTCTTATCAAACCCTTCAGCTTCTGTGAGAATCTTTACACTTTTAATTCAATCTTGAAAAAATATATTTTTTTCTTATCCTCATAGTTTGACTTGGATTTCACACTCATTTCAGGAATCAGCGAGTACGTTTACATGCATCATTTTGCTCCCAATACAATTTGGTCTTATTGTGAGTCATTCATCAGTGCATGTTATTCCAAAATAAATGTTTGTCTTCATAATCAGTGTGTAATAACTTATTCCAGCTCTGAAACTCCTTTTTCTGTCACCTAATGTCGTCAATGGCTCATTTTTTACAGTACATTCAACTTCATATAAACAGTCTTTCACCATGCAGTCGGAGTCCTGTCCTACATTATTTCTTCATTGAATATCTATTTTTATGTCATGTTATGCGAGTAGAATGGGTTGTGAACTTTAAAGGGATAATGAAAACTTTGTCAATTATTACTCACCCTCATGTCGTTCCAAAGCTGTAAGACCTTCGTTCATATTCGGGACACGAAGATCTTTTTGATTAAATCTGAGATATTTCTGTCCCTCCGTTGACAGCTACACAACTGACACTTTGACGATGAGGTTCATTATTGTGTTACACATCACGTTCGAGCTTCAGCGAGAACCAATGAGGTTCATTCTTGTGTTACGCATCACATTTGAGCTTCAGCAAGAACCAATGAGGTTCATTCTTGTGTTACGCATCACATTTGAGCTTCAGCGAGAACCAATGAGGTTCATTCTCGTGTTACGCAACATGTTTGAGCTTCAGCGAGAACCAATGAGGTTCATTCTTGTGTTACGCAACACGTTTGAGCTTCAGCGAGAACCAATGAGGTTCATTCTTGTGTTACGCAACATGTTTGAGCTTCAGCGAGAACCAATGAGGTTCATTCTCGTGTTACGCAACATGTTTGAGCTTCAGCGAGAACCAATCAGGTTCATTCTTGTGTTACGCAGCAAGTTTGAGCTTGAGCGAGAACCAATCAGGTTCATTCTTGTGTTACGCAGCACGTTTGAGCTTTAGCGAGAACCAATCAGGTTCATTCTTGTGTTACGCAACAAGTTTGAGCTTGAGCGAGAACCAATCAGGTTCATTCTTGTTACGCAACATGTTTGAGCTTCAGCAAGAACCAATGAGGTTCATTCTTGTGTTACGCAACATGTTTGAGCTTCAGTGAGAACCAATCAGGTTCATTCTTGTTACGCAGCACATTTGAGCTTCAGCGAGAACCAATGAGGTTCATTCTTGTGTTACGCAACATGTTTGAGCTTCAGCAAGAACCAATGAGGTTCATTCTTTTGTTACGCAACATATTTGAGCTTCAGTGAGAACCAATCAGGGTCATTCTTGTGTTACGCAGCACGTTTGAGCTTCAGCGAGAACCAATGAGGTTAATTCTCGTGTTACGCAACATGTTTGAGCTTCAGCGAGAACCAATCAGGTTCATTCTTGTTACGCAGCACGTTTGAGCTTCAGCGAGAACCAATGAGGTTCATTCTTGTGTTACGCAACATGTTTGAGCTTCAGCAAGAACCAATGAGGTTCATTCTTGTGTTACGCAACATGTTTGAGCTTCAGCGAGAACCAATCAGGTTCATTCTTGTTACGCAGCACGTTTGAGCTTCAGCGAGAACCAATGAGGTTCATTATTGTGTTACGCAACATGTTTGAGATTCAGCGAGAACCAATCAGGTTAATTCTCGTGTTACGCAGCACGTTTGAGCTTCAGCGAGAACCAATGAGGTTCATTCTTGTGGTACGCATCACGTTTGAGCTTCAGTGAGAACCAATCAGGTTCATTCTTGTGTTACGCAGCACGTTTGAGCTTCAGTGAGAACCAATCAGGTTCATTCTTGTGTTACGCAACACGTTTGAGCTTCAGCGAGAACCAATGAGGTTCATTCTCGTGTTACACAACATGTTTGAGCTTCAGCGAGAACCAATCAGGTTCATTCTTGTGGTACGCATCACGTTTGAGCTTCAGTGAGAACCAATCAGGTTCATTCTCGTATTACGCAGCACGTTTGAGCTTCAGCGAGAACCAATGAGGTTCATTCTCGTGTTACACAACATGTTTGAGCTTCAGCGAGAACCAATCAGGTTCATTCTTGTGTTACGCAACACATTTGAGCTTCAGTGAGAACCAATCAGGTTCATTCTTGTTACGCAACATGTTTGAGCTTCAGCAAGAACCAATCAGGTTCATTCTAGTGTTACGCAACACGTTTGAGCTTCAGCGAGAACCAATGAAGTTCATTATTGTGTTACGCAGGACGTTTCAGCTTCTGCAAGAACCAATGAGGTTCATTCTAGTGTTATGCAGCACGTTTGAGCTTCAGCGAGAACCAATCAGGTTCATTCTTGTTACGCAACACGTTTGAGCTTCAGCAAGAACCAATGAGGTTCATTCTTGTGTTACGCAACATGTTTGAGCTTCAGCGAGAACCAATCAGGTTCATTCTTGTTACGCAGCACGTTTGAGCTTCAGCGAGAACCAATCAGGTTCATTCTTGTGTTACGCAACATGTTTGAGCTTCAGCAAGAACCAATGAGGTTCATTATTGTGTTACGCAACATGTTTGAGCTTCAGCGAGAACCAATCAGGTTCATTCTCGTGTTACGCAGCACGTTTGAGCTTCAGCGAGAACCAATGAGGTTCATTCTTGTGTTACACCTCACGTTTGAGCTTCAGCAAGAACCAATCAGGTTAATTCTTGTGTTACGCAACACGTTTGAGCTTCAGCGAGAATCAATGAGGTTCATTATTGTGTTACGCAGCACGTTTGAGCTTCAGTGAGAACCAATCAGGTTCATTCTTGTGTTACGCAGCACGCTTGAGCTTCAGTGAGAACCAATGAGGTTCATTCTAGTGTTATGCAGCACGTTTGAGCTTCAGCGAGAACCAATCAGGTTCATTCTTGTGTTACGCAACATGTTTGAGCTTCAGCGAGAACCAATCAGGTTCATTCTCGTGTTACGCAACATGTTTGAGCTTCAGCGAGAACCAATCAGGTTCATTCTAGTGTTATGCAGCACATTTGAGCTTCAGTGAGAACCAATGAGGTTCATTCTTGTGTTACGCAGCACGTTTGAGCTTCAGTGAGAACCAATCAGGTTCATTCTCGTGTTACGCAACATGTTTGAGCTTCAGTGAGAACCAATCAGGTTCATTCTTGTGTTACGCAGCACGTTTGAGCTTCATTGAGAACCAATGAGGTTCATTATTGTGTTACGCAACATGTTTGAGCTTCATTGAGAACCAATCAGGTTCATTCTTGTGTTACGCAGCACGTTTGAGCTTCATTGAGAACCAATGAGGTTCATTCTAGTGTTATGCAGCACATTTGAGCTTCAGTGAGAACCAATCAGGTTCATTCTTGTGTTACGCAGCACGTTTGAGCTTCATTGAGAACCAATGAGGTTCATTCTTGTGTTACGCAGCACGTTTGAGCTTCAGTGAGAACCAATCAGGTTCATTCTCGTGTTACGCAACATGTTTGAGCTTCAGTGAGAACCAATCAGGTTCATTCTTGTGTTACGCAGCACGTTTGAGCTTCAGCGAGAACCAATGAGGTTCATTATTGTGTTACGCAACATGTTTGAGCTTCAGCGAGAACCAATCAGGTTCATTCTCGTGTTACGCAGCACGTTTGAGCTTCAGCGAGAACCAATGAGGTTCATTCTTGTGTTACACATCACGTTTGAGCTTCAGCAAGAATCAATGAGGTTCATTATTGTGTTACGCAGCACGTTTGAGCTTCAGTGAGAACCAATCAGGTTCATTCTTGTGTTACGCAGCACGTTTGAGCTTCAGTGAGAACCAATGAGGTTCATTCTAGTGTTATGCAGCACGTTTGAGCTTCAGTGAGAACCAATCAGGTTCATTCTTGTGTTACGCAACATGTTTGAGCTTCAGCGAGAACCAATCAGGTTCATTCTCGTGTTACGCAACATGTTTGAGCTTCAGCGAGAACCAATGAGGTTCATTCTAGTGTTATGCAGCACATTTGAGCTTCAGTGAGAACCAATGAGGTTCATTCTTGTGTTACGCAGCACGTTTGAGCTTCAGTGAGAACCAATCAGGTTCATTCTAGTGTTATGCAGCACGTTTGAGCTTCAGTGAGAACCAATGAGGTTCATTCTAGTGTTATGCAACATGTTTGAGCTTCAGTGAGAACCAATGAGGTTCATTCTAGTGTTATGCAGCACGTTTGAGCTTCAGTGAGAACCAATGAGGTTCATTCTAGTGTTATGCAGCATGTTTGAGCTTCAGTGAGAACCAATCAGGTTCATTCTTGTGTTACGCAGCACGTTTGAGCTTCAGTGAGAACCAATGAGGTTCATTCTAGTGTTATGCAGCATGTTTGAGCTTCAGTGAGAACCAATCAGGTTCATTCTTGTGTTACGCAGCACGTTTGAGCTTCAGTGAGAACCAATCAGGTTCATTCTTGTGTTACGCAGCACGTTTGAGCTTCATTGAGAACCAATGAGGTTCATTCTAGTGTTATGCAGCACATTTGAGCTTCTGCAAGAACCAATGAGGTTCATTCTTGTGTTACGCAACACGTTTGAGCTTCAGTGAGAACCAATCAGGTTCATTCTTGTGTTACGCAGCACGTTTGAGCTTCAGTGAGAACCAATGAGGTTCATTCTAGTGTTATGCAGCACGTTTGAGCTTCAGCGAGAACCAATCAGGTTCATTCTTGTGTTACGCAACATGTTTGAGCTTCAGCGAGAACCAATCAGGTTCATTCTTGTGTTACGCAGCACGTTTGAGCTTCAGTGAGAACCAATGAGGTTCATTCTTGTGTTACGCAGCACGTTTGAGCTTCAGTGAGAACCAATCAGGTTCATTCTCGTGTTACGCAACATTTTTGAGCTTCAGTGAGAACCAATCAGGTTCATTCTTGTGTTACGCAGCACGTTTGAGCTTCAGCGAGAACCAATGAGGTTCATTCTTGTGTTACGCAGCACGTTTGAGCTTCAGTGAGAACCAATCAGGTTCATTCTCGTGTTACGCAACATGTTTGAGCTTCAGTGAGAACCAATCAGGTTCATTCTTGTGTTACGCAGCACGTTTGAGCTTCAGTGAGAACCAATGAGGTTCATTGTAGTGTTATGCAGCAGGTTTGAGCTTCAGCGAGAACCAATCAGGTTCATTCTTGTGTTACGCAACATGTTTGAGCTTCAGCGAGAACCAATCAGGTTCATTCTCGTGTTACGCAGCACGTTTGAGCTTCAGTGAGAACCAATGAGGTTCATTCTAGTGTTATGCAGCACGTTTGAGCTTCAGTGAGAACCAATCAGGTTCATTCTTGTGTTACGCAACATGTTTGAGCTTCAGCGAGAACCAATCAGGTTCATTCTCGTGTTACGCAACATGTTTGAGCTTCAGCGAGAACCAATGAGGTTCATTCTAGTGTTATGCAGCACATTTGAGCTTCAGTGAGAACCAATGAGGTTCATTCTTGTGTTACGCAGCACGTTTGAGCTTCAGTGAGAACCAATCAGGTTCATTCTAGTGTTATGCAGCACGTTTGAGCTTCAGTGAGAACCAATGAGGTTCATTCTAGTGTTATGCAACATGTTTGAGCTTCAGTGAGAACCAATGAGGTTCAATCTAGTGTTATGCAGCACGTTTGAGCTTCAGTGAGAACCAATGAGGTTCATTCTAGTGTTATGCAGCATGTTTGAGCTTCAGTGAGAACCAATCAGGTTCATTCTTGTGTTACGCAGCACGTTTGAGCTTCAGTGAGAACCAATGAGGTTCATTCTAGTGTTATGCAGCATGTTTGAGCTTCAGTGAGAACCAATCAGGTTCATTCTTGTGTTACGCAGCACGTTTGAGCTTCAGTGAGAACCAATCAGGTTCATTCTTGTGTTACGCAGCACGTTTGAGCTTCATTGAGAACCAATGAGGTTCATTCTAGTGTTATGCAGCACATTTGAGCTTCTGCAAGAACCAATGAGGTTCATTCTTGTGTTACGCAACACGTTTGAGCTTCAGTGAGAACCAATCAGGTTCATTCTTGTGTTACGCAGCACGTTTGAGCTTCAGTGAGAACCAATGAGGTTCATTCTAGTGTTATGCAGCACGTTTGAGCTTCAGCGAGAACCAATCAGGTTCATTCTTGTGTTACGCAACATGTTTGAGCTTCAGCGAGAACCAATCAGGTTCATTCTTGTGTTACGCAGCACGTTTGAGCTTCAGTGAGAACCAATGAGGTTCATTCTTGTGTTACGCAACATGTTTGAGCTTCAGTGAGAACCAATCAGGTTCATTCTCGTGTTACGCAACATGTTTGAGCTTCAGTGAGAACCAATCAGGTTCATTCTCGTGTTACGCAACATGTTTGAGCTTCAGTGAGAACCAATCAGGTTAATTCTTGTGTTACGCAACATGTTTGAGCTTCAGTGAGAACCAATCAGGTTCATTCTTGTGTTACGCAGCACGTTTGAGCTTCAGCGAGAACCAATGAGGTTCATTCTTGTGTTACGCAGCACGTTTGAGCTTCAGTGAGAACCAATCAGGTTCATTCTCGTGTTACGCAACATGTTTGAGCTTCAGTGAGAACCAATCAGGTTCATTCTTGTGTTACGCAGCACGTTTGAGCTTCAGCGAGAACCAATGAGGTTCATTCTTGTGTTACGCAGCACGTTTGAGCTTCAGTGAGAACCAATCAGGTTCATTCTCGTGTTACGCAACATGTTTGAGCTTCAGTGAGAACCAATCAGGTTCATTCTTGTGTTACGCAGCACGTTTGAGCTTCAGTGAGAACCAATGAGGTTCATTGTAGTGTTATGCAGCAGGTTTGAGCTTCAGCGAGAACCAATCAGGTTCATTCTTGTGTTACGCAACATGTTTGAGCTTCAGCGAGAACCAATCAGGTTCATTCTCGTGTTACGCAGCACTTTGAGCTTCAGCGAGAACCAATCAGGTTCATTCTCGTGTTACACAACATGTTTGAGCTTCAGCGAGAACCAATGAGGTTCATTCTTGTGTTACGCATCACGTTTGAGCTTCAGCGAGAACCAATCAGGTTCATTCTTGTGTTACGCAACACGTTTGAGCTTCAGCGAGAACCAATCAGGTTCATTCTCGTGTTACGCAGCACTTTGAGCTTCAGCGAGAACCAATCAGGTTCATTCTTGTGTTACGCAACACGTTTGAGCTTCAGCGAGAACCAATCAGGTTCATTCTCGTGTTACGCAGCACTTTGAGCTTCAGCGAGAACTAATCAGGTTCATTCTCGTGTTACACAACATGTTTGAGCTTCAGCGAGAACCAATGAGGTTCATTGTAGTGTTATGCAGCAGGTTTGAGCTTCAGCGAGAACCAATCAGGTTCATTCTTGTGTTACGCAACATGTTTGAGCTTCAGCGAGAACCAATCAGGTTCATTCTCGTGTTACACAACATGTTTGAGCTTCAGCGAGAACCAATGAGGTTCATTCTTGCGTTATGCAACATGTTTGAGCTTCAGTGAGAACCAATCAGGTTCATTCTCGTGTTACGCATTATTCAATAATCAATAACAATAATCATTATTACGATATTAATGGCAATAAATGACAATAAGGATGTAAATGTGTATCAGGTGTGGCCAAGCTTCAGGCATAGGCTTTGCCAAAAAAGCTGAAAAAAAAGTGTAAAGTACTCTAGAGATTTTTGCTCAAGAATTGCACTTTTTGTTTTTAACTGTTCAGTCGTTCACTTAAAGCAAACTTTTTTTTTTTTTTTGATTTAAAATCCAAATGTACTGAAAGTGATAAATGGTTGATTATTTGTGTGACTAAAAAGTGCGTCAAGCTTAGCTTTGATATTATTAAGCAAAATGGCGACAGAAAATGCTTTTCTAAAACAGCTTTCCTTAAAACACTACTGGTCTGAAGAGTATTTTTAATAAAGTGATTTGGTGACGTGATTTTTTTTTTCTGGCTTTAATCACGTAAAGATCCAATTTTATTGACTCTGTTTGTGTTTTACTCAATGTAGATTGGAATTCAAATTACAGCTCATGCGTGTGCATGTTGATTCATTGTGTTGTTGTGTGTTCACAGGTCTGTCCGTGTACAGTAAACTCTTCCACGTTCAGGGCTCCAAGAACAGATGAATGAGGCCAAAGTTCACCCGTACCAATCAGCTGCTCTCTGGGATACGTTACACGTCCTCTTCTACACCCTGCAACTACTCAGAACATGAGTTCAGCTCTTGACTTTACCCGTGTCTCTCTTTATACTGTCTTCTGATAATCAATATTTTCTCTCAAATGCCTCCTAACTGGCCTTGTGTGTCTTTTTGAGTGTGTGATAGTACGCAACACTGCATCGATTGGATCTGTTCCAAAGGTTTTACCGAAAGCGTTCTGTCTCTCGCTGTCCCGTACGTGCAGTTGTCCAGGCTTAATTTTCACCCCACAACTGATGCCATGTGAAGAGCGAGCAGACTGACGACTCACGACAGCTGGTGCTCGAGCACACGGGGCCAAACACACACCAACATCAACCTGTCCATCATATTGTTTACATGTACATACAGAAGATTTGGACTTTCATCACCGCTCGTTAATGGTCTCTTAACAACTTCTGTGTAAGTGCCTCATTCAGGTGTGATGAACCACATGTCCTGGTCAAGTTGATGTCGTTCGTGATGATTTTCTGTCGTTGGATCTGTAAAACTAATAATTACAATCTCATTAACATACAATGGCAGTTTTTTGACCAATGTCCTGGTAATGCTTGATACATCATGTGCTGATGGGATGATGTTGTGTTTTAGTTTGATTTTTAGTTGTACGCCTCACTTTTATTACCCGGCCAAACACAAATAAATGACAGCTCCTCATTCATGCAACAGAAACAGAACAAATTTCTCACAAGTCGTCACTTTGAATGTTACAGCTTATGTAAACACCGTTCACATAAATTCAATTTGTGTTTCATGAATGAGGCCGATTATGCAAGATTGACCTTGTTTAATGTTTATTTTAATTCATACAGTATTTGTATATTGTTTTCTCTCCTGAATTGACTTGAATTTCCTCTCATTTTATGCATGATCAGAGCAATGAAACTTGATTAACGTGCTAGTACCTTTTTATCGTTCAGTTGTATCAGTAAACTGGAAGAAATGTCAGCTACTTTTTGTGATTACTTTTGTTTTAAGAAAAAAAGTTATGCAAATAATAACCGTTTTTAAGCGTCAAGAAGAATTCAAGACAAACTCCAAACATCATCAACAGCTCTTTTTGTCCAAGACTGTTTAATTAAAAAAGTGTTTATAATAGCAGTAAAAACTTTAGCAGTTTGTGATCTAAAAGTTCATGTGTCGGCATACGTCAGCTTCACTGAAGAACTAAAAATCAAAAGTCAAGTCAATGTTTTCTCATATTTCAGATTTCTTTCCAGCATGTTTGTATTAACAATATCAGTAACACCGTCACGTTAGACAAACAGTGTCGATTACTGTAGTACACACTAAAACGTTGCTCAATTGAGTTAGGTTATACAGAAACCATCAGCTGATCCAGCACGTGTCGTCTCAGAGCCACGGTCCTCAGGACAGATGTTACGAAGCTTTGCACTGCCGTTTCAGAGTTCAGAAATGGCACGAGGTTCTTCTAGAGGCCGTTTAAAAAGCTGACCAAAAATTACACATTACAAGTGGACAAGTCACTTCAAACATCAAAGTTCGAGGGATCGTAGGGTCGTCTGATGTAGTGCTTGGAGAGCCTTTGGCTCCTGGGTTTGGATGTGTGTGAGAAGGATGAACAGAGGTATTCATTCAGAGTCCAGTTCCTTTCGGCCCTCGAGCGTTCGAACCCGCGTTCGGGCTCCGTGTCGGGGTCTGGAGGCCCTTCAGCTGCACTTGCAGGATTTGACGATCATGTTGGAGAGCTGCTCCACTTTAGGTATTCGGCCCACGTAGTAGAGGATGGTGAGCGGCTCCAGGTCTTGAGGAACGCAGCAGGGGGACGCGGACGCCTCGGGGTTCAGCGTGTTGTACAGGCTCAGCAGCTGCAGACAAACCAGGAGCGTCATTTCTGTAGCGCTTACTATAGACAACATCGCTGAATCACAGTAAAGGGTTAGTTCACACGAACATTTCAATTCTGGGAGCATCAGAATAGAGAGTTAGCAGATATTAAGCAGACAGTCAATCGATACTCTAAAGAGAGTTAGTTGACATGCAGTTGCAAAGTTACTTATAGTTCGTAGAATATCTAAAGTGGACTACTGAAATAAAGGGTTACCAATTTCTGTCATTAATTCCTCATGTCATTCCAAACGGTAATACCTACATTCATCTTCTGAACACAAATGAAGATCTTTTTGATGAAATTTTCTGATGAGTTTTCTGATCTCTCCATAGACTGCAATGTCACTGCAACTTTCAAGGCCCAGAAAGGTAGTAAAGACATGGTTAAAATAGTCCATGTGACGACAGTGGCTCAACCGCAATGTTATAAAGCGACGAGAATACTTTTTGTACGCAAACAAACCCCAAGATAACGACTTTATTCAACAGTGCAGTGCTTCCAGTTTCCAGTCCTCATCATTGGCCGGCTGCTGCGTCAGCATCACACGCATGTGTCGTGGGGTTAACGTGACCAGCGTCGGCCAATAGTGAGGCAGCATTCTGCCGTAGAAACCGGAAGCACCGTAGTGTGTTTACTAAGTGAATAGTGTCAGAAACACAGAAGTATTTTTGTTTGTTTTTTTCACACTAAAAGTATTCTCGTCGTTATATAACATTACATTTGAGCCACTGTCGTCACATGGACTAGCTATTTTAACCATGTCTTTACTACCTTTCTGGGCCTTGAAAGTTGCAGTCTATGGAGATCAGAAAACTCAAGATTCCATCAAAAATATCTTCATTTGTGTTCTGAAGATGAATGTAGGTATTACAGTTCAGAATGATATAAGGAATTAATGACAGAAATTTAATTTTTGGGTGAAATAAACCTTAAAAATAAATGTCAAAATAACCGTGTCAATGTTGCAAAGTTCATCAATTATGAAAATAATTCAATATATGCTGTAAAGCAGCTCTAGAGAAGACAATCTTATTCAGCTCAGTTCAGTTCAGTAACTGTCAATGTTGCAAAGTTCATAAATTATGAAACAAATTCAATTTAGGCCGCATAGTCAAGTCATATGGAAGTAAAATAATGACAAAAGTTTTTAAAACAAAAAAGCTTGTTGAATTGGTAAAGCGAAATAAAATGGGTTGAAAATTGCCAGTCGAATATTGGTTGTATTTTTAAACATAATTAATATTTTGTGAATATTAAGTGAAATCTTGAAGGTGAATATGGATTATTGAAGTTTTAATAATGAAAATGTGTGTGAAATGTTTTGAAGTGAAATATTCACAGCTTATATATACAGCCATGTTGAATTTCAGCCCATAAAAATGCAAGCCCTAAAAATACAATGCATTAAAATGCAAGCAGGGTTATTAATGCAATGCATATTGTTGCAAGTAGTGCAAGTCAACAACCTTTTTGTTTCAAAAACATTTGTCATTATTTTACTTCCATAAAGTCAGCTTTATTTATTTATTTAATTGAAAAGAGCAGCTTGGACATTCTTCAAAAAGAAAGTCACGGGTGTGTTTGGTGCTCTCACCGAGCTGTGTGTGGTGTCTGCGCTGCGCAGGTACGGGCACGGCCCGGAGCAGAAGTTGGCGTGATACCCTTTGGGCTCGTGGATCCACCTCCAGCCCAGATCCTGCCGGAAGTCGATGTACAGCGGCCGGACGCAGCAGTTCTCCTCGTAGTTTCTGAAGGCAGAAGGAAAACATCACTTTCGTTCACATCCTCGCGATCTTCCTCTCCTGCGTTCATTTAGAGACGTTTACGTACACTTGGATGTTTCTAAAGGAGCTTTCGCACCGGGTAGTTCTAGGAACGAGCCACCAGGGGGATCCCGAGAACTAATGGTTCCCTCAGGAACGTTTTCCTGGTTGCATTCGCCGGTAGGAACTCTGACGTGACGTAAGCCGTGCTTGGTGTTGAGACTTTTATTTTGACGGTGCTGAATGTTTGTTGATTGAACGTTTTGATTTTTCAAACGTTATTAGATAACACGTTATTAGATATAATCGTTATACATAGAAAGTAGACGGTAATGAAAAGTTATATTAAAGTATTGTTGTGTGGTTGATGTCCAGTGTTGCTGAGCAGAAATACATAATCATGTTTCTCTTGGTCTCCTCAAAGTTGCGTTGTATTTTCTCCTCAGCGTGGCGCATCTATCACTGTTTTACATGTTCGTAGAGTTAGGCCTAGTTTCCGGAGTAAATATATAGAGAGCCGAAGTCCCTCCTCTTCCGGTGGACCACCATGGGACCTTATTTGGCAGTGGCGAGATACAACAAATATTTTGATCCCGTTTGAATTGTGCCCTGAATTACACATATGATGTTTGTCATTTTAAAAGATACAACTGAAATGACGTAATTACAAAGACTACAAACCCCAAAGGCGCGCATGTGACGTCATACCTTTTCTCTCAATGAATGAAGCTAACTTCACTAAAGCTAACGTCTGTCATTTTTCCTATAGTCTTGCGTTATAATCGTAACGTTACGCCGTCAAGCCTGTGTGTTTTGTACCAGACTGCACACACACGAGCTTGGTGCGAGACGAGAGATGTAGTTCATTGAGCGATTTTCACATAAAACTAAATGTTACTCTCCTGTTTAATGACTTTCATAATTATCTTTTAAATTGACAAACATCATATGTGTAATTCAGGACACAGCTCAGACAGAATAAAAAGATAAGTTGTGTCTCCCCATTGACTTCCATACATATTTTTTCTGAAACAAGGTCCCATGAGCCGGGGGGGGGGGACTTATGCTCTCTATAGGCTACGTCAGTGGGTTACACAGCTTTTTTTTAAATGGTGGGTGCTGGTGTTTCGTGTGCGTTCGGCCAATCAGCGCCACTAACGTCACGGATAGTTCCTATAGCGCTGGTTTAGACCGACTCTGAAGGAGGAGTAAATCAGTTCCTCCAAAAGGAGTTCCTAGAAATAAAATCGTTCCTAGTTCCTGCGGTGCGAACACGCCAACATCCGGGAGCTTCCGCCAGTAGTTCTAGGAACTGTGAAACGTTCCTCCGGTGCGAAAGCCCCTTAAGACTTCTATTTCGGCCTTATAAACATGTCAGACTGTCTTTGAAAGCTCAGAAATTCCACTGTAAGGTGTGTCGTTTTTTCCCTCCTGGATGCGACCCAGGTGTGGAGAGCTCACGGAGACACACACTGAAGAGCCAGCGCACTACTTAGCATACTGGGACAAATCTGAACTTGCAAGCTCTTGCAGACGCTTCCAGCCGTCAGGTGCCAATTAAAAGGTTCATTCTTACAGGAAAAACCTCTCCAGACACATGAAGTTCCTGGAATGTGAATTTGAATGTCGTTTTTAAGAAGAAAGCAGATCAAATTCAACACTTACATTTATGCATTTGCCAGACGCTTTTATCCAAAGTGACTTACATCGCATTCAAAGTATATATTTGATCAGTTCATGCGTCACTCGAACCCACGGCATCGGCGATGCTAGTGCTAAACTGCTGGATCTTCAGAAGAACTTTCTAGCACTCGGTCTCAGTTCACACACGTCCCTCAGAAAGTGTGTTTGGGTTTCTCCCCACATGTATAGAGCGCTGCAGTGATGACGTATTTCTAGTCCAAAATGTCACCCTGGCTCTCTCGACAGAAACTCAATAGGATTTTTCCATTGGCTTCAGGGTTGTTGCAGAAAATAAGGTCTGTGACCAACAAAAGTTTATGATTTTTACACATTTTGTGAACTTCTTACACAACTTTTATGAATTTGGCTGCTCAAGTACTGTACAATAATGGCAAAAGTAAGAAGCTAAACGTAGGCTTTATAGCCTAGACCACGGTCACATGACTTCAACATCACTCTTTCAGTGTTTATTTAAAAACAGTTCCGATGAAAGTTAGAATAATGTTATTATAAAATGTGAAAGCGAGTAGATGAGTTTACCTGTTCAGTTTGATGACATGTCATGTCCGATTACCTTAATTTTTCATGACAAGTAAAAGCTTTAATAAGATCAGAAGGGGTTTTTACTAGGGGTGTAACGATTCGATACATATCACAATACTGAACTCACAATATGATATTGCGATACTCCAAGACATCTGGTAAAAGGTTAACAAAAAATGAACTGTTGATTAAATGATAAGCTTGGACTTGGTGCTGAAACCCAAAGCACAGGACAACAGAGACACCAGAATAACAATATTCAGGATTCTGAAGCTGAAAATACTGAATTATTGTAGACGAATATGCTTGATCTCTTTCTCTGACTAGATATATTTAAAATAATGTAGGACACTTTTTACTGGTAACATCAGACATTGGCATTATCAGAACTCACAAATATTCCCCCATTACATTATTATACATTATATTCAACATTATATAGTAGTTTAATGTAGTGCTGACACTAAAACTTTTCTCACACAGAGTGAACTATCCACAATATATATTGTTGCATTTTTGTATTGTGATATATTGTTACACCTCTAGTTTTTACTGATGTATATGTCACAGAATTAAACGTGAATATATCTGAAGCTTATTTCAGGAATTTAACCAAAAACCCATTGACGTCAGGACTAAAATGCTTGTTTCCTGGTTTTGGACTACAAAAACACATCATCGCTCTTCACTGTGTGACGCTGCCTTCCAATTGGTCCAAAATGAGAAGACAACACAATTTAGTTGTCTAGCTTTGGCACAGCCTTCATGTCAGGAGCACCAATGATGCCTTCAAATGTTCAAATGCAAAAGTGTGACTCTGTAAGTTTGGGAACAGCTACAGCTTGAGTTTATGAAGTAGAAGAAAGGCTCACGAGAAGCAGTAGTTGGTGTCCAGGGCCCGTTTGCGTCTCCTGGAGGAGGGCAAGACGTCCAGCCGGTGTGGAGGCAGCATCATCAGGATCAGATGCGGGAGAAGCTGCTCCTTCTGCTTCTTCAGGCGACCCAAGTCCCATCGGTTCTGGTCATCGTACTCGCCGTCCATCCCTGAGGACACAGCAGAAGCACAGACACGCTCAGAAACCTTCAGGGCTGATCATGAATATTCAGATTTGTGGAAAGACATTGACGTTCAGTTCGGTTGTGTTTCACTCCGATGTGACTTGGACAGACAGAGGAACGCAAAACATGTTGTTTATGTGTCTATGTGGTGTGTTTAATATGCTTTAAGACACACCATGTGTAAGTTCATAAGTCGACAGCATTGCTGAGTATTTAAAACTGCAGTGAACCAAAGACAGTCTCAAAAACACGGTTTGAAATCACATTCTTACGAATTTATTGCAATTCTTAAAGAGGACCTATTATGCCCTTTTACAGATTTTTGTTGTTTTTAGGCTCTAGAACAGGTTTTCCTGCTGTAATGTTGATTATTTCCTCATATTCTCCATTGTTGCGGCTCCTCTCTTCCCAGTCTGTCAGTAACGCTCTGTTTACTTCCTGTCTCTATGAAGCCCCTCCTCCTGAAAAGCACACTGTGCTCTGATTGGTCGGCTGGATCAGTGTGTTGTGATTGGTTGAGGGCTTCGAGTGTGTTTGGGAAATGTCTCGCCCCTTACCATAACCACCAGTTTAACACACTACTAACTAACTCACCCAGGCCCCGCCCCTTTATTCTGCGCATTAATTATTGAAATGTGGAATATTGTGTCGTGTTCCAGAAGAAACTCAAGACTACAATGGAGGCGTTTCAGGAGTTCAGAAACACTGACACTGATATAGAGAATAACTGAAGCTTTTTCATGCTCAAACAGCAACATTACACACTAAAGACAGATGAACATGGACAAAAGCAGTTGAACTTCTTTATGAAGGAGATTTTCCTGAATCCACCTCAGACAGCAGCTCACTCCCCGTCTCCTCAAGCATCTGCGTATTCAATCAGTTTGTGATAGCTAAAGCAGCTCAGGTCCCAGGAGAGGCGTTGCCAATAGATACGGACACTCCTCTTTCATTGAGGGCCAAGAGTCTGAGTGCCCCCAGTCCAGCCAGAGCGTTCCCGAAACCCCAGACACCCCCGGGGCCCGGCCTGAGCGAGATCCCATACGCTCCGCTCTCCGAGAGAGTCCGACGGGAGCGCAGACGCGGTTATCTCATCAGAACGTGTGCGGTGAAGATCAGCTGACAGGGAACAGGCTGTGTGGGACTCGTGATTGTGTGTTGTATATTCTGTATCGCATTGCAGAGAAAAGCAATAAGAAGAGTACCTAAGTGCAATTCTTAAAAAATGTGTACGTTTGCAAATATTTTCTTAAAGTGGTGGTGAAATTCCAGTTTTTAATGTTGTTTATGTGTCTATGTGGTGTTTTTAATATGCTTTAACACACACCATGTGTAAGTTCATAAGTCGACAGCATTGCTGAGTATTTCCTCCTTAAAACTGCAGTGAACCAAAGACAGTCTCAAAAACACGGTGTGAAATCGCTGGTGTTTCTGACATCACAAACGACCTTGTAACCAATCAGATCAACGTGTGATCGTCAACCAGTGGATCTCTGAGTGAGTGAGTGAGTGAGTGGAGGCGGGGCTCATTTGCATATTCACAGATCCGCGAATACTAAATGAGGCAAGGGTGTCGAGTTACATTCAAGATATTTTAAGGCATGAAGACATTTTTCTCAAGGAAAAAAACGTTTAAATATGTCATTTTGATTATCAAAAATTTGTTTTAAGGCTTTGGTTGTACAGCAATCCTTGCCAAAGACTCGCTGATCAACAAAGTGAAAAAACGCTTCAGCTGTTTTACTGCGTGGGCTGAAGATCACTGTAATAATCATAATAAGCACACTATTCAACATCACGTCATCACTGTATATTAAACAGTTATTTTGTGCTGATTGCTGCCGAAAGTTGTCGTAATCAGTCAATTTTGTACAGTTTTTCTGAATTTCAAATTTATAAAAAAGTAATTTCCGTCATCATTGGTGTCACTTCAGAGGCTCATGATCATCTCTGCTGATAGTGATGTGTATTGTATGTAGTTAGTGTAATGTTGTAATTAATTAAACATCTTACCTTTTGGGATTTAAGACAAGTTGGAGGTTCTCCTAACTTTAAGAGGTTATTTACAACGATTTTCAAGAACATTCTTTTAGGAATTCAAATTATTCTTAACTTTTATCTTTGTAAACATCTTAAGTAATGTTTTTTGGGAAGAAAAAATGGTCTTAACTGGGGGGGAAAAGCATTTACAAAGAATGTTTTATGAATCCGGCCTCTGTTATTCACCTTAATTAATTCACCTTCCATTTATATAGATATTGTTATAATTATACATTTAATTACACACATCCAGAGCAGATGACCTCGTCTTTAAAAAATTCTCAGCAAACATTGTTTAAAAACCGAACTGTCTGAACAGTGATAAAGACAAAACCGCACAGGCAGGTGGAGCTGGGGAGGTGGAGGGGTTCAGAGGGACTCTGATGGCACATTACAGCAAACACTGACCCAGACTATTCGAATGTTGAGCAAGCAATCTCATTGGCTGCAGGACCAGCAGAGGCCAATCAGCTTGTGTCATGCGGTAATGATGCGATGTGACAATAAAGGGCCGATCAGCGCCCTCTAGAGTTTCACAACTGAACTACATATTCATGATTAACACTAATAATAAAAAAATTATACGCAACTATGTTGGTAACTGAACAGTTGAACAGCATTGGTTGGTTTTCTTCACTCACCTTTGAATTTGACCTCCAGCACCTCGTTGACGTGCTCAACAATGTCTCCGTTGGGGCTGAAGGTGTGGCACGGGCAGTGGACGCTGATCTCCAGGCCGAGGTTGGTCTCTGAGCGGGGCAACAATACACAGTTTCATACGCAATCATCTGATTCCAGTGTTTATAGTGCTTGAATATGGGAATTTCACTGCCAGTCACAGATATGAAACACTAACTGAACGATTTCTATAATTGACTAGAACTCTAAATAACAGTAATATGCATGTTTTTGTTCTGTCCATTCATCATAAGGGGCTGTGCAGTTCACTAATTTACTGTCCGATGACCTCTGAAATGTTTCTGATTTTGTGTCATGATTTCCGGAGAAACGCAAACTCATCTGTGGTCATTCATTGAGTCCATTTTCCAGTTATCGACTGATTCCTAATTCGATTGAGTCCATAGTGACACTAGACGTTTCTATTATTCAGACCAATTAAAGAGCTTAAAATTTGACAAAGTATCAAATACAGTTGAGTTTTTATTTGAGAGTGTTTTGGTGCACAAGATTGATCAAAATACACAATATGAAGCCGTCGTTTTGCACTCAGAATCACCCAGGTTTGTTCAAATTTGTACTTGATCTGGCCAATTATTGTTTAAGTCAGAAAGACATATTCTTCCTTAGGCATTAATTTAATTCAAACCTTAAGTTGATTATGCAAAACAATTCGTGTTACAACAAATAATTGATGATTAGGAAATTATACAATTCTAAGTATGATTAGTAAATTCATACACACACTGGAAAACTGGAATACAGAGAAAAACACAGATTTTTTCATAATTTCCAACTCATTTAATGGATAATCATCAAACGCTTGTGCAGTGAATGTCGTTACGGCCGGACCCTCGCTGTAAAAAGTTTCTTAAGTCGTAAATAAAACCAAAATTATTGTTGCATGTTTTACAAGAAAAATACAATTTCACTGTTTCTACTTCAAAATTGCATGTTTAATAAAAAAACATTTAAAAAAAAAACATTTTTAGAAATGTACTACTGATTTCTGAGTGAAAATTGTCCTACACCAATTTTTTTTTCCGGTACTGCTGACATATTTACATCAGCACAATTTCACACAAAAATCTAGAGTATGTGATGTTTGCAAGGCATAAAAGTGCATGTATCTGATCAATGAATGCAAGAAGTCGTTTTCATATATTAGTTGATATAATGGCTTCATGTAATAATCTCTGGTAGACGTTCACTCACCTCTGTACATGAGCCACTCGCGTATGGTCTCGGTGACGTCGAAGGAAACCCACTCAGGCGTTCCTTTCGTGAGAACGTTCTTGCCGCCGATGTAGCGCTGCTTAGCGATGTGCTCGTCGGGGCGAAGAATCTGCCAACACACAGGTTCGACAATCAGTGAGTTTAAAGCTTACATTTATGAAACTACAAACAGAACTTCAAAAATTGACAGGTTTCCTTAACGCTCAAACAAATAGTCCTGCCCCCAAACTCACACCATTGGTCATAGTGATGTGGATGTTTGCACCAGCTCTGCGATTCAGCGCTCCAGTCACCACACATTTATATAGGGCTATAGATTGCTTTAAAGCAGCCGTTTTACAGTATTGAACATGGACGAATATTGTCTCTGTCGGACTGGTGTGTTTCCCGAAAGCATTCGTTAGCCAACTATGGTCGCAAGCTCTGTCGTTATCAGCAGTTCAACGAGTCGTGTTTCCCGAAACCATCGTTCCAACGAACATTCGCAAACAGCATCCCAGAGGTGTGTGTGTGAGCGACAGCATCCCAGAGGTGTGTGTGTGAGCGACAGCATCCCAGAGGTGTGTGTGTGAGCGACAGCATCCCAGAGGTGTGTGTGTGAGCGACAGCATCGCAGAGGTGTGTGTGTGAGCGACAGCATCCCAGAGGTGTGTGTGTGAGCGACAGCATCCCAGAGGTGTGTGTGTGAGCGACAGCATCGCAGAGGTGTGTGTGTGAGAGACAGCATCGCAGAGGTGTGTGTGTGAGATACAGCATCACAGAGGTGTGTGTGTGAGATACAGCATCGCAGAGGTGTGTCTGTGAGAGACAGCATCGCAGAGGTGTGTGTGTGTGTGTGAGCGACAGCATCGCAGAGGTGTGTGTGTGTGTGTGTGAGCGACAGCATCGCAGAGGTGTGTGTGTGTGTGTGTGTGTGTGTGTGTGTGTGTGTGAGCAACAGCATCGCAGAGGTGTGTGTGTGAGATACAGCAGAGACAGCATCGCAGAGGTGTGTGTGTGAGATACAGCATCGCAGAGGTGTGTGTGTGAGCGACAGCATCACAGAGGTGTGTGTGTGAGATACAGCATCGCAGAGGTGTGTGTGTGAGAGACAGCATCGCAGAGGTGTGTGTGTGTGTGTGAGCGACAGCATCGCAGAGGTGTGTGTGTGTGTGAGCGACAGCATCGCAGAGGTGTGTGTGTGTGTGTGTGTGTGTGTGTGTGTGTGTGTGTGTGTGTGTGTGTGTGTGAGCAACAGCATCGCAGAGGTGTGTGTGTGAGCGACAGATCTCCTGCGGTCAGAAGAGTTCCTCGTTCATGACATGTGACTCAATACATCCTGATCTAGAGCAGAATAATCAATCTGACATTCAGTGCAATCTATATCTTTTATTTAGAATACATACAATGTCATTTACATCTTTTAGTTTGTCAAGAGATGTAAAGTGTAGTTTGTGAAGAGTGTGCGTGTGTGACGAGCTCGAGTGTGTAAGAACGAGTCTATGAGTGAATCTGGAAATAATCCTCAGATGCATGTCTGTAATTTATATAAACACATCTAGAATTAATTTGATCTCAAACCGATTCATTAACATTAGTTATTACTCCACACGTGCATGACATCATTAACCAACGTGGTTGAACGACACATTTGCAACAATTCAACGATGCATCGCACCATGACAGTGAAGCAGCGAGTGACGGCGCTGTACGGGACACACACCTCTGAACAGAAGAAATGAACCGGAGAACATTTACACCTCAAAGAAGGCGGAGCCTCAAAGCCACACCCACCTATTACATCATCACCATCGACCAATCAAAGGTGTTTGCCAGCCAGAGCGAACTTTTCCGGAAAGAACTCCCGAAACGAACTCCAAACAAAACTTCACTCACGTCACACCAGTTCGTTCTGTGATTTAGCTTGAAGTGTATCACACAGAAAGCATTTTAGCGGTTAAAAACATGAGATGCACGCAGTGGAGCAAAAGAAGAAAACATTTCACAGGATCTAGAAGGGAACCCGATCAACGGCCCCTTAAGAGTTATACAGCAGGCACGTGCAGAGGGGGGGGCTTTGGGTGCTCGAGCCCCTGCCCTTTTTCTAAATTAATCGAAAGTGCCCCTCTCAAACAAATAATGATAATATTGTTTTCAATAAAACAAAATGCATTTAATTAGAATTAACATGACAATGTGTACAAAACTAAAATAGCCTAAATTCACGTTTATTTGTACGTTTCTGTCAGTCTGAGGTGCCGTTGCCATGACTCGTTGCTATGGGTTGCGTCACTTGCGTGTCTTGCTTCGGACTCGACTGTCACAGTCTCCGTTTTCGAGGGTCTAAAAACTTCAGAGGACGGAAGGCGCGCGCAACCGTAGCAAAAGTTATGCGTTTTAAAACGAAAATGCACTAGTGTAAACGACAACGTAGGTATTCCACAGTCTGATGAGGAACCGAACTGATGCGCTCGAGCCAAAATATATGGTTCTTTCTGTGAATAAGTTATCTAGGCTCGACGCCGGCAGGAAAAAATTAACCAAACCATTTTTAAACTTTTTTTTTCTTCCAATAATCAAAGGTAGTGTATTATTTTTTAAATCAACATATTACATATTTTAAAATATTACATAATTCATTGATGACTGTTTGTTATACACCGACCAATCGTCAACTGGCACAAAAAGTTCAAATTTCATTGGACAACGTGAAGTGGAGCGGCAATTTTCTAGTCATTCAGAAATCGTTTAAAAATTACAATCGAATTTACATTTATGAATCGATCTGGATCTGCGTCATTGAAACAATGGATGTTAATTGACTACAAAGCACTGCACAAAACCAGCACCAAAAGTCCCTAGATCAGGGGTGTCCAAACTCGGTCCTGGAGCAGGTGTGTTGAGGCAACACCTGAAGCCCGGGAGTCACCTACAGGCCTATGATGTGAAGTGTAGGCTGACAACAACACGCAAAATGGAGATTTTTGATAATAGTACAGAACCGGTCAAAAATTGACACATTACAATTTTTTAATGTTTTTTAAAGAAGCCTCTTATGCGCTTCAAGCCTGCATTTTTTTTATTGAAAATACAGAAAACAATTATTAAAATTTTAAATAATGGTTTTCTATTTTAATATAGGCCTACTTAAAAAATATCACTTATCTCTGATGCAAAGCTGAATTTTCAGCATCATTACTAACCCTAACTTCAGTTTCACATGTTCCTTCAGAAATCATTCTAATATGCTGATTTATTATCAAAGTTGGAAATAGTTGTGGTGCTCAATTTTTTGAGGGGGATTTATAAAAAGTTAAAAATAACAGCATTTAATTAAAATAGTCTTTACTATCCTTGCTGAATAAAAGAAAGAAAGAAAATTACTGACCCCAAACTTCTGAACAGTAGGCTATAGTGGATATTGGTTCAAAATATTTCTATTAGAGATAAATGCTGTTCTTTTTGTAACTTTTAAACTTAGAATCCTGAAAAAAGGTTATAGGTTACTATGTCTATTAAACTAGAAAACCATTTTTTTTTTTTGATTTTAGGAATATTTCACAATATTACTGGGGGTTTTTTCTTCAAAAAAATGAACTACAAAATGTTGCCTTGATCAATTTTTCAATAAGATACTTCTTTCTAAAACATTAAAAATAGTAATGCATAAATATATATATGCATGCCCCTTTTTTACATTTGAGCCCCTGCCCTTGAGGAACTCTCTGCACGTCCCTGTTATACAGTGTGCTACTCTTCAGTGGACATTAAACTGAGATACGAGAAAACATTTCAACATGGAAAATGCTGACACGCGTGCGCTGGAATAACACGAGCTCTCTCCTGCACATGTACAGACAGACCGAGATGATCCCCGAGGCCCAGCGCTTCTGTCCCACTCATGGAGTCCGATATATCCACAGGACTGTACGCCTCGCACACGCACCGATGAAGAGCGGCCGGGTTCTTCATCACATTCACTGCTCTGATTGACAGGTGTGTTTAAATACAGTGAAGATTCTAATTCAGAACCTGGTCCAATATTGTAAAACACTGGAACTGAACCATTTCCATGATGTCGACGGCAGTTCTGAACTCCATGAGCTTCCCTGCTGTCTAAACACACACACACTGAAAAAGGCTGGGTTGTTTCAACCCAAATTTGGGGCAAAAATGGAAAAATCCAACATTTTAAAATCAAATTTTTAACCGAATGGTTGGGTTTGTCCATATTTGACCCAAATTTGGTCATGAAAAAAAAAAATTATGACCCCTTATATATAAGGCAAATCTGATTTCTCATGTCATGACCCCTTTAAAAGGTTCCGTGGTGTTCAATTAAAGTCCCCCTGTGGTGAAAATCCAGTTTTTAATGTTGTTTATATGTCTATGTGGTGTTTTTAATATGCTTTAATACACACCATGTGTAAGTTCATAAGTCGACAGCATTGCTGAGTATTTTCTCCTTTAAACTGCAGTGAACCAAAGACAGTCTCAAAAACACGGTGTGAAATCGCTGGTGTTTCTGACGTCACAAACGACATTGTAACCAATCAGATCAACGTGTGATCGTCAACCAGTGGATCTCTGAGTGAGGGAGTGAGTGGAGGCGGGGCTCATTTGCATATTCATAGAACCACGCATACTAAATGAGGCAAGGGTGTCGAGTTACATTCATGATATTTTAAGACATGAAGAAGGAAAACACTTTTAAATGTAATTTTGGTGACTTTTAAGGGATACACGTATTAACTACAGAACTCTAGGTTTCTTGACCTTCAGTTCAAGTAGCTGTAAGACTGGCCAGATCAAATCAGCATCCGCACGGAGGTCCCGCAACAGCTTGGCCCATAAAACACAGGCTGGGTTATAAGATAAGTATGTTTGAGGACCTAATCGAGCATCCGGTGAGCCCGTGTCTCGGTGTCCTCGGGGAGCACGTGAGCGGCCCACGCCAGACCCGGGCCAGACACACACTTGGGCCAGACACACACACTCGGGCCAGACACACACACACGGGCCAGACACACACACTCGGGCCAGACACACACACCCGGGCCAGACACACACACTCGGGCCAGACACACACACACGGGCCAGACACACACACTCGGGCCAGACACACACACCCGGGCCAGACACACACACTCGGGCCAGACACACACACCCGGGCCAGACACACACACTCGGGCCAGACACACACACTCGGGCCAGACACACACACTCGGGCCAGACACACACACTCGGGCCAGACACACACACTCGGGCCAGACACACACACTCGGGCTGTGACCCGCCGCGGCCAACGGCTCCTTCACAGGGAAGCTCGCGGGGGGAAACTGAGCCAGAATACAACACCTATAGAATATATACTGTCCGGTGGAGCTGGGAGTAAATCCGTTATATAACAGCTCAGGGTTTTGTGTTGCGGTTGGAAGCGCCGGCATGTGAAAGTAAAGCTCTGGGTTTCTCAGAATGCCTCTTTTGTTCGGTTGCAATTGTGCAAATGTTCTTCTGTGTAATCCATCAGCACCTGGAAAACACATCAGCCCGTAAACCTCCACGCTCCATCTGAGCTGTGTGTGTGTGTGTGTGTGTGTGCTACTCATCTGAGCTGTGTGTGTGTGTGTGTGTGCTACTCATCTGAGCTGTGTGTGTGTGTGTGTGTGCTACTCATCTGAGCTGTGTGTGTGTGTGTGCTACTCATCTGAGCTGTGTGTGTGTGTGTGTGTGTGTGTGCTACTCATCTGAGCTGTGTGTGTGTGTGTGTGTGTGTGTGTGTGTGTGTGTGCTACTCATCTGAGCTGTGTGTGTGTGTGTGTGTGTGTGTGTGCTACTCATCTGAGCTGTGTGTGTGTGTGTGTGTGCTACTCATCTGAGCTGTGTGTGTGTGTGTGTGTGTGTGTGCTACTCATCTGAGCTGTGTGTGTGTGTGTGTGTGCTACTCATCTGAGCTGTGTGTGTGTGTGTGTGTGTGTGTGTGTGTGTGCTACTCATCTGAGCTGTGTGTGTGTGTGCTACTCATCTGAGCTGTGTGTGTGTGTGTGTGTGTGTGTGCTACTCATCTGAGCTGTGTGTGTGTATGTGTGTGTGTGTGTGTGCGCTACTCATCTGAGCTGTGTGTGTGTGTGTGTGTGTGCTACTCATCTGAGCTGTGTGTGTGTGTGTGTGTGTGTGTGTGTGTGTGTGTGTGTGTGTGTGTGTGTGTGTGCGTGTGTGTTTCACAACAACCTTACTAACTATTAATAAGCAGTAATTAGGAGTTTATTGAGGAAAGTCATAGTTAAAGCAACGCTATGGAAAAATGTTTACCTTAAAATAATGTTTCCAAAATCGTATCAGTGGTTCATCGAGTCGTAACAGGGTGAACGGCACTTCTGCCTCCGCTCTGCGGTCCGTTATCTGCTATAACCACACTATGTAAGATCGCCAGATCGGGTCGTGTTTCTGTAGTCTGAATGACACATAAGAAAACTACAAATTTGACTTGCGTTACGTCAGGCGTTACAATAGTCATGATTTAGTTCGTTTCCGATGTCGCAATACATCATCTTTTCATGAAATCATGTAACGTACTCGACCTCGTCTGTGGACGTCGTTCACTCTAAAGCCGGCGCTGATAAACAGTGTGCGAGCGGCGCTAGGCTAAATCATTTACGACAGCGGTAATGGACACTTTAGTTTCCAACCAGTAGGGGGACCGCAGAGGAAAAGCTCCATGATGGTGCTTTAATGGTGAGAATTGATCCCTAAACTAAAGTGTGACTGAAAATCTATTGCAATATGCCCACTTTATCTCTATCAGTTTATTTCTGCCACAGAAGAATCGCATGTTTGCATTCACGTCTGTGTTTCTGCATTATCATTGCAAACATTTCTGGAATTAGCTATGTTTATAGTTAGTCTTGAAAAATCATTTTAATTGTTTAATTTTAGTAAAGTCTGTCCTCTGGTCGGTGATGAACGACTGTTGTAAACTCAGCACCGTTATATGATTGGATTACAAGTTGCACGAGTATTATCAAGCCTTGTTAAATAAAGTTTTTTGTAGTGAGAAACAAAGATTGAAATAAGAGAATCTGTTGAAGTTTTCATCAAAACGTCTGAGGAGTCAAATATTGTTTTTCTGAAAGTGAAAAGCCGAAGGATCAGCGGTAAACACGACTACGACACACACGACACGGCTCCACACACCAGCGTCTGCAGAAACCCCCATCAGTCACAGCATCACACACACCACAGCCTTTGTGTTCGCTTACACAATATTTCTGGCTTCATAATAATACTTTCAGCCACCAATCAGAGTGAAGAACGCTCAGCTCTGATTTACATATTCTGCCACGCTTTAGACATTATTGACGTCTTAACCCTATAAACTACTGTATCATATTTGATACAAATAAGGACTTTAATGCTCAACATGCTGTGATAAACCTGTCGCACACGATCTCCTCAGTCCTTCTGTCTCAGACTGAGAGTTTAGTCTCTTTTATCCAGTAAAAGTGTTTCAGTGTAACTGTACAAACGTCCTCCTTCAGCTCGAGCTTCACGAGTCTCTCTGTGTCAAATCTGCCCTGATTTATCAAGCAAACGCAAGAATAACTTTCATATTGTTAGTAATATTTCAGCTGGACTGAAGCAGCTTCGCTTTACTTGATTATCATACATCATTTATTATCATAATCATGCGTATCAAATATGATCATCAGGCTTTTGAGGAAGGTTTATTTGTTCATCTCAATCATCATTGTATTGCATGATTTAAAACTACAGAGATTTGATCATAAAACTAAGCAATTAAATATCAGCTTACTAAGACATTTTATTGGGAGATATTGATATTTATATAATTGTATGTAAGTATCTGCTACTGTTATAAAGATCTCATTGGTTTACATCAGAATTTCATCTTACATTTTGTCCATATAAATATCAGCATCTGGAGAAAATTGCGTACTTTTGCTCAGTTTGGAAATAAAACTGAGCTGTTTTTTTTCTCCATGTTCTCAATATATGAAACTATATTAGCCATAAAACTGTTCAAAAAAAAAAAGTAAATCCTGTCATCATTTACTCACCCTCAAGTTGTTTTAAACCTCTATGAATGTGAAGATATTATGAAGAACGTTGGTAACCAGAGCTGATGAATCCCATTGACTTCCACAGCAGGAAACAAACACTATCAATGCGGTGCAGAAACATTCTTCACAATCTTTTGTGTTCAGCAGAAAGAAACTCATAGAGGTTTAAAACACCGTGAGGCGAGTGAACGGCGTCAGGATTATTCGACGGCACCTGGTAGAGCTCGATGCGCTGCTCGTTCCTCTTGGCGCTGGAGTTCGGCACGCGAAGGGCACGAAACTCGGCCCGGAACAGGTTGGTGGCGTTCTTCTCCATGATGGACACGTTGAAGCGGAAAACCTTTGAGGTTATGCCCTTGGGGCAGTAGGGGAGGTCATCTGCAACACAAGAGGTCAGAGGTCAGGGCACGCAAACAAATACAGGTGAAACTCGAAAAATTTGAAGATCGTGCAACATGTATTTCAGTCATTCAAAATAAAAGGTGAAACTAATATATTTAGTATATATAACTATATACATATGCATGATTATACTTTTCAGAGGGCCGACATTTCTGTATTTGAAATCTTTTTTTTTTTTTTTTGATTTCATCTAATATTCTAATTTTCTGAGATTTTGAATTTGGGGTTTTCATAAGCTGTAAGACATAATCATCAAAATGATCACGATATTCTAATTTTTCGAGTTTCACCTGTAGGCTACAGTTTGGTCTGATCTCAATCGATCACTCAGAAATCTGTGAAACCAGGAACTGAAGCTGTCACTACAGAAGCCCTCAGTTTACACAAACACACAGTTTCACATCATTTCATATCAACGGCTTTCAAGTATTTGGACACTTCAACATTGGGAAAAAGTTTTTTCTATTAGCGCTGCACAATATTGAAGAAAAGTGCGATATGCGACAACTCATTAAATAATGCGATATTCAATATGCGATACGATAATGCTTAAAGTATGTAAAATAAACTTAAATGATTAAAATATATTTAAAATGATATAACCTACATACGTGTTTCACATTATTTTTGTGACAAGAAGACAGCTTCTGAAAGGGAACAGTGTTTTACTGTAGCGTCAGAAGAGTTATTAACATCAGTGTAAACCACAGGGTTCATTTAACAACAGAAACTGAATAATCAAATGTAAAAATAAAACACTATAGTTTTCACTGTATGAATTGATTATATCCTTATTCGTATTAAAGCTTCAAAAGTTATTCAGCCAAGAGCAGTGAGTGAAGAGTCTTTTGTTCATGACCCAGTTATATCGCGATATACATTTGCAATATTTTGATAATTTCGATATATTGTGCAGCCCTATTTTCTATAGCCTGGTCTTCAAAATTTCACGTTTAATTTAATGTCTTACTTGCCATTTTCTTGTGATTAATTGTGAAATTTACTAGCAATTTCTGAGGGGAAATTGTTTCTACACCAAATTAGTGGATTCATTCACCCCAAAAACAGCATTTTATCATAATTTCCTCGCCTTATATACTTTTTTTTTAAACATTATTTACTTTTCATTAGAAAATATCACAGCAAGTGACATTTATTTTAAAGAAAGATGCAAACACGCATTTCAAGCAAAACGCTGCTGATCATTCTGTTGATTGACACTCTGTGTTGTTTTATTAATCTTCTAACCATGATCAAGACACAACCATGTCTCTCAGTTCCTTTTTTAATGAATAGGTTATATACCAATTAATGCTGTGCCAGCTGATACGTTTTTTTTTTTTTTTTTGGTTTATACAGGTGAAACTTGAAAAATTAGAATATTGTGCAAAAGTTATAATTTTGATGATTATGGCTTACAGCTTATGAAAACCCCAAATTCAAAATCTCAGAAAATTGTAATATTACATGAAATGTAAATACAGAAATGTCAGCCCTCCGAAAATTATAATCATGCGTATGAATATAGTTATATATACTAAATATTTTAGTTTCACATTTTATTTTGAATTACTGAAATACATGAACTTTTGCACGATATTCAAACTTTTATTTAGCATTTTATTTAACACCATTGAAATGTTCCTAAGAATAAACAGAAAATCAGCTGTGAAACTCTGAGTCTGTGCTCACTGATGACAGACCGCAATCCATTAGCGATCCACTAAATTCTTGACGGCGAGTCAGATGTGGAATATTTATGTAATATGAAGAGATTATGCCAGCTGGGCTGTGCCGTATACACTCCTGGACTCCTGAAAACCACACGCTTATGCAAGCCTTTTAAACTCTTTCTCTTTCTTTGGTTTTGAAAGCCAATATAGTTCCATTTTGTGAAACAAATAGAGTTTGCTGGAGTTTCAGTCACATTTTTCAGTAGCTGTGTTACCATTCACCTACTTTTATGTGAATTTTGTGATATTGCATTTAAAAAACACTCACTGGAGGGAAATTCCAAGATGCTCATAAATTCTAAAAATGTGCATAAAAACATTTGCGCTCAATTGAGGCTGATCATTCGTTATCCAATAAGACATGCACATAAACTACAAACACATTTACGGAATAAATCCCTCAATAACCTCATGTGACTTTTCCTCAGCGGAGGCTGTGATTGGATAACTGGAGTAACCAGTGGACCAATGGCATTCCAGCATCTCTAATGTTGGTTTGGTGTTTCTGAAACGCCGAAGTCAAAGGGCCCTATCTTGCACCCGGCGCAATTGACTTTGTACACCGACGCATGTATCATTCCTATTTTGCACCCGCGCAAAGCGGACTTTTCCCTCCACAGACACACGTCGGTTAACTAAGAAATACACTTGCGCTCCCCGGGGCGGTTCAGCGCAAAGAGGAGGCGTGTTCCGGCGCAAACTTTCCCTCATGCTATTTTGCAGTTCCAGAAAACAATTGCGCCACTGACCAGAAAAAACCCAGTCTAAAGTCATTGGCGCGTTGCGCGTACATTCAGATGCTATTTTAAGCGCGAGTGCTTGGTCATAATACAGAGTGTGAACAACGCGCATACACTGTAGATGATTCTCTCATCTACACAGATGCATTTTCCTTTTTGCAAATGATACATTATTATAAGGAAAAATATTAAAACACGAGGGAAATCATTGTTGTCAAGTCAAGTATATTTATATAGCGTTTTTCACAATACAGATTGTATCGGCAGCTTCACAGTATTAATATGTTGTGTCCATGGCGATGGGAAAAATAGGCATAAAGCTTAGGCCTACATATTTACCCAAATTATTATATGCATGTATAACCGAAGCTAATTTGGGTGGGTTTGTCCCATCTCCAATGCCACTTCTCTTTCTTTTACGGCCCTGACGAGAACATCGATCTCCTCGGCTGTGAACCGATTCTGAAGCGCTCCTGGTAAATGCGCCGTTATAATAGTATTGCGCCATGGAACAAGCGCACCTCGTTCATCATGCTCTTAAAGGGAATGTGATATGACGCTCTGATTGGTTTATTTCACGTTACGCCCAAACCACACCTATGAATAATGAAGCTACTTCAGACCAACCCCTTTTAGATTTGCGCCAGGCGCAAGAGGCATTTATCCCGCAGGGAAAATATCAACAGCGCCGGGATCCGCCCACGAAAGGTACTTGCGCTTCGAGCTTGATACTTGCGTTTCAGATCGTTAAAATAGGGCCCAAAGTGTGTGATCAGAATGATTTGAATGATTCCCTCCAGAAGCGTCTCACACACACGAGTGTGTTCCCGAACAGCAGCATCCGAACGCTGGAGAACACGACAGCGTTTAATGTGTTTCTCTGAGACACACTCGTTTATGATGGAGGGAAAACAGCCCGATTGTAGAAACTTACAGTTTTGTTACTGATAAGAGCCACGGTTTCTTCCCCGATTTCAACTCAACCCTCTACAATGTGAGTAAATCACTCACATATACGGCCAAATTTCACAAGATGCAACTAAAAAATGTCTTTAATTGGTCAATGGCTAGTAAACTGGGAGAGAGAGAGAGCGAGAGAGAGAGAGAGAGAGAGAGAGAGAGAGAGAGAGCACATGCAGGGCTTGTTTATAATTTACATGCATACATTTTTTGAGCCTTGCCAATTTAAACTTGCGTCTTCACAAATTCACGTCTTCTTGCGCTTGAATGGATAATTTCACACAAAATGATGGCAAAATGTCCATCTTGGCGAGTATCCTGGTAAACACAGTCGGATGTGTCTTAAGGGACCATACACAGTGGAGAAAGTAAACGCATGTGAACAGTAACAGTGTATTGGATCCGTGCATGCGCTCTTAAAGTGACAGCAGCCCAATATTCCTGATCCTGCCGGTGCTTCTAATGTTAATCAAACAACACTTGCTGCAAAAAATTACTCTTAATAATAATAATAACATTTGTATCTTTAATAAGGATTAATCTATATTTCATTTTTACAATGAAGACTAAGCAGTGTTATTTTACATTTGATTACTTTTCAGTGTCTGTACTTATTCTGCTACAGTTAAATCTAACTGTAAAACACTGTTTATCTTTGTTTTATCGTGTTTATTTGTGCTATTGCTTATAGTTTGATTATTTGTTCTTATTTTATTACAGACTGTTTATTTGACTTTAACAGTGTTTGAATGTATACTTTATATTGATATTATGTTTATATAGATTTTTTTTTTTTTTTTGCATTGTTCTTGGATTACATTTAAAAAGTCTGGCAAAAAAACGACTAGCCAATGGCAACTTGAGCTTCAGTGCGTCTGAAGGTTGTAACTTTTTAAAATTTTGTTCTCATCTCTCATGGGATGGAAACAATGCTTTATGTGCAAATGTTTTATGAGATATTCCAATTTTGTGCATAGCTAGTGCTTCCATTCTCAGACTGTAAAAAGAAAAAAGAAAAATAATCCAATAAATTGGCGATATATGCTTATAATGAATGCATATTGCAGCTATTTTGAATGTCCACGTGCCTTGCCGCGCTCCTCTTGAAGATGGAAAGCCCCGCTCTGAGATTTGAAATTCTAATCAACTCTTTTGGTTTCCTTCGAGATGATCTCATTTTTCCTACTGCAATGTTTTAGGTGGATTTCACATTATGGCTGATTTTCGCCAAGGCTCTAGTGTGTAGCTCATTTGTTCCATGAATGAAAGTACAGGGATTGCTGCAATGAATAAAGTCAAACACAAAGATCAGTTTTGAGTCATCAGATATGGGTCAATAGAGTGACAACAAAGACCTCTAGGTTTTCCAAACTGGACAGAAAGTTGTCATTTTAGATACCAATAATAACCCTCTTGCAGTCTGACTATTATTACTTTAGCAGATTATTAGCCCGCCTACGCCTCCATTAAACGGGCCGTTCTGATCTCAGGCCAGGTAAGTGTCATCTCTGAGGTGTTCTCGCTGGTGTGACTCGAAGCGTGGTCTGAGACGCCGGTCCTCCTGCCAGAGACATGATCCAGAGCTCCTGAGAAAGCCTGGGATGTAATCAGGGCAGCGCTGATGAATGTCAGAGGAAAGTGGTAAACAGAGGAAATGAAGTCAAGTCAAGTCAGCCTCATTTATACTGCGCTTTTAACAATACAGACTGTTTTAAAGCAGCTTTACAGTGATAATAGGAAATTAAAGTAACAGATTGTTTTGGCTTTACAGCAGCTCTAGAATAAAGTTATTGTCCAGCTAAAGTTAGTTTTGATTCATTTACTTCCGTTGCAAAGATCATTAGTTATGAGAGAGAGAGAGATAGAGATAGAGATAGAGATAGAGATAGAGATGCATGCAGGGCTTGTTTAAAATTTACATGCGTTTTTTGAGCCTTGCCAATTTAAACATTCAAGCGCAAGAAGACGTGAAAGATAACTTGCGCGCTGTGTGAGAAGCTTTGTCTACGCAAACTGCACATGTGAAGCTCTCTTTCACGTCTTCTTGTGCTTGAATGGACAATTTCACACAAAATGATGCCAAAATAAACGAGTATCCTCGGATACAATAAATATAGTCGGATGTGTCTTAAGGGACCATACACAGTGGAGAAAGTAAACGCATGTGAACAGTAACAGTGTATTGGATCCTTAAAGTGACAGCAGCCCAACGTTCCTGCCGGTGCTTCTAATGCTAATCAAACAACAGACTCAAAATGACTCAATGCACTTGACTAAATAACCTCAATCATCTCTGTGTAAGCCTCAAAAACGTGAATCTGTGAAAGCACTGATGGCATGCACGTGTATTACGTGTTTAGTCTATACTAGGTATGCGCGTTTGAATATGTGCGCAGGCGTGTAGTCTTTCTGTACAAACTGACCTCAACAAATTTGTCAAAAACAATTTGACAAAACTTGTCTGGCCTTAAAAATTCACAATACAGAATTTTTTTGTGTCTCTTCCACGTGTGTGAACTGGAAGGAGAGTGACTTTACTCGGACTCAGAACTAGATCTTCTGGCAGAAAAATGGCACTTAATTTATTACGAAGTAGTTTATATGCTTTAAAGCCGTATGCCTCTTGAGGTTGTGCTGTTGAATGTAGTAACACTTTAACTGTGACAATGAAACGGCCTCTTGTACACCTTATTTCTTACAGTTTAGACTTTAATAGCGCTAAACCTTTGTTTTTTCCTCATTAACTCTTTCCCTGCCATTGACAGAATTTTCTCTGTTTTCACTGCTATACTGTAGGGGGCGCTATAACACATCTTCTGAAAGAGCACTGAATCTCCTGATCAAAACACAGGAGAAGAAGCAGCAGAAACAAGTGATAGCATATACAAGTAGATGACATGATCATCAACATTAAACAGCATATCAATCAAAACTGCTATATTGTTACTGAATGAAATGTCGACCCAGGACGAGCCACAGGACTGTGAAGCTTTATGGGTGTTGATGGACTCGATGTAGTCTTTGACAAAAATGTGATGTTCTCAGCTTTTTGCTCAAAATATTCATTTTTTTTATGAAACTTACCCACATTCAAGTGTTGATAAAGAATGCATGAAGCTAGAATTTGTTTGAAAGCAGATGGTCGGTTATTTCTTTTGATATATTGCATGTTCAGATATTCATACAACAAAATATTATGGGAGGCGTGAAACTTTTATGAATATGCTGGTGCTGGCTGGCAACTTTTTTCAAAAACGCTGGCAGTGAAAGAGTTCATAATGTGTCAAAATGTGTTTTTAAAAAGCGGTATTGGTATTTCTAATTTATAATTTTATATTAAAAAGAACTGCTGTACTCAATATTGTTGCTTTTTTCAATAAAAACATATAATTGTGTATGATGTAAATGAGAAGCACACCTCAATAGAATGCGAATGGAAAACTTGGAAACGAGTTGGAAGCATTTTAGCATTTCCGTTAGTAAGTAGTGAACACAAGCTCAAGATATTTTCAGGTTTATTCTATGAAATACAGTAATGCAATCTTGTGATTTATGAAAAGGGGGAAAAAAGCTTTTACGTGTCTTGAAAAAGGTGGTTGCTAACAAGTGTCTAACCCCAACGCTAAAAATAATGAATTGGTTTGAGGACAAACTTAAACTAATTAGTTCAGTCAAATTAACTTTTATGTGTATTTAGCACTTTCTTTTTCTTTCAAGTTCACAGAACTGATATATTTTAAGTAAGCGGAACTGTTTCATTGTTTTGAGTTTTATGAAATTATTTATTTTAATTTAGACGAACGGCTGGGATGTCTATTTCCCAGCATGCTTTACCATTTGCACTCGAAAGGGGGAGTAAATGCTAAAATTATTGTGCAAGATTAATGTTAAGTGGGAGATTTAGTAGTGATTAATGTTTTATTATGCTAATTTAGAAGAATTTCTGTTGTTGGTTTTAGGATAGTTACCATCAGGGAGACGAGTGGTGCATGAGCTTGATTTGAGAGCAAATAAAACCTTTATATTGATGCACTCATACAGCAAGTGCTACTGTACAACATACTATTGTTAACATGTTTACACATTACTATGTTAGCAAACTAGCTTGTTAAAGCTAACTACGTTTATACTAATAAAAGTGTTCACATTGAGATTACATAAAAGATTTAAGGTAAATGTATGAATTAATGTACTCAAACATCTTAAAATGTATAAGTACAAAATAAAATCTGCCAGTACTGCTTGAAACTTTGAATTTCTTAACTTAAAAAATTTGAGGCAACTGATTGCCTTACATTTTTTTAGTTTTGCCAACGTATTCGAATTTACAATGTCATCAGCAGAACAGATAAACTCATCTACTCGCTTTCACAGTTTATGATAACAAACTATTTATAACACAGTTTATAACTCAAACTGTCCAACTTGTAGATTTATCAGTTTTCCAATCGATGTTATCTTATCAAAATGCAAAAACATCATGTAGGCCTATATATAAAACACAATGAGACGCATTTAAAAGCTTTAGAGTTCTTGGATACACATTTATCAGAAAATACTTACTCTTTAAAGAATCCAAATAAAACATCTTTATACCACAAAACTACCCACAAAAGGATGCACATAGCCTACAACCAGCACAAAAACAAAAAAAAAGATAATAATGCAATTAGACTCATCCACAATAGCCCAAAAAGAGTGAAGACATATTTTGAAGAAATGTCAAGAGGTCAAAAGTTCCCTTCACTGTTCAACAGCAAACAAATAAACACTAGGATAAAACCGACCAATTATTTCTATGTTTTTTGCCACAAAATTAAGTTTATGTATTATGCATTTATTAGTTATTCTGGAAAAGCACATCTCTTTCTCTCTCCCACTCAAACAAACACACACACACATTAAAAAAATCCCCAACAGTCTTGTATATCTGTACATTAATTTTACAACCAAATCCTAATAGTTTTTTTAAATATCAATTAGACATGAGTGGTTTTATATCGTCCCATTATCTCAGATGAGAAGCGCACACACTCACTCTCTGACACACACACATGCACACACACATGCACACACACATGCACACACACATGCACACACACACACACACACACACACACACACACACACACACACACAGAGAGAGAGACACGAAAGTTGATGATTGATATATCTAATCCAGGAAGCATATTTTGAAGAAATATGAAGTGGTCAAAAGTTCCCTCACTGGACAGTGAAACTGGGTTAAATCCCTTCCAGCAAAGGCTTCAGACAACACCGCAGATAACGGCGGATTGAATGCAAATCAAAGGCTGATCAAAACACACTGCGCTTTCTTTCAGGTCCTGTGAGCCTCTGTTCTGCGTCCAAACGGCGAGTCTGAAGTGAGATGAGGTCATGCAGTAAATATCCCGGTGCCTTTATCAAGAGCGGTGTATAACAGGCCGTGACCCGAATCCCTCAAATAGATGACAGACCCTGCATCCCATGTTCATATCCATCCTAAACAGTGTGTGAGACTAGAATAAGTGTGTCCCAAAGCATAGAGTGTTGAAAAGAGTGTGCCAGAACTCCCCGGATGGTCTACTATTCCCGGTGATGGATTTGGAAAAGTGTGGATCCGTGCTCATTACAACAGCGGATATTACCCACAACCCACTGCGTGTTGGAAGAGGAACTACAAACACGAGTAAAAAGGGTTTAAACTACAAAACATGGCGGATGAGAAGGAATGGGCACCGATTAATCGCGATTAATCACATCCAAAATAAAAGTTTGTGTTTACATAATATATATGTGTGTGTAGACATGTGTACATACACACACACACGTATGTACAGGTGAAACTCAAAAAATTTGAATATCGTGCAAAAGTTCATGTATTTCAGAAATTCAAATTAAAAGGTGAAACTAATATATTTAGTATATATAACTATATACATATGCATGATCATACTTTTCAGAGGGCCGACATTTCTGTATTTAAAATCATTTTTTTATTGATTTCATGTAATTTTCGGAGATTTTGAATTCAGGGTTTTCAAAGCCATAATCATCAAAATGATAACTTTTGCACGATATATTTACATTTTTCGAGTTTCACCTGTACATATTTAAGAAAAATGTGTTATTAATATATAAAATATTTATATATAATATAAATTATGTATATATATACATGCAAATATTTTTCTTAAATATATACATCCATATGTGTGTGTATTTCTATATACAAAATAATTATAGACACAGTACACACACATATATTATGTAAACACAAACTTTTATTTTGGATGCGATTAATCACGATTAATCGTTGCACATCCCATTTACTTGAGTACACTTTTTGAGTATCTGTACTTTACTTGAGTATTATTTTTTTTTCTGGAAACTTGTTACTTTAATTTCACTTCATTTGAAAGACAGATATCGTACTTTTTACTCCATACATTTCTGTCAAGGTCCAGGAGTAGAGCGTAGTAACGTCAGTCGGGATGATTTTTTCAGTAATCACATGAAGTTTGGCGATTAGTAGGATTTCTCTCAAGTGATCTGTGAGAGACAGCATCGTTGTCACAACTAACGGTGAGAAAGTTTTGTTTTCATGGCAAATAAGTATTTCTGTTTTGCTTTTTATCAAGGCAGTCTTGCTGTTGGGTTATACCAACGCATTCTCATCCCAAGGCGTAATATTCTGACACTTTGACAAAGCGTCTATATCGAACGCGCATGGAACCCTTTAGCGTCAATATAACACGCAGAGAGATGGGTAGGTTTAGGTATGGTGTAGGGTTAGGGTTCGACCGCTAGGAGGCGCCTTCTGACCCATATATTTCGGCGTCTCATATTGACGCTAAAGGGTACCATGCGCGTTCGATATAGACGCATATAGATGTGCACTTCTTTTGTTGGGGTGGTAGGAGTTTTATATAAAAAAGTGTCTTTTTTGTCAATTCAGTTGTCAGTGTTTACTAGGCTGCTTCAGAGGCATATGGTACGGTAACAATGCAACAATAATAAAACAATGCATTGACATTTACTTTTTACATTTGATACTCAAGTACTTTTAAAAACAAGTACTTCTGTACTTAAGTAAAAACCTGTCTTTAAAACTTTAACTTGTAGTGGAGTAATATTTGAACTCTAGTGTCTGTACTTTCACTCAAGGAAGTTGTGTAGGCCTACTTTATCTATGTGTATTTACCTCTGGGTTTGAGTGTCTAATAAAAGTTTAACCTGATTTAAAAAAAAATTATTTAATGTTATCCATGTTATTTTCCATCTGTAATAATGTGGACTTTTATAAAGATTGGTTTGGCCATTCACTTTTAAATGCATCATTATGCATTAATATGATGAGGAGACCCACAACTGCAGGCCAACGTGCTTCTGCATTTATGTCTGATACGGTAGGAAATTAAATTAGATTAAATGTGGAAGATTTGAACTGTGACAAGATGATTGACAGGTCCGTTTACTGCGATATGATGCGACAGAGAGCAACCGTTAAAGACGCATGACGTGATACGTCCCAAAGCTTGTCTACTCTTCTGCTACACACACAAAAGTACTTTTTTCTTCACACAAAGAGTACATACTTTTAGGAAGTAGTATGAGTAGGCGAATCGAGACGCAGCACCGAGATGAGATAATGCACAAAAAGCCTGACTCGAGCGCTCACGTGACTGGCGAATCCGAGATGGAAAAAAGTGCGCGTGTTTGTGTGTTTTGGCCAGCGAATGTGATCTCTGTTTTGCTTGGAAATGACATCACCTTCTTACTATTAAACATATCAGAAGTGGCGCTTTCTGCATCTCTGATCCCCGTCCATCGCTCTCTGGCAGACACAGCTGTGATTTCCAACAGCCAGATAGTGTTAACCCAGTCAGAGCCTCGCATCTGGGTGTTCCTCCCTCAACGAGCAGCTTTTCTGGGAAGTTTTCGAAGTTTGAGGGGTTTGTAAGTTGCCAATCAGTGGAAAAGAGACTGGAACGCAGGTGCACGTCTTAATCTTACTCTTAATGGACAGGTCTGGAATGGCAAAAATGCTTTCCAGTGATGTCATTCAGTCAATTTTGGATGCAAATAGACACAGGCGATAAGAAAGCACAACCTGCATGAACCCAAACGCGTGGTGCATGAAAAACACTTTAGATTAGCTGATGTGAATGGAACGTGAATATACATTACTCAACCCACCACATTCTCTCATACTGCGTTTACTGACACTGAAAACTGCTGGATGGAAAGGAAAGAAATCCCTCTGCCAATGCAGTTTTTTCCCGCATGAGTGCTAGAATTCGTGTGTTTGTTCTGCGGGACGAGTCTTGACCTTATTTTACAATAACAGGCTGAGCGTTTGCCACAGAGCTGTGGGCTGATTCTTCCATTATGAAGCACGTACATATACATTTATACATGTCATATACCAACACTCGCTCAAAGAAAACTGCTTACAGACAAATGGGATCACTGAGATCCTTTTATAGTTTTTATTAATATTTTGAATTAGTTTTTATTTTCATTTGATATTTCATTATAGGTTTAGTCATTTTTTAGACAATGTCTATACTTTTAATCAATTTATATTTTACAGTAGTTTTAGTTTTTTAGTATATCAAGTTAAACCAAATAAAAATTAGAAATGTTTCCTTTGCAACTAGCTGAAATATTTTTGTTTTGTTTCAGTTAATGTTTATTTTATTTCAAGTAATGAAAATGTTTTTTTTTTAATGGTTTTAGTTTAATATAATAATCCTAGCATTTACTCCATGTCTGTAGCTTTGAATGTGTCTTTATAGTCCTTAAAGTTGACTAAACTAATGTGCACACTGAAAGATGATGCACTAACTTTGTAAAAACAAGTTCATTTAACTTAATTGTTTCCGCTCTGTTGACATTACTCATTTTCATTGAGTTATGACTTTCTTAATGTACCTGTTGCTTAAAGCATTGCAATTCAGTTCACTGAAATAAGATCGCCAAAACTTTCTTTTCTGAAAAACAAATATTTGGTGACTCATCTTGCACTTACAGGCACATGCCATCTTTAGTCCAATCAGACGCTCTCTAAGATCGTCCACCAGCAAAATCACAGTTCACAGCTGTGACATCAACTAACAAAAAGGGACAAGCTCTTCAATATGTTCTGGTCCAGAGATTCCATCAACACTTAAAAGAAAACTGTGCTCGTCAAGTGGGTTTTTTGTTAAATATTTGAGGCAGAATTCAGACTTGAGATCAGCACACTGGCAGAATCCTCTTCAGAACCAGCAGTTCTCAGATGAACATTCCAAATGGAACCCAAAAGTTCCACGAGAACATCAGTTAGTGGTTCCTCCAGTAAACTCTCATGAATAAAAGTTCTTTATTGGCATCAATGGTTCAATGAAGAACCTTTAACATCACTTTTCAAACATAAAAGGTTCTTTATAGTGAAAAAAAAAAAACAGGTTAAGATTATTAAAATGTTTTTTTTTTATTTATTTTTTTAATGGAACTTGTGTTGACAAAAACTTTTTCTTCAATGGCATCACTACCCTTTTAGAACCTTTATTTTTAACCAAACGGGAAGGCCACGAAGCACTTGAAATATATATATTGAAGTTAATTTAACATTTAGATGTTTTCCAGAGGGGTCCCCAAAGGATCTTTGCATTTCAAGGATGATACAGTCAAACCAACAATTATTCAGACACCAGATGTAATTTTTGATATTGTTTTAGTGTGTGCAGGACACTATAGTTCATTTATGTAAGTGAGGAGAGCAAAATAAAGTAAACTGTGACATATTATACCCAAAAATTCTTGAAAAATAAAAATGTGGGAGCAAAAATGATTCCGACACTTTGACCTGACCATGTTTTGACCAAGTGTTTTTTTCTTTAATTGCTAATGCTCTTTTTACACACAGACTGAACAACATGAAGCATTGCTTGGTCACTGGTGGAGCTAAACTGGTATTATCTAATTATGTAGTTAAATTTAACAGCTGACAGATATTCAACATAATTCATGTGTGAGAGTCTAGAAGGACGGACAAAACCAGTGACATATCAACTGATCTCATAACTCTGAGTTCTGCTCATGTTTATTACCGTTATCTAAACTATAGCGAATAAACTGTGATAATGTGAAAAATGTTGAAGGAGTCTGAATACATTTTGGTTTGACTGTATACTGCAGCAAGTTCTACTAGCACACGCTTTCAGACAAAGTAAAACTGGTTCTGAGCACATCACTTTTCCAGAATCACCTACCGCACTCTTATCTTATCTTTCAACAGCTTCTCCATACAATCCTGTGCTAAACTAGGAAGACATTCACCCAACTGACGGTGTCCTCAGATAATCTGGGCCCGTCTCGACTTGGACAGGATCCAGAGACACATGGAAAATTGGTGGAGATCCTTTTGCACTGACCCTCCGGTGAACGAACAGACCAGACAAACCGTGTGAAATCGTTTTCAGATGTCAACTTGGTCCATGTATTACCAGGACAGATTTGAACGGCCTGAAAAGTGATTAGTGCATTGGTGTAAAGTGAGCCGAGCGACACTATTATCACCTGTAGCACTTTAATAACAATAACCAACAGAATTACATTACAGATCGGTTAAAGTTAGGGGTGCAACAATATGTAGTGTTCCACTATATCGCAATACAAAAATGCATCAATATGTATCGTGGATAGTGACCATATGTATTTCTGTGAGAATTTTGTTTTCAGAGTTTTAGTGTCAGTAGCCTACATTAAACTATAATGTGGAATATAATAATAATGCAATGGGGGAATATTTGTGTGTCCTGGTAATGCCAAATGTGTTATGATACCAGTAACAAGTGGCCGACATTATTTTAAATAGATCTAGTCATTGACAGAGTGCAAGCATAATCGTGTAAAATAATTCATGAATATTGTTATTCTGGTTTTTCTATTGTCCTGTGCTTTGGGTTTCCAGCACCAAGTCCAAGCTTATTCATTCACACTAATTTAATACCAAATTGAGCATTTTAATTAACAGTAGGCTACATTTATTGTTCATCTTTTATCAGATGTCTTGGAGTATCGCAATAATATCGTATCGTTACACCCAAGTACATTCAAACTGCAATTCAAGTACTTATTGGTGAACTGTGAAAAAAGGTTTTGTAGGATAAATGGGTGTTCAGAAATTCAAATTATATGTTTCATCAGTCACCTTGCTCTCTAGATAACTGTTATTGGCCATTATTAATGATTTTTGAATCTGTTAGTCTATGAACACCCCTGTCTCCAGTACCAGACCATACACCTATATGGTAACTTACTGTTTTCAGGGGAGCCCTGGATCATGTTGAACTTGTGTATTTCTTTAGCGTAGTATTCGGTCTCGGTGTTGTCCTGTCCGCAGCTCTGGTGCCGGTCTCGGCCCAACTCCTCCAGCAGTTCCCTTGTGCTGTTATACAGGGCCAGCACTTGATAGGGCACCTGGCTAGGGCCCAGGGTCTGTGGCGGGCTGGTCAGCCTCAGTTTGCTGAGGATCTGACCCCGAATAGCCTCCACCCGCTTCTTCTTAATGTGGTCGATGTCCACTGTGGTGCAGGTTGATAGAGAGAAACTCATGGTCACACTGTTTAAAAGCAGGAAAAACAGAAGCCCTCTGCCCAAATGCATGGTTTATTCTGTTCACTAATCACAGTTCCAGTTCACTTGAATAACTTTAAACGGATAATGAGAGTGAATCCCAGGTTGCCCTCTCTATGGGCTGGAGTTCAAGTGCTGAGCCTGTTTTCTCCAAGAGATTCCATGCTGCAACCTTATTATTCCATATAAACACCGCACAATAATCCCATAACATCCTTAAACATCCATCATTGGCACTTTACAAGAAACCAGATTTTCAGCATAGCCTTGTCCAATCGCGTTTCTCCCTATAACAAGCGCTGTAGAAGACTTTCCCTGTGAGATGCTCGCGCTCGACTGACAGGATTATTTCGCTCTCGTGCGCTTTTATAGTCAGAGTCCCTGTGACGTGCATCGGTGGGCGGAGTCACACTCTCTCACCCCGACTGCTCTCTTTCCCATTCATGCAATCACTTTAATAGCTAACGCATAGAAAATGTAATTGCACATTACGTAACCTAAAGCAATGGGAACGAATAGAATATTTTAGAAATGACAGTGTAATCCTAATTATCCAAACGCCAAATGTCCTTCTCTGGCGCTCACTCTAAAGGAAAGGGTTTTTATAAAGTCTGTGCGCCTCCTGCTGGATGTTTATCTGAAGCTACCAACATACATTTCATAGAAGAAGATGTTGCTTTATATTACAAACTCATCTTGATATTTGATGTACACTACCAGTCAAAAGTTTTGGATCGGTAAGATTTTTTATGTTTTTAAAATAAGTCTCTTCTGCTCACCAAGGCTGCATTTATTTGATTAAAACACACACACACACACACACACACACACAAAACATCAACAACAACAGTAATATTTTGAAATATTATTACAATTTAAATCAGCTGTTTTCTATGTTAATATAAAGTAAAGTATGAATTTATTCCTGCTGAAATTTCAGCATCATTACTCCAGTCTTCAGTGTCACATGATCCTTCAGAAATCATTCTGACACGATAATTTGATGCTCAAGAAACTTTTATGATTATTATCAATGTTGAAAACAGTTATTTTTATTTTTATTTCAGGAATCTTTGATGAATAGAAAGTTCAAAAGAAAGAAAGGATGAATTAAATTGATCAATAATGTTACAAAAGATTCTATTTCAAATAAATACTGTTCTTTTGAACTTTCTATTCATCAAAGAATCCTGAAATAAAAATTTAAATAATCTCTTACGTCGTAGCATGATGAACGCGCGCGCGCCATCTTCTCCTCAGATTTCTCTGCCGAAAAGAAGAACTGTCGGCAGCGCGAGGAGCTTGGCAGCGAACGCAGCGTCTCGTTCCCTATTCAGAGAACATAGGTTACGCAAGTAACCAGAGACGTTCTCTTTCATAGGTTCACTCAACGCTGCGGAAAGCGCAGTGGGAACGAAATACCAAACTCGCCAAGCTTAAGCGCTGTCCATAACTGGTACCAGACCAAATAATACTGACCATGATCGGTTCAAGCAGATAGAACCTGGGAACCTGGAGTCATGTCAAGATCTAAATTATAGAACCTCACAAAAGTGTGCGGAGAGGACCAACCTGCCGCCACGCAAATGTCTTCCAAGAGGGCCCCTCTAAAAAGAGCTTGAGAGGAAGCCACACTTCTGGTTGAATGTGCTCTGATGCTAAGAGGTGAAGGCAAACCACGCACCTCGTAAGCCAGCGAAATAGCATCTGTTACCCAGTGGGAAATCCTCTGCTTTGATGCGGCAAGCCCGCGGCGGCCAGCACCAAAACATACCAAGAGCTGGTTTGATTTCCTCCAACCGCCTGAGCGATCTACATACAACTTCAAAGAACGGACCGGGCAGAGCAAGTTAAGTTTCCTTTCTTCCTCATTGGCAAAAGGAGGCGGGTGGAAGGCGTTAAGGTTAACAACCTGAGAGCGGAACGCCGTGGAAAGAACCTTGGGTACATACCCTGACCTCGGCCTCAAGGTAACCTTAACCAGGCCAGGAGCGAAGTCCAAGCACGACTCACTAATAGAGAGAGCCTGCAAATCCCCCATCCGTTTTAGCGAAGATAAAGCCAACAAAAGAGCAACCTTAAGAGTCAGAATCCGCTCAGGAGCTGACTCCAAGGGCTCGAAGGGAGCCTCTGTCAAACCCTCTAGGACGACTGACAGGTCCCACGAGGGAACTCTAGGGGGGCGAGCCGGTTTCAGGCGCCTAACCCCACGCATAAAGGCCGAAACTAACCTTAGTCTCCCCAAGGGAATCTTGTCTGATTCTCTATGAGCGGCAATAGCTGCGACATATACTCTGAGAGTGGTAGCAGCCGCTCCGGAAGCAAACTTTTCCTGCAGGAATTCCAGCACTGAGCCTACTGGGCAGCTAACTGGGTTCCTATCACGTGCTAAGCACCATGCCTCGAACACCCTCCACTTGGAGGAATACAGCCTCCTCGTAGAAGGGGCTCTAGCACTCGCGATGGTCTCCTGAACGTCGGTTGGGAGATCAAAGCTTAAAGCTAACGGCCTCTGATAGGCCAAACGTACAGCTTCCAAATGTCGGGGCGAGGATGCCATATCCTGCCCTGAAGCTGGGAGAGCAGGTCCTCTCTGACCGGGATCTCCCAGGGGGAGGATTCCAACAGAGGGATCAGCTCCGAAAACCATGGTTGGGACGGCCAGAATGGGGCTACCAGAAGGAGGCGGACTCCGCTCTCCCTCACTCTGGACAGAACCGCCTGGATCAGCTTGATGGGCGGGAAGGCATAGAGTTTCTGCATCGGCCATGGGTGGGCGAATGCATCTATCCCCAACGGAGCTGGAGGGCTCAGGGAGAACCAAAGCGGGCATTGGGACGACTCCTGAGATGCAAAGAGGTCCACTTCCGCTTTTCCGAACATCTCCCAGATCAGGGCCACCGTCTGGCGGTTCAACATCCATTCCCCAGACCTGAGCTTCTGCCTCGACAGGAAATCTGCTGCGAGGTTCAGAATCCCTGGGACATGGACTGCTCTTAGAGAGAGGAATTTGTCCTGGGACCACAGGAGAAGGTGACGCGCATGCCTGTCTAGGGTGCGTGATCGTGAACCCCCTTGTCTGTTTACATGGGACACTACCGCCATATTGTCCGTTCTGACAATGACATGGTGTCCTTCGAGGAAAGGGAGAAAGTGGCAAAGAGCCAGGAAGACAGCCCTCAGTTCCAAGCTGTTTATGTGCCACGAAAGGGTCTCGCCAGTCCAAACCCCGCACGCTGGCCTGCCCTCGAAAACCGCTCCCCAGCCGGTCAGAGAGGCATCCGTCGTAACCATCTGGCGATGGAATACCGCACCCATACCGACTCCTCTCTGAAGGAAGAGGGGGTCCCGCCAGATTGACAGGGCGCGAAAGCAACTGCGCGACACCTTCAATAGGCGAAGGGCTGGCCCCGTGGGCCGAACCCCTGAGAGCTTCATCCACCAGAGAAAAGGTCTCATGTGGAGTAGCCCTAGAGGTAGCACAGGGGAGGCCGCGGCCATAAGGCCCAGAAGTCTGCGGCAGGCGCTCACGGAAACATGATGACCTAGCGCAAAGCGGGTCAGACATGTCACCAGACTGGAAATCCGTGCAGGAGCCAAACGGGCCTGCATAAGAACGGAGTCCATGCGTACCCCCAAGAAAACCGTGCTCTGAGCTGGAGTAAGAACGCTCTTCTCCGTATTCAACCTCAACCCGAGAGACTGAATATGACGGAGGACAATGTCCCTGTGGTGAGTTACCACCTCTCTGGAGTGGGCTAAAAGGAGCCAATCGTCCAGGTAGTTGAATATGTGGATGCCCTGGAGCCGCAGTGGGGCCAGAGCAGCATCCATACACTTTGTGAACGTCCTTGGCGCTAGAGCGAGGCCAAAGGGGAGGACCCTGTACTGGTATGCTTTTCCCCCAAAGGCGAACCTGAGAAACTTCCTGTGTCGTCGTACGACCTGGATGTGGAAATAAGCATCCTTGAGGTCTACTGTCACAAACCAGTCTCCCAGCCGGATATGAGATATGATAGCCTTCAGCGTCAACATCTTGAATTTCCCCTTGTAAAGAGAGAAATTCAACCGGCGAAGATCTAGTATCGGTCGCAGGCCGCCTCCCTTCTTCGGGACCAGGAAGTAACGGCTGTAGAAGCCCTGTTCGACTTCCCCCGAAGGAACCTCTTCTATCGCCCCCTTCAGCAGAAGGGATGAAATCTCTTGCTGTAGTACAGAAGCCTGAGCGGCGCTGTCGACTACAGTAGGAAAGACCCCGTTGAAGCAGGGGGGGTTGCGACAGAACTGAAGCGTGTAGCCGAGCCGAACTGTGCGAAGGATCCAAGGCGATACCCCTGGTAAACGCTCCCATTCCTGACAGAAATGTGATAGAGGGAGAGGAGTGTTGCAGCGCGAGGGACATACCTGAGGTAGGGTGTCGTGCCGATTTCCATGGGGCGGCGTGGTTGACCGTGGAGGAGAGCGCTCGGCGTCCTGACATGTACTGGGGGGTACCATCGCCTGGATAGGAGTAACTGGGTCCGCCTGCTCCGAAGGAAAAAGAACTGTGCCTCCGAGGAAGCGATTGGCGGGTGTAACTTGCACCGGGAGGGAGGGGAGAAAGCAAAACGCGTCTCCTTCCTCCTGCGCCGGACTGGGTGAAGGGAGTGAAACAAGACCTGCACTTCGAAACACACAGGGTGGCGAAGGTGACAGGGTTGGAGGAGGAGAGCCGGTTGGAGGAGGGCAGAAACGCTTGCGCGGTCTGTCCCAACCTCGTAGATCCGGTGAGGCTCTCCTCCTTCTGACCTGCGGGTCAGGAACGGCTCGAGGAGGCTGGAGCGGCCGATTTGTTGGACCGCTTCAGCTGAAGGCGCTTGTGAGGGCGCTGGCGGGGAAACGGACGACCTCGGGCTCCCCAGACCGTAGTTGGTGGGGGATGAACCGGGTCACTCCTTCTAGTAGGGAACTCAGCCCCATGAGAGGAACGTTCTCGGGTCTGAGAAGGGGGAGGGTTGGAGTCTCTTGGCTCTCTAACCCTCCTAGGCATAAACTGCCTGAACGCGGCCGACTGAGACTTAGCGGCACGGAACTTCTCAACCACCGTGTTGACCGCCTCCCCGAAAAGACCGGAGTGGGAGATAGGGGCGTCCAGAAGAAAACTCTTATCCCTGTCCCGGATCTCCGTGAGATTCAGCCAGAGGTGGCGCTCTGCGGCAACCGAGCCCGCCATAGAGCGACCCACAGCCCGAGCAGTGTGCTTGGTGGCTCTTAGGGCCAGATCTGTGGCTTTGCGAAGCTCTTTGACAGCTTCGGGCGTCAGTCCCTCACCTTCATCCATGTCCTTCAAGACGTCCGCTTGGTAGGCTTGAAGGATGGCCATGGTATGCAGGGCCATGCCTGCTTGACCAGCCGCCATATAAGACTTCCCAATAAGGGAGGAAGTAGTCCTACAAGCCTTGGAAGGAAGGAGGGGACGCGACTTCCAAGACGGTGCAGACGACGGGGCAAGGTGGTTAGCCAGCGTGTCCTCGACCGCTGGAATAGCGGAATAACCCTGCTCCACAAAACCTACGAGGTTGGTGAAGTCAGCGGCTGCCGCATTAGTTAGCCGTGCTGAGAAAGGCTGCTTCCAGGATCTGGAGATCTCGTGATGCAGATCGCTGAAAAAGGGCAGCTTTCTTCGTTCTGGCCTAGAATTAGGGCCACGTAGGAACCTCTCGTCGAGTTTGGATGACTGAGACTCGCGGGGCTCATCAGGCCAGTCTATAGAGAGCTTCTCTGTAGCGCGCGACAGCACGTCAATAAGCTCAGTGTAGGCCGGAGTAGCCCGCGTGTCCTGGCCGCTAGGCGGGATAACGTCATCAGTCAAAGCAGGCCCGAAATCCTCGGAGTCGGAAGCTGCCGTATAAATCACGTCATCCAGACCGAAAGAAACCGATTCGCGGGCTCCCGGGCTGGGACATAAATAATCATGCGCGAATTCGACCGCGCCACGTGCGTGCTCGGGAGAGGGAGGGAGAGAAAAAGCGAGGCCCGTCTGCTCGTACTCAATATCCTCGAGCTCAACATCCGAGCCCCAGGCCGCGGATCCACGAGAGGCCTCAGCAGTCTCGGGAGCGCGACGGGGGTGAACGAATGACTCCTTCTCAAAAACCGCGAGTCTAGAGCGGAGGGTTTTGAGAAGGAGATTGTCACAAAATTTACATTTTGACAATCCTAATACAGCCTCACGCGCATGCGAAAAACCCATACATTTAACACACTTACTGTGAGGGTCGTCGTTCGAAATAAAACGAACGCATGGCGGAGAGCAGCGTCGAAAATCCATGACACTTCACTGTAAGGAGAACAGAGTTCCACTTAAACCAGTCGCTGAAGTGTTCGGACGAAAACTGTAGTTAGTTCGGGCTCAGAAAAAACGAACGAAGGGCAAGTGACCGCTTCGTGATGAAGGCAGAGAAATCTGAGGAGAAGATGGCGCGCGCGCGTTCATCATGCTACGACGTAAGAGCGTCGAGGCGGAGACAGCTTTGCGCGAGCGCCATCAGCCAATGAATTGCCGTGATTCTATAGGGCTTCAGGCAATCGGCACATTCAGAGAATATCCCACTGCGCTTTCCACAGCGTTGAGTGAACCTATGAAAGAGAACAGTCATTTTTAAAGTATCATAATATTTAACAATATTACTTTTTTTTATCAAATAAATACAGACTTGGTTAGCAGAAGAGACTTCTTTTAAAAACATTAAAGATCTTACCGATCCAAACCTTTTGACTGTTTACTTGCATTATATGCTTACAGGTTGAGATGTGAATTAAGTCAGTGTGTTCATAATAATCATGTTTTTGAAATTATGTTTGTACATTCAATGGCATTTCAAGGATGTATATGAAGTCATTCATTGGGCTATTATATTCATGCATGATTCCACATAACTTTTTATTGAAGCAAATCTTTATTTTGAGCGTCATTACCATCTTTGTTTCAAATAGCTGAACAAAGAAACACTATTTTCCCTTTTAAGAGCTGGTGAACCTCATTCAGATTTCACTGTCCATGACATACTTCAGTTTGCATGAAATAACCGATGTCAAGATGCAGTGGGAACTTGCATATCAACATTTCTATATATGGCAAGATCCAAGTGGCTTAAATCAACATACACAGGCAATGTCCTAAACAATATAAGACCCCAGATTGCTGGCATTGAACCAACATTTCCCTTAAAAAACAAAAATAAACAATAGATGATCAGTGGATGTCATCTCTGTCCCACGGACATGAAGAGGACAGCAAAGAAACACTCAATACGCCACAATATCCCAGTTACAAAGAACTAAACTCCTGAACTTTATGATTCTTGCTTGTAGTTTTTGTTGTAACTTTGTTTTTGCTCGTCAGTCTTTTGATTTCTATTTATATGTGTGTGTTTATTTGCTATTGGCTCTAAAGCGACCATGAGTTTTAGTAAATTGTAGTAAAATAAACTTTAGAACATTCTTACCACTTGAAAATTGAGCGTAGTGATGGTGAAGACGTGATGGTGAAGACATTGGGCCCTATCTTGCACTCAGCGCACGATCTGAAACGCAAGTGTCAAAGCGCAAAGCGCAAGTAACTTTGTGGGCGGATCCCGGCGCTGTTGCTATTTTCCCTGCGGGATAAATGCCTCTTGCGCCTGGCGCAAATCTAAAAGGGGTTGGTCTGAAGTAGCTTCATTATTCATAGGTGTGGTTTGGGCGTAACGTGAAATAAACCAATCAGAGCGTCATATCACATTCCCTTTAAGAGCATGATGAACGAGATGCGCTTGTTCCATGGCGCAATACTATTATAACGGCGCATTTACCAGGCGTGCTTCAGAATCGGTTCACAGCCGAGGAGATCGATGTTCTCGTCAGGGCCGTAAAAGAAAGAGAAGTGGCATTGGAGATGGGACAAACCCACCCAAATTAGCTTCGGTTATACATGCATATAATAATTTGGGTAAATATGTAGGCCTAAGCTTTATGCCTATTTTTCCGATCGCCATGGACACAACATATTAATACTGTGAAGCTGCTTTGATACAATCTCTATTGTGAAAAGCACTATATAAATATACTTGACTTGACTGGACAACAATGATTTCCCTCGTGTTTTAATATTTTTCCTTATAATAATGTATCATTTGCAAAAAGGAAAATGCATCTGTGTAGATGAGAGAATCATCTACAGTGTATGCGCGTTGTTCACACTCTGTATTATGACCAAGCACGCGCGCTTAAAATAGCATCTGAATGTACGCGCAACGCGCCAATGACTTTAGACTGGGTTTTTTCTGGTCAGTGGCGCAATTGTTTTCTGGAACTGCAAAATAGCATGAGGGAAAGTTTGCGCCGGAACACGCCTCCTCTTTGCGCTGAACCGCCCCGGGTAGCGCAAGTGTATTTCTTAGTTAACCGACGTGTGTCTGTGGAGGGAAAAGTCCGCTTTGCGCGGGTGCAAAATAGGAATGATACATGCGTCGGTGTACAAAGTCAATTGCGCCGGGTGCAAGATAGGGCCCATTATGTTGAAGTGATGGTGATGACATGTGATGTTTAAGTGGTGGTGAAGACATGTGATGGTGATGACATGTGATGGTGATAAAGTGATGGTGATAAAGTGATGGTGATGACATGTGTTGGTGAAGACATGTGATGGTGATGACATGTGATGGTGATAAAGTGATGGTGAAGACGTGTTGGTGAAGACATGTGATGGTGATGACATGTGATGGTGATAAAGTGATGGTGAAGACGTGTTGGTGAAGACATGTGATGGTGATGACATGAGGTGGTGATGAGGTGATGGTGATGACATGTGATGGTAATGACATGTGATGGTGAAGTGATGGTGGTGACATGTGATGGTGAAGACATGTGGTGGTGATGACATGTGATATTGATGTAGTGATGGTGAAGACATGTGATGGTGATGACATGTGATGTTGATGTAGTGATGGTGAAGACATGTGATGGTGATGACGTGATGGTGATGACATGTGATGGTGATGACATGATGGTGAAGACATGTGATGGTGATGAAGTGATGGTGAAGACATGTGGTGGTGATGAAGTGATGGTGATGACATGTGGTGATGATGACATGTGATGGTGATGACATGTGATGGTGATGACGTGATGGTGATGACATGTGATGGTGAAGACATGTGGCGGTGATGAAGTGATGGTGAAGACGTGGTGGTGATGACATGTGATGGTGAAGACATTACGTGGTGAAGACATGTGATGGTGATGACATGTGATGGTGATGGCATGTGATGGTGATGACATGTGATGGTGATGAAGTGATGGTGAAGACATGTGATGGTGATGACATGTGATGTTGATGTAGTGATGGTGAAGACATGTGATGGTGATGACATGTGATGGTGATGACATGATGGTGAAGACATGTGATGGTGATAAAGTGATGGTGAAGACGTGGTGGTGATGAAGTGATGGTGATGACATGTGGTGGTGATGACATGTGATGGTGATAACGTGATGGTGATGACGTGGTGGTGATGACGTGATGGTGATGACATGTGATGGTGATAAAGTGATGGTGAAGACATGTGGTGGTGATGAAGTGATGGTGAAGACGTGGTGGTGATGAAGTGATGGTGAAGACATGTGGCGGTGATGAAGTGATGGTGAAGACATGTGGCGGTGATGAAGTGATGGTGAAGACATGTGATGGTGAAGATACGTGTTGCTGAAGTGATGGTGATGACATGTGATGTTGATGTAGTGATGGTGAAGACATGTAATGTTGATGGAGAAGACATGTGATGTTGATGTAGTGATGGTGAAGACACGTGATGTTGAAGTAATGGTGATGACATGTGATGGTGAAGACATAAAGGTGATGACGTGATGTAATGACGTGATGGTGTGATGGTGAAGATGTGATGGTGAAGACGTGATGGTATAGACACATGATGTTGAAGTGATGGTGATGACATGTGATGTTGATGTAGTGATGTTTAAGATACGTGATGTTGAAGTGATGGTGAAGACGTGATGGTGATCAATTGATGGTGAAGACGTGATGTTGATGACGTGATGTTGATGAATTGATGGTGAAGACATGTGATGGTAAAGTAATGGTGAAGACATGTGATGGTGATTACGTGATGGTAATAACGTGGTTGTGAAGTGATGGTAATGATGTGATGGCGATGACATGTGATGGTGAAGACATGTGATGGTGATGACATTATGGCAATGACATATGATGGTAATGGCATTTATGATAAACCTCCAAGCTGTATGCCAAAAGCAAAAAAAGTTTGTTTCAGAATTGAATAATAACAATAATAATAATAATTACATAAATATCTGATCTCCAACGGTTATGTCCAGATGTGCTCCCCTGTTAGTTTCATTTGCATATAAATAAATTATAAATACATATACAGCATATAAATATATTTATTTATTGTTTGTTTGTTTGTTTGGATAAAACTTTCTTAAATGTTTGCGGGTAATAACATTATTGGGGAAAGTGATTGATCACTATAAAAAAAGTTACAAATCACTTTACAAAAAGAAATATGTGATAACCTTATATAAAGTTAAAGACTTCATAAAGTTCAGTTAAAGTTTATATTTTAACATTTTTAATACTCTTATACATGTATTAAAGAAGTCCTCAAGTCCAAATAAACAAACTCTGACACATACGTTTTCTGTCACCTAAAACCCTCCGTTACATAAACCATGATACTGTGGTGATACCATGGTACACAGATTGTATTAGATTTCAAGGCACTTTAATAGATAACACTAAATTATTACAGTTTTTTCATGTATAATAATACTTTAAAAAATACTATATGGCACATGCATAAAAACATGGTAAAAAATGCATGGTAATAGCACCGTTTGTTTATCAGTCTGATTTTATTTAATTTTATTATATTAGGCTATTGTATTATGGTTTGTATACTTTTTGACACTCACATTAATCACTGGACAACAGTAATACGTAAGAAAGAAAGAGCTTTTAATACATGTTTTATTATTTTGAAAGTCAACTGGTACCTAGGAAATCTTTTGCATGAAAATCAACTATTTAGGTATGACTGATGGAATCTGTCTTGAATATAAATCATAACGTGACAACGGTCAGCTGTGATGTGACGTCACTTCCGGTACGCGGCTCCGTTAGAAATGGACGACAGTCTTCAGCTGGCAGACGGTGGATTAACTAAAAATGTGAGTTGAATTCATATTAAAGTGTTTTTGAGAGATTCGTGACCAGATAGACAGTTGTGCAGACACAGAGTAGCTTACAGAAAGGCTCACTTTAGTGTTTCTTTCACGCCGCGTTTCAAACTGCTGGACATTAGTGTGTTGTGGGCTAAACAACCGATACCCTGTCAAATGAACTAGTCCCGCAGATCACTCAACTTTAATAAACAGGAGTAACATGATGTAGTGTTGTTTGTGTGTTTAGGGAACGCGTACTTTGCGTTTGTGTGTCGTTCATCGCGTGTAAACAGAGTTGGCGCGTCCTGTTGCCATAGAAACAGTAATGGCGTCTGTGGACCACATGACTCTCTCACGCTGAACATCAAGATAAACCTAATATAAAATACCAAATCATACATTTTTATTATTTCATTGATAAAACATTAAAGAAAGTTAATCTCAGTGTTCTAAAACTGACTTAATTTTCTTCTAGCAGATTGTATTTTCTAATGTCTGATGTCTGTTACTGTTGGGATGGATTATTCCAGAAGGTGTTGATTGACAGGTGTGCTGCTCAGAGGTTATGATTGACAGGTATTCTGCTGATGTTGAATAGGTGGCTCGGTCAGGCAGAAGAGCTCGTCAGGCTGCTGAGATGATGAACACTGAAGACTCTCGTCAGAGGAAATCATCTTCATCGCTCAGTTCGGTCACAGAGGTCAGTCTGCATCAAAACAACCACAGTTTACTGAACTCGTGAATATTAACCAAAGAGAAAAACTTTTTCGTTTGAGGAAGTCCTTATTTTAGACATGACTAAAGGAAAACGGTCTAGTAACCGTATCTACTCATAGTAAGACGTGATACGGTTTTGAGCACACAGTACAAATTCTCCACCATTAAATCTTATTTTTAAAAATTTTAATGAACCAGATCAGTATCCATGTTTGTTGTATGGGACAAAATGCTCCAAATTAAATCTGGCAGGACACATGCATTTGGGTCATTCCTGGGATGCTGTGTCCCCAGTAAAGATCATGGATTACTGCAGTACATTTTTTTTAACCTTTCTTAGTCATAAATAACACCATTTGAACTCTAAGCATATTTAAGTTCATTAAAGCATTAAATACATTTTAAAGCATTTTGATCCACCACATATCACCATTTTTCCTCTGTCACCAGGCCTGCGAATCTTATTTTCATGATAAATACAACACCTTTTATGTATTTTTTTTAGGGCTGTCAAATGATTAATCACGATTAATCGCATCCAAAATAAAAGTTTGTGTTTACATAATAAATGTGTTTGTTCTGTGTAAAATTATTTTGTATATATAAGTACACACACGTGCATTTATATATTTAAGAAAAATTTGTTATTTATATATAAAATATTTATATATAATATAAATCATATATAAATCTATATATAGTATTTACATGCAAATATTTCTTAAATATATACAAGCATGTGTATGTATTTATATTAGTGCTGTCAAACGATTAAAATATTTAATCGCGATTAATCGCATTAATGTCATAGTTAACTCGCGATTAATCGCATTTAATCGCACATTTTTATCTATTCTAAATGTCTCTTGATTTCTTTTTGTCCCATTATTTTTTCTCATTTTAATGCTCTTATCAACATGGAAAAGTGGACCGGCTTGCTTTGTGCAAATGTTTTTTATTGAAAACAATATTGGCATATATACTGTTCAATTTCACACTAAAACATTCTCACTTGGAGCAAATAATCTCTCACACAATGTAACACTGTCCATCAATAAAAGGGTGAAAGAAATACTGACGAGGTCCTGATATTGACGAGGGGGCGGAGAATTCGCATCAGCTGTGTGTGTGTGTGTGTGTGTGTGTGCTTGGCCATCATCAAGTGGTATTTCAGACTGGACGTGCTGCGATGATGATAGCTCAGTTCACAACGACAAAACACACAGATCACTTTGGTCTTGTCAATGGAACCATTTGGCAACTTTTTAAAAGTAAACTTTCAATTCAGAATCTTATTGGCATCCATTTCGGCGTCTCGCGCTCGTCATCCACTCAAAACTGGACGTTTTGAACGTTCCTATAACATTCAGAAATAACGTTTTTATAACTTAATGGGAACGTTATGAAAACGTTCTTATAACCTAAAATTGTTAGCTGGGGAAGAGGAGAGATTCGCGATTGCACTTGACTGAACACGTTTTAAGTGCAGGCATATTTTCTGAGCGAGCCCAGAGAAAATTCTTACAAGAGCAGCGTGTATCTGAGAGCGCGCGAGGCGCGACTCGAGCAGAGAGATTCGCACTCGCGCATCCGGCTCGCAAGCCCAAACAAGTGTGTGCGGCGTGCCTGTTGTTTTGTTTCCGGTCTAGCTAGATCCGCTTGCGCTTTCAAAACGTCCTCGCGCGGCGCAAGCCATTGAAATGAATGGGTTTCATAGCGCAGCGCCGCGCATGCCGCGTCCTGGTGCAAAAGCATGTGAAAAAAAACTACAAAGTTTGCTAGGCCAAAAAGACCGTTAATCGCGCGATAAAAAAATTAACGCCGTTAAAATGGGTTTGCGTTAACGCCGTTAATAACGCGTTTAACTGACAGCCCTAATTTATATATATATATATATATATATATATAAAATAATTATACACAGTACACACACATTTATTATGTAAACACAATCTTTTATTTTGGATGCGATTAATCGTGATTAATCATTTGACAGCCCTAATTTTTTTACATTTACATTGTTGGGTATATCAGTAAAGATTCTCTCTAATGCATATATTATTTTCAAATATTACATTTATTTTAGCAATTATAATCAAGCTTTTTAGCTTGTCCCTCAATTTATTGTCCACCCTGTTGCTTTTGACTAGTTTCCCTTTAAATGAAAGTTGAACAAATTAAAAGACATCTGGAGTTGTCAAAGTAATCAAATGTTAAATAACACTGGATAGTCTCATTGCAAAAATTAAATACCGATTAATGCGTACAATTAAAGTTACAAAACTTATTCAGTCAAGAGCAGCGAGTGATTTTCTCTCTTTTGTTCTTTGGTTAACAGATGGATCCAATGTACTGTTACACAACATGTGCTTTCTTTTTCAACTATTTAGATTCCAAAACTGACTGTATTTACCTGAATACTCTGCAAAATGGGCGTTTTGAATGTATTTGACCGTTTAAGTGCAATACGCCACGAAAAAGAAGTAATTTGTGTACTCGTACAGATCAGTGGTCCGCGTGCTTGTGATGTGAGAGCAAAACCTGCAGGAATTATTAAAATGATGTGCAATTCAATCGGAGCGAGTGAGGGGAAGCGGGCGTGTGTTCATGCACCATAGCAGAGAAGAGAGAGAGAACGCACGGTATCGGCACTGCAGAAAAGGACTATCGCACTTTTTTTTTTTTTTTGATTAAAAAAAATATTTATTAATTCCAGAATTGATATTTAATTCAAATTAAATTGGTTTATTTTTGTCCTTGTTTTTGTGAACGCACTGAGCTACTCATACGCTGAGAGAGATAAGAGCTGCACGATTCATCTCTAAAAGACTGTGATCTCCATTCAAACACCCACACCAGCTTCTTCCAATACGTCGGTCTATTAAACTTTGACAAAATCATATCGCAACATTCAAAGCTGTGCTGGTGCTGACCCGGAGAGAGTTGTATTGACCTTAAACTGGACAGACAGATTAGGTCAGTGGTTAAAATAGTTTTTTTCAATTGAGGCAATTAGCCAAAATAAAGCCATTTCTTTCTTGGCAGCACTTTGAGACAGTAATCCATGCTTTTGTCACCACGCGGTTGGGTTACTGTAATGCACTGTACGTGGGCGTCAGTGGGTCCTCTACTGCTCGCCTCCAGTCAGTGCAAAACGCTGCTGCACGTCTTTTAACTGGGACACGTAAATACCAGCACATTTCCCCCATTTTATCCTCACTCCATTGGCTGCCTATATATCAAAGGGTCCATTTTAAGATTCTTTTATTTGCTTTAAAGGCTTAAATGGTCTTGCCCCTACATCTCTGAGCCGCTACACCCCTATAGACCCACTGTCCAACGGCTCATAAGTGTGCCTAAAATTAAAAGGGGACCGCGCTTTTGCTGTAGCAGCTCCTAAATTGTGGAACGATTTACCTTTCCACATTAGACAGGCGTCTGGATTGTCTGTTTTTAAGTCTCTTCTTAAAACCCATCTCTATTCTTTGGCCTTTAAAAACTGAACTTGAAAGAACTTCATGTTCGGTTATATTGATTTTATTGTTTCATTGTATGGTTTGTTGTTGTTGTTGTTTTTATTTGTATTTTATGGGTCATGTGAGCTTTGTATTTAGGGCTTTTAATGTATGCATTTATTGTTTTACTGTACAGACCTTTGTGTCCACTCTGGATTTTAAAGTGCTTTATAAATAAATTTTGATTGATTGTATTGAAACTGCTTCACAAACCGTCTTTTCAACCTCATAGTATCATTATTTCTGTGATGCAATAGTTAAAATGATCAATAGAAGTACTGGGATTAAAGTTTAAAGTTCAAATGTAAACACTGATGTCTACGGTAGAGTAAATAAACTTTTGATAGAGACTTGGCTCTTAAAATAACGTATTTTTTATCGATTACATTGTTATTGTCACCACTAGGTGACTGATTAAACAATTATTTGTTATTGAAAATAACAAACTCTGATATTACACACTTAAGGGTGTGTTGCAGTACTAATACACCTTCCGTATTATCATTACAATGGCGCATGAAACAATAAATACGACTTGTCAGTCAAAAAAAAGTACTACACGTAAGAATTCACTAACCGCACTCAAAAACAGCTTTCCGGCTCTAACTTTAAAACGGCATGACGTAAAGAAGAAGTGTTGTGGCGGGTCTGGTAGGCATCGGGTGCCGTACGTGCTGATGAAATTTGACGTACATGACGTGGTTTTCAAGGAAATCTCAACGTTTCATCCGTCCCGTGTTTCAGTCGTCCCGGCTCTCCCCTACATATACATGATCATACTTTTCAGAGGGCTGACATTTTTATTGATTTCATGTAATGTTCAAATTTTCTGAGATTTAATTTTTTTTTTTTTATATATAAGTTGTAAGCCATAATCATCAAAATTATAACTTATCCTTTAATTTTTCGAGTTTCACCTGTATCGTGGGCAAATGAAACCATCATGCAGTGCAAAGCCTGTTCTAAATGCGAGTTCCAGTATTAATGTCCTGAGCGCTGCTTCTATTTTAAGGAGTTTCCCTCAGTGAACTCTCTCTCTTACACACGAACTGAAGATTGTTTGAGGCATATTTCCCTGCTGTTACTGCAGGGCATCGGCATCTGAGGCATGCCATCTTTGGTCGCTCTTGGTTTGTCCCCAAGAGTGCTGAGAGCCGTACATGAATTCTGTAGGAATTCCAGCTATGTTTTTTTTTCTTCCTGTAAACTTTCCAAATTAGGCTGCGTTTTCCAATGTAAAACCAGGATTCTTGAGTCCCCTGTGACCTCACATCTACACTAAATACATTTTTCTGCCATGATGAGTGACAGGCTTGTTTTCCTCATATCTTGATAGTCAGTGTTTAATTTAGTTTCTTTGCAAATGTATGTTTTACTTGTATGAAGCAGACACATCTGAGCATCAGTGTTGATATCTGTGTTCTTATTACTGAATGTGAAACGTTGATCCTCATGCTAAACACTGGGGCTGATTTTATTTTATATTCACTCTTGACTCTCTTATCAGTGGTTTGAAGTTATTTGTCTGAATTATTTTGTCATGGTTCTAAGAAACAACGCTTTCTTAAAAGTGATGTAGAATTCAGGGCCTTTAAGTAAATTAAATAAAGATGAATCCTTACTAAAGTTACAAAAGTTGTTCAGTGAAGAGCAGTGAGTGATTTCTTTGTGTTTTATGGTTTGATTAACATTAAAAACACAGATAGCAGCAGGAATATTAGGGGCCGTTCATAGAGAACGCGTTTATCCATCCCACTGTGCTACTTTTCCCTTGTTTTCAGTGTAAACACACACTAGACAGACGTCTTTAACCGTTACGCACGCATCTCATGTGTTTTGCAGCATTTTGCGCATGACACGGCATTTAACTTTTAAAAACGCATAAATAGACCTTATTTAAAAAAAAAAAAACACTTTCTGAAGTGATGAAGCCACAAATCATCTCATTTACCAACAAAAATAAGCGCAAAAGACCGTGCAGAGCAGTTTCCCTGTGATGTACAATTACGGTACAGGAAGAGAAGCACTTTGTGCATTGGAAGCACTTATTTGAACAGAACTGTAAAACAGGAAGCGCACATTTAATTTTTTTATATTTTTGTAAAGCTACAGAACTTGTTTGACTCATCAATGTTTAGTACGTTTGAGCCGGGTGTAGGGATGCGCGGTATACCGGTACTGCAAAAATACCGGTATATATTATATTTCAAACGGTACAATATCATAATTTTGTTAAATTCGGTATTTGATGCGTTGCTGTTTCGAAGTTCACCGCTAGGCGGCAGTGCGCTATCTAAACTGACGCGGGTCATGCGAAACCGGCAAACGGTGACAACAGAGGAACACAATGGATCACGATGGATCAAACGAAGCTCATTCGAATTTCTACACGCCCGAAATTAATAAATAGAGAGAGCAGTATGAGTGAAATAAGGCATTACTTTGCCAACAAAAGTCTTGAGAAAAGTAAAGAAACAGATCTCAATGCACCACTCTGCAAACGGGGAGGCAACACATAAAATCTGCCGAAGCACTTGACTTGTCAGTTGCTCATCTTGACTTGTTCAAAGAGTTCAGAGATCGACAGGTTAGTCCATCATTCAACTGATTTAATTCAGACTTTTATTGATCACTGAACAGCGCACATACATAAGAGCTTATCAATTATATGATACGGTAAACACGAAAGCTCAAATCTGCTTGCATGACACGCTAGAACCAATTCAGTTTAGGTCTCATCAGTCATCACTGTTATACTTTCAAACAAACATTAATTGAATTTAAATGAATAAAGAATAAAAATTTGAATAATATTAATTTTAACTTTGGCGACCAAAGCCGAGAGAGAGAGAGAGAGAGAGAGAGAGAGATAGTGGTAATATGAATATTACTAATGTTACAATTAAGCTACATTTGTCAACATTCATTAGGTAACCTGACCTAACAGTATTATAGCATTTATTCATCTATATCAATCAGTAATTAAATGACCTAAAAAATTAAATATACTAATACATGTTTAGCATGTTAACATTACTTTATGCAATGTATTAAACTAATATGAACCCAAACAGTAACCAAACCATGATGAATAAATGCAATAAATGTTGATAATTCTCTGTTATGCATGACAGCTATGGTTTACATGTCATTTCATTATTCTATTGTTATTATGAGCTTATATGTGAATCTATTATAGATATTAACCTATTTTAATTGTATAATTTCAGAGTTTTTTTTTCTTTCAAAATCAAAATTTAACCTGCTGTATGTTCCCTGACTGATTTATTTATTTTTTTAATGTACATTTTGATACCTTTTGTTTGCACATTTGGTAGTGGAGAGTTTCAAGCAGTGTTTTTTAAGTGTCACTTAAATTGACTTTTTTTATTTTTATTTTTACCTGTGGTATCGATTTAGTATCGATACCGAGGTATTAGATTCTGGTATCGTACCGAAGCCAAAATTGTGGTATCGAGCCATCCCTAGCCGGGTGTGTTTATTAACTAAAACAAGATGAGAACTTAAATATTCCAGCACTTTCTGTGATGTAGTGCTTACTTATCATAGGAGTAATAAGAGATGACTCTTTACATTCAGGCAGTGGCCTCGTGAGAACAGGGTGTTGTTGGGGAATCACTTTTTTTTTCTCTTTTTCATCAAACCGCAGTTTTTGCACGTTCCCGCAATTTCATAGCATAAAATTGCATAAATATCCCGCATATTCCATCGCATTTTTTAAGAAAACATACCGCATAATCAAGGATTTTTGCCCACAACAATCACAAAAAAACTCTAGCGTGACCTACCAGCATTCGCTTTTTTCTTTTTTTCTTTTTTGTTTGTAGCAGAGGCTCTGTTCTTTCTTTTGATATATTGACTGATTAAATATTCTTACAACAAAATATTCTGGGAACCGTGAAAGTAAAAAAAAAAAAAAGCTGGCGTTGACTGGCAAATTAAAAACAAAAGGCTGGCGGGAAAGAGTTAATTTTCTCACAATTTCTCACAAATTTAATTTATCTATCTACAACAGAACTCGTCAAAATAATATTGTACATGCAACTTAAAAGGTTTAATCCTTTTCTTTTGTTTGTTTGTGTTGTTTGTTTTCTGTTCCACTGTAGATGCACTGAATTGAACAGCTCGTATCTTCAGTACAGGAGACTTTTATATGATTTTATTCAGGTGAATTGATGGCACTTGATGAACACTCAGTATCCACTCCCCTTGTTCTCTCTGCTGACCCATTTTCCACGCGTTGCATGAAAGACATGTAGCGTCTCTCATTTGAGGTGGAATGCAGAGCGCCCCCCATCCTGACATCAGGATTTACAAATGACCCGGCTGAAGGAACCCAGGAGCGGAAGTTTATTTGCTCTGCCGTGTTTTTTATGCCGAAAGTAACTGAATTCCTGCAGGGCTCTGGCTTATTTGCAGACCCAATTTGGTAATGAGAAATGCGTCTTTTTCCGAATGCGTGTGTGTGTTGCCCACCCTTGTTGTGCCCCGAGGAATTCTGTCATTTTAAAGCCGGATGGTTATCCAGCTGCTCATAGAACCGCTGTCGTAGTCCAAACGACTATTTTCAGAATGAAAGAATAAAGTGAGATGTTTTTTTTCTGCTGTGAAGCTATTTTGAGCAGTTCCCACACTTACACCCTCAAACCCCCTCCACGCTCTCGAGTGTCCTATATATACACTCGCTTATTTCAGTGCTGTTTCATGACATATCATAACCCAGCTCTTTATATAAAGTTGACTACGGTTTGGATTAATTAAGTCTCTTCTGTTCACTAAGGCTGCATTTATTTGATCAAAAATACAGTCAAAACTGTGAAATTGTTCAATATTATTACAATTTGAAATAAGTGTTTTCAGCATCATTACTCCAGCCTTCTGCGTCACACGATCCTTCAGAAATCAGTATAATTGAAGCCCCTCCTTCTGAAAACCACACTGTGCTCTGATTGGTCGGCTGGATCAGTGTGTTGTGATTGGTCGAGCGCTTCAGTGTGTTTGGGAAATGTCCCGCCCCTTTCCATAACCACCAGTTTAACACACTACTAACTCACTTAACCAGGCCCCGCCCCTTTATTCTGCGTATGAATTATTGAAATGAGGAATATTGTGTCGTGTTCCAGAAGAAACTCAAGACTACAATGGAGGCGTTTCAGGAGTTCAGAAACACTGACACTGATATAGAGAATATCTCCCTTTGCAGAGCTTTTTCATGCTCAAACAGCAACATCACACACTAAAACACAGATGAACATGGACAAAAGAATAGCAGGTGCTCTTTAACACTAGTATTAGCAATCTATGATGTTGGCTACATGTGCGTACCTGAAATGTTTAGTACAAGTACCTTTCTAATATCCGAGTTAATGTGAAGACACACATCTGTTTGAGTGCTCCTACATGAGATGTGATGTTGTGAATATACTGAGAGTGTGTGTGTCATCAGATGTGTGTGTGTGTTTGACCCCAGGGTCCTCCACCGAAGCCGGCCCGTCGGCAGGGAGGATGGGCGGAGGAGAGCGCAGGAACCGGATCTGCCAAGTGAGTACACTACAAACCTCTCGATTTCTGAGATGTTCTTCATGTTTTGCCTTTCTAAAAGCCCACGCTGTTCTTTCCTACATCTACTCAACACATAAACACCCTCACACACCACATGTGCTGTCGACAAGGCCTCGTTTACACTGCAGGTCTTGATGCCCAATTCTGATTTGTTGCCTATACCGTCCGTTTACACGTTCTTTCAATTGTGACCCATATCCGATTCATGTGTTTACACTCGACATATATCTGAAACATCACGCGTGCTTACAGGGGGTTCTTGCACAGATGGACGAACACAAAATATGCTTGATGCTAGCTTTGTGATATATGGGAAGTTCGCAAAACATCAGCATGATTTTGAGGCGGAGGAGGATGAAAAGGGCTTCAGTTATTGTCAAGTTTTACCAGATTTAGTGTTACACTTATTGTCTCTTATTTGTTCCCCACTAAATGTTTTTTTTTCCACAAAATGTTCAGATTTTATACAATTACTGTGCACTTGTGATTTTTCTAGACAAAATTTTACTGCTGAGTTATCCACTAATCTAGTTTATAATAGCATTTTTGTCATCATATATTCTTTTGATTTGTTGTTTTTCTTTATAATGAAGTTGTCTGTATTAAGTATATTGTTTTTAACACACAAAAGAGTGATTATCAGTATCATAGAAATTCTACTTGATTTAAAAGAAAAACTGCGCTGGTATCGGATCGGATTGTCGATACTCAGAATTTTTGGGATCGGATTGGATCGATTCTGAAAAAAATGGTATCGGTGCATCCCTACTCTACAGCTTTATTATCAAGTAGGTGTGTGTGTCGTGTCGGCCGCTGTCCATTTCCTAAGGTTCTGAAATGCAAACATTTTTTTGACCTCTTAACGAAAACATAAATCGGCGCCTATGGTGTTGAGTGTGTGCGTATTACACGCCATAAAGTGCGTATCATATGCATTGCACGCAAATACTTTTGCCGTAATTTGCACGAGAAATCTAATTTGTGCGATAGATACACACTTTCATGAGATCGGGGCGGGCTTTAATGAGGAGCAGTGGGTCCGTAATTTTAGGATGAGCAAGCCAAGCTTTGATATGTTGTCACACTCCTCTCCTACGACGACACCACGTTTCGCAGACGCGCGTCTCGTCATTAAACCGCAGAGACGACGCCTCATGCCTCAGAGAAACCCGATGACAGTCGCATTGGCACATATCTGGTTTATATCTGATTTATTTCCACATATGAACGAGGCCTGAAACCGATCTCGAAATATCCGAATGCATGCGTTTTTATCCAGTTTACACGGTCATACACATCCGATCTGTGTCACATATGAGCAAAACATCGGAATTGGGTCACATTTCACTGACAGTGTAAAGGATTAAACCGCAGTGTTCAGTCTAGCATTTTATTAAACCGATAATCGGCAAGTCCATCAATTATTGTATTAATAAGATGGAATAAGAATAATTCATTCTCTTTCTAGTCTCTGAACGATGTCTGAAACTTTGTATTTCTAGCACTTCTTGTGTTTATTTCCTCTAAGACAGAGTTCGTACAAGGTGCTTAAAGTGCTTAAATTTGACTCTTTTTTTTTAAGTCCTGGAAAACCCTTGAAACCCTTGGTACATGAATTATTGAAAGACAATATAATATATTATGTGAAATTAATGTTTAATTTTATTGATAAAACAATCTTTTCACACAAAATGAACTCTGCAGTCCGAGTTATTTCGCATGGCTGTGAGTGTGATTATTGCTCATATATATATCCAAGTATGTGATACAACTTTCGTTCTTTAGGTCCATCAAATCAGTTTGAATAAGGAAAGAGATATCTGTCATAGTGTCCTTTAAATGATTAAAGTTACCACAGTCATTGCATGTGCTGCACTTTGTTTTATTGGTTTATTTTTATATATCTATTTGCCTTCCTTTTTTACATTTTTTTTATTTAAAAAATACCAAAAAAACAAAAAGTAGTGCTTGAAAAGTCCTTTAAAATCCTGATATTTCATTTGACAGTGTCTGTACGAACCCTGTTAAGATCCATTTCTGTTGTATTCCTCATTTGTAAGTTGCTTTGGATTAGAGTGTCTGCTGAATGAGTAAATGTAAATCTCAAAGTGGACATGCATCATGTGTGAGATGTTTGCAATCCAGTAATTACTGCAGTAATTGAGCATTTCTTAGTATTTATTTGATCAGTATCACTATAGCATGAGTTTTGGATGTAAAACAGTTTTAATAAATACACCTAATCCTACATCAGTCCTATAGGATGTGTTGTTCACTCCATTAGAGGAACATCAGTGATGCAATGACCGTCAGTCGCCACATGATGGCATCATCTCCTGTTAAATGAACATTATGATCACTCCTAATGGCAGCATTTATTTCAGTAATTCTCCTGTAAACTCTAATGTAGACACACATGTTTCCATATAAAGTCTCTGATAAAAATGCTCATCAAATTCATCATTCTGAATCCGTTCAATCCAACTGCAGATTCTGAATGTACAATGAAAAATATGTGGTAGAAAGAGATTTTTAAAATGATAAAAATAATTATAAAGAAATGGCACATTTAATTCAACATGTAATTTTGAAGTAGAAAGACTGAAATAGTATTTTCTTGTAAAACGAGCTATAATAATCTTTGTTTTATTTACAACTTCAAAAATCATTTTGTTTAGTTAAAGTGTGTATGCCTGTCTCTCGTCAGAGGAAACCACAGGCTCTGCAACAGTAAGAGTGTTTTCCTTTTCGATATATGCTAGTGAAGCTCGTGTTGCTCATTTTATTAACAGATATGAAGATGCGGTTCAAAATGAGTGATTCGATCCAATATTAAGTACTCGCAAGAGCTAAATTGATAATATCTAAAACCTATTTTTTTTTATTATCATAATAAATGACACGTTATGATTTTTTCCAGTATTTAATTGAGAGAAAACACTTCATATGACGGTGTTAAGATACTGTTTGCTAACACAGTTGTTTTTTTTTCCCACTCTTTATATCTTATATAAGTGCATTAGTGATTTTCATGGTAAAATATATAGTAAAATCACAATTTTTTTTATCTTAATATCAATATTTTACTCCACTTTATCCCAGGCACGTCTGCGGTGCAGTTCTGTGTTTTGAATGCCACACTATCATGACACTCACTGAACACTGCACAAGTCTCTTTACTGTACATGCATTTAAAAAAAAAATCGTTTTCCACAATAATCCACTTCAAAGGTTATCCACATTAAAAAATGTATGAAATAAACTTTTTTTCATCAAGGATGAATTAAATTGATCAAAAGTGACAGTAAAGACATTTTTAACGTTACAAAAGATTCTCTTTCAAATAAATACCGTTCTTTTGAACTTCTTTTGAATCCAGAAAAATAAAATGTATGACTGTTTCCACACAAATATGAATCAGCACAACTGTTTTCAACATTGATAATAATAATAAATGTTTCTTGAGCATGAAAACATCATATTATCCTGATTTCTGAAGGATCATGTGACACTGAAAATACAGCTTTGATCACAGGAATAAATTACACTTTACTATATATTCACATGGACAATAATTATTACAAATTGTCACTGTTTTCACTTATTTTAAATACATTTTAAAATACATACACACCAAAAACTTTTGAATGTTTTGTAAATATCAATTTATTTTGCATATAATATGCACATACATATACTGGAGATATTAAAGTTCACTCTCAAAAATAAAGGATCTTTAATGGCATCGATGGTTCCATAAAGAATCTTTAACTTCCATGGAATCTTTCCATTGGACAATAAATCTTAAATTCTTCTTTACACTTAGAAAAACAGTTTTTTTTTAATCTAGAGGTTCTTTGTGAATCCTAATATTTTCCGTGGACTGTGAAAACCCCATATCTATTGGCTCAGTGACCGGAGAATAAAGCAAGCCCTCCCGTCTGTCAGGAAAGGTCAGAGCGCCACTCCTCTTGATTCTCCCGGCTGGGAGTGTTAAAGGCCTTCTCCACGCATTGATTCTGCTTCTGAGACAAAGTGATCGGCCGCTCTGAAGAAGACAAGGACTCTTTCTTCATCTCAATGTCACCCCTCGTGCTCAATCACCGGCGCTCTGGTCCCACTAATCCCACTGCAGAAATCCCGGGATTTGCAGATCTATCACTCCTAATTGACACTAAATGATCTGTCAGTTTATTGATGAATCTTTGAGACCAAATTGTCACAATATATGCTATCCCGAACAACTTTTCTTGTCAGTTGTATCATGTTTATGGTGCTGTAATGAGAGGATGGGGCTGAACACACAAGTGCCATATTTCTGTGACCTTTGTTTCACTCTTCATTTATTGCTCCTAAATGTTAAAGTCTGTTTTGTCTGCTCCAGTGAAATGTTTATTTCACACAGATGTAGTGTATTGTACTGCAAATGAACACAGTCCAGTCTCAGGAGCCTTTAGATGGCGCTAAACACCAGCAGGACTCCAGTACCTCACCGTTACACCTGTGAAGCCTGACATGTGGAGTTATTTTTTAAAGTGAACAGTTTATTGAATGTTTAGACACAAATATATATTATATTAAACAATATATTTAAAATGCATCTGTTTTTTAAGTATCATATTTGATAAATCAGGGTTTTATGGCTCATGTAGTCTCTGATAAAGTGAAAATATGGAGGAAAAACAGCTCAGTTTTATTCATTATGTATACATTATATATTATGATGCTTTTAATGTAAATCAATGAGATCTTTATAACGGTATAGCAGATACTTACATAAAATGCATATCAATATCCACCAATAATATGTCTTAGTAAGCTGATATTTAAATGCTTAGTTTTATGATCAAATATCTGTAGTTTTAAATCATATCATGCAATACAATGATGATTGAGAGATGAACAAATAAACCTTCCTCAAAAGCCTGATGATCATATTTGATACGCATGATTATGATAATAAATGATGTATGATAATCAAGTAAAGCGAAGCTGCTTCAGTCCAGCTGAAATATTACTAACAATATGAAAGTTATTCTTGCGTTTGCTTGATAAATCAGGGCAGATTTGACACAGAGAGACTCGTGAAGCTCGAGCTGAAGGATGGTTCAAATAAAGAAATAAATAGTCTATGCTCTTTTCCTCAACTATTTTCCAAAACGGTGTGAAAATGATTATTCACCATATTAATGCGTAAACCTTATTATTTTAAAATGAATGTTGATTAATTAAAGCTGTCTGTTCTGCTGAGTTCTAGATGAGAGGACTCGTTCCACAGACACAGATACACACACTCGGAGTGATTGAGTGAATCGGAGGAGTTGTGATTGTGCCGGCTGATTGTTGTAAGTTTGATTTGTGATGTCCTCCACAGGTCTGGAAGACGTCAGGCTGCTGAAGAGCTGGAGGAGTGAGTTCACTATCGCACGCTTCTACTGCCTTCAGGACTCAGATTAGCATGCAGTGATTAGGAACCACAGTCTTAAGAAGAGGACATGTTTGTTTATGCTCCTGATTTAAGGAGGAAATTACCGTCACACTGAAAGTGTCCTTGGTTAATGCCAGAACAATCACTCTGATTAAAAGGCATGATGGTGGAGTTCACATATATAACCTGTGGTTATGGACTAGATCAGTAGCGGTGAGACCACGAGAACTGGACACGTATTCAGTATATTCACATGATTTAGCTGACTATAGAAAACTTGGTGTGAGTGTGTGTGAGAGTGTGTCTATTGGTTTATTTTTTGTTTGTCTATTGGCCTTCCATTATTTTATTTAAAGGTAAAAAAATGTCCTTGAAAACCAAAAAAGTAGTGCTTGAAAAGTCCTTTAAAATCCTGATATTTGGATATTATGTGTGTCTTTGTCTGCGTTAATCCAGATACATTCGTAAACAGTGTTTTCGTTTAAAAACGCTCTCCGTCAAACACACTGGCGTTTTCAGACATTTCAGTGCGGATGAGAAACTTTGGGAAAACGCTAAATTCCCCTTTACTGCGCATGAGTAAACCCTCACAAAGCTCACTCAGATGATACAGACAGAAAAATAAATAATAAAGTGCATAACTCTTCTGACAGGATGATTTATGTAGCAAAATATCTCATAATTCCCTGAAGCGTCCAGGTCACTCTCACTCACCATTATATGTTTGGTCTAAAACACTAAAACTGCTCATGTTTAGCAAATGTGAGTAAATCCTGTCATCTTTGCAGGACTGAGATATGAAGAGTTTGCAAAGTAACATGTTTTAGCAACTGTGTGAAAGTGAACAGCACATAACAGGCACAATACCAGTATAAACATGAATATCTATTGGTACAATATGCGTCACATGACTAAACTTACGTCATCGGTTTCAAATACCTCAGTTTTCACAGTCCACACTACAACACGAAACAGCGTTTTCAAATGTATCTACTTTGGAGAGTGTTTTCAAAAAGCTTAGTTTTCATTTATAAAAACACTGCATGTGTGTGCGTGTGTGTGTGTGTGTGCGCGTGCGTGTTGTTCATGGATCGAGTATTTGTCCCTGTTCTCTTGTTTAACTCTGTCTCTCCCCGTGTGAAGCCGGCGTCTGAGGCCTCAAACCCCCGAGGGCTCCGACACCGAGAGCGGTGAGTATAGATGTTCCCTGGAGCTCGGCTTCACTTCAAACACATCTACTCCACCATGAACACGCCTTGTGAAATTCAAACAGAACTGAAGCTAATGGCTGCTAATTTACTGTACGACATTCCATAAGAGGGCTGATAAAGAGGCTTATTCTGTGAGCTTCCAGCTGCTGCGATTGATAAAGTCTTACACACTCTGAAACGTTATTTCATGACATACACCAGCTGCAAACACACTTACATTCGGCTTATAGAAACATGCCATCTTCAGGACATATGCTGCACTCATAAATGATAAAGAGACCTTTAGATGATTATAAAATCAATCAAAATAAAGAGATTATGCAGAAATAACGTACTGGATACAGCTGCCAGAATATGCATTAAACTACATTCAAATACATAATCTTTATGATTGAGTGTAAAAAATAGACTAAAAACAAATTTAATAACAGAAAGTTTATTTGTTAGATTTAGAAATTTGTTAGAAAATGTAAGAATTAGTGTAAAATATAAACAAATTAACCAACATATATTGGTCTGCTAGTATATTGTCAAGATACTGGATTTATTTTAGCTGGTTGCATTTGGTTTAAGTACTAAAATAACTAAAGCTAAATAAACCAATGAAACAAACTATATTTAAAAAAGATCGTGATTAATCGCATCGAAAATAAAAGTTTGTGTTTACATAATATGTGTGTACGGTGTATAATTATTTTGTATATACACACATGCATGCATTTATTTAAGAAAAATTTGTTATTTATATATAAAAAAATTATATTTATATATAATATAAATGATGTGTATATATATAAAAAATATATATATACAGTATATACATGCAAACATTTCTTAAATATATACACATGTGTGTGTGTGTGTGTGTGTGTGTGTGTATTTATACAAAATAATACACACATATTATGTAAACACAAACTTTTATTTTGGATGCGATTATTCGTTGCACAGCCCTAAAAAAAAAAAGGCAAAATGACTAAAACTTTAACTAAAATTCAAATAAAGATAACTTTTTATTCATAGTATATGAATGATACTAAGCATATATCAAACTCATAACTAGTTGCTTATGCCAACTTTGCTGTCATCAGAACTGTTGTCTGAACAATGAGGTCGTTCACTGAATCTGATCCTTCTTCACTCGTGTGAAAGTTGCTTGAACTCATAAATATAAATAAGAGAATAATGTGGTCATCTTGTAGAGACGTGACACTCGACTTTTTGATGGATTCAGCATGAAAAGCGTGTTTCTGCTCCCGTCAGTGTCGATTCCCTCTCGCCCTTGCGTGTCACGGGTCGTATCGCGACCTCATTAAACAAAACGTTGTTTTCTCTGGCCGCTTAATCATGGCGTTTGCATAGCGAGAGCTTTTCCTCTCGCCGCTTCACATTGAGGATTGTGTCGACGGTGCATTATCGGTCCAGACGCAGGGACGGTGTAAGAGTTCAGGTCCAGTGGCCTGTTTGCGAAGGCTTTCTGATGTCATTGCTCTGAGAGCATTAGATTTGACTGCGGGTCCACGGGGGCCCGAATCTGCTGAACCACACGCTTTAGAGATGAGGGGACGCTGTCACCTCGCGCTCATGAATATGAAGCAGCGCTCGTGCGCGCCTGCATTTATTTGTGTATCAGGAACACAGATGAATCTTGTCAGTGACTAAACGAGGCTGGCATTTTTAATTAGCTTTAATTAAAAATGAGAGAAAAGGAAGAAGTTATCAATGTAGGATAACGGGACTTGTTATGAGGGTCAGGGAGATGAAGTGAACGTGGCTTTTGTGACAGGATTCAGAAAGTCTGAGAGGGAATTAAAAATGACCACGTTTATCTCCTTGAGATAGTGTGTGTGTGTGTGTGTGTGTGTGTGTGTGGGTGGAGGGAGTGTTTCAAGGCATCATGGGTTCGGTTTTTTAAGATCATAACGCAGCTTTGGTGGAGAAAGCAATCCCAGAATGCATGAGCTCAGTAAGCAATTGAAATCTTTATAACTATATTTTGGATTCATTCAATACCACTAACTGTTCATTCAAAACGATTCAGTGTAATCAAGTGTTTTAAGTAGTTGTTAGCATGTTGCTGTGTGATATTAAGGTGTTCTAGATGGCTCTTTTTATGACTTTGCATTTTAGTGATCGTCTGGCCTGTAGATGTGGTCCTGTTCCTCCAATGAGCGTCACACTCTTCCTCATCAACACACTGATTTGAGGAATCATTCATGTCTGGAGCACTAACGCTGCTCTCACACACTCAACATTAAGACTGGCTCAATGACTCGTGAACAGCGCTAATTCACATTTGTTAGTTATATAGAAGTAGCTTATTAATGACTTAGTATTCATGAACAGATGTGACTTTCACCTACATGTCTACTAACTCTCATTACAGTGTTAGTAGTGTATTAGTAGAGTATTAGTAGAAACTAATTTAGTTATTTAGTATATATAACTATATATATATATATGCATGATTATACTTTTCAGAGGGCTGACATTTCTGTATTTAAAATCCTTTTTTTTATTGATTTCATGAAATATTCTAATTTTCGGAGATTTTGAAGTTGGGGTTTTCATAAGCTGTAAGACATAATCATCAAAATTATAACTTTTGCACGATATTCAAATTTTTTGAGTTTCACCTGTATCTGTTGGAGAGCATCAAAATAAAGAGTGCGATATTAAGCAGACGGTCTACTAACACTCTAATGAGAGTTAGTTGACATGTTGTTGCAAAGTTACTTATAGTCAACAGAATGTTACAAAGGGACTAGATCTAAATAAAGTGTATCTGTACCTACTTTTTTCAACGGTGGTTGAATGTAAAAATGAATGGCATTTTTGAACTTTTCCACTTTTAAGTGGTGAAGGTGACAAAAGTTTTGCTCTGATTTTATCAACAAAATGTTCCTTTATAAAGAAAAGCAATGCTTTCTTCTTCCATGTAAAGCACTGTGACGGTGATTTTGTGAACGTGCCACACCTGAACGCACTCCAGCAAAAGCCTGTCCAAAAAAAAAACACAGAGAAGGGCTGTGAAAGTTTGTCCTTCTTTGGGAGCGATGCCACGCTCTGTCCTGTCGAGTTTTGCCAATTAAAGCGGGTTCCCACTGTTCTGGGCAGCGGGTGCGTGGCTCTTGGCACCGCGGCTCCTGCCAGGCCTCGCCGTGACTTCCGACCCCACACAGATGGGCTCGCAGGCAGGCCTGCGCTCCTGGAGCCCGGCCCGGCCCGGCCCGAGTGGACACGCAGGTCGCCGCTCTGGCCTGACGGGTCCTGAGGGTGGCCGGCGCTGACAGGGCCCAAATGCTCGGCTCCGGGATGAGTGCGAGTGTGTGTCGGTTTCTGGGGAGCCCCTGGCCGGAGCGCCGCCTCACAGCGGGGAGAGATACTGTCTCGATCACTGAATATTCATGGCCGCCTGGTCTCCGTGACAGGGGGGCAGCGTGGAGGAGGATGTCAGTGCGAGAGTGAGAGAAACACTGAGAGGAGGGAGGGAATCAAACAGTTCACACACACAATATATGAACAGAGCCGTGCCGAGGAGACAGACAGCATCTGTGATGATTGGAGGGATTGTGGGAAATGCTGCAACTCGCAGTAACACCCAGCAGTAGCTGTAGCATATGGCTCGAAGAGAAAAACTTTGTGGCTCGATCACACGGTCGGTTTAAATCTATAATCAGACTCTGAGAGGAACTCAATTGGCTTTGGCGAGTTAATAGAACTGACTGTATTAAGTCCATTGTAAACAGTCAATGTTTGTTTATGTACACTTGCAGTTACTAAGAACGTTTGTTTTATTACATTCAAAAGACAACTGAAAACTCATCTCTTCCATGAGCACTTGACGACAAAACACGTCCTTTTCCTTTAAATCCTCCCGTGTCTGGCTTATGCTAACTCTGATCAATGCCTGAACTTTGTATTTTGAGCACTTCTTGCATTGTTTTTGCCTCTTCACGATGACTCGCTTGGTTTAGTCCTCAGTTATAAGCGTCTGCTAAATGACTAAATGTATTAGCATTCACACCAAAATACTATAGTGTTATGTTTGTTGTTAGAAGAGTGATGCAGTTTTGCTGTCTGCTTCTTTAAAACAATGGATGTATTCTGATTGGATGTTCATCTGTCTGAAACAATCGTTCTGAAAGTTGATATCGACTCTGCTATTCGTATAACTGTTTGGTGTGAACAAGCCTTAAAGCTACATATGACACACAAGAACTGTGTTTCCTTGCAAAAGCATCATTTATAGGGATAGTCCACCCCAAAATTTAAATGTACTCATCTCCATGCTGTCCTAGGCGTATATGACTTTCTTTCTTCATATGATCAGAGATTTTTTTGAAAAATAATTCATCTCAGTAAATGCATATAATGAAAGAGGATGGGACCCTCAAAGTTGACGCTTCAAAAACCACACAATCCACACAACCCCGTTGATCAATCTATAGCCACTGTAAAGTTCAAGAGTGACGGCCACATTTCAGTACAGGAGGGAATCCCCTAAATTATCATATTGTGTTTTTACAAAACACTACTCGCTTTTGGAATTAAGATGACTGACACCATGGTAACCATAGCAATGCTGGCGTCTCACGTCAAGTCAAGTCACCTTTATTTATACAGCGCAGATTTACAGTGATAACAGGAAAATAATCCAACAAAGTTTGTTTCGGCTGTACAACAGAGCTAGAAGAACATAGTGTCATAGTCCATCTTAAAGTAAGTTCAGTGTTGATTAATTTTTGTTGTAAAAAAAAGTTATTTATTTAGTATATTTATCTATATAGGCACTCTGGAGAAAACTGTGATGTCATCGTCCGGCTCATACAATGATGTCAGTTCAGGCAGATCAATAACATTGTTGAATATTAAACGATTCATTCACTTCAAAATAAAAATTCCTAATAAATTACTCACCCGCACGTCATCCAAGATGTTCATGTCTTTCTTTCTTCAGTCGAAAAGAAAGGAAGGTTTTTGAGTAAAACACTCCAGTATTCCTCCATATAGTGTCTTCAATGGTCCAACGGGTCGAAGGTCCAGATGTGAGTTTCAGTGCAGCTTCAAAGTCTCGACACGATCCAGCCGAGGAATAAGAGTCTCATCTAGACAAACCATCAGTCATTTTATAACAATAAATTGGCGGTAACCTGACGTAGGTGGAAAAATGTAGAGTAGGGCAAAAAAAATCGAATTCTCTCTTCCAGCTTCAAAATCATCTGACATCGTTGTTTTACCTTTCATTTTTTGTAATTTTTTTTTTTATGGCGTTTGGCTTAGTCTTCGCATGTTCTCTTTGTAAACACTGGGTCTGTTCTTCTGCCTACGTCACGCTTGACCTTTCAACCTGATTACGTAATGTGTGTTGCATCACAGTTGGTGCAAGACGAGCATTTGTGGTTAACAAGTATATAAATTTTTATTTTCTTTATAAAATGTCGCTGGTTTGTGTAGATGAGACTCTTATTCCTCGGCTGGATCGTGTCGAGACTTTGAAGCTGCACTGAAACTCACATCTGGACCTTCGACCCGTTGAACCCCATTGAAGACACTATATGGAGGAAATCCTTAATTTCTTTTCGACTGAAAAAAGTTCAATTTAAGTTCGACTTGTCTAATGCATTTCACCTACTTGTTCTAGACATCCCAGTGATTCCAGACCTGGAGGAGGTTCAAGACGAAGATCTCACCATGCAGATCGCTGCTCCACCCAGGTATCAACTGATACTCATCTTCTCAAATAAACTCATATGGTTCACGTGCCCACAAAACAATAGTGACATCATCCTGAAACATGTCCAATTGAGTCCAATGTTTGAGCATTTGACAGATGGATCTTGCTAAGAAACTTTATTAAAGATGACCACTTTTTCACAAGTCTTTTGGCCTCTACTAGAACAGGTTTTCCTGCTGTAATGTTGATTATTTCCTCATATTCTCCATTGTTGCGGCTCCTCTCCTCCCAGTCTGTCAGTAACGCTCTGTTTACTTCCTGTCTCTATGAAGCCCCTCCTTCTGAAAAGCACACTGTGCTCTGATTGGTCAGCTGGATCAGTGTGTTGTGATTGGTCGAGCGCTTTGAGTGTGTTTGGGAAATGTCTCGCCCCTTTCCATAACCACCAGTTTAACACACTAACTAACTCACCCAGGCCCCGCCCCTTTATTAAGCATTTGAATTATTGAAATAAGGAATATTGTGACGTGTTCCCGGAAGAAACTCAAGACTACAATGGAGGCGTTTCAGGAGTTCAGAAACAGTGAAATAGAGTACATACAGTAATGTGTATATATATATATTTCTTTGAGGCTTTAACACAAAGCACAAAAGTAAAAGGACTAATATGATGATAACCTTATGTGGGACACCTTTCCTAAAATACAAAGGCAGCTAAAAGAAAATTATAATAAGCAACAAAAAATAATATGCAAGTTATCCGTACCCAGATAAAAATAATTTATTTTATATAGCCACTGTACTGAAGCCAAAACAAATTATTAAAATATTATCTGGAAAATATTTACTTTATATAAGGTTAAGAAGAAACAAGAGGATAAACATTTTTCAATTCAGATTTATCTGCATAGCGCTTTTCACAATAAATATCATTCCAGATCAGCTTTAATGAGAATATTGTGCTTAACATAAAAACAACAACAAAGTGCAAATAAAACAACTAATCTTGAATAGTTAATTGTGCTAATCTAGCGCTGTCATGGAATAAAATAATCCCAGTTAGTCTCTGATTTCGGCCCTGCCTTTCCTAAATGGAAAATGAAACCAAAATCAAACATGGTGATTGCCCTAAACATATTTAAGTCAGTTTTAAAGGTGAAATAGTTTTAGGATGTCTAGCGTGTGATGGTTTGTCATAATATTTTCATCTTGTCAAAGTTTCAATCGATTCTTAATTTGAATTTCATCTGTTTGTCTATCAGCAATTTAAAGGAACACGCCGACTTCTTGGGACTTTATCTTATTCCCCGTATCCCCCAGAGTTAGATAAGTCCACACACACCCTTCTCATCTCTGTGTGTGCTGTAACTCTGTCTGACACACACACTGCTAGCCTAGCTTAGCACACAGACTGGAAGTAAATGGCTCCAGCTAGCGTACTGCTCACAATAAGTGACGAAATAACACCAACAATTTCCAATTTATATGGTGTGATTTGTTTAGTCACAGTGTGCACAAATAACAAGGTCATATGAGAAACAGGCATCTTTTATATACATACTGGGAACTATATTCTCTAAGGCGAAGCACTGCTACTTGGGCTGAGAGAATATAGTTCCCAGTATGTATACGGTTAAAAAGATGCCTGTGTCTCACATGACCTTGTTATTTGTACACACTGACTATACAAATCTATACAAACTATACAAATCACAACATATAAATAGGAAAATGTTGGCGTTATTTTGTCACTTATTAGGAGCAGTATGCTAGCTGGAGCCATTTACTTCCAGTCTTTGTGCTAAGCTAGGCTAACGGTGTGTGCGTCAGACAGAGTCACGACACGCACGGAGATAAGAAGGGTGTGTGTGGACTTGTCTAACTCTGGGGGATACGGGGAATAAGATAGTCACAAAAAGTCAGCGTGTTCCTCTAAAGGGAGGCCAATCTTTAAGATGATGTAACCGACTCTCTTGTCTGCAGTATCCAGGTGAACAGGGTCATGACCTACAGAGACCTGGACAACGACCTCATGAAGTACTCTGCTTTTCAGACCCTGGTGAGACTCACTCTACCCATCATTCCTAAACAACAACACAGACTGTTGACTCTCTTGTAAGGCACCGTAAAGTTTCTGAATCATTTTCGAGGATCCTTCCCATCCTACAGTATTTTGGGGTGAATATGCGGACCCGGGATTAGATTGCATAGCTGTGGTATTATCAGTAATTGTTTGCCCAATGTGTTGCTTGTATTGAATGTTTCCAGGATGGAGAGATTGACCTGAAGTTGCTCACGAAGGTTTTAGCCCCGGAGCAGGAGGTGAGAGAGGTGAGCCCTGGGAGTAAATATAGTGTTCATCAGAACAACAGATTTAGGAAATTAGGACCAGCATTCTTCATTTCATTTCAAACATTATACATTTGAATGTTTTACAGCGATAGTCAACCCAGAAATGACCATTCAGACATTATTTACTCACCCTCATGTCATTACATACTCTTATGTCTTCTGTGGAACACAAAATAAGACATTTTGAAGTACCTTCACTATTTTAAACAATCTGCAATCAGTTTGCAATCATTAAGAGTAAAAAAAAAAAAAAATTATTTAAACAGTTTTTATGTGAATATTTAGTGAAGTGTAATTTATTCCTGTGATCAAAGATGAATTTTCAGCATCATTACTCCAGTCTTCAGTGTCACATGATCATCTTTTTTTTTCTACGCAGATTTTTTTTTCTCTCACTGTGTGACTACTTGGTACTTTTAAAGCAAAGTATTTGTAACGATCCATAATGAATTGACTTCCAATATATTTTATTAATTACCCAAATGGAAGTGATTTAGCAATAAATGTTGCGATAGAGTTTGTAATTGTAATTGTAATTCGCTTTGCCTTTTCCGAGTTGGGTGGAAGCTTATATTTTTTGAGATTTGTGATTTGATTTAGAATCGTTCAAGACCGCATTGCGATGCATCTTAGAATTGATTTTTTTCGCCACCCCTACTCGGCATGAGTGTAAGTAAATGATGAATTTTTAGGTGTCCCTTTAAAGCCACTGTACATCTCGTGCTTCCCAGCCGCTCTCTTTTAATGAAGTTCCTATGATGGGTTTTCATGGTTTTCAGGATGATGTTGCCTGGGATTGGGATCATCTGTTCACCGAAGTCTCCTCTGAACTCCAGACGGAATGGGATCAGGAGGAGCGAGAGGAGCAGTCGCCTCCTCCTGTGGCCTGAGGAGGAACGAGCAGCACCACGTGTCTCTGTAGGCTTACATTCACACTTCATGTGTTCAGATATTGTTCATATTGAATGTGTTTCTTGACTGTCATTGCCGGTGACATCACGCGGCTTTACGCCGTGTGTGTTTCTCATTAAGGTTAACCTTGCAAACCCAGAAACATTGCTTTTCTTAACTGGATCAATCTGGAGACATTTGTCACCGTTTGTAGTATCTGGAAAAAGCGTAAATCCAAGGTTAATGAGTGGGTAAACTGAAATCCAGTTGATTGAGTTAAAATGAACTTTGCTCATCCGAGCAAGCCAGCCTTATCATTATTGACCAGACCATCGACCGTGAACGAAACGTCCGGTTCTCAGCTTTTTCAAACACGGTGAGCTTAATTCCTGTGTTTATCATGCCTTGTTTGTTGGTTAAGATAACTCGTTTCATTTAAGTCAGAATATCAAATTTCACTCTTTGAAAAATGTAAATTTCTCATGAAATTATCCATAAACAGTAATTCATTATTTACCTTTTGTCTGTGAAATGCTTTAATGGTCATGCTCAAATTTTATTTTAGCCTTGATATTCAGTATATATCTTGTAATTTATGCTTTCAGTATATATCTTGTATATTATGTATTTGTTTTAAATGTATTAACAGTTAAAAAAGGGGAACCATTGTTTTGACCTGTAGATTCAAAATAAAAACGATTACCAATAACCACACTGTGGAACATGCTGATTTCAATAAAACTAACACTATTAAAAATCGTTTTTTGACAATTTAAGAGCTGAAATAGAATAAAAATAAAAATATTAGATGAAAAACTTAAAAATGAGAAATGTTGCTTTGGAAACTAAAATAAGTTAAAGTTCTAAAGTACTAAAATGACTGAAAAGGAAATACAAATTGAATGAACAATAAATACAAAACAAATAACAACATTTCTAAAATTTAAACTAAAATGAAAATCAACATATCAAAATAAAAGCTAATTCAAAATACTGTAATAGTGTATAAATAATGCTAAAGAAGCGCTGGTTTCCATATTTGTCAATCACTTCAACTTCAACAAGAAAAGACCAATGTAAATTGGCGAGTGGAATTTGCATGTGCCTTTCACCGGATGTACGGGTGTATAGACGGCTTGCATCCAGTCATTTAGATTTGTTCTTCGGAACCGAGCGAAGTGTCTTCTACACACAAGCTCATTTCCATTTGCCTCGTTGAGAAGGATTGCTGGTGTTACGGCGCAGTACAGCGGTCTCTCTCCGCGCCTCTCACGGATTAGTGCAGAGAGAGCTTCCCCTGAGCGTTTCAGTGAAAGAGCAAGCTTACTCTAAAAGTGCAAGATGGAGAGCGTCTTTTTAAAGATGCCTTTTTTCCTGTGTGACGGTCACAATCTTTGTCTCACTTAATGGGGTTGGACCCACACTGAGACAGTGTTTGTGAATAGTTCATGTCCTTACTGTGAGAACATGACCATGCCAAGCGACCTCAGCTGCTTCCCGTCCCAGTCCTTCTACAATGCACAAGGCCACGGCATCTAGCGCTCAGGAGATCTGAGGGCAACAATGGGAAATTTTCCGCTGGGTAAATCCACACAGACCTCCCATTTCTCCTCTTGCACACTGCGCCCGGAGGAGTTCCCGGATGAGTTCGACATTGCATCACATGTAGGGCTGTCAAAATTGCTCAAAAATGACGTTCGAATATTCCCTCTAAAAAAAACACATATATTCGAACTATTCGAATATCTGGTTGCGCATTTTGTCAATGACGCGCATTACGTCAATAACAGGACAAATTAATACAAAGAGACACAACTACTTGTATAGGTAGCTTATTTAAGTTTAAACATATTTGACAACGTATTAACTTACACAAAAACAAGTAAATCAACTAATGGCCAAGACCGCAGACCTTACTCTCGCTCGCACTCGCAGGCACTCTCTCTCGCGCTCTCTCTCGCTCTCTCTCGCTCTCGCCCTCACGCTCTCTGCGCATAACGGTTTAAATGAACAACAATACACAAATGTTGAGTGCTGATCAAGAGTTTTGTGCAAGCAATTTAAGGTCGCGACTCTTGTCCTAAATATAGCAGGCTTCATTCAGTGATTGAAACAAATATTATTAACATTAATTGAAGTTTTACAGTATAGAACCGACATTGAACTCTCCGAGGCGCAGCTCGTGCTGTGGTAAACTGCTGCTACTATGGCTATTTCGGGGACGTCTGGCCACGCCCCCTTGGCGGGCTCTGTATGATGTAATGCTAGCTCATTGGCGCACACGTTCGAGGCGCCCGCGCCATTGGATGTGCAGTTGCCGCAGCACAGCCAATGAGTGAGCCAGACAGTCACTGTGCTATCTGTGCAGCTGGAAAATGGGTTTTACATTTTAAGCTTCAGAATTTTGCCACTAGCAAAGCAGACAGCCGCGCCTCTGCTACCGCGGGCATGTTTTTCCACATGATTCGAATATTAATTTTCACCTTCGAATTTCTGTTTTTTTAAACTATTTGAATATATATTCGAATTTAGAATATTCGTTGACAGCCCTAATCACATGCAGCCGAGTTCTCATATGGGGCTCCAGATGGGGACGAATTATCGATCACAGCATCGGGATAGGCAAATGCCTTCTGATGCTGAGGACTCAGCTGGACCACCTTCAGGTGTGGTGTTCCAGACCAAGTTTGATGCAGAGTTGGCGGCCATGCTTGCCCAAGCCGTCGCAAGCATCGGGCTGGCGGAGAACCCTCCACCCTGTCCCGAGCGTTCACAGTTGAAAGAAGTACACGAAGAGCACCTTTTATTGCTCTTCCTTCATCTTTACCCTCATTGTAGGGGCAGCCACGGTACATGGAGGTTCCATTGGTGTGGATTTATGCCCACAAACGCTGCCACCTGGGGGAATCGTCCTAGACTCTCGTCCAGAGCCTGTAAGTTTACTTTGTCTCTAACGGCATAGGCTTACAGTGCCGCTGGACTGGGTGTTTCCGCCTTGCATGCCATGGCCATCTTGCAGGTCCATCAGACTTTTGATGCTGAAACTGCGTTCGGCGACAGCCTTCACATTATGAGCGTCGAAGGTCACGGCGCGGACTCTGGGCCTGGCGATGTCCACTATGGTGGTCCATGAGCGGCATCTCTGGCTGAACCTTGCTGAGATACAGGACACAGACAAAGTTCGCTTTCTCGATGCCCCCATTTTGCAGGGTGGCCCTGTCAAGGACTTTGCCAAGCCGTTCTCGGCAGTAAAGAAGCAGAAGGATGCTATTAAACACATCCTGACTCGGTGCGATTCCTCTGCCACCTTTAGGATGCCGAAGCACCGCACCCTGTCTGCTTTCACTACAAGTGACACTTTAGGGGGAGTGGAAACTCCATCCCTAAGCGGTCCAGCTGATTTAGTGTTGATTCAGCAAAATGCCGGTAGACCGGTTCGCTTTCCAGGAATGCTCCTGGACAAATGCTCCCTCATAATCATTGCTACAGCCCCTACCTGGTGAAAATGGGGCACAGTTTGACACCTGCACCCAGACCTCCAGGCCGCAATACTGGCATACTGTCTCCAAGAAAGCATGAACTGATCATCAGGTTCCTCAGAGGTGCCAAGAGGGTGATTCTTCCTAGGCCATGCATTTTTCCCTCACAAGATCTCTCTATGGTTTTGCTGGGCCCTCTTGCCCTCGTTGAAGACGGCGCTCCTGACAGTGTTCACCTCCATCAAGAGGGTTGGGGACTTGCAGGCGTTCTCTGTCAGAGAAACGTGCCTTGAGTTCGGTCAAAAGGTCCCACTACACTTTTTAAGGACTAAGTGGTAAACTTGCAAGCACTACCTCAGGGTGAGCTTTGTCATTGCTGTGTCCAGTACGCACCCTGCATGTTTACTTGGACTGCACACAGAGCTTCAGAAGCTCTAAGCAGCCCTTTGTCTTTTTTAGGGCACAGCAGAAGGGGAAGGCTGTCTCCAAAAAGAGGATGGTTCACTGGATTGTGGATGCCATTGCCTTTGCATACCCGGCCCAAAGGCATGCTGGACCCTTTTGGAGTTCGCGCACACTACACAAGAAGTGTGGCTTTCTCCTGGGCTCTAGCAAATGGCGCCTCTCTAACAGACATCTGTGGAGCAGAAGGCTGGGCTAAGATTTTACATTTTCCGTGTTTTGCCAGATTTGATTCCCCTTCTGGTCAGCCTGCGTACTAGACCTATGTGCTCTATATGTAGTAATTCCCTGACGGTAAACCTGTGTCTTCCCCTAAACAGAGCCCCGTCTCTGCCTCCAACTCACTGTGCTTGTAGAAGTGCCTCCTTCTTCAGGTAGGACCTACCATGGAGACTTCTTTCAATGTGTGGTACTTTCCAGTGGGTAAATCCATGTGATGTATTCTCCACGTTTACCTCCCTTCAGGCAGGATGTGGTGATGGTGTTCATTTTCTCCAGCCCTTCCCTTCACAGGGAAAAGGTCAAAACACCGGCTAAAGCGACCTATTCCCATGCGAAGTACGTGGTGTGTCTCCAGCCACAACGCTGAACTGCTTCTCTGAAATGACCAGGACACTGTCTCGGCTCCTCAGAACAAATCTAGATGAGTGGATGCACGCCAGCTCCTTTTATACCTGTATGTCCAGGGGAGTGGCACATGCAAATTCCACTTTGACAATTTTCATTGGCTTTTTCTCAAAATATCCGAGGTGATTGGGTCTCCAAAGTATGACCCCAAATGTCAGTCATCGATACCACGTCTCATTCCCTCCATCAGGGAACAGAGGTTACAACAGTTTACACATGTTTTCCACTATAAATGAACACATTGAAAACTTTTTTAAATTATGACAAATTACTAGTTTAGTCATTAATCGTTAAATCAAATAAATTGGAATGGAATTAATTCACAGAAATCCAAGTTTACTTTAATACCATTTAAGCACTTTTAAAGTCAATATTGTTTATACTCAAGATAAAATGGAGATCACAACCCATTTTGTGTGAAGCAAAATGTTTGATTAGGAAAAAAATAGATTTTGTCCATTGATGAATTGACTCGATGGGGAAAGGTGTCTTTGATAGGTGGCTGTAAAATAAGAGGGACTTATACAAAAATGGAAAGTCGTATCAGAGGTAAAGCAATTTTTGCATTTTGATGAAAGATTATGAAGGCAAACATATTTTTCTTTAGAATAAAGTGATTCACAGTAAGAACAGGAACATGATTTAAAGGGACGGTTCACCCAAATGATCGTTCTCTCATCATTTATGTTAGGAACGACATGAGGGAGAACGCTCTCGTATTCATGAGATAAGGAAGGATCATTTTAGGAAACATAATAGCCAAATAGAAAGCAGATTATAATTGTCAGAATTTTGCCTAATTTTATATCACCAGTGAAATCAATGTATCGCTCATCCCTAGTCTGGTGTGCTCAAGGCAGGGTTATTATCGTTAACTAAAACCTTATAGAAATTACATGAACATTAACTGAAATTATATGTAGTCATTAATATATATATATTTAAACTTTTCACTCTTTACAAAAATTTACATTTGTCATAAAGTTATCCTTAATCAGTAATTAATTATTTACCTTTTGTCTTTTAACAACACTGTGTGAAACATGCTATTTTCACCAAAACTAAAACTATTAAAAAGCTATTAAAACTAAAAAAAAAAATATTTTTGACAATATAAATAGTTATTCAAATATAAATATTAGATGAAAGACTTTAGATGAAAGTTTAGTACTTCACAATTAGTTGAAGTACTAAAATGAGTCAAACTGAAATAAAAAATAAATGAAATATAAATTGAAATGTAATATACGTATATGTAATATATAATATAATAGTATATAAATAATAAATGGGTTTACACACTATTTTTCCACTTGAAATGAACACAATATTATCATTAATTAAAATTAAACCCTAACCTTAACCCTCACTAAAATAAAATAAACATGAACTGAAATAAAATAAATAAAAAACGTTAAACTTATTATATTGTTATATAAAGAATAAGCAATAAAATCCTTATTTTCTACTAAATAAATAAATCTTAATAAACACTATATTGACATTTAAAAAAAAAAAGACAAGAACGCACAAAATTAAAACTTGAACTAAAATTAAAATGATTGCAGAAAAAGCGATAATAGTATATCAATGATAATAAAATAACACTGGCTCAAGGTCTAACACAACTTTCAAGCATGATGCAAGACTCGAGAGTGATGTATATGAATACACAACAGTGCGCTCACACACACAGACACACACACACACTTGCTGTACTTTGTTTCTCTTTCTCTCTGCTCACATGAGCTTTTTTGGGCTGTTTTAATGAATTCTGCCCATATGCCCCGAGCATCTGCCGAGATGCCCCTTCCTCCCCCCCCCGCCGAGCTGTGAAGTGCCCATCCATGTACAGACAACCTCTAGCTGTCTCTCTCAGGGATCACACAGCCAGTTTAGCAGGCGGCCGCTCAGATTAAAGCCCTGTGATCGCGGGGAACTGACCCGCTCACACAAGCGCTCCCAGAACCGGGCCGAGGACTGAGGATTATGTGACAGAGAGAGAGAGAGAGAGATGTTTGGCATGAGACTCAGTCCAGCTCCTCAAAGTCACCTCTCTCTGAAGCAGCGTTTTATCTGTCTCCATCGCGCTGCATCTCTTATTAAAGAGAGAGATCACCAAAATATGAGCATTTATTACCCTTATGTTGTTCCGAACCCGTAAAAGAAGACGTTGGACAGAATGCTGTTTTACATACAGTATAATAACAGTCCAACGCTAATTTTAACCCTGTAATGTCTACTGTATCGTGTTTGATACACACATTTATAAGGTCTCTAAAATGCTGTGATAAACCTGTCGCACACGATCTCCTCAGTCCTTCTGTCTCTGACTGAGAGTTTAGTCTCTTTTATCCAGTAAAAGTGTTTCAGTGTAACTGTACAAACGTCCTCCTTCAGCTCGAGCTTCACGAGTCTCTCTGTGTCAAATCTGCCCTGATTTATCAAGCAAACGCAAGAATAACTTTCATATTGTTAGTAATATTTCAGCTGGACTGAAGCAGCTTCGCTTTACTTGATTATCATACATCATTTATTATCATAATCACGCGTATCAAATATGATCATCAGGCTTTTGAGGAAGGTTTATTTGTTCATCTCTCAATCATCATTGTATTGCATGATATGATTTAAAACTACTGAGATTTGATCATGAAACTAAGCATTTAAATATCAGCTTACTAAGACATATTATTAGCAGATATTTATATTTATCTGTATTTTATGTAAGTATCTGCTATACTGTTATACAGATCTCATTGATTTACATTAAACGTTATCAGAATTTCATCTTACTTTTTGCACATATTAATATCAGCCTCTGCAGCAAATTGCATATTTTTGCCCAGTTTTGAGTCTCTGAATAAAACTGACCTGTTTTTTCCCTCCATATTCCCACTATATCAGACTTATGAGCTATAAAATACTGATGTATCAAATATCAAGATTAAAAAAAATATATTTTGTCTAAGCGTTCAATAAACTGTTCCATTAAAAACTATTATTATTATAAAAACTGATTATTATTTTATACGTCAAGCTTTACAGGGTTCAGATTAAAGTTGAGGTCTAACATTATTGGTTCTCATATAAACATTGGTTCTCATTCAAAAACACAAACGAGAAGAAAATGAACAGTGAAGATAAACTCACATTTCAGTTCATTCCTCACACAGCGCTCTATGAAATGTTGTGATGATGCTTTTATTCTATGTTTGTCCTTTGGAGCTTGGCGAGGTTTGGTGGAGAAAAAAAAAACGTGAATAAATGACAGGATTTTCATTTTTGGGTGAATTATTCCTTAAAGACAGGTGAAGTGATCTTGTGTATGAGAAATACATTTCGTAAACAACTCTACCGTTCAAAAGTTTGGGGTCAGTAAGATTTTTTTTAATGTTTGTGAAAGAAATCTCCTCTGCTCATCAAGGCTGCATTTATTTGAACAAATACAGTAAAAAAAAAAATATATATAGAGAAATATTATTATAATCTAAAATAGCTGTTTTTTTATGTAAATGTAATTTAGTTTTTCATCATTATTCCAGTCTTCACTGTCACATGATCCTTCAGAAATCATTCTAATATGCTGATTTGAAACATTGATGATTATTATCATTGTTGAAAACAGTGCTGCTGCTGCTTCATATTTTTGTGGAAACCATCATAAATTTAAATTTTCAGGATTATTTTTTATTTGAAATAGAATCTTTTGTTACATTATAAATATCTTTACTGTCACTTTTGATCAATTTAATGCGTCCTTGATGAATAAAAGTATTAATTTAAAAAAAAAACTTTAAAAAAATAGAACTTTTGAATGATAATGCACTTTTTTGCATTTTGTTGTGTAATGCACACACTCAACTTGAATGTATTACTATAGGCCCGGTATATCAGTGTTCTGGATACAGTCACAGCGATGGCTGCGTTAACAAACATCATTAATGACCAATCAATCAGAAGAAAGTCTTTTTCCTCCCGTCTCTCATTCTCAGGGCTAGTAAAACGAAACCAGAGGGAAGTCGTAGGTTTTTATTAAAAATGCCCTGTGGTCCAGAGCTCTGTCTGCATGTATTTGGATTGAGTCGGATGCTTAATTGTGGTTGAGAATGAGATAATTGTCTGTGCGGCCGTTCTAATATGTTTGGGTGGTGACAGAAGCTCCTGCATCTGATCTGCTCTCATATCTCCCGTTCATACGGCGCAGGGCAATATACGGGCGTGTAATTAAAGTGTAAGAATATGTGCAGATGGAGAGATAGGGAGAGTGAGGGGTGCGGACAGACGGGACCAGGCCTGGAAGTCACGGGATGTTATGAGAGCACGCTTGTGGCGCGGGCGTGCCGGGCCTCGGGTCTCCAGCTCGGATCAGGGCCCGTATTGTTTGATTCCTCGCTGGCTTTTGGCTTCAGGAACATCCCAGAACAGGAGAAGCACAGGACTTTATGTGTGCATGTGCAGCAGAGTCTCATCATGAGGAATCAAGCTGTCTTTGATCTTCAGTCAAGTCACCTTTATTTATACAGCGCTTTCTACAATACAGAGCGTTTCAGAGCAGCTTTACAACAGGAAAATAATGGAATAACATTTGTTTCCAGAAGAAAATAGCGTCACAGTCCAGCTTAAGTGAGTTCAGTGATGGTTCATTTAATTTATATACAGTGAAGAAAATAAGTATTTGAACACCCTGCTATTTTGCAAGTTCTCCCACTTAGAAATCATGGAGTGGTCTGAAATTGTCATCGTAGGTGCATGTCCACTGTGAGAGACATAATCAAAAAATAATAATAATCCAGAAATCACAATGTATGCTTTTTTAACTATTTATTTGTAAGATACAGCTGCAAATAAGTATTTGAACACCTGTCTATCAGCTAGAATTCTGACCCTCAAAGACCTGTTAGTCTGCCTTTAAAATGTCCACCTCCACTCCATTTATTATCCTAAATTAGAGATGCACCTGTTTGAGGTCGTTAGCTGCATAAAGACCCCTGTCCACCCCATACAATCAGTAAGAATCCAACTACTAACATGGCCAAGACCAAAGAGCTGTACAAAGACACTAGAGACAAAATTGTACACCTCCACAAGGCTGGAAAGGGCTACGGGGAAATTGCCAAGCAGCTTGGTGAAAAAAGGTCCACTGTTGGAGCAATCATTAGAAAATGGAAGAAGCTAAACATGACTGTCAATCTCCCTCGGACTGGGGCTCCATGCAAGATCTCACCTCGTGGGGTCTCAATGATCCTAAGAAAGGTGAGAAATCAGCCCAGAACTACACGGGAGGAGCTGGTCAATGACCTGAAAAGAGCTGGGACCACCGTTTCCAAGGTTACTGTTGGTAATACACTAAGACGTCATGGTTTGAAATCATGCATGGCACGGAAGGTTCCCCTGCTTAAACCAGCACATGTCAAGGCCCGTCTTAAGTTTGCCAATGACCATTTGGATGATCAGAGGAGTCATGGGAGAAAGTCATGTGGTCAGATGAGAACAAAATATAACTTTTTGGTCATAATTCCACTAACCGTGTTTGGAGGAAGAAGAATGATGAGAACCATCCCAAGAACACCATCCCTACTGTGAAGCATGGGGGTGGTAGCATCATGCTTTGGGGGTGTTTTTCTGCACATGGGACAGGGCGACTGCACTGTATTAAGGAGAGGATGACCGGGGCCATGTATTGCGAGATTTTGGGGAACAACCTCCTTCCCTCAGTTAGAGCATTGAAGATGGGTCGAGGCTGAGTCTTCCAACATGACAATGACCCGAAGCACACAGCCAGGATAACCAAGGAGTGGCTCTGTAAGAAGCATATCAAGGTTCTGGCGTGGCCTAGCCAGTCTCCAGAACTAAACCCAATAGAGAATCTTTTGAGGGAGCTCAAACTCCGTGTTTCTCAGCGACAGCCCAGAAACCTGACTGATCTAGAGAAGATCTGTGTGGAAGAGTGGGCCAAAATCCCTCCTGCAGTGTGTGCAAACCTGGTGAAAAACTACAGGAAACATTCATATACAGGTGAAACTCGAAAAATTTGAATATCGTGCAAAAGTTAATGTATTTTCAGTAATTCAAATTAAAAGGTGAAACTAATATATTTAGTATATATAACTATATATATATATATATATATATGCATGATTATACTTTTCAGAGGGCTGACATTTCTGTATTTAAAATCCTTTTTTTTATTGATTTCATGTAATATTTGAATTTTATGAGATTTTGAATTTGGGGTTTTCATAAGCTGTAAGCCACAAGCATCAAAATTATAACTTTTGCACAATATTCAAATCTTTCGAGTTTCACCTGTATATATATATGACCGCTCTGGAGAACAGTGATGTCATCGTCCAGCTCAGTTCTGAATCACACGTGATCGTCCGCATTACACAAACACTTCATTACAGTGTCCTTGTTACATATATTACATTGTAACGAATGTACATCAATAATAATATACATAAAATGTATTTAAGGGGGGCCGGAAGGCCAATTTAGCTCAAAAGGAATGATTCATCGATTTGCAATGAATCTTGACCGAATCACTATGGAACCGAGCAAATGACTCGTTTAGAGTTCATTTGAACGGGCCGTAATTATAACCTTGGCACAGATATAAATATCCAATCTATAGTGAAACACTATGTATTAGCAAGGTAACTTTAGATCGACAGTACAAGACATTAAATGTGCAAGCACAACACAAGGCAAATATCTTTTCAAATATAAACAAGACTTTATTGATTATCCTAAAACATAAAACTAATATCTAACACAAACACACGCACACGCATTCATACAAGTTGCAGAAAGAAAGAGAGTGAGGAAAGAATGAGTTTTAAGAGTGAGATAGTGAAATCCCAAGTTTCTATATGCACTTATAAGACATGACCTGAACGAACCATTAATCATTAATTTAACCCTTCTATCGTTTCTCAGGCAGGTTATTAGATATTACATTAATGCACCAGTTCAGTTAAGAGTCTGGAGTGTTACTTGCATGTCCTTTGCGTTGCTTTTTGCGGTGCTTCGTCAAAGGGGGTTTCCCGTTCGTTGCTTGGCTGGCTGTGCCTGGAGACGTCTTGGGGCGGCCAATCACGTGGCGTGTTGGCGCGGATGAATGAAGTCTTTGAAGTTGAAGCAGGCTTTGCAGTTGAAACGTTAAAACGAAACTTTGCAGCAAAACTTAACTTAGAACCGAGACTCACAACGGAAAATAAAGGAAAACTTAGGAAAGAAAGAAAGTGAGACGAGTTAGATGGCTTGAAATTAAGCTGTTGAACCCGTTCTTCTGATCTTAATTTGGGTTCTTTGTCTCTATGCGTCTACATGGTTAGGCTACCACAACCATCGTCTGCTGTCTCCACCCGACTTGTTGTTCTGCCGAGACCTTTTCGAGAGAGAGAGAGCCCGCCCAACTTCTGTGTTCGGGTCTAAGATTTTAAACTCAAATGTTTGTCCCGCCTCCTGGAGGAATTTGGACAATAAGATACTTGTAAGGTTGTTTGAGAAGGGGGTATTTTCCATCATCCCCCTCGCATCGTAAATCATGTGGTATCTGTGGTTTGCTTTACTCTGCAGCTGAGCAGAGGCTTTAGTTTAGACATAATTTCCATTTTAAGACCATAAACATTTTACACAGATTTCAATCAAGCCATCTTTTGAATTAAGGGCATACGATTCTTTTGATTGGAAGCACGGTACTCTTTCATTCGTACACACGGTTATAACACAATTACATGATTTATATGTGATCTAAGCATAATAGACACATAGGGGTCATATATTGTAGAAACACATAGAAATATGGTTGAACGATTATATTTGATTATATCAAGTCCATCAAGAATTGTTTTGGGATGAGTTTTATGGATTTTGATATGTAAAGTCTCGTGTCTCTGTGGGTTTTAATGGATCTCAACACTGAGGTCATTCAACGGTCTTCAAGAAGGGGGAAGTCTGTTTTACATCTCTGTCATGGGATCTCCTGACCTCGTGGCGTTAATTTAGTAGGTCCTATCCCGTGACATCTCTTGGTCCTTAAGAAAGAAGGGGTCTGTTAGTCGCAGGTGACCCCTGCTAGGGCCCTGAGCAGTACCATTTCTGAACAGATCTGTCTTTCACAATTACCAAATGTAGACAACATTATTCCTTTAGTTAAACAATAAAAGGTATTTTTGGTTGTAGACTCTCTGGGTCTGGTGATTTGAATCTGGAATGTGAAGACTCTTTGTGGGATTATGTATGAAGTATGAACAAAATCACCCAAAAGCTTCAATTGTGTTTGGGTCCATTCTCGTTGTCGCTACATATCCCCCCTTCGTTCGACGATGTGTTGAGAAGAAGACATCGGTGAACGCTGGAGAAACGGGTAGAGGAAGCAAACACACACAGCAAACAACAAGACAACACCTCCATGACTGGTCACTTTACTGGTGCAGGGCATTAGATTATCTAGGCCTAAACAGGTTCAGTCTCTCAATATAGTCAATCATGTGGAAAAAGTTTAGTTCAATTTTAGGACCGTTATTCTAGTTTGTTTTAAAACGGTGATTGATCAACTTTGTGACTAAATTTGATTTTGTTTGTTTTATTCTCTTCTAGATTGTTCTAGGTTTAGACCAATTTACCTTTCAAATTTGATTTGAATGATGCAGGGAGTTCTCTAAGCTAACATTCGTTTTAAGGTGACTTGCAAACATCAGGCGTGGTGCGTCAATCCTTATATGGTAACCTTGACCCTTATGGGGTGGACAGGCATTTTACCTAATAAAAGAAGGAAAGGAAGGAAGAAGTAAAACAAAACAAAGCAGTTGAGTGTTCCTGATAGGACTTATAACTACGGTTGCACAGCTAAGTTGTCAGGTATCATGATGTAATGAGAGGTGTTCTCAGGTGTACTTGTTGGATGGGTAGTTACCATGTTTCCTACGGTAAGTGTAGCTAAGTTGTTAAGCTAGTTTCTGAAGATAGTTTCTACCTGTGGGGGAAAACATATTTGTTGGATGTTTTGCACGGTAGAGGTGGTTAACTTCTGTATAATAGTGAGTATGTTAGGGGTGTTGTGTAGTGCATGTATGCATGCATGTATGGTCAGATCTGTTTCAGTCTGTCTTGCTCCCCCCTTTGCTTGATGGCTTAGCTTTGATGGGCTTGTTGCATCTTTGCCTTGGAAAGGGATCTTCTATGATCTGCTGGGGGTCAGTCCAGTAAGGCAGGAAGTTCTCTGGCAGACATTGGGAGGTGGTTTGGCATGGATGCGTGAAGCTGTAGTGCAAAACGTGGTCTCCTTTGTTGCCTTCCTCTTGTGATGCCTTCTGGTTGTGACAGACTTTCTGACCTTCTGTGCTTACTGTTGTTGCTGTAGCACTCACATGGTTCTTGAGTTTGGAGCTCGTTTGGTGGTTTCTTTATGAGTGATGGGTAGCCAGGATGGTGTTTCCTGGTACCTCTGGGCGTTTGTCAGTGGTTGACTGTGAGAAACCACTTTGTTCTGTGTTGTTGTAGAACAGGTGGTCGTCATCTTCCTTAGGAAGGTGTACCAGATGATCATTGGTCCTCTGTGTTCAGCTTGTTTTCGATGAACACTTGCAGTTGCCTCATTAGTCGCTCCATGTCTTCTGAGGGTAAACTGTCTTGTTCTTGGGCACACTCAGTGCGGTGTTTAGCTGAGTGGTGCAGAGGTGGGTTTCGTTGTCGATTACCCACATATAATGCTTTTGGATGCATTTGTTGATTCCAGTTGTTTCCTTCTTGTGGGTTTCCTGAGAAGTGTGGCTGGTCCCATGACTTTTCCATGCGGTTGGCGTGGTAGGTGTCATCGGCATGGGAGTCACATTCTCTGTGCTCCTTACGAAGGATGGTGGTGTTGTCATGCCACTGGGTGTCTTCCAGTGCAAGGCTTGTTTCTTGGCTGAAGGAGTTTGAAACTGTGGATGTTTTCAAACCTTTCTTTGAGGTCATCTTTTGTTTGACGTAGGCCTTATGTGTCAGGTCACGTAGCTGTTGAATGGTCATCGTGCCTGGGCAGGCCATGATACCAAGATGATGACTCAATCCGGGGTGCAGGTTTCTCAGGAAGAGGGTTTTGAAGTTCACATCCTCTTCAAGTTCAGGTTTGCTATGTGCACCTAAGTAAGCTTGTCGAAAACGGTGGAAATAGGCTTGGGGAGTCTCTTGTCGACATTGTTTGGTTTCCAAGGCGATTAACACACCGTGTTCTGACTTTGGACCTGTAAATTCTTTAATCAGTGTCTCACGTAGTAGCTGGTAGTTTGACATGACATTAGCAGGTTGTCGGTCTAGGAAGCTTCGTACCTCTGGACTGGATGTGGATCTGATGAGGTATAACCTGTCTCTGTCAGTCATATGGGGTCTCACCTCTAGGTGGAAGTCGATATCTCGGAGGTAGGCCTGGATGTCGGGACCCTCTGTGGAGTTCGGGTTGAACTGAGTGATATTCTTAACCAGCTGGTTGAGATCTTTAAATGTCATCCCATGTGCAGCTTTGGAGTCTGCCTGGATGAGCTCTCTTCGTTTGTTGGCAGTGAACAGTTCTGTGGTGAAGGCCGGTGACGTTTTGGGTTGTGGCCATTCACTTCTTTCACTGTATGTCAGTTCTTGGGTGGAGGACTCTGTTCTGCTCAGCAGGGGTGATGCTGAGGGAGGTCTCTCCCTTCTTGGCTCTGGTTTCTGTTGGAAAATGTGCTGGAGTTCATCTCTGACCGCGTAGAGCTCGTCGTTGACGTCATCTCGCTGTTGGGTCAGATGGTCGATGTCAGCGCTGCACCTTTCCAGGTGGTCTTCCAGAGCAGTGATTTTAGAGTTCTTACTTTCAATGTCAGCTTTGGCTTTCCTTAACTGATGTTCAGCAGACTGGAGTTGGTTTACCAGGTGTTTCTGGACAGTCTTTAATTCTTGTTTGTCACGTTCAGTGACTGCAAGGGCTTCTTGGAGCTTGTCAACTTGTGTCTTTGTTTCTTGCTCCGCTTCGTCGGACACTTTGAGTTTGTCTTGAGCTTCACCTTTGAGCTGGTCTTTGCAGTGTTGAGTGTGCATCAGCTCTCTCAGGAACTCGGTGGTCTGACGCTTGAAGTCGTCCTGGACTTTCACTTCCAGCTTGTCTATGCGGCTCAGGGCACGTGTCAGCTCCTCCTGGAGGTGGGTGATGTGCTTGTCGCTTAGTTTCAGCTGGGCTGTGAAGGCATTACTTAGGGAACAGGTTATTTTGGTTAGTTCCAAGTGGTTTTGGTTTTGGCTTGAATCGTGTGTCAGGAATCTTCTCAGAATTATGATTATTATTAAAAATAATAACAGTTCAATTGTCTTTGGTGTGAGGCAGTCTGTAATGCCTCTGAGCCAGGCGTCCACATCTTCCCTTTGGGCAGTGGGGTTTGTCGTCCACGACATGTTGACACACTGGGGTGAAGAGACTGACACAGATCTGTGTGGGGTATAAGCCTATATGTGGTTGAACAGCTAAGTGTCGTTTCAATAATTGTACACCAATAGTGAAGTGTCGTAATGACTAAGTGTTGGTCTAAGTGTAGCCAGGTAGGCTAGGGATGTAAAGATTTCCTCACTCAACTGCTTAAAGGAAAGAAAGAGAAAAAGGTTAAAACAAATCTCAATGGAAAGAAACTTTTTTTTTTTCAATGGGAGAAATATTTTTTATAAATATTTTCTATCAATGAAAAGCTGGTTTCAACTCGTGATGTGAGGACTTCGTCACTCAACTGAGTAAGGGAAAAAGAGAGAAAAGTTAACAACCAATTTCAATGAGGGAAAAACAAAAAGAAAATTATTAACTAGGGGAAGTATTAATTTCTCATAAATGTTTCTTATCAATGAAAATCTGTTTTCAGAAAGGTAAACAATATTATTGTTTATGTTTACGAGGAAAAATAATACAATAATAATGCTGATACCTCTTTTCTGAGTTTGACAGGATTGACACACACACCTTCAGTTGGACCGCTTACAGCAGAGTTTACAGCAGGGATGCTTTGAAGGCGGAGTTTGCTCAGCACTTGTCTCTGTTACTTGATCTTGGATAAGATGTCAAAGTTTAAATTGCGTTTACAAATGCAGGGAGAGTATGAAGAACACAGGATTGTTGATTAAAAATCAAATACCTAATAATATGTTGGTTGGGAAAGATTATCTTTGTCTCTTTTTAGAGTCGATTGATGGTTCTTTTCAGGTTTGTTCCCTACAAATGTGAAGAATAAGATGGAATAAAGCAGGACAGAACAGGAAAGACGTGATGAGGAAGAAATGAAGCAAGGAGGTTGGATCCCGCTACCTTTAGGTCTACCACGAGTATAGAATTGATAGTTGAGGAACAACTAAACACACAAATAAACTTTTGTAAAAGACGATTGTCTCTGGTTTATTTGAAACTCGTATGGAGATGGTAATGTCCCCTATTGAAGCGTCCCGAAAATGAATTAATCAAATATAGTGGTTAAGTTTATAACCAACAGGACGAAAGGATAAAACGCAATGACAATAATGAGCAAGTCTGAGTCTAACACTATTTTTGTAATAGTAATAACAACTTTCAAATTTTAACTTTCCAAGTTCAATACCTATTCACCTAAAGTGATTAGATCTCAACGAGAAATTTAAAAATTATGAAACTAGAATTTATTAAACATAAATCATTAGAAATGATCTGTCTAGAAAAATAGAATTTCAATTTTATTTTAATATTTCCTTTTCTTTAAAATCAAATTCAAATTTGACAATTAGTAATAGTAAACCATTATTTTCTTTTTCAAGTAAAATGCAGGTAAAGTAATTAATAATTGTAAACCAATATTTCCTTTTCAAGTAAAATATAGGTAAAGTAAAATGTGAGAGGTAAAAGAAAAAGGAAGAAAAGACCAACAGGTGTAAAAGTCGAGGTGTTTAAATGGTTAAATCACTTTAACTTTGTTCAAACAGACACTGCATTTAACCACTGATGTTAATTACTAATGATAACAGTACATAATGCGTAAGGCGTTAGCATACAGGCCTCAATGTAAACAACTGCTTAGGTTAGCCTAGCCACCGAAGGGGTTTGTTTACACTCTGGCGATTGCACGGGTCAGAGTTCACCCGGAAGCGTTGGTTAAGACTTCCGTGTCACGATCGTAACTATAGCGACCAAACAAACGCTAGTGGGCAAACACGTGAAATGCAATGCAAATAGTTTGTAAGCAGTTACGCATGTGTTACATGAAATCTGAGCGCATTTCAATACTGTTCAAAGAATATGCACGTACAGTCGATCATATTACGGGAAATGTCGGCGCATTTCCACACTGTACAAATAAGATACACCACGTAGCTTTAGCTGGTTTTACGACGTGGGGCTTCACTCAGTTCGCTAAGAGTGATATTAACTTTAAGCAAGCGACAGCTTTGCGTTATACTAGATGGAACAATAGCGATCTCGGCGGATCGCGTCTGTGCAAGTTTATCTGGGCACACAAGAAAAACAACAACAACAGGGTTTTTAACTGTTGGTTCAGTTATCACGACTTTAAGTTACTATTCAAATTACACTCGGACATGCGCAGTGTTACACGAGAATTCATTGAACAGTCATAAACAGATAAACGTATATTTATTACAGGGATCGCAGTGGAACACGCACTTACAATCAGATAAATAAATATAAGCCTTTTATGACTAACGTTAGATGAGGAACACGCTCATCGCTCTGTGAGGAGAATATTCGTCCTTACAGATAACGTTAACTTAAATTACTGCAGTTTAATTTCGTTCAGCTCTCTGAGTGGTATAAACACACACACATAATGTTATAGCTATTTGAAAGACTCTGGGACACGCAGACGTCAGTTAAGCTATAATCAAGGTATTTCAGGAAATGAGGAACACGCTCAATTCTTACCTTATAGTGTGAGGTTTTATATCTTAACTCAATTTACTGCAGGTAAAAATAATAATAAAAACAAATAGGGAGGCAGACTAGACTAAAGTAACAGCTTTGCTCTGGATGCATTCACTCAAGCCGCAGCATCCACTTCATTCAAACAGGGCGCGCGCTGCGCGCTCTCCATACGTCACACACAGACTTTCAGAGGTTCGGATCTCGCATCCGAAACAAAATGAAAAGATAAATCTTGATATATGCTTACAATTTAGGTTGAACTGCCCGCATCCTCCACCAATATGTAACGAATGTACACAATAATAATATACATAAAATGTATTTAAGGGGGGCCGGAAGGCCAATTTAGCTCAAAAGGAATGATTCATCGATTTGCAATGAATCTTGACCGAATCACTATGGAACCGAGCAAATGACTCGTTTAGAGTTCATTTGAACGGGCCGTAATTATAACCTTGGCACAGATATAAATATCCAATCTATAGTGAAACACTATGTATTAGCAAGGTAACTTTAGATCGACAGTACAAGACATTAAATGTGCAAGCACAACACAAGGCAAATATCTTTTCAAATATAAACAAGACTTTATTGATTATCCTAAAACATAAAACTAATATCTAACACAAACACACGCACACGCATTCATACAAGTTGCAGAAAGAAAGAGAGTGAGGAAAGAATGAGTTTTAAGAGTGAGATAGTGAAATCCCAAGTTTCTATATGCACTTATAAGACATGACCTGAACGAACCATTAATCATTAATTTAACCCTTCTATCGTTTCTCAGGCAGGTTATTAGATATTACATTAATGCACCAGTTCAGTTAAGAGTCTGGAGTGTTACTTGCATGTCCTTTGCGTTGCTTTTTGCGGTGCTTCGTCAAAGGGGGTTTCCCGTTCGTTGCTTGGCTGGCTGTGCCTGGAGACGTCTTGGGGCGGCCAATCACGTGGCGTGTTGGCGCGGATGAATGAAGTCTTTGAAGTTGAAGCAGGCTTTGCAGTTGAAACGTTAAAACGAAACTTTGCAGCAAAACTTAACTTAGAACCGAGACTCACAACGGAAAATAAAGGAAAACTTAGGAAAGAAAGAAAGTGAGACGAGTTAGATGGCTTGAAATTAAGCTGTTGAACCCGTTCTTCTGATCTTAATTTGGGTTCTTTGTCTCTATGCGTCTACATGGTTAGGCTACCACAACCATCGTCTGCTGTCTCCACCCGACTTGTTGTTCTGCCGAGACCTTTTCGAGAGAGAGAGAGCCCGCCCAACTTCTGTGTTCGGGTCTAAGATTTTAAACTCAAATGTTTGTCCCGCCTCCTGGAGGAATTTGGACAATAAGATACTTGTAAGGTTGTTTGAGAAGGGGGTATTTTCCATCATCCCCCTCGCATCGTAAATCATGTGGTATCTGTGGTTTGCTTTACTCTGCAGCTGAGCAGAGGCTTTAGTTTAGACATAATTTCCATTTTAAGACCATAAACATTTTACACAGATTTCAATCAAGCCATCTTTTGAATTAAGGGCATACGATTCTTTTGATTGGAAGCACGGTACTCTTTCATTCGTACACACGGTTATAACACAATTACATGATTTATATGTGATCTAAGCATAATAGACACATAGGGGTCATATATTGTAGAAACACATAGAAATATGGTTGAACGATTATATTTGATTATATCAAGTCCATCAAGAATTGTTTTGGGATGAGTTTTATGGATTTTGATATGTAAAGTCTCGTGTCTCTGTGGGTTTTAATGGATCTCAACACTGAGGTCATTCAACGGTCTTCAAGAAGGGGGAAGTCTGTTTTACATCTCTGTCATGGGATCTCCTGACCTCGTGGCGTTAATTTAGTAGGTCCTATCCCGTGACATCTCTTGGTCCTTAAGAAAGAAGGGGTCTGTTAGTCGCAGGTGACCCCTGCTAGGGCCCTGAGCAGTACCATTTCTGAACAGATCTGTCTTTCACAATTACCAAATGTAGACAACATTATTCCTTTAGTTAAACAATAAAAGGTATTTTTGGTTGTAGACTCTCTGGGTCTGGTGATTTGAATCTGGAATGTGAAGACTCTTTGTGGGATTATGTATGAAGTATGAACAAAATCACCCAAAAGCTTCAATTGTGTTTGGGTCCATTCTCGTTGTCGCTACAACATGTACTTATCATAGTAATAACAGTAAATTATGCATAATTACATGCAACTAACCCTCCCCTAACCCTATAGTAAGTACATGTAGTTGCATAATATTACTCAGTACTTAACTATATAATTAACTTAACTTAACAATGACACCTTAAAGGTTGTATCCGTGATTTCAACGATCCGCTAGCTGCCCGCCCCATAAGCAGGCTGTCAAAAAAACGCGTCTCTGTATGCAGCCTAGGCTCTGAGATCTGCACACAAAAACAAATGGGTACAACCACCACTCAAAACCAAAATAAACAGTGTTCCAACCAATCACAGACAGGGGCGGGTGTTGTGAGGTTTTGAGCTCGTTCACGGCTTGACGCGAAGTCGGAGCAACACCCGCCCCTGTTGGTGATTGGTTGGAACACTGTTTATTTTGGTTTTGAGTGGTGGTTGTACCCATTTGTTTTTGTGTGCAGATCTCAGAGCCTAGGCTGCCTACAGAGACGCGGTTTTTAGACGGCATGCTTATTGGGGGGGCAGCTAGCGGATCGTTAGGAAAGATTAGACATTTATTTTTGGGCCTGAAATCACTGATACAACCTTTAAAGTAAAGTGTACCCCAAACTTGATAATCAAGGACACAATGGCAGTGTAGAAATAATTCAAACAACTTTTTGCATTTGCGTCAAAACTTCTCCAATCTCATTGGTTCTTGTGTGATGACATCATCCAAACCCAAATGCTGTAAGTGAAACAAAGTAAATGAATGATCTGACACAGAATCAATCACATGACCAGTCAAACATCACTTTATCTTGTTAACCGTCCTTTTATCAAACACTTTCTCTTGTGGAATGAATTAATAGACCGACTGTGAATTGAGAATTTTTTTTTTTTACAGTCGCATCAATAACTGAAACATTTTCATAATGCTAATCATCAATATAAGTCCAAGATGATTGTCATATTGACCACTGTAATATAAATCAGAAATGACTCTTCAGGATTGTAGTGACCACATCTGTCCATCTCCAAAAACACCATCATCTTCCAGGATCTGCCATTTCTCTTCTGATCTTTATTATATATTAATGAGTTTTTGAGTTTTTCTGCCTGTCAACAGTTTGTAATAATTATGATTCCTTTAATGCTTTTGAAAGAAGAAACACCCTTCTGCTCACCAAGGCTGTGTTTATTTGATTAAAAAATGCATTAAAAATTGTGAAATATTATTACAATGTAAAATAACTGTTTTCTATGTGAATATTTAGTAAAGTGTAATTTATTCCTGTGATCAAAGCTGTATTTTCAGCATCATTACTCCAGTCTTCAGTGTCACATGATCCTTCAGAAATCAGGATAATATGAGGATTTGAAGATCAAGAAACATTTATGAAAACAGTTTTTGCTGCTTAATATTTGTGTGAAAACTGATACATTTTGTGTTTCAGGATTCTTTATTGAATAGAAAGTTCAAGAGAACAGCAATTATTTGAAATTGTATCTGTAATTGTAATCTTTCATAACATTATACATGCCTTTACTAACACTAAGTGTTAAAAATATCAAAAATTATTCTTTTCTATTCTTTTTTAAAAAGGTAATTTGTACAATAGTAGTGCATCACGGTTTCCACAGAAATATAATAATAATACATTTTATTTTATATAGCGCCTTTAAAAAGCATCTCAAAGCGCTTCACAAGAATAGAAACATGATAAAACATACAATTAAACAAACAATGCATCACTGACAAAAAAACCTGATAAAATACAAAATAAAAACATTATAAAAAGTCTGATTCATAGTAATAAGGCAATTATGTAAAAGCTACCCTAAGCAAATAAGTTTTAAGGGATGATTTAAAAGCACCAAGGGATGATGAGGGAATATTAATAATAATAAATGGTAATGCTTCCAAGTGTTTGAGCGGTGGTGTGTGTGCGTTTGCTGTGTTTGTGTGAGCATTCACATTGAACATGAAATATGGCCAGAGCGTTTGTCATGTGTTTTATTATTTGACCCTCACTCCTCTCTCTGCCGGACATGTGGCTCCTTTCATTTTTCACATGACTGCTTTTCTTATCACTGCCTCTGATTCTCAGGCAATAAAACACAAAACATTCTGTAAAACATGGAGCCATGAGAAATTATGATAATAACTCAAGCGGCGCGGTGATCCGGGGTCCGTGGCGGGACGGGTCAAGGTGGTCCTCCTCTGAAGCGCTCCATCACTGGAGCCCGGGGCCGGCACACGCGTGTGTGTGTGCAGGAGATCAGAGCGCAGGACGACACACACACACACACACACACGTGTGATGCTGACGGACATCTGACATCAATATTCAACTATGTTACTGATCTCCTGCATGGACGGCATTATACAAGAACTGAGCTGGACGATGACATCAATGTTTTCTCCAGAGCGGCTATATAGATATAAATGAACTAAATTAATAACTTTTTTACAACAGAAATGAAATATCACTGAACGTACTTAAGCTGGACTGTGACGCTATTTTCTTCTGGAAACAAACCGTGATTCTCCTGTTATCTCTGTGTTGTAAAAGCGCTGTATACGTAAACGTGACTCGACAGAAACGTGAATCGAGTGTTCGCTTGGTTGTCTGGTCTTATTGACATCATTTCTGAAACATTTAGTTGGACGTTCTAATGTTTTTTAAATGTTACTTGTTTCAGAACGTTCATCTGACATTCAAACGTAACATCCCATAATGATGAAATGGAATGTTTCCTTAATGCTAGAGACCGCATTGGTAACACTTCATAATAACGGCATGCTATTGATCATTAGTTAAGCATTTGTAAACAGTTAATTCATCATTTAAGACATTAATAAGCAGTTTATAAATACAGCTATAAATGCTTTGTTTTTTATTTAAAAGCGTATCTATAATGTGTTTAATAATTGTATTTTCATACTTTATTAATGGTCATTTTATCATTTCTAAATGAAGTACAGCATTATTTATAGTTATTTAAGAGGTGTCAGTGGTTCATAAGATCACTTAGAAAGTGTAAGTAAATGATTAATAAACTATTTATATGTACATTTATACATCTTAATATTCAGACATGTAGTAATAGTTACTTAGTGTGTTAATAAATGCTTTATTAACATGTATTTATACTGTAATTCAGGGTTAATTCGGGTAGTTATAAAGCATTCAGTAGTGGTCAGTTAACACTAAAGTGAAGACTATTCATGCCTTGTAACGCATTAAATATTTCTATGTTCTGTATCACTGTGTTGTGTTTGTTTCATTTTTTCTGTTTAGAAGATTGAGCCTTTTATCTCCTTTATAAATGCTTTACAAGGCATAACTATTCCTCACTTTAGATGAGCTCACACAAATAGTGAACTGACCACTACTAAATGGTTTATAACTACCCGAATTTTCTCCACTTACTTAAACTTTCTAAGTGATCTTATGAACCACTGACAACTCTTAAATAACTGGTTTGTAAATAATGCTATACTTTATTTAGAAATGATTCATCACTAGCAAAGTATGAAATTACAATTATTAAACACATTATAGATATTCTTATAAATCAAGAAAAAAGCATTTATAGCTGTATTTATAAACTGCTTATTAATGTCTATTAATGTCTTTATAAATGATGAATTAACTGTTTACTAATGCTTAACTAATGATTAACAGCGTGCAGTTATTATAAAGTCTTACCAAAGCATTTTTAAAACATTTCAAATAAATATATACACTCACCGGCCACTTTATTAGGTACCCCATGCTAGTAACGGGTTGGACCCCCTTTTGCCTTCAGAACTGCCTCAATTCTTCGTGGCATAGATTCAACAAGGTGCTGGAAGCATTCCTCAGGGAGTTTGGTCCATATTGACATGATGGCATCACACAGTTGCCGCAGATTTATCGGCTGCACATCCATGATGCGAATCTCCCGTTCCACCACATCCCAAAGATGCTCTATTGGATTGAGATCTGGTGACTGTGGAGGCCATTTGAGTACAGCGAACTCATTGTCATGTTCAAGAAACCAGTCTGAGATGATTCCAGCTTTATGACATGGCGCATTATCCTGCTGAAAGTAGCCATCAGAAGTTGGGTACATTGTGGTCATAAAGGGATGGACATGGTCAGCAACAATACTCAGGTAGGCTGTGGCGTTGCAACGATGCTCAATTGGTACCAAGGGGCCCAAAGAGTGCCAAGAAAATATTCCCCACACCATGACACCACCACCACCAGCCTGAACCGTTGATACAAGGCAGGATGGATCCATGCTTTCATGTTGTAGACGCCAAATTCTGACCCTACCATCCGAATGTCGCAGCAGAAATCGAGACTCATCAGACCAGGCAACGTTTTTCCAATCTTCTATTGTCCAATTTCGATGAGCTTGTGCAAATTGTAGCCTCAGTTTCCTGTTCTTAGCTGAAAGGAGTGGCACCCGGTGTGGTCTTCTGCTGCTGTAGCCCATCTGCCTCAAAGTTCGACGTACTGTGCATTCAGAGATGCTCTTCTGCCCACCTTGGTTGTAACGGGTGGTTATTTGAGTCACTGTTGCCCTTCTATCAGCTCGAACCAGTCTGGCCATTCTCCTCTGACCTCTGGCATCAACAAGGCATTTCCGCCCACAGAACTGCCGCTCACTGGATGTTTTTTCTTTTTCTGACCATTCTCTGTAAACCCTAGAGATGGTTGTGCGTGAAAATCCCAGTAGATTAGCAGTTTCTGAAATACTCAGACCAGCCCTCCTGGCACCAACAATCATGCCACGTTCAAAGTCACTCAAATCACCTTTCTTCCCCATACTGATGCTCGGTTTGAACTGCAGGAGATTGTCTTGACCATGTCTACATGCCTAAATGCACTGAGTTGCCGCCATGTGATTGGCTGCTTAGAAATTAAGTGTTAACGAGCAGTTGGACAGGTGTACCTAATAAAGTGGCCGGTGAGTGTATATATATACGGTATAAACATTCAGGCAATATTCAGAAATAATGTTTTCATAACTTAAAGCGAGCGTTAACAGAGCGTTCTTATGTGTTGACTGGCTGGATACTTTCTGTTGTTTTTCCATGCAATCAATTCCTGACAAATACAATCAGATTCTGCACTACTTTTTTCCTGTTTCTTTCAGAATTACTTCATTTAAAAATAAATAATAAATGTTTGTGAATGCCATTCCATATTTCCTTGAGTTAGGAAAACTCAAAAACGTGATAAAAATAAATAAAAATACTTGCATCAACTTACCAATTAAAGTTGGTCTGCTTTCATTATACAGTGAAGAAAATAAGTATTTGAACACCCGGCTATTTTGCAAGTTCTCCCACTTAGAAATCATGGAGGGGTCTGAAATTGTCATCGTAGGTGCATGTCCACTGTGAGAGACATAATCTAAAAAAAAACAGACCTCCACACAGATCTTCTCTAGTTCAGTCAGGTTTCTGGGCTGTCGCTGAGAAACACGGAGTTTGAGCTCCCTCCAAAGATTCTCTATTGGGTTTAGGTCTGGAGACTGGCTAGGCCACGCCAGAACCTTGATATGCTTCTTACAGAGCCACTCCTTGGTTATCCTGGCTGTGTGCTTCGGGTCATTGTCATGTTGGAAGACCCAGCCTCGACCCATCTTCAATGCTCTAACTGAGGGAAGGAGGTTGTTCCCCAAAATCTCGCAATACATGGCCCCGGTCATCCTCTCCTTAATACAGTGCAGTCGCCCTGTCCCATGTGCAGAAAAACACCCCCAAAGCATGATGCTACCACCCCCATGCTTCACAGTAGGGATGGTGTTCTTGGGATGGTACTCATCATTCTTCTTCCTCCAAACACGGTTAGTGGAATTATGACCAAAAAGTTCTATTTTGGTCTCATCTGACCACATGACTTTCTCCCATGACTCCTCTGGATCATCCAAATGGTCATTGGCAAACTTAAGACGGGCCTTGACATGTGCTGGTTTAAGCAGGGGAACCTTCCGTGCCATGCATGATTTCAAACCATGACGTCTTAGTGTATTACCAACAGTAACCTTGGAAACGGTGGTCCCAGCTCTTTTCAGGTCATTGACCAGCTCCTCCCGTGTAGTTCTGGGCTGATTTCTCACCTTTCTTAGGATCATTGAGACCCCACGAGGTGAGATCTTGCATGGAGCCCCAGTCCGAGGGAGATTGACAGTCATGTTTAGCTTCTTCCATTTTCTAATTATTGCTCCAACAGTGGACCTTTTTTCACCAAGCTGCTTGTCAATTTCCCCGTAGCCCTTTCCAGCCTTGTGGAGGTGTACAATTTTGTCTCTAGTGTCTTTGGACAGCTCTTTGGTCTTGGCCATGTTAGTAGTTGGATCTTACTGATTGTATGGGGTGGACAGGGGTCTTTATGTAGCTAACGACCTCAAACAGATGCATCTAATTTAGGATAATAAATGGAGTGGAGGTGGACATTTTAAAGGCAGACTAACAGGTCTTTGAGGGTCAGAATTCTAGCTGATAGACAGGTGTTCAAATACTTATTTGCAGCTGTATCTTACAAATAAATAGTTAAAAAAGCATACATTGTGATTTCTGGATTATTATTTTTTTTGATTATGTCTCTCACAGTGGACATGCACCTACGATGACAATTTCAGACCCCTCCATGATTTCCAAGTGGGAGAACTGGCAAAATAGCAGGGTGTTCAAATACTTATTTTCCTCACTGTACATGCGTTCTATAAACTCAAAATCATGTTGTTGTTTTTATTTGTGAATGCAAATTAAAAGAGCGTGTCTTTGTAAGCGGAGCGTTGAGGGAACTCTCCAACAAACTAATAAAGTTATAGAACAACTTCTATCATCAAAACAAGTCGAATATACCAACTCAACTGAAAGAAACTCCACTGAACGAACACTAATGTCTCGAATGCTGATTTGAAACATAACTTGCATAACAAAATATGATCAAAAACAATATATAGAGCTAAAATATCTAGAATTACAAATATTTATGTCATCATATCTCCCCATGCTTTGACCAAAAGTACTAATTATGAATGAGCTTCATCAAACAGTGATCATCAGCCTGTAGCTGATACTGTAAGCTCTTGCTGTTTCATGTTTTAAAGGTTACAGTTTAACTTCAGTTACAGTTTAACTTCAGAACAAACAAGTAACAATGAACAATACTTCTACAGAACTGATTCATCTTAGTTAATGTTAATCTCAACATTTACTAATACAAGTGCTGTCAAATCACTCAATCTAACATAAACATATGTACACACACACACACACACACAGACACACACTACACACCTGCTGCAGTTCACACACACACACACACACACACTACACACACCTGCTGCAGTTCACACACACACACACAAACACACACCCACACACTACACTACACACACCTGCTGCAGTTCACACACACGCATTACAAACACACACACACACACACATTCTCCTCCCTGTGTGTCTCTCCTCTCCTCCATCTGTCCGGCTCCGGCAGGGGTCCGGTGGGGGTCCGGTGGGGGTCCGGCGGCCCGACACAGAGCCGTGCTGAGAGGGTCCCGGACCCTTGTGGAGCGTCTCTCTGTGTTCCTCCAAATCCAAACACTTCCGGCGAGAGGTTCTGGTGCCAGCTGGCCGGAGTCTACAGCCCAAACCAGAGAGGTAACGTCCACCTCCACTCCGTTACTCTCTGACACACACTCACACGTGGAGGATCACACACGGATCAGCAGCATTCTGAGTATGAGCTTCATACAGCAGTCACATGCCTCTGATTTCAAACAAGGTGACAAGAAACTGTCTGAAAATGACTTTTATCAGAACCACGTGATCTTATGACACATCAAAATAGGGAATTTCTTCACATTAAAATTGAGTTAGTGGATGGAAGTTCTGCCACAAGTATTCATCACAATCAAGTTCTTTGGTAAATCATAATAAAAGTTGAAATTATGGGAAAAAAATTTGTGAAAAAAAGTCACAATTATGACAAAAAGTTGAAATTATGAGATAAATAGTCATAATTTTGACAAAATGTAGGGTAACACTTTATTTTGATGGTCCCTTCTGAACGTGCTTTTGACTATAAGTAACTTTTCAACTACATGTCAACTTAACCTAACCCTAACTCTACCAGTCTATTAATACTCTACTAACACTCTAATGAGAGTTAGTAGACATGTAGGAGCAACGTTACTTATAGTCAACAGAATGTGTTAAAGGGACCATCAAAATAAAGTGAAACCAAATTTAGAAATTATGAGATAGGCCTACTCATAATTATGACAAAAAGTAAACAATTATGTACAAAAGTTAGAAGTTGGAAAAGATAAAAAGTAAAAATTATGAAATCAAGTCATAATCATGACAAAAAGTTGTAATGATATTAGAATTATAACAAAAAGATGAAATTTTGATAAGTCAAAATTATTATATTATCGAAATTATGAGAGGCATAATTATTACAAAAAACTATGACAATGTCAAAATGATGACATACTAAGGTATAATTATGAGATACAAACTAAATTATGACGCTTTTTGGCTGGTTGTTGTCACCTGTGTGTGTTGAGCTTGTTGGCCGGTTGTTGTAACCTGTGTGTGTTGAGCTTGTTGGCTGGTTGTTGTCACCTGTGTGCGTTGAGCTTGTTGGTCGGTTGTTGTCACCTGTGTGTTGAGCTTGTTGGCCGGTTGTTGTCACCTGTGTGTGTTGAGCTTGTTGGCCGGTTGTTGTCACCTGTGTGTGTTGAGCTTGTTGGCTGGTTGTTGTCACCTGTGTGTGTTGAGCTTGTTGGCTGGTTGTTGTCACCTGTGTGTGTTGAGCTTGTTGGCCAGTTGTTGTAACCTGTGTGTGTTGAGCTTGTTGGCCGGTTGTTGTCACCTGTGTGTGTTGAGCTTGTTGGCTGGTTGTTGTCACCTGTGTGTGTTGAGCTTGTTGGCCGGTTGTTGTCACCTGTGTGTGTTGAGCTTGCTGGCCGGTTGTTGTCACCTGTGTGTGTTGAGCTTGTTGGCCGGTTGTTGTCACCTGTGTGTGTTGAGCTTGTTGGCCGGTTGTTGTCACCTGTGTGTGTTGAGCTTGTTGGCCGGTTGTTGTCACCTGTGTGTGTTGAGCTTGTTGGCCGGTTGTTGTCACCTGTGTGTGTTGAGCTTGTTGGCCGGTTGTTGTCACCTGTATGTGTTGAGCTTGTTGGCTGGTTGTTGTCACCTGTGTGTGTTGAGCTTGTTGGCCGGTTGTTGTCACCTGTGTGTGTTGAGCTTGTTGGCTGGTTGTTGTCAACTCTGTGTGTTGAGCTTGTTGGCTGGTTGTTGTCACCTGTGTGTGTTGAGCTTTGAGCTTATTGGCTGGTTGTTGTCACCTGTGTGTGTTGAGCTTGTTGGCTGGTTGTTGTCACCTGTGTGTGTTGAGCTTGTTGGCTGGTTGTTGTCACCTGTGTGTGTTGAGCTTGTTGGCTGGTTGTTGTCACCTGTGTGTGTTGAGCTTGTTGGCCGGTTGTTGTCACCTGTGTGTGTTGAGCTTGTTGGCCGGTTGTTGTCACCTGTGTGTGTTGAGCTTGTTGGCCGGTTGTTGTCACCTGTGTGTGTTGAGCTTGTTGGCTGGTTGTTGTCACCTGTGTGTGTTGAGCTTTGAGCTTATTGGCTGGTTGTTGTCACCTGTGTGTGTTGAGCTTGTTGGCCGGTTGTTGTCACCTGTGTGTGTTGAGCTTGTTGGCTGGTTGTTGTCACCTGTGTGTGTTGAGCTTGTTGGCCGGTTGTTGTCACCTGTGTGTGTTGAGCTTGTTGGCCGGTTGTTGTCACCTGTGTGTGTTGAGCTTGTTGGCCGGTTGTTGTCACCTGTGTGTGTTGAGCTTGTTGGCCGGTTGTTGTCACCTGTGTGTCATTGCTCTGCCCATCAGAGACTGTAGCATGCATTAGGTGTAGTGATGCTTGTGGACACACTCTGGCCTCAGTTTCACCACTGCATTTTCAGTTATATTAGCACTCAGTGTGAGAGGGAGTGGTCACTCAGTGTGCAGTGTGAGAGGGGGAGTGGTCACTCAGTGTGCAGTGTGAGAGGGGGAGTGGCCACTCAGTGTGCAGTCTGAGAGGGGCAGTGGCCACGCAGTGTGAGGGGGGAGTGGCCACGCAGTGTGAGGGGGGAGTGGCCACTCAGTGTGCAGTGTGAGAGGGGGAGTGGCCACTCAGTGTGCAGTGTGAGAGGGGGAGTGGCCACTCAGTGTGCAGTGTGAGAGGGGGAGTGGCCACTCAGGATGCTGTGTGAGAGGGGTTTGGCCACTCAATTGTTAGTGTGAGAGGGGTTTGGCCACTCAGTGTGCAGTGTGAGAGGGGGAGTGGCCACTCAGTGTGCAGTGTCAGAGGGGGAGTGGCCACTCAGTGTGCAGTGTGAGAGGGGGAGTGGCCACTTAGTGTGCAGTGTGAGAGGGGGAGTGGCCACGCAGTGTGAGGGGGGAGTGGCCACTCAGTGTGCAGTGTGAGAGGGGGAGTGGCCACTCAGTGTGCAGTGTGAGATGGGGAGTGGCCACTCAGTGTGCATTGTGAGTGTGAGAGGGGTTTGGCCACTCAGTGTGCAGTGTGAGAGGGGGAGTGGCCACTCAGTGTGCAGTGTGAGAGGGGGAGTGGCCACAAAGTGTGCAGTGTGAGAGGGGGAGTGGCCACTAAGTGTGCAGTGTGAGAGGGGGAGTGGCCACGCAGTGTGAGGGGGGAGTGGCCACTCAGTGTGCAGTGTGAGAGGTGGAGTGGCCACTCAGTGTGCAGTGTGAGAGGGGGAGTGGCCACTCAGTGTGCATTGTGAGAGGGAGTGGCCACTCAGTGTGAGAGGGAGTGGTCACTCAGTGTGCAGTGTGAGGGGGGGAGTGGTCACTCAGTGTGCAGTGTGAGAGGGGGAGTGGCCACTCAGTGTGCAGTGTGAGAGGGGGAGTGGCCACTCACTGTGCAGTGTGAGAGGGGCAGTGGCCACGCAGTGTGAGAGGGGGAGTGGCCACTCAGTGTGCAGTGTGAGAGGGGGAGTGGCCACTCAGTGTGCAGTGTGAAAGGGGGAGTGGCCACTCAGTATGCTGTGTGAGAGGGGTTTGGCCACTCAATTGTTAGTGTGAGAGGGGTTTGGCCACTCAGTGTGCAGTGTGAGAGGGGGAGTGGCCACTCAGTGTGCAGTGTGAGAGGGGGAGTGGCCACTTAGTGTGCAGTGTGAGAGGGGGAGCGGCCACTCAGTGTGCAGTGTGAGAGGGGGAGTGGCCACTCAGTGTGCAGTGTGAGAGGGGGAGTGGCCACTCAGTGTGCAGTGTGAGAGGGGTTTGGCCACTCAATTGTTAGTGTGAGAGGGGGAGTGGCCACTCAGTGTGCAGTGTGAGAGGGGTTTGGCCACTCAATTGTTAGTGTGAGAGGGGGAGCGGCCACTTAGTGTGCAGTGTTAGAGGGGGAGTGGCCACTCAGTGTGCAGTGTTAGAGGGGGAGTGGCCACTCAGTGTGCAGTGTTAGAGGGGGAGTGGCCACTCAGTGTGCAGTGTGAGAGGGGGAGTGGCCACTCAGTGTGCAGTGTTAGAGGGGGAGCGGCCACTCAGTGTGCAGTGTTAGAGGGGGAGTGGCCACTCAGTGTGCAGTGTTAGAGGGGGAGCGGCCACTCAGTGTGCAGTGTTAGAGGGGGAGTGGCCACTCAGTGTGCAGTGTGAGAGGGGGAGTGGCCACTCAGTGTGCAGTGTGAGAGGGGGAGGGGGAGCGGCCACTCAGTGTGCAGTGTGAGAGGGGGAGCGGCCACTCAGTGTGCAGTGTGAGAGGGAGTGGCCACCCAGTGTGTAGTGTGAGAGGGGGTGGCCACCCAGTGTGTAGTGTGAGAGGGGGAGCGGCCACTCAGTGTGTAGTGTGAGAGGGGTTTGGCCACTCAGTGTGCAGTGTGAGAGGGAGAGGGGGAGTGGCCACTCAGTGTGCAGTGTGAGAGGGGGAGTGGCCACTCAGTGTGTAGTGTGAGAGGGGGAGCGGCCATTCAGTGTGCAGTGTGAGAGGGGTTTGGCCACTCAGTGTGTGAGAGGGGTTTTGCCACTCAGTGTGCAGTGTGAGAGCAGCGGTTCGAGAGATATGCGAATAACAGACACACACAGACACACAGACGTTTGGTGTGTGTGTGTGTGTGTGTCTGTTTGTGTGTGTGTGTGTGTGTGTGTGTGTGCATACATACTTTTAGAATGAGAGACTAAGCTTCGTTCTATACTGTATAATGACAATAAACGTATTCAATTCAATTCAATTCACATTAAACAATATACTGTAGTTTCCTGTTTCACCCTTCAGAGCAAATACATAATTACTGAGATGCAACAATTAATATCACCAAAAGGATTTAAACTGTTTTTTGGTCACACTTTATATTAGGTGACTTAACATCATTTGATTCAATGCACTTATTTACATACATGTTTTTACATTGCACTTAAAATACATGCATTAATTAAAATACATTAATGACATACAGGGAGTGGCCACTCAGTGTGCAGTGTGAGAGGGGGAGTGGCCACTCAGTGTGCAGTGTGAGAGGGGGAGTGGCCACTCAGTGTGCAGTGTGAGAGGGGGAGTGGCCACTCAGTGTGCAGTGTGAGAGGGGGAGTGGCCACTCAGTGTGCAGTGTGAGAGGGGGAGTGGCCACTCAGTGTGCAATGTGAGAGGGGGAGTGGCCACTCAGTGTGCAGTGTGAGAGGGGGAGTGGCCACTCAGTGTGCAGTGTGAGAGGGGGAGTGGCCACTCAGTGTGCAGTGTGAGAGGGGGAGTGGCCACTCAGTGTGCAGTGTGAGAGGGGGAGTGGCCACTCAGTGTGCAGTGTGAGAGGGGGAGTGGCCGCTCAGTGTGCAGTGTGAGAGGGAGTGGCCACTCAGTGTGCAGTGTGAGAGGGGGAGTGGCCACTCAGTGTGAGAGGGAGTGGCCATTCAGTGTGCAGTGTGAGAGGGAGTGGCCACTCAGTGTGCAGTGTGAGAGGGGGAGTGGCCACTCAGTGTGAGAGGGAGTGGCCACTCAGTGTGTAGTGTGAGAGAGGGAGTGGCCACTCAGTGTGCAGTGTGAGAGGGGGAGTGGCCTACATACAGTAGACAACAGTATAAACACATCACATGCTCACTTCCAAAGACTTTATCCCGGCTTACAAGACGCCTTAATCTGACTAAATTATAAAGCAACACTACATGCATGCTTTATGCAAAAGCCAGTCTTATAATGCGTTTGACAACAACAACAAAAACGACTTGTGCATGAAGTTATGGCTTTAAAACAGTGCAATCAAAATAGTTCAATCAATGTAAAGAAAGGCACTATTTTACCTCTACTTAAATGCATATTAGAGTAATGCATCATGCAACAACTCAAAAGACAGACCACCATTCAGATTAGTAGTTAAGAAATCTGTTTTGGTTGAAATATTTCAGATTTTATTCTAAATGATTTATCTGTGCTCATCATTATTGTTTTAATAATCTTGAATGAGAATAAGTTCCTCTTGCAGCATCTCTTCTCTCATCTGATGACGAGGGCGGGGCTATAACCTGTCACTCACATGAGATCAGCCAATAGCAAACCACAACAATCCAACCATCCAATCAATTCCCCACAGACACAATCAAGCCCCGCCCACATCTGTTCATGTTCCAGCAGCATTTTGCTAAGATAATAAGAACAGCGCAACTTCTGTTTATGCTGACTTTAATTGATTAAATTATACATGCATCCATTGTAGAAAATAAATATTATGTTTTGGTTATGAATCCATCACCTCCAGTTGTCAGTTATATATGTATGTAAATATGTATGTATCTGATCATGGTCAGACACACAAAGGTCACAGTTTCCTAGTTTCCTGAGAATGACCCTGGGAATCCTTCCTTTGAACAGTAAAATAAATTATTTTCCTTTTGGGGGGGGGTCTTTTGTTCAGCTCATCTTATTAACATTACCAAGGACGAATGTGTGGAGAGATTTATCCCAGCGTTCACGTCTGATCTGCTCTCGTGTCCGTCAACAAGAACTCGCCATCATCTGCTCGTCCAATCAAATTACTGAGATTTCTAGTTTCCTCCCTGTCAGTAATTTCATATTCGTCCTGAAAGTCAATCTACCTACAAATGTACATTTGTATCAATGCAGAAATGGAGAGGATTGTAAATGATGCAGACGTCTGATGTGACATTGAGGGTCATGAGACTTATGAGAACTCACTCGTTTTTCTTCAGACTGAATGGATTTTTAACCTTGAAACACAAGGACGCCCGATAGACCAGCATCAGATGCTGAATCATTTAGCAATCTTCACCAAAACAAATGGAGATCTCGAATTTTTTCAAACTGTACAACTTGTTCAGAATGAGTCACACTTGAGAGAGAGAGAGCTATGAAAGAAAATAGGTTACACTTTATAATAAGTTTCCAACTATATGTACTTAAAGGAGTAGTTCACTTCAGAATTAAAATTTCCTGATAATTTACTCACCCGCACGTCATCCAAGATGTTCATGTCTTTCTTTCTTCAGTCGAAAAGAAATTAAGGTTTTTGAGGAAAACATTCCAGGATTTTCTCCATATAGTGACTTCAATGGGGTCCAACGGGCTGAAGGTCCAGATGTGAGTTTCAGTGCAGCTTCAAAGTCTCGACACGATCCACGATTTGAGTTTTTCACCCCTCGCCTACATTTCTGAACCGGAACACGCGCGACATATCAACGTGATTACTGTCACAATTGACTGACAAAGTGTCGAAGGTGGGTCTTGAACCCGGGTCTCCCAGTAAGAAAAAGCTACTTCTTTACCTCTGGTCTACTGGGGAAGACAGTTTGTTGAAGCCCAACAAGATGCATGTCCCCACTAAAACAAATAAGGACAACATTCGGAACAAAAAGGCGACCTGGGGGCCATTACCTGGGTCGGGCTGATGTCGTTGAGCCTTCTTTGCCACCAACTCTATTCCTGACTGAACCCCTGCCACCACCTTGGAGCCGGTCTCTGGTGTGTCAAACTGTCTCGAAAAGGCATCGGGTTTAGAGTTCTTAGAGTCTGGTCGATAAGAGAGGATAAACTCGAAGCAATTAAAAAAGAGAGCCCATCGGGCCTGCCGTGGATTCAACCTTTTAGCCTCCCGGATCTATGTGAGTTTCTTGTGGTCGATCCAAATGATGAATGGGTGTTTGGCCCCTTCCATCCAGTGTCTCCATTCCTGGAGTGATGCTTCACCGCCAGCAATTCCCGGTTACCAATGTCATAGTTCTTCTCTGCTGGGGTGAGTCCACATGAAAAAAAGGCACAAGGATGAAGCTGACTGCCCCCCGTGGCCTTTTGAGACAAAACAGCTCGCACTCCAACATCTGACGCATCCACTTCAACTACAAAGGCCAACTCTGGACCGGGGAGGGTCAGGATGGAGGCAGAGGTGAATCTTCGCTTGAGCAGCTCAAATGCTTGATTAGCTCTTTCTGTCCATTGTAATTGCCTTGAGGTCTTTTTGGTAAGGGCTGTAAGAGGTTCTGAAAAAAAAAAAAAAAAAATTCAAAACCAAGAAAGTTCTGTACCTGTTTGACAGAGCACAGCTGGGGCCAGTTCAGGACTGCACGAGTCTTGCCAGGATCCAATGCTGCCATTGGAGACAATGAACCCATGGAAGGAGACAGTTGGTACATGAAATACACATTTTTCCACCTTCACAAAGAGGTTGTTCCTTAACAGTTGGGTCAAAACCTTCCGGACATGCTGGACATGATCTCGCTAACAACGGGAGAAGATTAAGATGTCATCAAGAAAAACAAATACAAATTGGTTAAGCATCTCTCGTAGAACATCATTAATGAATGCCTGGAAGACGGCTGGGGCATTGACTAGGCCAAAAGGCATTACCTTATATTCATAGTGACCAGTCGGGGTGTTGAATGCAGTCTTCCACTCATCTCCTGCTTGGATCCTAACTACGTGGTAGGCATTCCTCATCTCTGATGTGAAGAGGTCGCTGCTGGTCGTGAGAGGAAACTGCCGCTGTGGCCCAATCCAGCAAGAAGGGTTGTCATATATGCCACTCTGCTGCTCCCTGTAGGGAAACTGTTAGGCTGCGATTGGAAAGCAAGAGTACACAGTGTTATAAATCCTCGACACCTCTCTGGGTTCCCATCATACCTCTCAGGGGCTGAAAGTCTAGGCTCAAGTTGGAGACCTGCTGGTGGACCTGGCTGAGGGGTACCTTGAGACTGGGCTGGTAGGACTGGAGCAGCTTGAGATATGGACTGGGTTGGTGGGACTGGAGAGGCTTGAGATATGGACTGGGTTGGTGGGACTGGAGAGGCTTGAGATATGGACTAGGTTGGTGGGACTGGAGAGGCTTGAGATATGGACTGGGTTGGTGGGACTGGAGAGGCTTGAGATAAGGACTGGGATGGTAGGACTGGAGCAGCTTGAGATATGGACTGGGTTGGTGGGACTGGAGAGGCTTGAGATATGGACTGGGTTGGTGGGACTGGAGAGGCTTGAGATATGGACTGGGTTGGTGGGACTGGAGAGGCTTGAGATATGGACTGGGTTGGTGGGACTGGAGAGGTTTGAGGTATGGAGTGGGTTGGTGGGACTGGAGAGGCTTGAGATATGGACTGGGTTGGTGGGACTGGAGAGGCTTGAGATATGGACTGGGTTGGTGGAACTGGAGAGGCTTGAGATATGGACTGGGTTGGTGGGACTGGAGAGGCTTGAGATAAGGACTGGTATGGTAGGACTGGAGCAGCTTGAGATATGGACTGGGTTGGTGGGACTGGAGAGGCTTGAGATATGGACTGGGTTGGTGGGACTGGAGAGGCTTGAGATATGGACTGGGTTGGTGGGACTGGAGAGGCTTGAGATATGGACTGGGTTGGTGGGACTGGAGAGGCTTGAGATATGGACTGGGTTGGTGGAACTGGAGAGGCTTGAGATATGGACTGGGTTGGTGGGACTGGAGAGGCTTGAGATAAGGACTGGTATGGTAGGACTGGAGCAGCTTGAGATATGGACTGGGTTGGTGGGACTGGAGAGGCTTGAGATATGGACTGGGTTGGTGGGACTGGAGAGGCTTGAGATATGGACTGGGTTGGTGGGACTGGAGAGGCTTGAGATATGGACTGGGTTGGTGGGACTGGAGAGGTTTGAGGTATGGAGTGGGTTGGTGGGACTGGAGAGGCTTGAGATGTAGACTGATGTCTTAGATGCTAGAGAATCTCAGTTAGAATCTGTTCATGCTTGCAGCTTGGCTAGAGAGCTCTGTGAGGATGTGTTCCACGTTGGAGGGAGGAGTATACTCTTCTACTTCCATGGTTCAGTCTTGCTGTCACAATTCACTAGCACAAAGTGTCAAAGGTGGGGTCCAGAAACCGGGTCTCCTAGTCAGAGAAACCTACTTCTTTACCTCTGGTTTACTGGGGAAGGGTTAGGTTATTGTAGAAGACCCTTGTGCAAACTAGGAGCAAACTACCCATAAACAAACTAGGAGACTCAGATAACTCAAAAGCAGGCAGTCTTTACTTGATCTCAGTTTTCAAATACAAACAAAAGATAAGTCATAGTTATCTTTAAATCAAAGATATTTCCTGTTTTCGGCCGATGCTGGTCCTGTTCGCGAACTCGACAATCGACTACTGTGGACTTCGACCGAAAACAGAAAGAAAATACAGGTATGTGAGCTGGCTGAATTAACATCATTTTTATTCATATCTTTCACATCTACTGCAGTCAGATTGACCGTGTTCACTCTTAATAACATCACTCACATGGCTGTGCACTTGTAATGACATATCAAGGATGTTAAGAGGCTAAAAGCAGGTTTAAAACTTGCCCCATTGAAGTCAACAGGGAGAAAATTTTAAAAAGACGATAACACGGTGTAGGCAACACCGATTTTTGTCGTTCTCTGTATTGACAGCACTCCAAATGTACAAAAAAGGAGTTCTCCTTTAAGGGCAGGTCTTAATAAAAATGTTTGTCTAAACTTGTGCTATTGTTGTTTACTTGCAATATTAGTAGGCTACATTTAAAATGTATTTAATTTTTTTAATTATTACCGTTTAAAACATATCTGCCGACATTCGGACTGCCAACCAATCCGCAAACCACCGCTGACTGTCTGACAAACAGTGTTGTGCTGTTGAGGCTCTCACAGCCTCATGAGATGGAAACAAATGAGCGCAGTTCACACAAAGAGACTTAAAGAGTAACTAAACACTAAACAACTTTTTTTAGTTAATGATCTGTAAGACTGGGGCTTTATTAGTGCTGATCATTGATTCGAGTAACTTTTTTGACATTTGGGTATAAAGTGTTTTATTTCTACAATATATGGTGTAAAAACGTCTGAGTGCTGCCCTCTTCAGGTTGAACGGTGGCTACTGCAGTTGAATTTTCCTATTGGATCTTTGCGGTGGTTCGTGATGTAAGCGGTGAGAGCTGATGTATGCAGGTTCCAGCTAACCACGCTCTTGGTACGAGCTACCACGCCCTTGGCAGTGTAAAAACCATCTTGTTACGTCAAAACCACTGTAGTGAGTCAGGAGTTGGAATTGCGAGTATTGAAAACGATCAGGATAGAGTATTTAACTGCCCTCGTTCATCCCCTCTATCTCCGATGGGCTCCGCCCACTTTTCCAGCATTTTCAAATATTGCCAGTGGGTGGAGTCAGGCTCTGACCAGGGGTTTAGTTACCCTTTAATGAACATAGAGGGGTTAAAAATTTCATGTGGAGTTTTTATATTTATAACATATGATATGATACGGTTAATACGATCACACGACCACGAGTGCTGAATACAATCACAATTGAAAATGTGACATTGATTTTATATGACAGTTCAACGAACAAGTAATTAATATCAAGTCACTTTCAGACACAATATTGACTGTTTTTGTTCTATTTGAGCAGCGAAAATAGTTCCAAACAAACATCACAGCAGAACAACAGCGCATCTCACCGCAACACATCACCGCATTCCTGAATGATTCGGCGCTTTGAATGAATCGGTTGAGTCAAAGATTCAATGACCCATTGAACAACTGCCTCATTCCTGAACAATTCAGCCGTTTGAACGAATCATATTAATAAATGACTCAATAACTCACTTATTCACCGGCCGCCCCCTACTGGTGGTTTAGTTTCGTGTTTAAAAGTAGGCTATCATTCTTTCCAATGTGTATTTGTACAGTGGTTACTCAACCAGAATAATACTTTTACCGCCGCCGCTCCCGCGGCGGTAAAATTCGGTACTGTATTTGCTGCCTTTTACCGCTAAGAGGCGCTACAATCACAGACTTTGAAAGGTGTTCGTTTATTCTCTCTATTGCGTAATCGAACGCCGCGCCGCGGCTCATTCAGAGCGATTGAAAGCTGGTAACAGATGAATTCAAGTGAAACATAAACGAGTTCATAATCACAATACTGAAATTAAATTGAATAAATAGTGAAAACATTACAACATAAAACATTGCAACAGAATATATATCAGGCTATCAATTGGGCTAAGGAAGAGCATAAGACGACATTTAATAGCGTTCAGACGGTAGCTCAGTGGTTAAAGCAACAACATGAGTCTCACTGCGCTTCTAGCGAACCGAGATCGAATCTCACTGTAGCCAACATTCTGTTGGCCCACTTCATTTATGTTTTACCGTTCTTGATGCTTAAATAGGTAACTGTTTATTAGCGAGTTCATTAACTGTTTATTTATTTAATGTCAAGCGTTTTGTTTAATTATCAATGCCACATTAACGTAAATTTGCTACATTCCATGTAGAGCCGCTGCACGACCAAACTGATGAGGGAAATGAAAATAAATAAAAAAAGAAAGCTGATTGCGTCAGAAAATGAAAATAATGATGCTCGTCTTTAATCTGCTAAATTATTGTTTTGTGAAGTAGACTGACAGTGATATACCTGCCATAGCAACGGGAGAATTTTTTTCAAAACAGATCCATTGAACAAACCAGAAAAGACTGATTTTGTTGACTTGACAGACTAACTAAATAGTATTACTTTCAATATAAAAACAAATGAAAATGTAAAAGAACACTCAAATTGATTAAGTTTGAATCCCGAACAAACATGGTCTACTTTTTTATTAATTCAGAGAGATTTGATAATAAGACCCAACCGATGCAAAAGCCTCTAAAAGCAAAACATTTAATATTGAATGCATGCTCTCCAATACTTTGACTTTAAACTCACTAAATCCCAGCCTCAGCCCATTCAGACATACAGGTACTTTGGTAGAAACCTATAAATAGGAGCCTGAAAAAATGTTAATATTAAAGAAAAACGTTAGACGGATTAGAGGCTTTTGCATTTGAATGTTGTGTGACATTCTAACACATTTAAAGCGTGACGCACACAAACACAACTGAGTTTATCTTATCATAAACATATTAACTAGTCAATGTTTATGATCAGATAAAAATGTTTCTCAGTTGTGTCAAGTCCGTCTAACGTTTTTCTTTAATGGTTGAGAGACATTTATCTTTTAAACATTGACTGTGTGTTCGTGTCACGCGTTAAATGTTTTAGAATGTCACACACCATTCAAATGCAAAATATGCGCCCTCCCCCACTTTAAGCTAACTCAAGCCAGCTCCTGAGATGAGGCTTGTTGTTTTTTTCCCCGGAGGCACACGAATGAAGGATCTCCATATGCTCATATTAATATTAACGTACATTTTTCCAAAGTCTTGTTTCCGAAAGTGTTACATTAAATGGCGAAAAGTGTGTGTTTGTTTTAACGTGTGTGTAGCCTACAAAGGTAAAGATGTTCATCAATAATTCTATATCACGAACAGGGACACGTTAGTGTGCATTTGGTGTTGTGATTTTAGACGAGCGGCAACGGTAACACTTTTCATGATTTCATAAAACACATTCAGGGCCATATCGCATCTTATGTTACACAAAGGAATGTAATTCATAATTTAAATTTTTCTATTGAAATGTTTTTAAATTGTATATTTCTTTTATTAAAGAAAATGATGCTGATCATAACAACGTAGCCTTTTTTCATTCTTATATCATAAAGAACGCAAAACCTAAATGCTGCTGACTAACTTAGCTAATAGCAAGTCAAGCCAATGTTTGAATTAATTTACAATAATTTAGTTTCATTTATTTCAGTGTTAATGTTTGAGTTAATAAATCCTCTACAAATTAAATTAACACAAAGTGGGCTATAAGAAGCCTTTGTGGGCTACTATGAAATTATATCGCTCACGAGAGAGAAACGCTCTTCATTCGTTTCATTCCTCAATAGAATAGGCTACAAATATTCAGCGTTATTGCGCCTACTTTATTTTCACTGAGTGCAGATATGACGGTCTTTTGGTGTAGCCTACTTTTTGTTTGTTTGTTATTGCGCTGGTCCCCATAGGAATAGGCTAAGCTTATTGTTATCTCTATTTTTAACTTTTGATTCTATTTTTCATTTCTAAAATTGATTCTATCTTTTGTTCTATAGGCCTATTTATAAAAAAATATATATATATTTTAACCCACCCACATTTTGTTCCAGTGTAAAATGGAAATGCTTGGCAATTTTATTTTATAAATATAAGCAAAAACTATAGCCTATGCTGTAACACAGTTTTAGAACTAGACAAATCTCTCTTCATTAATAATAGGATATAAAATGCATTAATAGGCTAATACAAAATTAACTAAAGTCCCAAGTTTGCTCGAGATTTGAACCCGTGTCATCTAAATGACCGAACCGTAAGTTCTACCCCTCGGCCATGAATGTACTCTGTTAAATGACCAAACGTTTGTTTCTCCAGTGTGTTCGTTCACATGAGCGAGAAAACGTTTTATCGTTAGCATATTGTAGACCTTTTACAGTTTTAAAAGATGACATATTATCTGTATAATAAAAAATTACGGCGTAGGCTAGCCTTTTAAGTTCTTTTAGCTGAAAAAATTAATTCAAGTGAAAGCGCCGCCGCGTTTGTCGAACTCTAGTTCAACATGCCAGAATAAAACCCAATTTTAGAACAATGCGTAGCGCCACTCGGTGTGCCAAAACACTTAATTATACGTACACATCAATATTTCGTTCAAAAACATCTCAAAACGCTTTGTGACATTTTGAAAAGCCGTGAATGTATTAAGGTCACTGGAACCAGGATCGTAACTGAAACGCGCCGCATGATATCTCTCAATACAGGAGCAGAAGCGCCGGTTCAGATTGTAGGCTATTGTTTGTTGTTTAAACATGCGTGTTGCATATTTTTAAAAATATGTAATATATTTGATATGGTCTATTGGTGAATTAGGCTATAGCATTGATTACTGTCAGATTTAACCGAATCTGTTGTAGGCTAAATTCTTTTTATTTTTATTATTTTTTGTTCTAAAAGGTTGTTCCATTCTGTTTCGTTTGTTTATTTTTATTGAATTTTTTACATATTCAATCAGTCTCATTCTTTTTTTTTTTTTTTTTACAAGACCTTGTGCTGTGTTTTTTAATAAACAGATACAAACAGGGATATAGCCTAATAGTTCGTACAAATAAACGTCTATGTAGGCTACTACTATGTATACTATAAATTGTAACAAAATTGTCTGTCTTTAATTAATAATAAAATTATTACTTTAATATGCAGTTTCAACTTCACCAAATCTTTGTTTGTTTCATTATTGTAGCCTACAGAAAATGCAAATAGCTCTTGTTTTAATTTTTCATGTTTGTTGCTTATTTGGAAATTGCCATAGTATTTCATTCTTACTGTTAATTGACATAGCCCCGCACTAACGTTTAAAAATGCGGCAATTGCGGCTGTTTTGCTAAATGCCCCTTTGCGCCACCTGGCGGTCATTTCACGAACGACTTTGAAATACGGCTAGTTTATTTTTACCGCGGTGGATTTGCCGCGGCACGACTCGCGGCGGTAATAGGCATTCTGGTTGACTACCTACTGTATATTCAAAAAATATTTAAAACAATTTCATAACATTATTTAATGCAGTTGTAATTTTTCAGTGTAAATTAATTAATTTGATTGGTAACAGCAGAGTGTCTTATTATTTCAATTGAATTTATTGATCAAATTTAAGAATTTAAAATGAAAGATGAAGGATACATTTAAACTGATTATGGAAAAATTTTCTTTTTAAAAGTTAAAATATCATAAATATGCAAATGTAAATATATAAAAGCTGACTGAACACTGATGAGAATATTGCTTTAGAATAAATTATATTTACAACACAAAACAAAATCCTATATTTTTCTGGACAAGAATTTTTTTTACTTGGACAAGTGAATGACCGATTTACTTGTTCGAAGGTTGAGTCCTGAGTTATATTTTATATAGACCTACTCAGTCTATTCTGTAAAGTTGATACATCGGGTCGGGTTTTTTTTGCACATTAATCTGACAATAAATATGGCACACCCAGTTTTTCTTATGCACACCCAGAGCTTTTCTGGCTATGCTAGGGGAAGAAAGAAAGACATGAATATCTAGGATGACGTGGGGGTGAGTAAATTATCAGGAAATTTTAATTCTGAAGTTAACTAATCTTTTAAACAGTTGTTATGTTGTAACTTCTTGTGTTGATTTACGGCTCAGGTTAGGACAGGTTTACTGGTATGGGAAGGTTTATGGGGTAGCCTAATTATAGATGTAATTAATTACAGCTGTAATTGCGGGTATTAAAAAAAACGGTAACACTATTTTACAGTGTCCTTGTTACACGTTATACATGTAGCTACTATAGTAAAAACTATACATTTTGCATTATTACATGCAACTAACTCTAAACCCAATCCTAATCCTAACCCTATAGTAAATACACATGTAGCCTAGTTGATTAAAAATAATAATAATAATTAAAAAAAATACATGTGAAAAAGAAAATCTGACAAAACAGAAGAAAGTTAGTAAAGAAAGTTGTGAAAAAGAAAGCGCGCGTTGAGGAGCTGCAGAAGACGCGCGCCTCTGGAGTGATTTATTTGGTAAATCAGGACACAATGAGCGGATTATGACGCTCTAATAGGAGAGAGTGTTTGGGGAGCCGCTAATTGGCTGTGATTGAGTTGCAGGAGAGAGAGGGAGAGAGAGAGAGAGAGAGAGAGAGAGAGAGAGAAAGAAAGAAAGAGACCTGGGATCGCGCGCGTCTGTCACACAATCATCCGCTAATCAGAGGCTCAAATTAAAAGTGCGTGTTTGGCGTCGAGGACGAGCCTGTGCGACTGGGAACGTCACCATCACAATCTCACACACTGACAACACACACACACACACACACACACACGGTCGTGCTCACACCTGCTCTGTTCCTCAGCTGTGTCTGAGAGTGAGGGCCAGGTCACTCTTTCTTTTATGAGATTTCATGACAACTGATTTAAGAGCATTGATTAGCTGACCTAGGAGTGTGTGACGAGTCAGTCGACAACTATGAAGACAGTGTAATATACTCCAGCTTTGTTTATTAAACGGTGTCCGATACAGTGACTGTAGAGCTGTGCAGTAGGGGTCAGTGTTTCACTGCTCTACACACACACACACACACACACACACACACACACACACACACACACACACACACACACACACACACTACTGTATCTCTCACACACACATATTCACGCACACACAAAATAATATATTATTAATAAATAGCATCACTCACTGTTATTTATTTCACTATAGATTAATAATGCACAGTGTTTCTGACTTTAAATTGTACAAAAATACAAATGTTCTGTAATATAGGAGATGTTTTATTCTATATGAATGTCTTCAGTATTTAATATTTTAAATAAACGCAGATAATCTGATAAAAGTCATAATTAACATGAATAAATGTTTATAAACGTAATATTAATATAAATATTGAACATATTGAACACAAAAATAATGATTAGATATTGATCCAAAACATTTAAGGAAATTATAAATGTAGGTCTAAATATTAGACCTAGTAAGTCTGATTAGATGACAATGATATATTTATTCAGACAAAATTTAATAATCCTCATCAAAAAAGTGTTAGCTCTTCATTTTGAATACATGAAAACTGGAAATGAACAATTCATATAATTATCAATATAACAATCATACAAAATAATTATACAATATACTATGAATTTCACAAACAGCTTTCTGTTAATTGTTCTTGATCTCGCACATTGTTTTAATTAAGTTGGCTTGGAAAAGCCAACTTACTGAAATCCTATTTAAACTTATTAAGTTGGCTTGGAAAAGCCAACTTACTGAAATCCTATTTAAACTTATTATTATTCTTCTTCTTCTTCTTCTTCTTATTTTTCTTACCCAAAAAATTCTGACTCTAACTCGTCCTAGAGCTTTAACTCTACAAACTCCAAACTCGGGTCAGACCTTCAGACTGTTCTGACTCGGTGTGCTATATCTTTTCAAACTGATTTGACTTTCAGATTTCTTAAAAATTAATATTAAAAATCATAAAAATCCCATTGACTTTCATTGCAACAGTTCAAATTGAGCCAAGACTACGGTGGCCCAGCAGTGGACACCAAATAAACTCAAATCTAAACTCCCTGAAGCCCTAGATTCAATTAAACTACCATTCTATATGTACTAATGAACTTTATCTATCTATCTATCTATCTATCTATCTATCTATCTATCTATCTATCTATCTATCTATCTATCTATCTATCTATCTATCTATCTATCTTTCTAACTTATCTTTCTTTCTTTCTAACTAATCTTTCTTTCTTTCTACCTAATCTTTCTTTATTTCTTTCTTTCTTACTAATCTATCTTTCTTTCAAACTAATCTTTCTTTCTTTCAAACTAATCTTTCTTTCTTTCTAACTAATATTTCTTTCTTGCTAACTGATCTATCTTTCTTTCTTTCTAACTAATCTTTCTTTCTTTCTAACTATTCTATCTTTCTTCTTTCTAACTAATCTATCTTTCTTTCTAACTAATCTACCTTACTTTCTTTCTAACTAATCTATCTTTCTTTCTAACTAATCTATCTATCTTTCTTTCTTTCTAACTACTCTATCTTTCTTTCATTCTAACTTTTCTTTCTTTCTAACTAATCTATCTATCTTTCTAACTAATCTCTTTCTTTCTAACCAATCTTTCATTATTTCTTTCTTACTTTCTTTTATTCTTTCTTTCTAACTAATCTATCTTTTTTCTTTCTAACTAATCTTTCTTTCTTTCTAACTAATCTATCTATCTTTCTTTCTTTCTAACTAATCTATCTATCTTTCTTTCATTCTAACTAATCTTTTCTTTCTTTCTAACTAATCTCTATCTTTCAAACTAATCTATCTTTCTTTCTAACCAATTTTTCTTTCTTTCTTTCTTTCTTTTTTTCTTTCTAACTAATCTATCTATCTTTCTTTCTAACTAATCTTTCTTTCTTTCTAACTAATCTTTCTTTCTTTCTAACTAATCTATCTTTCTTTCTTTCTAAATAATCTATCTTTCTTTCTAACTAATCTATCTATCTATCTTTCTTTCTAACTAATCTATCTATCTTTCTTTCTAACTACTTTATCTTTATTTCTAACTAATCTATCGTTCTTTATTCCTTTCTTTCTTTCTTACTAATCTATCTTTCTTTCTTTCTAACCAATCTATCATTCTTTCTTTCTTTCTAACTAATCTTTCTTTCTTTCTAACTAATCTATCTATCTTTCTTTCTAACTAATCTATCTTTCTTTCTTTCTAACTAATCTATCTTTTTTTTCTAACTAATCTATCTATCTTTCTTTCTAACTAATATATCTTTCTTTCTTTCTAACTAATCTATCTTTCTTTCTTTCTAACTAATCTATCTATCTATCTATCTATCTATCTATCTATCTATCTATCTATCTTTCTTTCTAACTAATCTATCTCTTTCTTTCTAACTAACTAGTCTTTCTAACTAATCTATCTTTCTTTCTTTCTTTCTTTCTAACTAATCTATGTTTCTTTCTTTCTAACTAATCCATCTTTCTTTATATCTTTCTTACTAACTAATCTATCTTTCTTTCTAACCAATCTTTCTTTCTTTCTTTCTTTCTTTTTTCATTCTTTCTAACTAATCTATCTTTCTTTCTTTCTTTCTAACTAATCTATCTTTCTTTCTAACTAATCTATCTATCTTTCTTTCTAACTAATCTATCTTTCTTTCTTTCTAACTAATCTATCTATCTATCTATCTTTCTAACTAATCTATCTTTCTAACTAATCTATCTTTCTTTCTAACTAATCTATCTATCTTTCTTTTTAACTATTCTATCTTTCTTTCTTTCTAACTAATCTATCTATCTATCTATCTTTCTAACTAATCTATCTTTCTTTCTTTCTAACTGATCTATCTTTCTTTTTCTTTCTAACTAATCTATCTTTCTTTCTTTCTAACTAATCTTTCTTTCTTTCTTACTAATCTATCTTTCTTTCTTTTTTTTTCTAACTAATCTATCTTTCTTTCTTACTAATATTTTTTTCTTTCTTTCTTTCTAACTAATCTATCTTTCTAACTAATCTTTCTTTCTTTCTTTCTTTTTAATTTACTTTCTTTCTTTCTTTCTTTCTAACCAATCTATCTTTCTTTCTTTCTAACTAATCTATCTTTCTTTTTCTTTGTAACTAATCTATCTTTCTTTCTTTCTAACTAATCTTTCTTTCTTTCTTACTAATCTTTTTTTCTTTCTTTCTTTCTAACTAATCTATCTATCTTTCTTTCTTTCTTTCTTTTTAATTAACTTTATTTATTTCTTTCTTTCTAACTAATCTATCTTTCTTTCTAACTAATCTATCTTTCTTTTTCTTTCTAACTAATCTATCTTTCTTTCTTTCTTTCTAACTAATCTATCTTTCTCACTAATCTATCTTTCTTTCTTTCTTTCTTACTAATATATCTTTCTTTCCTTTTTTCTTTCTAACTAATCTATCTTTCTTTCTTTCTTACTAATCTTTTTTTCTTTCTTTTTTTCTAACTAATCTATCTATCTTTCATTCTTTCTTTCTAACTAATCTTTTTTTTCTTTCTTTCTAACTAATCTATCTTTCTTTCTTTCTAACTTATCTATATTTCTTTCTTTCTTTCTTTCTTTCTTTCTAACTAACTAATCTATCTTTCTTTCTTACTAATCTTTTTTTCTTTCTTTCTTTCTTTCTAACTAATCTATCCTTCTAACTAATCTTTCTTTCTTTCTTTTTAATTAACTTTTTTTCTTTCTTTCTTTCTAACTAATCTATCTATCTTTCTTTCTACCTAATCTATATTTCTTTTTTTCTTTTTAATTATCTTTCTTTCTTTCTTTCTAACTAATCTATCTTTCTTTCTTTCTAACTAATCTATCTTTCTTTCTTTCTAACTAATCTATCTTTCTTTTTCTTTCTAACTAATCTCTTTCTTTCTAACTAATCTATCTTTCTTTCTCACTAATCTTTTTTCTTTCTTTCTTTCTAACTAATCTATCTATCTCACTAATCTATCTTTCTTCCTTTCTTTCTTACTAATCTATCTTTCTTTCCTTTTTTCTTTCTAACTAATCTATCTTTCTTTCTTTCTTACTAATCTTTTTTTCTTTCTTTCTAACTAATCCATCTTTCTTTCTCTCTAACTAATCTATCTTTCTTTCTCACTAATCTTTTTTCTTTCTTTCTTTCTAACTAATCTATCTATCTCACTAATCTATCTTTCTTCCTTTCTTTCTTACTAATCTATCTTTCTTTCCTTTTTTCTTTCTAACTAATCTATCTTTCTTTCTTTCTAACTAATCTTTTTTCTTTCTTTCTAACTAATCCATCTTTCTTTCTTTCTAACTAATCTATCTTTCTTTCTTTCTAACTTATCTATATTTCTTTCTTTCTTTCTCTTTCTTTCTTTCTTTCTTTCTTTCTTTCTAACTAATCTATCTTTCTTTCTTACTAATCTTTTTTTCTTTCTTTCTTTCTAACTAATCTATCTTTCTAACTAATCTTTCTTTCTTTCTTTTTAATTAACTTTCTTTCTTTCTAACTAATCTATCTATCTTTCTATCTTTCTTTCTACCTAATCTATCTTTCTTTCTTTCTTTTTAATTAACTTTCTTTCTTTCATTCTTTCTTTCTTTCTAACTAATTTATCTTTCTTTCTTTCTAACTAATCTATCTTTCTTTTTCTTACTAACTAATCTTTCTTTCTTTCTTTCTAACTAATCTATCTTTCTTTCTCACTAATCTTTCTTTCTTTCTTTCTTTCTAACTAATTTATCTTTCTTTCTTTCTAACTAATCTATCTTTCTTTTTCTTACTAACTAATCTTTCTTTCTTTCTTTCTAACTAATCTATCTTTCTTTCTCACTAATCTTTTTTTCTTTCTTTCTTTCTTACTAATCTATCTTTCTTTCCTTTTTTCTTTCTAACTAATCTATCTTTCTTTCTTACTAATCTTTTTTTCTTTCTTTTTTCTAACTAATCTATGTTTCTTTCTTTCTAACTAATCTTTTTTTCTTTCTTTCTAACTAATCTATCTTTCTTTCTTTCTTTCTTTCTTACTAATCTTTTTTTCTTTCTTTCTTTCTAACTAATCTATCTTTCTAACTAATCTTTCTTTGTTTCTTTTTAATTAACTTTCTTTCTTTCTTTCTTTCTTTCTTTCTAACTAATCTATCTTTCTTTCTTTCTAACTAATCTATCTTTCTTTTTCTTTCTAACTAATCTCTTTCTTTCTTTCTTTCTTTCTAACTAATCTATCTTTCTTTCTTTCTTTCTTTCTAACTAATCTTTTTTCTTTCTTTCTAACTAATCCATCTTTCTTTCTTTCTAACTAATCTATCTTTCTTTCTTTCTAACTTATCTATATTTCTTTCTTTCTTTCTCTTTCTCTTTCTCTTTCTCTTTCTCTTTCTTTCTTTCTTTCTTTCTTTCTTTCTAACTAATCTATCTTTCTTTCTTACTAATCTTTTTTTCTTTCTTTCTTTCTAACTAATCTATCTTTCTAACTAATCTTTCTTTCTTTCTCTTTAATTAACTTTCTTTCTTTCTTTCTAACTAATCTATCTATCTTTCTATCTTTCTTTCTACCTAATCTATCTTTCTTTCTTTCTTTTTAATTAACTTTCTTTCTTTCTTTCTTTCTTTCTTTCTTTCTTTCTAACTAATCTATCTTTCTTTCTTTCTAAATAAAAACTCTTTCTTTTTCTTTCTAACTAATCTATCTATCTTTCTATCTTTCTTTCTACCTAATCTATCTTTCTTTCTTTCTTTCTTTTTAATTAACTTTCTTTCTTTCTTTCTTTCTTTCTTTCTAACTAATCTATCTTTCTTTCTCACTAATCTCTTTTTCTTTCTTTCTTTCTAACTAATCTATCTATCTTTCTATCTTTCTTACTATTCAATCTTTCTTTCTTTCTTACTAATTTATCTTTCTTTCTTTCTTTCTTACTAATCTATCTTTCTTTCCTTTTTTCTTTCTAACTAATCTTTCTTTCTTTCTTTCTTTCTAACTAATCTATCTTTCTTTCTTTCTTTCTTTCTTTCTTTCTTTCTTTCTCACTAATCTTTTTTTCTTTCTTTCTAACTAATCTATCTATCTTTCTATCTTTCTTACTAATCAATCTTTCTTTCTTTCTTACTAATTTATCTTTCTTTCTTACTAATCTTTTTTTCTTTCTTTCTAACTAATCTATCTTTCTTTCTTTCTAACTTATCTATATTTCTTTCTTTCTTTCTTTCTTACTAATCTATCTTTCTTTCTAACTAATCTCTTTCTTTCTTTCTTTCTAACTAATCTATCTTTCTTTCTTTCTTACTAATCTTTTTTTCTTTCTTTTTTCTAACTAATCTATCTTTCTTTCTTTCTTTCTAACTAATCTTTTTTTCTTTCTTTCTTTCTAACTTATCTATATTTCTTTCTTTCTTTCTTTCTAACTAATCTATCTTTCTTTCTTTCTTTCTTTCTAACTAATCTATCTTTCTTTCTTTCTTACTAATCTTTTTTTCTTTCTTTCTAACTAATCTATCTTTCTTTCTTTCTTACTAAACTATAAACTAATTAAACTTTAAACTTCTTTAAACTTCTTCAAACTTATTGGTCCAAACTTTCACAAGCCAACTTAAAGTTTGTCTCGACGAACTTTTTCTAGTTATTATTCTTCTTCTTCTTCTTCTTCTTATTTTTCTTACCCAAAAAATTCTGACTCTAACTCGTCCTAGAGCTTTAACTCTACAAACTCCAAACTCGGGTCAGACCTTCAGACTGTTCTGACTCGGTGTGCTATATCTTTTCAAACTGATTTGACTTTCAGATTTCTTAAAAATTAATATTAAAAATCATAAAAATCCCATTGACTTTCATTGCAACAGTTCAAATTGAGCCAAGACTACGGTGGCCCAGTAGTGAACAACACAAAAACTCAAATCTAAACTCCCTGAAGCCCTAGATTCAATTAAACTACCATTCTATATGTACTAATGAACTTTATCTATCTATCTATCTATCTATCTATCTATCTATATATCTATCTATCTATCTATCTATCTTTCTAACTTATCTTTCTTTCTTTCTAACTAATCTTTCTTTCTTTCTACCTAATCTTTCTTTATTTCTTTCTTTCTTACTAATCGATCTTTCTTTCAAACTAATCTTTCTTTCTTTCAAACTAATCTTTCTTTCTTTCTAACTAATATTTCTTTCTTGCTAACTGATCTATCTTTCTTTCTTTCTAACTAATCTTTCTTTCTTTCTAACTAATCTATCTTTCTTCTTTCTAACTAATCTATCTTTCTTTCTTTCTTTCTTTCTAACTACTCTATCTTTCTTTCATTCTAACTTTTCTTTCTTTCTAACTAATCTATCTATCTTTCTAACTAATCTCTTTCATTCTTTCTTTCTTACTTTCTTTTATTCTTTCTTTCTAACTAATCTATCTTTTTTCTTTCTAACTAATCTTTCTTTCTTTCTAACTAATCTATCTTTCTTTCTTTCTAACTAATCTATCTATCTTTCTTTCATTCTAACTAATCTTTTCTTTCTTTCTAACTAATCTCTATCTTTCAAACTAATCTATCTTTCTAACCAATTTTTCTTTCTTTCTTTCTTTCTTTCTTTTTTTCTAACTAATCTATCTATCTTTCTTTCTAACTAATCTTTCTTTCTTTCTAACTAATCTTTCTTTCTTTCTAACTAATCTATCTTTCTTTCTTTCTAAATAATCTATCTTTCTTTCTTTCTAAATAATCTATCTTTCTTTCTAACTAATCTATCTATCTATCTTTCTTTCTAACTAATCTATCTATCTTTCTTTCTAACTACTTTATCTTTATTTCTAACTAATCTATCGTTCTTTATTCCTTTCTTTCTTTCTTACTAATCTATCTTTCTTTCTTTCTAACCAATCTATCATTCTTTCTTTCTTTCTAACTAATCTTTCTTTCTTTCTAACTAATCTATCTATCTTTCTTTCTAACTAATCTATCTTTCTTTCTTTCTAACTAATCTATCTTTTTTTTCTAACTAATCTATCTATCTTTCTTTCTAACTAATATATCTTTCTTTCTTTCTAACTAATCTATCTTTCTTTCTTTCTAACTAATCTATCTATCTATCTATCTTTCTTTCTAACTAATCTATCTCTTTCTTTCTAACTAACTAGTCTTTCTAACTAATCTATCTTTCTTTCTTTCTTTCTAACTAATCTGTTTCTTTCTTTCTAACTAATCCATCTTTCTTTATATCTTTCTTACTAACTAATCTATCTTTCTTTCTAACCAATCTTTCTTTCTTTCTTTCTTTTTTCATTCTTTCTAACTAATCTATCTTTCTTTCTTTCTAACTAATCTATCTTTCTTTCTAACTAATCTATCTTTCTTTCTAACTAATCTATCTTTCTTTCTTTCTAACTAATCTATCTATCTATCTATCTTTCTAACTAATCTATCTTTCTTTCTAACTAATCTCTTTCTTTCTAACTAATCTATCTATCTTTCTTTCTAACTAATCTATCTTTCTTTCTTTCTAACTAATCTATCTATCTATCTATCTTTCTAACTAATCTATCTTTCTTTCTAACTAATCTATCTTTCTTTCTTTCTAACTAACTAATCTTTCTTTCTTTCTAACTAATCTATCTTTCTTTCTTTCTTTCTAACTAATCTATGTTTCTTTCTTTCTAACTAATCTATCTTTCTTTCTAACCAATCTTTCTTTCTTTCTTTCTTACTTTCTTTCTTTCTAACTAATCTATCTTTTTTCTTTCTAACTAATCTATCTATCTTTCTTTCTAACTAATCTTTCTTTCTTTCTAACCAATCTATCTTTCTTTCTTTCTAACTAATCTTTCTTTCTTTCTTTCTAACTTATCTATCTTTCTAACTAATCTATCTTTCTTTCTTTCTAACTAATCTATCTTTCTTTCTAACTAATCTATCTTACTTTCTAACTAATTTATCTTTCTTTCTTTCTAACTAATCTATCTTTCTTTTTTTCTAACTAATCTATCTTTCTAGCTAATCTATCTTTCTTTCTATCAAATCCATCTTTCTTTGTTTTTTAAATAATCTATCTTTCTTTATTTCTAACTAAGTTATCTTTCTTTCTAACTAATCTATCTTTCTTTCTAACTAATCTATCTTTCTAACTAATCTATCTTTCTTTCTAACAAATCTCTTTCTTTGTTTTTTAACTAATCTATCTTTCTTTCTAACTAATTTATCTTTCTTTCTAACTAATCTATCTTTCTTTCTAACTAATCTATCTTTCTTTCTTTCTAATCTATCTTTCTTTCTTTCTAACTAATCTATCTTACTTTCTTTCTTTCTTTTTAATTAACTTTCTTTCTTTCTTTCTTTCTAACTAATCTATCTTTCTTTCTTTCTAACTGATCTATCTTTCTTTTTCTTTCTAACTAATCTATCTTTCTTTCTTTCTAACTAATCTTTCTTTCTTTCTTACTAATCTATCTTTCTTTCTTTCTAACTAATCTATCTTTCTTTCTTACTAATATTTTTTTCTTTCTTTCTTTCTAACTAATCTATCTTTCTAACTAATCTTTCTTTCTTTCTTTCTTTTTAATTAACTTTCTTTCTTTCTTTCTTTCTAACTAATCTATCTTTCTTTTTCTTTGTAACTAATCTATCTTTCTTTCTTTCTAACTAATCTTTCTTTCTTTCTTACTAATCTTTTTTTCTTTCTTTCTTTCTAACTAATCTATCTATCTTTCTTTCTTTCTTTCTTTTTAATTAACTTTCTTTCTTTCTTTCTTTCTAACTAATCTATCTTTCTTTCTAACTAATCTATCTTTCTTTTTCTTTCTAACTAATCTATCTTTCTTTCTTTCTTTCTAACTAATCTATCTTTCTCACTAATCTATCTTTCTTTCTTTCTTTCTTACTAATATATCTTTCTGTCCTTTTTTCTTTCTAACTAATCTATCTATCTTTCTTTCTTTCTTACTAATCTTTTTTTCTTTCTTTTTTTCTAACTAATCTATCTATCTTTCATTCTTTCTTTCTAACTAATCTTTTTTTTCTTTCTTTCTAACTAATCTATCTTTCTTTCTTTCTAACTTATCTATATTTCTTTCTTTCTTTCTTTCTTTCTTTCTTTCTAACTAACTAATCTATCTTTCTTTCTTACTAATCTTTTTTTCTTTCTTTCTTTCTAACTAATCTATCCTTCTAACTAATCTTTCTTTCTTTCTTTTTAATTAACTTTCTTTCTTTCTTTCTTTCTAACTAATCTATCTATCTTTCTTTCTACCTAATCTATATTTCTTTTTTTCTTTTTAATTAACTTTCTTTCTTTCTTTCTTTCTAACTAATCTATCTTTCTTTCTTTCTAACTAATCTATCTTTCTTTTTCTTTCTAACTAATCTCTTTCTTTCTAACTAATCTATCTTTCTTTCTCACTAATCTTTTTTCTTTCTTTCTTTCTAACTAATCTATCTCACTAATCTATCTTTCTTCCTTTCTTTCTTACTAATCTATCTTTCTTTCCTTTTTTCTTTCTAACTAATCTATCTTTCTTTCTTTCTTACTAATCTTTTTTTCTTTCTTTCTAACTAATCCATCTTTCTTTCTCTCTAACTAATCTATCTTTCTTTCTCACTAATCTTTTTTCTTTCTTTCTTTCTAACTAATCTATCTATCTCACTAATCTATCTTTCTTCCTTTCTTTCTTACTAATCTATCTTTCTTTCCTTTTTTCTTTCTAACTAAACTATCTTTCTTTCTTTCTTTCTAACTAATCTTTTTTCTTTCTTTCTAACGAATCCATCTTTCTTTCTTTCTAACTAATCTATCTTTCTTTCTTTCTAACTTATCTATATTTCTTTCTTTCTTTCTCTTTCTTTCTTTCTTTCTTTCTTTCTTTCTTTCTTTCTTTCTTTCTTTCTTTCTAACTAATCTATCTTTCTTTCTTACTAATCTTTTTTTCTTTCTTTCTTTCTAACTAATCTATCTTTCTAACTAATCTTTCTTTCTTTCTTTTTAATTAACTTTCTTTCTTTCTTTCTAACTAATCTATCTATCTTTCTATCTTTCTTTCTACCTAATCTATCTTTCTTTTTAATTAACTTTCTTTCTTTCTTTCTTTCTTTCTTTCTTTCTTTCTTTCTAACTAATTTATCTTTCTTTCTTTCTAACTAATCTATCTTTCTTTTTCTTACTAACTAATCTTTCTTTCTTTCTTTCTAACTAATCTATCTTTCTTTCTCACTAATCTTTTTTTCTTTCTTTCTTTCTTACTAATCTATCTTTCTTTCCTTTTTTCTTTCTAACTAATCTATCTTTCTTTCTTACTAATCTTTTTTTCTTTCTTTTTCTAACTAATCTGTTTCTTTCTTTCTAACTAATCTTTTTTTCTTTCTTTCTAACTAATCTATCTTTCTTTCTTTCTTTCTTTCTTACTAATCTTTTTTTCTTTCTTTCTTTCTAACTAATCTATCTTTCTAACTAATCTTTCTTTCTTTCTTTTTAATTAACTTTCTTTCTAACTAATCTATCTATCTTTCTATCTTTCTTTCTACCTAATCTATCTTTCTTTTTAATTAACTTTCTTTCTTTCTTTCTTTCTTTCTTTCTAACTAATTTATCTTTCTTTCTTTCTAACTAATCTATCTTTCTTTTTCTTACAAACTAATCTTTCTTTCTTTCTTTCTAACTAATCTATCTTTCTTTCTCACTAATCTTTTTTTCTTTCTTTCTTTCTTACTAATCTATCTTTCTTTCCTTTTTTCTGTCTAACTAATCTATCTTTCTTTCTTACTAATCTTTTTTTCTTTCTTTTTTCTAACTAATCTATGTTTCTTTCTTTCTAACTAATCTTTTTTTCTTTCTTTCTAACTAATCTATCTTTCTTTCTTTCTTTCTTTCTTTCTTACTAATCTTTTTTTCTTTCTTTCTTTCTAACTAATCTATCTTTCTAACTGATCTTTCTTTCTTTCTTTTTAATTAACTTTCTTTCTTTCTAACTAATCTATCTTTCTTTCTTTCTAACTAATCTATCTTTCTTTTTCTTTCTAACTAATCTCTTTCTTTCTTTCTTTCTAACTAATCTATCTTTCTTTCTTTCTTTCTAACTAATCTTTTTTCTTTCTTTCTAACTAATCCATCTTTCTTTCTTTCTAACTAATCTATCTTTCTTTCTTTCTAACTTATCTATATTTCTTTCTTTCTTTCTCTTTCTTTCTTTCTTTCTTTCTTTCTTTCTAACTAATCTATCTTTCTTTCTTACTAATCTTTTTTTCTTTCTTTCTTTCTAACTAATCTATCTTTCTAACTAATCTTTCTTTCTTTCTCTTTAATTAACTTTCTTTCTTTCTTTCTAACTAATCTATCTATCTTTCTATCTTTCTTTCTACCTAATCTATCTTTCTTTCTTTCTTTTTAATTAACTTTCTTTCTTTCTTTCTTTCTTTCTAACTAATCTATCTTTCTTTCTTTCTTTCTAAATAAAAACTATCTTTCTTTTTCTTTCTAACTAATCTATCTATCTTTCTCTTTCTTTCTACCTAATCTATCTTTCTTTCTTTCTTTTTAATTAACTTTCTTTCTTTCTTTCTTTCTTTCTTTCTAACTAATCTATCTTTCTTTCTCACTAATCTCTTTTTCTTTCTTTCTTTCTAACTAATCTATCTATCTTTCTATCTTTCTTACTAATCAATCTTTCTTTCTTTCTTACTAATTTATCTTTCTTTCTTTCTTTCTTACTAATCTATCTTTCTTTCCTTTTTTCTTTCTAACTAATCTTTCTTTCTTTCTTTCTTTCTTTCTAACTAATCTATCTTTCTTTCTTTCTTTCTTTCTCACTAATCTTTTTTTCTTTCTTTCTAACTAATCTATCTATCTTTCTATCTTTCTTACTAATCAATCTTTCTTTCTTTCTTACTAATTTATCTTTCTTTCTTTCTTTCTTACTAATCTTTTTTCTTTCTTTCTTTCTAACTAATCTATCTTTCTTTCTTTCTAACTTATCTATATTTCTTTCTTTCTTACTAATCTATCTTTCTTTCTAACTAATCTCTTTCTTTCTTTCTTTCTAACTAATCTTTTTTTCTTTCTTTCTTTCTAACTAATCTTTTTTTCTTTCTTTCTTTCTAACTTATCTATATTTCTTTCTTTCTTTCTTTCTTACTAATCTATCTTTCTTTCTAACTAATCTATCTTTCTTTCTTTCTTTCTTTCTAACTAATCTATCTTTCTTTCTTTCTTACTAATCTTTTTTTCTTTCTTTCTAACTAATCTATCTTTCTTTCTTTCTTACTAAACTATAAACTAATTAAGTTGGCTTGAGAAAGCCAACTTACTGAAATCCTATTTAAACTTATTATTATTATTATTATTCTTCTGACTCTAAAATTTAAACTCTAACTCGTCCTAGAGCTTTAACTCTACAAACTCCAAACTCGGGTCAGACCTTCAAACTGTTCTGACTTAGTGTGCTATATCTTTTCAGACTGATTTGACTTTCAGATTTCTTAAAAATTAATATTAAAAATCATAAAAATCCCATTGACTTTCATTGTAACAGTTCAAAATGAGCCAAGACTACGGTGGCCCAGTAGTCTACACCAAATAAACTCAAATCTAAATTCCCTAAAGCCTTGGACTCAATTAAACTCCCATTCTATATGTACTTATGAACTCTATCTATCTATCTATCTATCTATCTATCTATCTATCTATCTATCTATCTATCTATCTATCTATCTATCTATCTATCTATCTCTTTCTAACTTATCTATCTATCTATCTATCTATCTATCTATCTATCTATCTATCTATCTGATCTTTCTTCCTTTCTAACTAATCTATCTTTCTTCCTTTCTAACTAATCTATCTTTCTTTCTTTCTAACTAATCTCTTTATTTCTAAACTAATCTATCTTTCTTTCTTTCTAACTAATCTTTCTTTCTAACTAATATTTCCTTCTAACTAATCTATCTTTCTTTCTTTCTAACTAATCTATCTATGTTTCTTTCTAACTAATCTATCTATCTTTCTTTCTAACTAATCTATCTATCTTTCTTTCTAACTAATCTCTTTCTTTCTAACTAATCTCTTTCTTTCTTTCTAACTAATCTCTTTCTTTCTAACTAATCTATCTTTTTTTCTTTCTAACTAATCTATCTTTCTTTCTTTCTAACTAATCTATCTTTCTTTCTTTCTAACTAATCTATCTTTCTTTCTTTCTAACTAATCTATCTTTCTTTCTAACTAATCTATCTTTCTTTCTTATCTATCTATCTATCTATCTATCTATCTATCTATCTATCTATCTATCTATCTATCTATCTATCTATCTATCTATCTATCTATCTATCTTTCTTTCTTTCTAACTAATCTATCTATATATCTTTATTTCTAACTAATCTATCTTTCTTTCTTATCTATCTATCTATCTATCTATCTATCTATCTATCTATCTATCTATCTATCTATCTATCTATCTTTCTTTCTTTCTTTCTTTCTTTCTAACTAATCTATCTTTCTTTATTTCTTTCAAACTAATCTATCTTTCTTTCTTTCTAACTAATCTATCTTTCTTTCTTTCTAACTAATATTTCCTTCTAACTAATCTATCTTTCTTTCTTTCTAACTAATCTATCTATGTTTCTTTCTAACTAATCTCTTTCTTTCTAACTAATCTATCTATCTTTCTTTCTAACTAATCTATCTTTCTTTATTTCTTTCAAACTAATCTATCTTTTTTCTTTCTAACTAATCTATCTTTCTTTCTTTCTAACTAATCTATCTTTCTTTCTTTCTAACTAATCTATCTTTATTTCTTTATTTCTTTCTAACTAATCTATCTTTTTTTCTTTCTAACTAATCTATCTTTCTTTATTTCTTTCAAACTAATCTATCTTTATTTCTTTATTTCTTTCTAACTAATCTATCTATGTTTCTTTCTAACTAATCTATCTTTCTTTCTAACTAATCTATCTATGTTTCTTTCTAAATAATCTATCTATCTTTCTTTCTAACTAATCTCTTTCTTTCTAACTAATCTATCTATCTTTCTTTCTAACTAATCTCTTTCTTTCTAACTAATCTCTTTCTTTCTTTCTAACTAATCTCTTTCTTTCTAACTAATCTATCTTTCTTTCTTTCTAACTACTCTATCTTTCTTTCATTCTAACTAATCTATCTTTCTTTCTAACTAATCTATCTATCTTTCTTTCTAACTAATCTATCTTTCTTTCTTTCTTTCTTGCTAATCTTTTTTCTTTCTTTCTTTCTTACTAATCTATCTTTCTTTCTTTCTTACTAATCTTTTTCTTTCTTTCTTTCTTACTAATCTATCTTTCTTTCTTTCTTACTAATCTATCTTTCTTTCATTCTTACTAATCTTTTTTTCTTTCTTTCTTTCTTACTAATCTATCTTTCTTTCTTTCTTACTAATCTATCTTTCTTTCATTCTTACTAATCTTTTTTTCTTTCTTTCTGTCTTACTAATCTATCTTTCTTTCTTTCTTACTAATCTTTTTTTCTATCTTTCTTTCTTACTAATCTATCTTTCTTTCTTACTAATCTTTTTTTCTTTCTTTCTTTCTAACTAATCTATCTTTCTTTCTTTCTTACTAATCTTGTTTTCTTTCTTTCTTTCTTACTAATCTTTTTTTCTTTCTTTCTTACTAATCTTTTTTCTTTCTTTCTTTCTAACTAATCTATCTTTCTTTCTTACTAATCTATCTTTCTTTCTTTCTTACTAATCTTTTTTTTCTTTCTTTCTAACTAATCTATCTTTCTTTCTTTCTTGCTAATCTTTTTTTCTTTCTTTCTTTCTTACTAATCTATCTTTCTTTCTTTCTAATCTTTTTTCTTTCTTTCTTACTAATCTATCTTTCTTTCTTACTAATCTTTTTTTCTTTCTTTCTTACTAATCTTTTTTCTTTCTTTCTAACTAATCTATCTTTCTTTCTTACTAATCTTTTTTTCTTTCTTTCTTTCTTTCTTACTAATCTTTTTTTCTTTCTTTCTTTCTTTCTAACTAATCTTTTTTTTCTTTCTTTCTAACTAATCTATCTTTCTTTCTTTCTTTCTTGCTAATCTTTTTTCTTTCTTTCTTTCTTACTAATCTATCCTTCTTTCTTTCTTACTAATCTTTTTTTCTTTCTTTCTTACTAATCTATCTTTCTTTCTTTCTTACTAATCTTTTTTTCTTTCTTTCTTACTAATCTTTTTTCTTTCTTTCTAACTAATCTATCTTTCTTTCTTACTAATCTTTTTTTCTTTCTTTCTTTCTTTCTTACTAATCTTTTTTTTCTTTCTTTCTAACTAATCTATCTTTCTTTCTTTCTTTCTTGCTAATCTTTTTTCTTTCTTTCTTACTAATCTTTTTTCTTTCTTTCTTTTTAACTAATCTATCTTTCTTTCTTACTAATCTTTTTTTCTTTCTTTCTTTCTTACTAATCTTTTTTTTCTTTCTTTCTAACTAATCTATCTTTCTTTCTTTCTTGCTAATCTTTTTTTCTTTCTTTCTTTCTTACTAATCTATCTTTCTTTCTTACTAATCTTTTTTTCTTTCTTTCTTACTAATCTTTTTTTCTTTCTTTCTTTCTTTCTTACTAATCTTTTTTTTCTTTCTTTCTAACTAATCTATCTTTCTTTCTTTCTTTCTTGCTAATCTTTTTTTCTTTCTTTCTTTCTAACTAATCTATCTTTCTTTCTTTCTTACTAATCTTTTTTTCTTTCTTTCTTACTAATCTTTTTTCTTTCTTTCTAACTAATCTATCTTTCTTTCTTACTAATCTTTTTTTCTTTCTTTCTTTCTTACTAATCTTTTTTTTCTTTCTTTCTAACTAATCTATCTTTCTTTCTTACTAATCTTTTTTTCTTTCTTTCTTTCTTTCTTACTAATCTTTTTTTTCTTTCTTTCTAACTAATCTATCTTTCTTTCTTTCTTTCTTGCTAATCTTTTTTTCTTTCTTTCTTTCTTACTAATCTATCTTTCTTTCTTTCTTACTAATCTTTTTTTCTTTCTTTCTTACTAATCTTTTTTCTTTCTTTCTTTCTAACTAATCTATCTTTCTTTCTTACTAATCTTTCTTTCTTTCTTACTAATCTTTTTTCTTTCTTTCTAACTAATCTATCTTTCTTTCTTTCTTACTAATCTTTTTCTTTCTTTCTTTCTTACTAATCTATCTTTCTTTCTTACTAATCTATCTTTCTTTCTTTCTAACTAATCTATCTTTCTTTCTTTCTTACTAATCTATCTTTCTTTCTTACTAATCTTTTTTCTCTCTGTCTAACTAATCTATCTATCTTTCTTACTAATCAATCTTTCTCTTACTAATCTATCTTTTTTTCTTTCTTACTAATCTATCTTTCTTTCCTTCTTTCTTTCTAACTAATCTATCTTTCTTTCTTACTAATCTTTTTTTATTTTTTTATTTCTAACTAATCTATCTTTCTTTCTCTTTCTTACTAATCTATCTTTCTTTCTTTCTTACTATTTTTTTCTTTCTTTCTTTCTTACTAATCTATCTTTCTTTCTTTCTTACTAATCTATCTTTCTTTCTTTCTAACTAATCTATCTTTCTTTCTTACTAATCTTTTTTTATTTTTTTATTTCTAACTAATCTATCTTTCTTTCTTTCTTTCTTTCTAACTAATCTATCTTTCTTTCTTTCTTACTAATCTTTTTTTTATCTTTCTTTCTAACTAATCTATCTTTCTTTCTTTCTTACTGAACTATAAACTAATTAAACTTTAAACTAATTTAAACTTTAAACTTCTTCAAACTTATTGGTCCAAACTTTCACAAGCCAACTTAAAGTTTGTCTCGACGAACTTTTTCTAGTTAAACTTTAAACTTCTTTAAACTTCTTCAAACTTATTGGTCCAAACTTTCACAAGCCAACTTAAAGTTTGTCTCGACGAACTTTTTCTAGTTGTAATGTTGTGTTTGTAAAGCGTCATGATTCAGTGAGACTGAAGTGGGTTTAAAGGGATTCATTCTCTCAGATCCTTCACTCTTCCTCCTGTCATTTCAGGAGGAGACCCTTCAGCTACATTACAAACACACAACATTATTACATTCGTTATTATCAATATCTTCATATTAGTAATTATTCTATTTTTGTCTTGTCTTGAGATTGACATTTTTTCCCCAAGATGCAACATTTCATAATATATAAAGACTTAATTTGTCTGTTCATTTGTTTTATGTTTAGATCTGCCACACGTTCAGTATTATTATCAGATGAGAAAATCATTTGAGCTCAATAATGACACTGATGACACTAATAATGACACTAATAATGACACCACTAATGACACTAATAATGACACTAATAATGACACTAACAATGACACAAATGACACTAATAATGACACTAATAATGACACTAATAATGACACTAATGACACTAATAATGACACCACTAATGACACTAATAATGACACTAATAATGACACTAATGACACTAATAATGACACCACTAATGACACCACTAATGACACTAATAATGACACTAATAATGACACTAATAATGACACCACTAATGACACTAATAATGACACTAATAATGACACTAACAATGACACTAATGACACTAATAATGACACTAATAATGACACTAATGACACTAATAATGACACCACTAATGACACTAATAATGACACTAATAATGACACTAATAATGACACTAATGACACTAATAATGACATTAATAATGACACTAATAATGACACTAATGACACTAATAATGAGACTAATTATGACACTAATTATGACACTAATAATGACACTAATAATGACACTAATGACACTAATAATGACACTAATGACACTAATAATGATATTAATAATGACACTAATAATGATATTAATAATGACACTAATAATGATACTAATAATGACACTAATAATGACACTAATAATGATATTAATAATGACACTAATAATGATACTAATAATGATACTAATAATGACACTAATAATGACACTGATCAGAATGCCAGTGATGAGCCGGTCCACCATCGAAACGCATACAATGGGAACAACAGCATCGAAACTGGACCTTGGAGCAGCGGAAGAAGGTCGTCTGGTCCAAACCCAGCGAGTGGCGTTTTAAAGACGTCTAATAGCTGTCCAAAAACAGCCCTGATGTCTAGGCTAAAACAAGGCGAAATTTGTCCTATCAGTGAAAATTTAATAGACGTCTAAACCACATCCCAAGAATAGACTCACAGGCTACGCATAGAAGATGACAAATAGATCCCTAGAAACCAAACTCCTTGTAATCACTGTTGACTCTGCATACATGATGGAATATCAAAGATCTCGCAAGTTATTTTGGAAAAAACAACATGTAACCAAATTCAAAGTTATTTTGGCTAGAAGTGTGTTTCTCCTAGCCGGACTATATCGGGTCTATAGTTACCCGAGACGGTGAAATGACGGCTATTGTTCGCTGGGAAGAGTCCCGTTTTCTTTTACATCATGTGATGCTCTGAACATGTTCTGCTGAGAAACCCTGGGTCTGGACATTCATGTTGATGTACATTCGGCATGTGCCTCTAGACATTAGGGATGCATGATATATCGGTCACAATATCGGTATTTAAAATAAAAATACAATTTCACAGATACATGAAAGCCGATAAATAATGTACTATTTTCTTCAGCTGAAACACTTCAGATGTTCAACAAGATGGTTTTGAATTGCTTTAATTATGATCGGAATCACTTCAAAAAGGAAAATATGGTAAAGTGCAGCATGTGCAGCACAAGTCTGTCATAACGGCTACAAAATTTTATAGTGAAAACATTATAATTGTGTGTTTGGGACATGGATTTAATGGTGGGACTTGTTTTTGCAATCAGGCTGTCCAAAAATATATAAAAATTTGATTTATCGTCCGATATATATCGGTTATTGGCTTTCAAAATAGATATCAACTTTCATGTAGCTCAGGCAGTCGAGTGTTGGCTCTTGCAACATCAAGGTCATGGGTTTGATTCCCAGGGAAAGCAAGAATTGATAAGAATGTAAATGTGTACCTTGGATTGTGTGCTTTGGATAAAAGTGTCTGCCAAATGCATAAATGTAAACAGTTATTGGTTATCACATTGGCCAAATTTTTCATATCGGTGCATCCCTACCTAAAGACTGTTACAGAGCAGGACCAGCCCTTCATGACACTGGTGTTCCTGGTGGAAGTGGGAATAATCTTTCAGGAGGATAATGCACCGTCACACACACACACACACACACACACGCACGCAAGCACGCACACCTGCACTAAACCCTAAACCTACCCGATAGTCTTCTCAAAAGCATATGTGACATAAAAACACAATCGTAACCATGCAAATTTAAAAAGTGCTTGCTGTTTTACTGCCTCTAGTGTTCAAACTGTTGGAGACTGCAGTGATATGTACGTATTGGTACGTATTTTGCGTTTTTACAGAGTTGGAGAATCACCAGCTGATGTGTTGAAACAAACCGTGAAGCCGAGCACACATGAAGAAAGACATTTGTCAAGCGCAGCTCTTCCTTACGTGCCACAGATGGGCCGGTCCTGTTGGGCGTGTGTCGGCCCCGGGCCCCTTCCCCCCCGCAGAGCCAAACCCCTGCCTGTTTTTTGATTTAATTAAAGGGAAGAGGGCGCATCAATTTCATTGGCAGTGCAGAGAGATGACAGCACACAAATTGAAGCGCGCCTCGACCGAGAGGAGGGAGGGCAGCGCTCATCATTAACACTGAACACAATCCTGTGTGCCATGTAACAAGATTAGAAACATTATTATCATTCTCCCGTACACACACAGCGAGACAGACTGAAGAGAGGTTACAACATACTACACTACACGTCTGAATGAGACATCAGGTCACATGACAACATCTGAATTACACATCCAAAAAAATAGAGCTCAGAACTAACTTTGCTTTTCCATAATTGTGTTTCATTTACAAATGCATTGCTTTTTCTTCAAATAAATGGCATTGATTATTAAATGATTCTAACGCATTTTATCTTTGGTTCCAATTAATTATGAATAGATAGGTAACACTTTATTTTACAGTGTCCTTTACATGTTACATGTGGTTACTGTAGTAATAACTATAAAGTATAATTACATGCAACTAACCCTCAACCAAACCAAACCCTAATCCGGTGACACTTTATTTTAAAGTGTCCATTTTACATGTTACATGTACTTACCATAGTAATAACAGTAAATTATGCATAATTACATGCAACTAACCCTCAAGCTAATCCTAACCTTACCCTATCCATATAATAAGTACATGTTACTTAATATTACTCAGTACTTGCATATATAATTACACTGTAAAAATGACACCTTAAAGTAAAATGTAACAAAAAGATATAATGCATTATAACATACACTCACCGGCCACTTTATTAGGTACACCTGTCCAACTGCTCGTTAACACTTAATTTCTAAGCAGCCAATCACATGGCGGCAACTCAGTGCATTTAGGCATGTAGACATGGTCAAGACAATCTCCTGCAGTTCAAACCGAGCATCAGTATGGGGAAGAAAGGTGATTTGAGTGACTTTGAACGTGGCATGATTGTTGGTGCCAGAAGGGCTGGTCTGAGTATTTCAGAAACTGCTAATCTAGTGGGATTTTCACGCACAACCATCTCTAGGGTTTACAGAGAATGGTCCGAAAAAGAAAAAACATCCAGTGAGCGGCAGTTCTGTGGGCGGAAATGCCTTGTTGATGCCAGAGGTCAGAGGAGAATGGCCAGACTGGTTCGAGCTGATAGAAGGGCAACAGTGACTCAAATAACCACCCGTTACAACCAAGGTGGGCAGAAGAGCATCTCTGAACGCACAGTACGTCGAACTTTGAGGCAGATGGGCTACAGCAGCAGAAGACCACACCGGGTGCCACTCCTTTCAGCTAAGAACAGGAAACTGAGGCTACAATTTGCACAAGCTCATCGAAATTGGACAATAGAAGATTGGAAAAACGTTGCCTGGTCTGATGAGTCTCGATTTCTGCTGCGACATTCGGATGGTAGGGTCAGAATTTGGCGTCTACAACATGAAAGCATGGATCCATCCTGCCTTGTATCAACGGTTCAGGCTGGTGGTGGTGGTGTCATGGTGTGGGGAATATTTTCTTGGCACTCTTTGGGCCCCTTGGTACCAATTGAGCATCGTTGCAACGCCACAGCCTACCTGAGTATTGTTGCTGACCATGTCCATCCCTTTATGACCACAATGTACCCAACTTCTGATGGCTACTTTCAGCAGGATAATGCGCCATGTCATAAAGCTGGAATCATCTCAGACTGGTTTCTTGAACATGACAATGAGTTCGCTGTACTCAAATGGCCTCCACAGTCACCAGATCTCAATCCAATAGAGCATCTTTGGGATGTGGTGGAACGGGAGATTCGCATCATGGATGTGCAGCCGACAAATCTGCGGCAACTGTGTGATGCCATCATGTCAATATGGACCAAACTCCCTGAGGAATGCTTCCAGCACCTTGTTGAATCTATGCCACGAAGAATTGAGGCAGTTCTGAAGGCAAAAGGGGGTCCAACCCGTTACTAGCATGGGGTACCTAATAAAGTGGCCGGTGAGTGTACATCATGAATACACTGATAATGCATTGACAGATATTTTTAAGTGTTTAAATCCTTTCAGTAACACTTTACTTGAAGCCCTATTATGTATTATAACTGTATTTTAATGCATTCATTATGATTTTACAGGAAATAACTAATTTTACAGGAAATAAAAAATTTTTTGACGATCATTTTCTTTCATTTTACTCATATACTCAAAACTGTGTAAAATTACAAATAATATCTGTAAATTAAAAATTCAGCTGTTATTTTAGGTATTGTGACATTAATGACAAATTCCAGTAATTCACATTTTTATATAGAACATTTACTGTATTTTTCATACAGTATTTTTTTCTGTTCTCTTAAATTACATAAAAATGTATGTAAAATTATCTGTAATTAAACAGTGACAAAACAGTTAAATGATAAAACGGTCAAATGACTGGCAGCCCAAAAAAACCTGTAACATTAATATAAAACATCCTAAAGTAAATAAACTGAAAAACCCTGTTATTTTACAGGTATTTTCTGAATTATCACGATCACATACCTTCATTGTAAAAAAAAATCTTAAAAAAGGGTCAAATGACTGGCAGCTACTGTACAGCTGCCAAACAAAAACGGTAAAATTAAAGTAAAATATGCTCATTTAAATAAAGTGCAAAAAACTTCAACATAAATTTGATGTCACCTTGATTGAGAGCAGTGTTTGCTTTAGTTGGGCTCTTGGCCCTTGAGTTTTTAACATACATTTTTTCCCTGGCTGCTTTAACTGTGTTTTTTGATACACATTTGTTATGGCAATAAATGCAGGAGAAAATGTCATCAGATGATGTTGGTCACTTAATGCTGATGTTATAGTCATCATATGGGGGCCTGAATATTACTTTGAGTCAAATCTCTGAATATATTAGCTGAGGTTACATGATATATAGAGAGACTTTAGTTTTATACAAAGTCTATGATTAATGTCATCATTTTTCACATGACCCTTGGCATTAGTATTATAACAATCTGAAATTCTGAAATTTAAAAATTATACAAAACATTTTTTGAACTGGTTTATTTATGTGGGAGTATAGAGACATGAAGAATCACCATATGCATCTCAACAATGGTGACAATCAACAAAGCATTTCTGTGACTTTAATATAGTTTGTATTGTGACAGGTTCAGAGTTGATCATTTTTTTTCATTGTCACCATTGTTGCGATTCATTCGCTGATTCCTGAAGTCTGAGTGAGTCTATGTGATCCTGTCAAAATATTTTCTGTATAATGACTTCATAAAATCTATCTGAGTATCACAGCACTGCAGGATTGCCATGCAAAATTAACAACTAATATTTAACAAATGAATCAGATATTTAAGGTGGTATTAATAAATCAGACACTACATGATGACTATCATCACTAGAAAGTGACCAAGATCATCCGATCTGAGTTTCTCGTCCTTGATTTCTACTATAACAAATATGTATCAGAGACACAGTTAAAGCAACCAGAGAAAAAGTTCTCGGTTACGTATGTAACCCTCGTTCCCTGAGTAGGGAACGGAGACGTTACGTCGAATGACGACGGAATGGGGTTTCGCTTAGAAGCCTATCACCTTCGAGTATTAAAAACGAGCCAATGGCAAGGAAATGCAATGGGTCTGCGGAATTTGGAGCGTAACTCCGCCCACCCTCGTGGGTATATAAGGAAGTATGCCGGCAACATGCAGTTATGTTTCCAAGATATGGAGCCAAGACTTAACTCAGGCATTTCCAGCGGTACAGCGGAAGTGGCAGGATGACGTAACGTCTCCGTTCCCTACTCAGGGAACGAGGGTTACATACGTAACCGAAACGTTCCCTTTCGTTGTCACTATGAGTTATGCAGAGTGACGACAAATGGGGTTCCCAGTCTAATCACGCCACCTTCACAGCTGTCTTCCAGTGCCCTGCGTAAGTCTGAGATCCCTGTCGTGAGACTAGCACGGACGAAGGACTCGTACTTAACACAGGAATACCAAGGTACACTGGGAAGCATATCTCAGTGGAAATATGCAACATAATGCCCACCCGAAGGGAGGTCTTACAGAATACACATATGACCCGGAGGGATGCATATGGAGAACACTGGAGTGTCCAGCCCAGGGATGGTAAGGTGGCTTGCCGAGGGAAAGACACATGCTCAGAGAGGTTTACAGTGGAAATACACATGTGGGGGTCACCAGGGGGGAACATGCACACGGAGGAACCTAGCCGACGCAAAAGCTAGCGCAGGCATAGACTCTGGTGTTGACGTCAACAGTGCTGGAGGAACTCAGGGTCTCTCGGGGAAGCTCACCTGAGGAGAATATCGCACTGATCCAGTCCGTGGAGTGGAATGGCGAGCAAGCGAAGACACCTGAGCGGATCCTAGTACCGGCTAGTTGAAGCGAGTACACGGGAGGACACATGGTGCGTTCAAGTCCTCCTGGGGAAGTTCGTACGTACGAGGTGGGAAGTCGTGTTTACGACGGCAGTGCGTTCAAGTCACTTTCATCGGAGTAAGATGGAGTACTTTCTCTTTATTAATTACACAAAAATATAGTAAGGTTCTTAAACTCTTGTTCTAGAAAAGGAAGAACAAAGAAATGTGCATCGGATGTAATTGGGTTTTTTATGTTTTTAATTAATTTATGAAGCCACTACCAACTTTATTGTTACATTTTGCATTGTTATATTATAATGCCATCATATTCTGTGGAGGCAATTCGCTTAACTGCGCTGTAAATAGAAAACCTTGACAATATCACTGCATAATATTTAAGTATTGTGGTATTCCGCCATGTTTCACGCCCACAACTCGGAAAGAACGGGGCTTAGAGAAAATCCCGAACTCCCCACTGGTATTTACGACATTGTGGTGACATTGTGGTGACATTGTGGCATTCAAGTGCGTTCAACTCGTAAATACGATCTATACGAGATGACTTGAACGCACCAACAGGCTACACTCTGAGATTATAGAATCTGGCGAATGTGTTCGGTGTCGCCCAGCCTGCAGCTCTGCAGATGTCTGTCAGCGAGGCGCCATGCGCTAGAGCCCAAGGGGACGCCACACTCCGAGTGGAGTGGGCCTTCACACCAAGGGGGCACGGACGACCTTTCTGCTGGTAAGCCAAAGCAATGGCATTGCGAACTGAAACACTGCGTCCTGTCTACGTAAGTCCGGAGAGCGCGTACTGGACAGAGAAGAGCCAAGCCACTAATCCTAACCAAACGTATAATATATACGCACCCCACACCACTACTAAACCTACCCATGAGTATCATATACACGTAAATAATCATTTTGGCGTATAAATTGCACGATAAACACAATGCGTGCTATAGAGACGCATTTAGTGTGATCAGGTTGATGTAACATACAGTGAAGAAAATAAGTATTTGAACACCCTGCTATTTTGCAAGTTCTCCCACTTGGAAATCATGGAGGGGTCTGAAATTGTCATCGTAGGTGCATGTCCACTGTGAGAGACATAATCTAAAAAAGAACATCCAGAAATCACAATGTATGATTTTTTAACTATTTATTTGTAAGATACAGCTGCAAATAAGTATTTGAACACCTGAGAAAATCAATGTTAATATTTGGTACAGTAGCCTTTGTTTGCAATTACAGAGGTCAAACGTTTCCTGTAGTTTTTCACCAGGTTTGCACACACTGCAGGAGGGATTTTGGCCCACTCCTCCACACAGATCTTCTCTAGATCAGTCAGGTTTCTGGGCTGTCGCTGAGAAACACGGAGTTTGAGCTCCCTCCAAAGATTCTCTATTGGGTTTAGGTCTGGAGACTGGCTAGGTCACGCCAGAACCTTGATATGCTTCTTACAGAGCCACTCCTTGGTTATCCTGGCTGTGTGCTTCGGGTCATTGTCATGTTGGAAGACCCAGCCTCGACCCATCTTCAATGCTCTAACTGAGGGAAGGAGGTTGTTCCCCAAAATCTCGCAATACATGGCCCCGGTCATCCTCTCCTTAATACAGTGCAGTCGCCCTGTCCCATGTGCAGAAAAACACCCCCAAAGCATGATGCTACCACCCCCATGCTTCACAGTAGGGATGGTGTTCTTGGATGGTACTCATCATTCTTCTTCCTCCAAACACGGTTAGTGGAATTATGACCAAAAAGTTCTATTTTGGTCTCAATTGACCACATGACTTTCTCCCATGACTCCTCTGGATCATCCAAATGGTCATTGGCAAACTTAAGACGGGCCTTGACATGTGCTGGTTTAAGCAGGGGAACCTTCCGTGCCATGCATGATTTCAAACCATGACGTCTTAGTGTATTACCAACAGTAACCTTGGAAACGGTGGTCCCAGTTCTTTTCAGGTCATTGACCAGCTCCTCCCGTGTAGTTCTGGGCTGATTTCTCACCTTTCTTAGGATCATTGAGACCCCACGAGGTGAGATCTTGCATGGAGCCCCAGTCCGAGGGAGATTGACACTCATGTTTAGCTTCTTCCATTTTCTAATGATTGCTCCAACAGTGGACCTTTTTTCACCAAGCTGCTTGGCAATTTCCCCGTAGCCCTTTCCAGCCTTGTGGAGGTGTACAATTTTGTCTCTAGTGTCTTTGGACAGCTCTTTGGTCTTGGCCATGTTAGTAGTTGGATTCTTACTGATTGTATGGGGTGGTCAGGGGTCTTTATGCAGCTAACGACCTCAAACAGGAGCATCTCTAATTTAGGATAATAAATGGAGTGGAGGTGGACATTTTAAAGGCAGACTAACAGGTCTTTGAGGGTCAGAATTCTAGCTGATAGACAGGTGTTCAAATACTTATTTGCAGGTGTATCTTATAAATAAATAGTTAAAAAATCATACATTGTTATTTCTGGATTTTTTTTTTAGATGTCTCTCACAGTGGACATGCACCTACGATGACAATTTCAGACCCCTCCATGATTTCAAAGTGGGAGTACTTGCAAAATAGCAGGGTCTTCAAATACTTCTTTTCCTCACTGTATGTAACAAGGACACTGTAAAACAAAGTGTTACCCTTATCTATTCAATGTTATACCTTTAGAAAGTACAGTGTGCATTAAAATACATTACAAACAAATTTCAGATGCAACAAGAATCTGCTAATGTTATAGTGCATTTGAACTTATTCATGAAAAGATACAATGCATGAAAACCTTTATGCATTAAAAATAAAGGCGTCAAATAAAGTGTTACCAAACTTTCCTCACCACTGACCGTGAAACAAGCGAAGCTTTTATGTATACTAGACGTACATAAAGCAAGAGATTGGCTCCGTTACAGAAGTCAGTCGTGGTGTAGACTCACACGCAGTTATAGAAACAGTTCTTAAATGAGTCGAAAAACTTAAACTGAAAAACTGTTTAAATGGAACATCCAATATTTAGTATGTTGTAAATTTATACAAATTGTTCCTATTGTTAGCTTAGCAACATGCTAATGTCCAACCTTGTTGAAGTCGACTCAGCTTATTTAGTGTTGCTTTAGATATAATATCCAGATGAAGATATGATTGACCTTGAGTAATATGGTAGAACTCATTTAAGTGGCTTACATCATAACATTTAGAAAAGTGAGGATATATTTTATTTGTTCTTCCTTTAAATTTAACACAGAATCTTATAAATCTGCATTGAAACAGCAGTCTGAGTGCGAATCATATTATTTTCCTCATAAACCTTCCAATATCCCAAATGAATGATGTTTTTATGACACAATCACGCTTTTCACTTCTTCCAAACAAAGTCACAAGCTTTCTCTGATAAACTGCTGACATCTTTATGCCTGTGGATCTGCAGTGTGAAGAAAGCGTATCGGACGGTGTTGACTCCCATCCGTCTCTGAAACACACGGGGTTTGTGGGTATTTTCTTGATGTGACGCATGTGAAACTCAGCACCGCTCTGTGAACGTGAGATTCATGTGAAATAAGATCTGAGCAAACGGACATCGATATTAAAGACCCATTCATTTTACACGAGGCAAAGGAAGTCCGGTAATAAATGTGTGGACACCTTACAAAATCATTTCAGTATATTATTATCTATATATTATTCAAATATATGTGTACTGAAGAATGTGTGTTTGAATGTGCGGTTGTGAAAAGACATGGATGGATGTACACTATTCTGTTCAGAAGTTTGTGCGAATTTTTAAACCTTTTTAAAAGAGACTCTTCTGCATTTATTTGTTATTATTAATATCCTGTGATCAAAGCTGAATGTTCATCATCATTACTCCAGTCTTCAGTGTCACATGATCCTTCAGAAATCATTATCATATGAGGATTTGATGATCAAGAAACATTTATGATTATATTATCAGTGTTGAAAACAGTTCAGAGTTTTATTTTCCAGGATTCTTTGATGAATAGAAAGTCTCAAAAGAACAAATATAATCTTTTTTAACATTATAAATGTTTTTACTGTCACTTTTGAATGTGTCCTCGCATTCATTTCTGTCAAAAAAACAAAACAATAAATTGTATAGTGTGTATAAAACAAGCAGCTCAGAAAAAGTTTCCCTTCACAATTCAATTTTCAGCGAGTAAACTACAACAAAGACGAGAACAATCGTTCTACCTTTGCTACTACAGATATATATAATGTATTTAAAGGTTTTTTAGTCACACTTTAGTTTAGGGTCTAATTCTCACTATTAACTATAACCTTTTCCTCAATAAACTCCTAATTACTGCTTATTAATAGTTAGTAAGGTAGTTGTTAAAGGGACTGTAAGTAACTTTTTAGGTAATTTATTATCTAAAATCAATATTTTTATATTGATTGGGGACATAAATATGTCCCCAATGGTGTACAAATACCTCTGCCAATTATCTGATTTATCCTCGTAAACGAAGAATTTATTATATTTATATACATGGGACGGGTAAGTCCACGGAGGCTTCCATGTAGTTCCGCCATCTTGAAAAAGTATAATAGCAGAGAGGGACAAAAAGTACGCTAACGCGTTTCCACAATGCGTTTCCACAACGCGTTTTCGTTCAGAGCCAGCGTGACGTAACTGACGCAAAAGAAAACATTGCTCTCTTATAAACATTTTCTAAAGCTCTCTTTTTTTCATAAACAATCAATTAGCTCAAGTTGTGAATATTTTGCTTCGTGCATAAGATTGTACAGAGAATGAAAATGAATTGCTACAGTTACTGCTAGCCACATATAAATTGTACAAACCTCGGTCGCTTCTCTTCTCTGCCTTTGGAAACTTTCAATTCTATCAAGATCGTCTCTTGTCATCGATGTATTGACTCTCGCACTCCTCCTCTTCCTCGCCTAGATCCACTGATCCACTGCCTCTCTGTCCTCTTCCTCTTCCTCTACTTCTTCCTCTCCTCCTCTTCCTCGCCTAGATCCACTGATCCACTGCCTCTCTGTCCTCTTCCTCTTCCTCTACTTCTTCCTCTCCTCCTCTTCCTCGCCTAGATCCACTGATCCACTGCCTCTCTGTCCTCTTCCTCTTCCTCTACTTCTTCCTCTTCTTCTTCCTCTCCTCCTCTTCCTCGCCTAGATCCACTGATCCACTGCCTCTCTGTCCTCTTCCTCTTCCTCTACTTCTTCCTCTTCTTCTTCCTCTCCTCCTCTTCCTCGCCTAGATCCACTGATCCACTGCCTCTCTGTCCTCTTCCTCTTCCTCTTCCTCTTCCTCTCCCTACTGTTGAATCATCTGATGATGATATCTAACAATGCACGTACTTAAAATATAACCCGTAAACAAAACTACTAATTACAATAGTTCATGTTTTTGACACTCATTAATTCATACTGTAACATTCGTTTGTTCGTTGTCAATTTGAAGTTTGTTTGAAATAACAAACCTGTTCACCCGAAGGAAAACTCGACGAAGTGCTAGTAGAAGACATCCTGTCAGATGTCAGAGCTTTTTGGTACATAACGGCCACCGTAGATACAACACGCATTTGAAAACGCGAGGCGCTGGAGAGCACAATTCGTTTGAATGCAAAATACAATTTCACCACTAGATGGGAGTAAATCTTCCTTAATGCCCCTTTAAGTTTAGGTATTGTGTGATTAAGGGATGTAGAACATGATCATGCAGAATAAGGCATTAATATGTGCTTTATAAGAACTAATAATCAGCCAATATCCTAGTCATACGCAACTTTAACAGTGAGAATTGGACCCTAAACTTTTTCTTCAGCCTTTAGGAGTTCACAGAGGGCTGGAAGTTAACAGGTCCTGTCATAAATACACCATCTGGTCCTGAAAAGCATCTGGTTCATTTGACAGTTATTCAAAATCCATTGTGTTTTCTAATGAAATAAACTTTCAGCATGAGAATGAATGTAGGTGTTACAGAGCGACCTGACCGATATGGATAAAACATATTCTGTTTCATGGGGCCTTTAAAAGCAAACATGTATAAAGTAGACCTGTGTGTCTGGAGGAGCTGCGTTCTGATAGGGACAGAGCTGTACAATGATGGTTCGAAGTTGTAAATAAAAGATTATTGGAGTACATTTTACAAGAAAAATCTTGCTGTTTCTTTGTATTTGTAAAAAAAAACGTAGCAAATATTTAATAAACACTGATGATGATGTGATCGTAGGCGGTGTTGTGGAAAGTAAATTTTAAAACTAACAGGTGAAACTCGAAAAAGTAGAATATCGTGCAAAAGTTATAATTTTGATGATTATGGCTTACAGCTTATGAAAACCCCAAATTCAAAATCTCAGAAAATTTGAATATTACATGAAATACATAAACAAAATGACTTTAAATACATAAATGTCGGCCCTCTGAAAAGTATAATCATGCATATGTATATAGTTATATATGCTAAATATATTAGTTGAATTATTGAAATACACAGATAAAGTAATCTGTCCAGTGAGGTGTTTTTTTTTTTTTTTTGCAAACGTAACCTAATGGCACTACTTACCATAGTAATAACAGTAAATTATGCATAATTGCATGCAACTAACCTTAAATAAAACAAATAAAACCCAACCCTAAGTAAGTACATGTATTACCCAGTCCTTTATAGTTACAGTGTAAAAAAGACAGCTTAAAATAAAGTGTAACAATAAGTATACTTGTTAATTGTTATTACTCAGTATTTAAATGTATAATTACACTGTAACATGGACGCCTTGAATTAAAGTGTATAACCAAGTTTTGTCCTGGCATTGAGACAATTTTATCCCCTCTGAATAAAGACTTTTGGAGATTGTGCGTTGGCTTTCGTGCTTTTTTACCATGATCTTTTTTTTTAAATTATTTGTGCAAGTTATTGAAAAACTGTTTGTTATAAACACTCTGCCAGCTCTTACAACCGGCTCTTCAGTTTCAAAATCTGCTATAGACAAAGTAGAGCTTCACAATCTCAGCGCTTTCATAAAACTGTATAGATGCAATCTATAGTAAAAAAGTTTTTACGTGCATATGATACACAGTTTTCGCATGCATATACACACTTTCAGAAAAAAAGGTACAAAAGCTGTCACTGGGACAGTGCCCTTCAAAAGGGTCCTAATATGTACACTTTTGTTATCAATATGTACCTTTGAGGGACTAATATGCACTCTTTAGGTACAAAGGTGTACCTTTTGAAAAGGTACCACCACAGTGACAGCTTTTGTACCTTTTCTTATGAGAGTGTGACATGTAATACGCATGTAGGGCCGACTCCACACCGCTAAGGGGTTTACAGTGAGTATATCATATGCACGTAAAAACTCTGTTTTGCGTATAAATGGCACGATAAATATAATCCGTGCCATAGATGCGCGTGAGCTGTGTTGGACGAGCGGTTGTGGAGACACACAGTGAATCTGAAGGTGGGGTACTGTGGGCTGAATGGAGCCGCTTGGCTGTGATTAGTTGTGAAGACAGCAGCAGCGAGAGCGCCGACTCCAGGCGTTTCCCAGCATGCCCGTGGAGAGCGACACTTCCTCTGCCGTCTGAAGACTAGCGCTGAAGCCGAGCCAGAAGATCTCAGCAGCAGCCTGACATTCATCAGCAGTGAGCAGCGGGAACACACTGTGTGTGTGTGTGTGTGTGTGTGTGTGTATGTGGGGGGGGGGAGTGTGTGTGTGTGCATGCTGCCACAGTGTGAAGGTAATGATGTAATTGAGCGCTCATTTGCATCCGTGTTTACTGTATTTCCCATATTTCAGTAATCGACTCCAAGGCTGACGATTGACTACAACAATATTCAAAAGGCACTTCATCAGATTTAAAAAATATATTTTTGACTCAATTTTATAGAACCCTTTATGGCAAAAAGTTTTTAAATAAGAAGTGCCTGATGGAACCCTTTAAGGTTCCATTTAGAACCTTTTCTTTTAAAAGAGAAGAGTTTTAAGATATTTTTCATTGAAACGACTTTTCCAGGTCTAGAAATCACTCTTTTAAAATTAGGCTTTCTCATATTCAGTTTTTTATGACCTTGGGAGTCCCAGTTCTTGGAAAAAATTATATTTTTACATAAAAAAGAATGTTTTATTGTCATCTTGAGACCATCTTGGAAGTTTGGCCCACTGGTTGAGAACCACTACATTATATAATTCAGTTTTCTTTAATATATATATGATAATAATGTAGTCAATGACATGTGGCTTGGCTGTATTAAAGCTGAAGTGTGTAATTTCTGTGGCACTAAACAAAATGGCAAAATAATGACAAATTGTTTCAAAGAGGAACATTATTTGTAATATTTCTTAATTAGCATTATTGGGTTGATTTGATTTTTGTTAATAAGCAAGTACATTTTTGAAGCAGCTTATGACTTTCTTGTACACAACAGACTTAGATTTGTTCAATATATTTTTTTAAAATACATCTGGACAAAATAAAAAAGGTCTTTCAAAAACATGAAACGAATACGAAGATTATATTTCATGAACTTTAAACTTTAATTCCCTCAGAGAGCCAGCCTAGTAGAATTGCTACAGTTGTATAAACTAATCTCTAAACTAACAGTAGCATTTTAGACACATTTTCAAATTATAGCAAAAATGTAACGCTGAGCATTAGTGGTCAAACTTTTTTTTTAAAGAAGTCAATTGCTCTCACACAGTGGAGCAATAAATGGCACAAAATAATTCTGTTTTATTTTAGTTATTTTCTTTTCATCATTATTTATCTCATTAACAGCATTTATATTGTAAATATGCTTTGACATGAATATGAAATTTCTCAACTTTTCATGACCCTATCCTGGCTGGTTTTCAAACATTTGTCTGTTGAATTTTGTTCTGAATTCAAAACATTAAGTTACTTTATCAACAACAATAATAATAATAATAATAATAATAATAATAAAAATAAAAGCCCAGTGATGCAATTTGCAAAACATTTTCAAGTTATACCCTGATGCAAAGTTTTGGGTGAACTGCTGCTTTAACATCCTTATTTATCATTGACCCTTCAATCTAACTCCACATGAAGTGATTGTCGGATCAGAACAGACACAATATCTGAAGAAAAACACTGAATGAACTTAAACACGCTAACAAGTTCAATAGAGCTGAGGGTACTATAGTCTTATAGTCCTATTTGGGGGAAATATTTAATAATAAAACACAAGGAGAAGGTATGTATGTATAGAGATTGTGAGTTCTGTGTACATCTGCAGATCTCCGAAACTGATTGTGTGTGTCTCTGGCAACCAGTCAATAAAACAAACAGAAAAAGCGTTGTTTCCTTCTGATTGCATTGATGTCTATAAACGAACAGACCCACACCTGTAAACAGAGCGAGCGCGTGCGATCTAACGGCCCGGGAGAGACCGAGATCTGCCCTAAACACAAGTGATTGGAAAATTATAGGTACTTTGTGAAGTCTCTCTCCAGTGACTCAGAGCTGTGTTTGTGGAGCTGAGGCTTCTGGGTAATCTGGCAGATGTGGGAAAAGCACTGTGATTGTCTTCCAATCACTTCAAGAGAACCGTGGTCATCACACTATGAGCAAAACTTCCTGACTGAGCCAATGCCGGCTGATTTTAGCACAAGGGATAGTAAAAAAGTTCAGTGTGGTTCTATATAGAAGTATGTTTAGAGTTATAAAGAGTTGTTTATTTAACACTAAATCCAGAAAATTATCCCATGATGCCCAAAGGTTCTACATAAGAAGCACCTGAAAGAACGTTTAAGCTTCGATATAATCTATTAATCTTAGCACGTTTTCAGACCTGTAGAACACTTGCTTTGTTCTGAAACAGGGACGTTAACTGTGAAAAAAAAAGTTACATTTACGGTAAAACAACAAAAAAAACAGCAGCTGTGTGGTTGCCAGAAATTTACAGTAAAAAAAAAAAGTAGCAACATTTTTGGTTTTACAGACTTAACTCAAATTAACAGTAAAAAACACATTTCATTATCTGATATAAACTTTATTTAGCGACCATTTGAAGAACTAATATCTTGTAACAATTTAATACACTGACAACCACCAAACACAGTGGTGATGAGTGTCACATGATGAATTAAAGCTCATCACAAGCAGCTTTTCCACAAGTTAATCAATGCTAATATACAGAAGCTCCACAGTGTCATTCACACAAACACTAAACACCATCATGGTAACATACATGAAATTTAAAAAATGCAATGAACATTAATTTAACAACATTAAATGTAACGTAAAACCCCAATGCACATAACTCCTTAGAAAAAATCGGAGAAAAACTATGAAGAAAGTGATTTCAATAAAAATACATAAAATGTGAAGTGTCACGCACGGAATTGTGGGAATGTCACAATGTTTTTCAATTATGCAATGACTAAATTATAAATTATGCAATGACTTGTTCTTTTTCACTTTTAAAAACTGTACATTTAACGGCATTTTACATTAAATGTACTGTTAGATCTAATACAGTTATTCACTGTATATCGTACGGGAACTTTCTGTTAACAAATTAAAAGTTTTTCACGTAGCATTTTTACAGTTTTACCTTTAAAAGAACGATAATTTTTTACAGTGTAATTTGTTACACTTCTGCATTTTCTTCTTGGTTTGGTGTTTACGCAGGTCACATGTGGGTAAAACTGTCCTCTCATAAAGCAAAAGCAGCCTTGCGTCTCATTGTTCATACTATCCATCCTAAACAGTATATGAGATTAAAATAAGTGTGTCCCAAAAGGATGTTGAAAATAAAAATAATAATAAACTTTATTTTATAAAGCGCCTTTAAAAGCATCTTCTCAAAGCGCTGATAAGCAATTCAAAATAAGCAATACAAAGCTCAAATAAAAATTAACATCAACAATCAAATGCTAATTTAAAAAAAAATTTCTTAAGTCTACCTTTAAAAAATTCATAGTTCTGAGCTTCCCTAAGATCAAGAGGCAAAGAATTCGAAAGGACAGGAGCATATGAAGAGAAAGCCCTGTCACCCATAGAGCGTAAGTGTGTATGAGGAACAACCAACAAGTTGGATTGTGGAGCCAAGCCATGCAATGCTTTATGTGTCAGCATCATAATTTTAAAATCAACTCTGAATCTGACAGGGAACCATTGTAAGCAGGGTGCGAACTACGGGGGAGCTAGGGGGAGCTCAGCTCCCCTTAATAAGACATGGGCTCCCCTGAAAACGTGATTCGTGAAATTTTGGGGGGTCCCAAAAAATATTGACATTGTTTTATTTTGACGTGCAATTTCAGTTTTGTGTAATGTGATCATCGTGGAGTATTATGTGTCAAATAGCAAAAATATCATTAATTCATGCGGCGATTAAACCTAATTCACTTCAATAAAGATAACTATACATGCTATTCTTGTCATGAGCATCAAGGTGTGGTGGCGCTGCGGTGCAAATACCACTCATGTTTAGTACGTTAACTCAAAGATTCGTATAAAATACGTTGAGGCCATTGATCTGCGCGCGAAGTCCTTGAAATCCATTCTGTGTTAAGGTAAGGCATTTTATTCCCAATTCTGTGTTGTGACTGGGTTGTTATAGGTCTGCGTGTCTTAGATCTAATTAAACGGAGGAATTGTGATATTCTTCTGTAGCCTGACGAGTAATTTAACCCTTGTTCAAGGGAACTCAAAGACAGCCTATTTATAAACTATTTGTGGATGTCTGTTTGACTTATCAATTTGTGTCGATATAATAGGGTGAATCCTGTATATAATGCTTGCATAGACTTGCATACACTTGTAGCTGTTATGTATCTTTGAAAGTCCTTGAAATGATTGGGTTTCATAGCGTAGCGCAGCGCATTCCACATTCTGTCTGAAAGGGGCTTCAATCCTCGCACGCGCAAGTGCACGAACCACGAAAAAAATTGGGCTCCCCCAAAGGATACGGTACAGTTCGAACACTGATTGTACGACTCCAAAACTGGAGTAATAGTATTGCATACCCTGGACCAAGTCAATATCCTGGCGGCTGAGTTCTCTACATATTACAGTTTTTTTAATGTGGATTTAGAGACTCCAGCTAAAAGGGCATTACTGTAATCTATCCTAGAGACGACAAAGGCATTTATCAGCTTTTCAGCTACTGAGAAATTTAGCATAGAACGCAATCTTGCTATGTTTCTGAGGTGAAAAAAAGGACGATTTAACCGTACTCTGAATAAAATAATCAAATGAAAGACAAGTATTCAAAATAACTCCAAGATTCCTCGCTTTAGCTTGAGTCGCCAAGACAGAGCCATCAATAGTCAAAGACAGAGAACCAGCTTTGGAAATTCTCTGCGCATGTGTCTTCGGACAAGATGGCAGCCTATATGCCTGTGTCTTCGGACAAGACCCTGGTCCTCTGCACACCCTGGTCCTCTGCACACCCTGGTCCCCTGCACAGCCTGATCCGTTCTGCACACCCTGGTCCTCTGCACACCCTGGTCCCCTGCACACCCTGGTCCCCTGCACAGCCTGATCCGTCCTGCACACCCTGGCCCCCTGCACACCCTGGCCCCCTGCACACCCTGGCCCCCTGCACAGCCTGATCCGCCCTGCACACCCTGGCCCCCTGCACAGCCTGATCCGCCCTGCACACCCTGGCCCTCTGCACAGCCTGATCCGCCCTGCACAGCCTGATCCCCCCTGCACAGCCTGATCCGCCCTGCACACCCTGGCCCCCTGAACAGCCTGATCCGCCCTGCACACCCTGGCCCCCTGCACACCCTGGCCCCCTGCACAGCCTGATCCGGCCTGCACACCCTGGCCCCCTGCACAGCCTGATCCGCCCTGCACACCCTGGCCCCCTGCACAGCCTGATCCGCCCTGCACACCCTGGCCCTCTGCACAGCCTGATCCGCCCTGCACACCCTGGCCCCCTGCACACCCTGGCCCCCTGCACAGCCTGATCTGCCCTGCACACCCTGGCCCTCTGCACAGCCTGATCCCCCCTGCACAGCCTGATCCGCCCTGCACACCCTGGCCCCCTGCACACCCTGGCCCTCTGCATAGCCTGATCCGCCCTGCACACCCTGGCCCTCTGCACAGCCTGATCCGCCCTGCACAGCCTGATCTGCCCTGCACACCCTGGCCCTCTGCACAGCCTGATCCGCCCTGCACAGCCTGATCCCCCCTGCACAGCCTGATCCGCCCTGCACACCCTGGCCCCCTGCACACCCTGGCCCCCTGCACAGCCTGATCCGCCCTGCACACCCTGGCCCCCTGCACAGCCTGATCCGCCCTGCACACCCTGGCCCCCTGCACACCCTGGCCCCCTGCACAGCCTGATCCGGCCTGCACACCCTGGCCCCCTGCACAGCCTGATCCCCCCTGCACAGCCTGAGCCGCCCTGCACAGCCTGATCCCCCCTGCACAGCCTGATCCGCCCTTTACAGCCTGACCCCTGCCCTGCACAGCCTGATCCGCCCTACACACCCTGGCCCCCTGCACACCCTGGCCCCCTGCACAGCCTGATCCGCCCTACACACGCTGGCCCCCTGCACACCCTGGCCCCCTGCACAGCCTGATCCGCCCTGCACACCCTGGCCCCCTGCACAGCCTGATCCCCCCTGCACAGCCTGATCCGCCCTGCACAGCCTGACCCCCCCTGCACAGCCTGATCCGCCCTACACACCCTGGCCCCCTGCACACCCTGGCCCCCTGCACAGCCTGATCCGGCCTGCACACCCTGGCCCCCTGCACAGCCTGATCCCCCCTGCACAGCCTGATCCGCCCTGCACAGCCTGATCCCCCCTGCACAGCCTGACCCCCCCTGCACAGCCTGACCCCCCCCTGCACAGCCTGATCCGCCCTACACACCCTGGCCCCCTGCACACCCTGGCCCCCTGCACAGCCTGATCCGCCCTACACACCCTGGCCCCTTGCACACCCTGGCCCCCTGCACAGCCTGATCCGCCCTGCACAGCCTGATCCCCCCTGCACAAAGGGGGGCTCTGTCATGATTCCTTTCTTGTGTTCTCCTTGTCTTGTGTGGACTTTTATGTTATTTCCTGTTCTGTGCCATGTTTTGTATTCCTTTGTAGTTTTTCTTGTTGATTAGTTCATGATTGTTCCCAGGTGTGTCTTCCTCGCTAATCTCCCCTTGTGTGTATATATACCCAAGTGTTTGTCATGTTCTTTGTCTGGTGTTGTCCTTCTATGGATGTTATGTGTGCGCTTGTTGTCAGTTTTGTTAGCCTTCCTTGCTCATGTGCATTTATCAGTTTTGACTGAATTTACTTTTATTTTGTTTGTTTGAATAAATGTTTGCTGCATCTGGATCCCACCCTTTTCTTCCTCTGAAACAGCCACTGTTACACCAAGTCTTTGTTTATTTTGAGTTTCTTCATGTTTGTATAATAATGCACTTGGGTTCTGCAAACTTGCCTCCAGTGGACACCCTTTTACAGAATACTTGACCGACAACAATGAACCCAGCAGTTGTCCTCCTGTGTTTATGCCAGGAGATCCTCCCCTGGATGATTAAATTCAAGATTTTTGTGGACCATGCTGCCAGGTAGATTTTAATGGCGTGGCCTTTAAGGACATCTTTTGTTTTGGACCTAGCAAATCCATGCGTTCTGGACCTGGTGGGGGGAAAATTAATTTCTCCCTTGCTCAGTACATTGACCATGCTTTATTTCTGAGTGACTCTTCATTTACTCTGAGTTTTGCGGATGAGGAAAATTCCACAGTACCCGCCAACCCTGAGTCTCTTCATGTCACACGCCTGAGCTTCTTCACTTCGGTCTTGCAGAGCCTGAGTTTCTTCACGTCAGTCCTGCCGAGCCTGAGTCTCTTCATGTCGCCTGAGCCTCTTCACGTCAATCCTGCCGAGCCTGAGTCTCTTCAAGTCGGTCCTGCCGAGCCTGAGTCTCTTCAAGTCGGTCCTGCCGAGCCTGAGTCTCTTCACATCAGTCCTGCCGAGCCTGAGTCTCTTCAAGTCGGTTCTGCCTAGCCTGAGTCTCTTCACATCAGTCCTGCCGAGCCTGAGCCTCTTCACATTAGTCCTGCCGAGCCTGAACTTCTTCAAGTCAATCCTGCCGAGCCTGAGTCTCTTCAAGTCGGTCCCGCAGAGCCTGAGTCTCTTCAAGACAGTCCTGCCGAGCCTGAGCCTCTTCACATCAGTCCTGCTGAGCCTGAGTCTCTTCACTTCGGTCCTGCCAAGCTCGAGTCTCTTCACATCAGTCCTGCCGAGCCTGAGTCTCTTCAAGTCGGTCCTGCCGAGCCTGAGCCTCTTCACATCAGTCCTGCCGAGCCTGAGTCTCTTCAAGTAGGTCCTGCCGAGCCTGAGTCTCTTCACATCAGTCCTGCCGAGCCTGAGTCTCTTCAAGTCGGTCCTGCCGAGCCTGAGTCTCTTCACATCAGTCCTGCCGAGCCTGAACTTCTTCAAGTCAATCCTGCCGAGCCTGAGTCTCTTCAAGTCGGTCCCGCCGAGCCTGAGTCTCTTCAAGACAATCCTGCCGAGCCTGAGCCTCTTCACATCAGTCCTGCTGAGCCTGAGTCTCTTCAATTCGGTCCTGCCGAGCTCGAGTCTCTTCACATCAGTCCTGCCGAGCCTGATCCTCTTCACGTCAGTCCTGCCGAGCCTGAGTCTCTTCAAGTCAGTCCTGCCGAGCCTGAGTCTCTTCACATCAGTCCTGCCGAGCCTGAGTCTTTTCAAGTCAGTCCTTCGAGCCTGAGTCTCTTCACGTTAGTCTTTTCGAGCCTGAACTTCTTCATGTCAATCCTGCCGAGCCTGAGTCTCTTCAAGTTGGTCCTGCCGGGCCTGAGTCTCTTCAAGTCGGTCCTGCCGAGCCTGAGTCTCTTCACGTCAGTCCTGCCGAGCCTGAGTCTCTTCACGTCGGTCCTGCCGAGCCTGAGTCTCTTCACGTCTGTCCTACCGGGCCTGAGTCTCTTCAAGTCGGTCCTGGCGAGCCTGAGTCTCTTCAAGTCGGTCCTGCCGAGCCTGAGTCTCTTCACATCAGTCCTGCCGAGCCTGAGTCTCTTCACGTCGGTCCTGCCGAGCCTGAGTCTCTTCACGTCGGTCCTGCCGAGCACGAGTCTCTTTACGTCAGTCCTGCCGAGCCTGAGCTTCTTCACGTCAGTCCTGCCGAGCCTGAGTCTCTTCACGTCAGTCCTGCCGAGCCTGAGTCTCTTCACGTCAGTCCTGCCGAGCCTGAGTCTCTTCACATTAGTCAGCTCCGGATGATGCGCGCTGGCCACGCCTGTTTTTTGTGTGTGGGCACACATCAACTCCAACCCGTGAGCCGCCGTTACAGAGCCTTGTCACAAGATGGCCGCCGTTACAGAGTCTCCTGCCAAGATGGCCACCGTTCCAGAGTCGTTCCAGAGTCCTCTGCCAAGATGGCCGCCGCCACACCAGTGCTCCATGCCCAGGTCCGCCATGCAACGATCCTAGCCCTGTTTTGGTTCATGTCTTCTCATGTGATTTCCTGGCCCTCGTGTGATCTTGCCATGTGTTCTGTGTTGTCATATTGTCATTGGTTCATTGGTTCATTGTGCACATGTGTGTCTTGTTCAGTCATTAGTCTTGTGTGTATTTAAGCCCTCATTTTTTGTCATGTGTCGTTGTTAAGTATTGTTTCCCTGTAACCACTGTTGATAAGTGTCACATCCATGTTTAAGTCTAGATTCCCATGTCAAGCCGAGTCTTTGTTTATTTTGAGTTTGTTCATGTTTGTATAATATTAAACTGCACCTGGGTTCTGCAAACTTGCCTCCAATGGTCTGTCTGGTTTATAAGCTATCATAAAAAAAAAAAATCCGCTCGCCTATGGAGAAAATTAATGTTTTTATTTCCCAATCCCGCCTATTTCTGTCTATTAAAAGTCTTCTGAAGTCATATGTGAGGAACAGACCAACATCTCCTTTCATGTTCCACTAAAGATTAACGTCGTTCAGGTTTGAAATGTGAAAGTGATGTATTTATCATAGCTGATATTCATAGTGAACACTAGTAATGGTCAATTAATCCATTAGTTTGTAAACACGAGTGTAACTCATTACATTCAGTAATGTCAGGTTGTGTGTGTAAATGCCAGCGCAGTAATGTGAGATGTGCACTGGGGTCTTGATCAGGTATAAAGCTGTGAGTCTCTAGAACTGCTACTGTTGATGGTAATTACAGTCGTCTCTCATACAGTCTGAGAACAGCTTCTGTCTCTGATTGCTGGATCCTTCAGCTCTGCTGTCCATTAAACCTTGATTGGTCCACTCTCTTTCTCTCTCTGTGTGTGTGTGTGTGTATGTGTGTGTGTGTGACAGAGAACAAGTGACCTGTTGAACAAATTTCAGAGTAGATTTAGAGTTGACGAAATCCAACCTGGTTCAGATGGAGCTCAGAATATTCTTAGACTTATTATTCTTATTTATATTCCCTATTATGCCGTATATCGAGTGAAACGCTTTTGGAACAGAATGTGGGCGGGGCTTGATTGTGTCTGTGGGGAATTGATTGGATGGTTGTGGTTTGCTATTGGCTGATCTCATGTGAGTGACAGGTTATAGCCCCGCCCTCATCATCAGAGAAGAGAAGAGATGCTGCAAGAGCAAGTTATTCTGATTCAAGATTGTTTAAACAATAATGATGTGCACCGATAAATAATTTTGAATAAACACTGTAATATTTCATGGTGATTTTAAAAGCTTTAAAAAAATCTCCCTTCCTAAAAGGCACCCCGTTTGTGTACAGCCCACTTATAGCATGTGTGTGGCACCATCAACACAGCTGTGAACACACACACACACACACACGCGCGCACACACACACACACACACACACACACACACACACACACACACACAGATATCTTTATCTCCTCGGCTCGTCTTCCTCTTCCTCCTCTGCCCGCTCCTCTTCTAACCCTCGTGTTCGCAAATCACGCTCCCCGTGTCAGCAGGTAAATTGTTTTGTCCTCCCGTTCCCTGCTTTCATTACCTTGTGTAAATTAAGCGATACGTCGTCCACCGGTGCGAGTCTTCGCCACGCCAAAATCACCAGATTTGGCATAATAAATGAAGACAAACTGGCGCAGGCACTGCTCCTTCTCCTCGCCGACTCGCTTTCATTATTCGCTTAACTCGCCGGAGAAAATGACTTAACCCTGACCCGAGCATTACGTCCCATATTCACTCCAGATAAAAGCCTTTTTACGGCGGGCCCCCCACAATTTATATTCCGGCAAGGAGGCCGCTTCTCCCTGTCACTTTTCCAATCTCGGGCCCCTCAACACACGTCATTAAACTTGTCGTTCCTTCCTGTATTTGTCCATCAGTCCTTTCCTTTTACATAAAAGGTGGCAGCATTATTCTGGGCTTTGATGGCGCCCACTCATTTTTTTCCCCGTTTGATTGGAAGAAATATAGCCTGAGCGCCGGCTCCATCTCCTCTCCGCTCCGCTGCCGGGATCCGCTTGATGAAATAGTGTTCCTTTAGCAGGAATAATAAAAACAGACTTGTGCATTACAGGCCCGGAGCCCACAGGAACGAGAAAACCCCAATCTCTGCTCGGCCCTGACGGGTTTTTATAGTCATACGGGCAGATAAATGGAAAGCGGCGCGGAGATGCTCGGGATTCCACACGGAAAAGCATTAGTTACAGTGCCTGGAGAGAACCGAGTTTTCCAACCCAGGAAAAAAAAAACCCGGGAAAACCGTGTCTGAGGTGGCATTTCTGCAAAATTATGTTATGTTGCTTCTTGCACATTTCTCTGCACTTTTTCAAGATTGAAATGTTCAGTGAGTGAGTGGCGATTAAAGCACGATCAGTTTTATTGGAAAAAGATGAATGTGAATCTTGGAACGGTTTGTTATGGTGGTTGTCGTATCGCGGCAGTTCAGAAAAGAAATGAGTGAGTGGCGCTACCTAGCAAACAATAACCTTAAATTTGGTTAAATGCTGTTTTTGCCAAAATAACTTGCGAGATCTTTGATATTCCATCATGTAAGCAAAGTCAACAGTGATTACAAGGTGTTTGGTTTCATTTTTGTGACATGTTATCTCATTGATGACTAGTCTATTCCTGGGCGATGGTTTAGAGTAGACGTTTATTAAATTTTCACTGACAGCCCAAATTTTGCCTTGTTTTAGCCTAGACGTCTGGGCTGTGTTTGGACGGCTATTAGACGTCTTTTAAACACAAAGTTGCTTGCTGGGTTAAAGCACGTTCAGTTTTATCTGAAAAAGATGAATGTGAATCTGGCAACGGTTTGATATGGTCGTTGTTGTTCGGCAGTTCAGAAATTAAATGTCCGCTTAAAGGTTTATTGCATTTTTTACCCCATACAATAAATCCTACACTAAACATAACAGATTTTTTTTAAATAAAAGAGCTGGTTATGTGATGCATACATTAAAATGTATTATTTTACAAATCATGTATTTTGAGCTCATAATTGTGCAAGTAACCATATGAAAATAAGTCTATTAATCGATAATCTACCCATGTAAAAATAATTTGTGTGCTAAGTTATTGGTGTTTTACTGTCACTAGTGTTTATTTCAAAAAAATAATTAGACATGCAATATTTGCTATATTTATGAAAAAGCATTTAAATTAAAATGAAAATAGTATGAGAATCAGCTATAGTTTAAAACACTTCACATGTCTGAATGTGTTAATATTACAGCCTCACTCAATCCTTTTTATTGAAACTTGAGTTTTGTAAAGAATTTCTTTTGTAAATAAACTTTTAAAATAAAATAAACTTTCTGCATTTAAAGCAGAAGCCTGATTGATTAAGATCAAGAAACACATATTCAAGACTTCTTCAAAGCATCAATGCAAAATAAAAAGTAGATCTACACACTGTTATATTGTTTTTACTGTTATAAATTTAGACATCAGCTGAAAAGAAAAGAAAAAAATGTAGTGCAGCTTTCATTATGATCTTGAGAAACATATATTAGGTCAAGGTTGTCCAAACTTCTTCACAACTAACAAAAATATATTATAAGAATGTTTTCCATTGGCATTAATTTATAAAAACGTTATTTCGGAATGTTCTAAAAAAAATATTCTAGAAACTTAAAATGTTTTTAAAGACGTTTTTTTTTGTTGAGTGGTTATGAACATTCCGTTTCATCATTCTTCAAACATTACGTTACTTTTGAATGTTCTCTGAAAGTTCTAAAACAAGTAACATTTTAAAAAAAATTAAACAAACACAGAAAATGATAAAAAATAAAAAATATTTTATGTTAAAGTTTTGAGAACATCATTAAAGACCAGATAACTGAACAAACTCGTAATGTTACTGGATGAACGTTTGTCCATAATAACTGTGAGAGAACCTTTCCAGAGCGTTCCCTGCTTGTGTAGATCTGGCTCAAATATACACCGAGAAGAACAGGAAGAAAAGGAAGAAGAAAATATCAGCTTCATTCTTTGCATATGAAAGTTTCACAAGGTCGTCGAAAAAGTCAGGCCTCCACACAACAGCTGCATACAAATCCTCTTCCTTGTTCCAGGAGCACGGCGGCTCTTAAAGCGATCATTATTACCATACAAATAGACAGATCTATTTAACAACTACCTTTTTATCGCAGAGCACTTATTCTTTAGTGTTGCTCTGTGAAAGGCATTGAAATGCAGCCGCCGAGCGTCTTGCGCTTGATAAAGGCCGGGAGCAATAGATGGAGCATGGCTGACATCTTCTTAAGAGATGATAGGAGAGCCAAATCAAATAGGATGGAGCAGTCACTCTCGCGCGAGATAGGTGTTTCATTTCTTCATCCCCAGTGACTCCCTGCCCGGGGAAGATATCGCTCCCTGGACTTTATCCATTATTCCAGCCGCTCCGCTCTCAGCGCTGCTCCACTCTCCTGTTTTTCTTCCAGGACGAGGAGTATTTTCCCTATTTTACTTTGATGTCAATCTGGGAATTTTCTCTGGCTTTTCATTATCGATAGTCTCGCTCCTGTGTGTTTGATTGTCGAAGTCAATTATTTTTTTTTTATATAACATAATTGATTGGGAGTGTTTGAGACGTGGGTCGTGTATTTTGAAAAAGAAACTAATCTCTGGTTCCGGTTCGAAGTTTCTCACCCATGAGGCTCTTAAACACTTTCCCATGTTGCCAAAAACGTCACTTTTGAAGACTTAAATAACTAATGTCTGTGACCACACATCTGTTCGGTATTAACACTATAAGGCTATTTGATACACAACATGCTGTGATAAACCTGTCGCACACGATCTCCTCAGTCCTTCTGTCTCTGACTGATAGTTTAGTCTCTTTTATCCAGTAAAAGTGTTTCAGTGTAACTGTACAAACGTCCTCCTTCAGCTCGAGCTTCACGAGTCTCTCTGTGTCAAATCTGCCCTGATTTATCAAGCAAACGCAAGAATAACATATTGTTAGTAATATTTCAGCTGGACTGAAGCAGCTTTGCTTTACTTGATTATCATACATCATTTATTATAAATCATGAGTATCAAATATGATCATCAGGCTTTTGAGGAAGGTTTATTTGTTCATCTCAATCATCATTGTATTGCATGATTTAAAACTACTGAGATTTGATCATAAAACTAAGCATTTAAATATCAACTTACTAAACATTATTGGCAGATATTGATATTTATATGTATTTTATGAAAGTATCTGCTATACTGTAATAAAGATCTCATTGATTAACATTAAGCATCAAAATTTCATCTTAAATTTCACTTTCATCTTATTTTACAATAGAATAACAGAAAGCATGTAATGGATACCAACCCGATCTCACAGCAATTCGTACGAATTTGACGAATTCGTATGAATTCATTTGACCTCACTCGTACGAATTTGTATGAGTTTTGCTAAATCGAACATATTTAACGAGTTTCCCAATTCGTATGATTTCGTACGAACGACCTACACTTGACCCCGCCCCTAAACATACCCATCACGTGGGTTTAGACGAATCGTACGAGTGAGGTCGTGAGATAGCGTTATGGATACTGTGCACCCGAGAAAAATATAAGTTAACTTTGTCTCAGATGTTTCTCCTCAAACAAAAATGACATAAATGTACAGTAAGAGTACAGAGCTATGAATGTGGAGCAGCTTTGAACCTGATGAGAAAGGTTTGAGTTCATATTGAGATCCATGACTTTTGCTGTGCTGGTAAATCTGAGCACAGTTTGAGACATCTCTTCTGAAACACCAGCGGAAGAAAACAGACATAAGCATAAGGTTAGGAGATTTCTTTCCTGTGGGATATTAGGTTTTATATGAAATTATGAAATATTAGTGCTTGTACATATTGCTAAGTATATCTTCTCATCTCCGTTCAATGCCGATTCTCCGTCTGCCAGAACCACAGATAACTACAGAAACGAACCCTTCGAAACAATCGTCCCCACGAGAGGAGTCATGAATAGCAGAATAAATGAAAATCAACCAGAATCCAGACAATACAATGCAGAGAAATTGGCAGGACGGAACAAAGAATGAATTTTAAATGTCTTAAGACACATTTCCCTGAGACTGTATGTCCTGAGGGGCTCCGGTTTCTAAAACTGTTAATTGTTCGCGCTGAAAGAGACACTTTTCTGATACGTTTGGTTATGAATCGCTTGTTCTGAGTGCTTGTTTTAAGTCAGGCGTCTGCCTTGATGCTCCAGCTTCCCTGAACAATGAGGGCCCGGGACCCCGCCTGTCCCTCAGGCTTTGGTGAGCGGCGGCCCGAGGGCCCGGTACCGAGGGAGCCTAAATGTGGAGGGGACAGATAAGAGCTCGGCTGCGCTGCGAGGCCTTTCCCCAGGAGCCCGGAGGGAAATTTGCAAATATTAAGAGGAAGATGAGACCGATTAAATGTGCTTTGTGCTCTTGTTAACCACTCTGCTTTACTTCATTTTTTCTCTGCTTTCAGTTGTGTTGTATTTTTATTCTCTTTTAATTTTTTTACAACTTTTTTAGAACGTTGCACATGGGGCCAATGTTATTTTAATATCATTGCTAAACAGAGAAACGCTGACTATTGCTGAAGTTTAATCTAGTTATTTCAAGTAATATTGTTATGGTTTTAGTTGAAGATGATAACCCTGCGAGGTTCAAAAATGTGAATTTTAATCAGAAATTACAATTCATCCTAGTATATATATTTTTGTGCATTGCTGTGCGTTTTAAGGTGAAGACTGTATTTTTTTCATTGTCTCTGGCCCGCCATTGGTCAGTCAAACAGATAACCCCGCCCCAAATTCACGCCATTGGTCAGTCAAACAGATAACCCCGCCCCAAACTCACACCATTGGTCAGTCAAACAGATAACCCCGCCCCAAACTCACACCATTGGTCAGTCAAACAGATAACCCTGCCCCAAACTCACACCATTGGTCAGTCAAACAGATAACCCCGCCCCAAACTCACGCCATTGGTCAGTCAAACAGATAACCCCACTCCAAACTCACACCATTGGTCAGTCAAACAGATAACCCCGCCCCAAACTCACGCCATTGGTCAATCAAACAGACAACCCCGCCCCAAACTCACGCCATTGGTCAGTCAAACAGATAACCCCGCCCCAAACTCACACCATTGGTCAGTCAAACAGATAAACCCGCCCCAAACTCACGCCATTGGCCAGTCAAACAGATAACCCCGCCCCAAACTCACGCCATTGGTCAGTCAAACAGATAACCCCGCCCCAAACTCACGCCATTGGTCAGTCAAACAGATAACCCCGCCCCAAACTCACGCCATTGGTCAGTCAAACAGATAACCCCGCCCCAAACTCACACCATTGGTCAGTCAAACAGATAACCCCGCCCCAAACTCACGCCATTGGTCAGTCAAACAGATAACCCCGCCCCAAACTCACGCCATTGGTCAGTCAAACAGATAACCCCGCCCCAAACTCACGCCATTGGTCAGTCAAACAGATAAACCCGCCCCAAACTCACGCCATTGGCCAGTCAAACAGATAACCCCGCCCCAAACTCACGCCATTGGTCAGTCAAACAGATAACCCCGCCCCAAACTCACGCCATTGGTCAGTCAAACAGATAACCCCGCCCCAAACTCACACCATTGGTCAGTCAAACAGATAACCCCGCCCCAAACTCACGCCATTGGTCAGTCAAACAGATAACCCCGCCCCAAAATCACACCATTGGTCAGTCAAACAGATAACCCCGCCCCAAACTCACGCCATTGGTCAGTCAAACAGATAACCCCGCCCCAAACTCACACCATTGGTCAGTCAAACAGATAACCCCGCCCCAAACTCACACCATTGGTCAGTCAAACAGATAACCCGCCCCAAACTCACGCCATTGGTCAGTCAAAAAGATAACCCCGCCCCAAACTCACACCATTGGTCAGTCAAAAAGATAACCCCGCCCCAAACTCACACCATTGGTCAGTCAAACAGATAACCCCGCCCCAAACTCACACCATTGGTCAGTCAAACAGATAACCCCGCCCCAAACTCACGCCATTGGTCAGTCAAACAGATAACCCGCCCCAAACTCACGCCATTGGTCAGTCAAAAAGATAACCCCGCCCCAAACTCACGCCATTGGTCAGTCAAACAGATAACCCCGCCCCAAACTCACACCATTGGTCAGTCAAACAGATAACCCCGCCCCAAACTCACACCATTGGTCAGTCAAACAGATAACCCCGCCCCAAACTCACGCCATTGGTCAGTCAAACAGATAACCCCACTCCAAACTCACACCATTGGTCAGTCAAACAGATAACCCCGCCCCAAACTCACGCCATTGGTCAATCAAACAGATAACCCCGCCCCAAACTTACGCCATTGGTCAGTCAAACAGATAACCCCGCCCCAAACTCACACCATTGGTCAGTCAAACAGATAACCCCACCCCAACCTCACACCATTGGTCAGTCAAACAGATAACCCCACCCCAAACTCACGCCATTGGTCAGTCAAACAGATAACCCCGCCCCAAACTCACACCATTGGTCAGTCAAACAGATAACCCCGCCCCAAACTCACACCATTGGTCAGTCAATCAGATAACCCCGCCCCAAACTCACGCCATTGGTCAGTCAAACAGATAACCCCACCCCAAACTCACGCCATTGGTCAGTCAAACAAATAAACCCGCCCCAAACTCACGCCATTGGCCAGTCAAACAGATAACCCCGCCCCAAAGTCACACCATTGGTCAGTCAAACAGATAACCCCGCCCCAAACTCACACCATTGGTCAGTCAAACAGATAACCCCGCCCCAAACTCACGCCATTGGTCAGTCAAACAGATAACCCCACCCCAAACTCACGCCATTGGTCAGTCAAACAGATAACCCCGCCCCAAACTCACGCCATTGGTCAGTCAAACAGATAACCCCGCCCCAAAATCACGCCATTGGTCAGTCAAACAGATAACCCCGCCCCAAACTCACGCCATTGGCCAGTCAAACAGATAACCCCGCCCCAAAGTCACACCATTGGTCAGTCAAACAGATAACCCCGCCCCAAACTCACGCCATTGGTCAGTCAAACAGATAACCCCGCCCCAAACTCACGCCATTGGTCAGTCAAAAAGATAACCCAAACTCACACCATTGGTCAGTCAAACAGATAACCCCGCCCCAAACTCACACCATTGGTCAGTCAAACAGATAACCCCGCCCCAAACTCACACCATTGGTCAGTCAAACAGATAACCCCGCCCCAAACTCACGCCATTGGTCAGTCAAACAGATAACCCCGCCCCAAAATCACGCCATTGGTCAGTCAAACAGATAACCCCGCCCCAAACTCACGCCATTGGTCAGTCAAACAGATAACCCCGCCCCAAACTCACACCATTGGTCAGTCAAACAGATAACCCCGCCCCAAACTCACGCCATTGGTCAGTCAAACAGATAACCCGCCCCAAACTCACGCCATTGGTCAGTCAAAAAGATAACCCCGCCCCAAACTCACACCATTGGTCAGTCAAAAAGATAACCCCGCCCCAAACTCACACCATTGGTCAGTCAAACAGATAACCTCGCCCCAAACATGTATATAAAGCATGCGGTATTAAAGTGAACTCGCACAATGGGTTCAAGGAAAGTAATTTACAAATGTGTTCGATGCAGCTCGGTATATGCAACAACTGAGGATATTAGAAGACATGTTTGTCGTAAGTTTTATTTGTAAAAATATAGGATATCAACATATAATGATGTAGTTGTTTATATTTTTAGCTTCATTACAAGTGTATGACATTTGGTATAGAAATAAACAATGGTAATGAAGTGCTTTTCCTAAAAATGAGAAAGAAAATACAGGGTATTAAAACAGTATGAACTACAAATAAAGTCAGTATGAGGCTAAATAGACGTGTTTTAGTCTGAATTAGGTAAGATGTGCTTCTATTTCAGTTCCAGCAATCCTTCACTCGATTGGGATGTTCTCTTGTGTTCTGGGCGGCAAGTGCAGTAACTGTAACATCGGGCATATGTTGTAGTATTAAACACATATTTATACCGACTTCATCAGGCTCAGAAAATTCTTCACAAAAAACACAAAGAATGTCCTTCTCAGCTGCCGTAGGTGCAACTCTTGCGTCATCAGAACAGTGTGTTCAACGCATCACCGTTTCTGTTTAAAAAACGTTGTGCAGCGTTTTGTCGGGTTGAACGCAGCCCAGATCTTGTTAAAATTTTCAAGCAGGTTTCTAATGTTGAGATTCTTCATAAGGATCTGAAGAGCAGCAGCTGCAAAACAGAAAGGATTGGCACAAGCTTTCACACATTTAACTCTTATCATTATCATTATTTCTTCTGTTGTTTGGAATAATAGTATCTATCTAAACTTGGGTAGTCATTTGGAAATGTGTTCATCCTACTGGTCAGTGGTCATGAAGCAATTTGAGCCTGTCAGCGTAGAACATCAACGTCTTTTCATTCCATGATATGAGTCAACAAGCCAGCATAGGAGGTAATCAGTAAAGTTCTTCTGAATCAGCGCAGATGTTCTCGCTTCTGTGTTTTTGTTAGGATCCTTGCTGTTGCATTTAGAAAGAGCTGATGGGGATTTAGTCTGAGTCGCACATTACAATAATCAATTCTACTAACAAGTGCATGGACAAGTGCTTTCGCTTCACCTTGAGATGAAAAAGACCTAACTTTCACCCCGTTTCTTTAAAGAATATCTAAAAAAAGAATATTGAAGACTTTCAGTTTTCAGCTGTTAAAAAAAAAAATCATTACAAAATGTCTTTGCATCAATTTAAAAAACAATGTAAAATTAAAAAAAAAATGTCTGGATTACCTATAGTGTATGTAAAGATTAGGAGAAGGATCTGTATGTAACAGGAGGAACACCTTCCCTGAGGAACACCGCAAAAAATGCCTATGCATAATAAAATGCATAATAATAATAATAATAAAAATACTAAAAACCTAACTGATCAAATGTGCAGTATACATGCAATGCAAGTTGCTTTGAAGAAAAGTATCTGCCACATGCATAAATTAAATGTATGCATTTTTTAAACGTTTTAATAATGAGCTTGTGCTTTTTAGTCAAATTTGTATTCATACATCAGCACTGAACAAAAGACAACATACCTACAGTAGTGGCCAAAAGCGATGTCCAGAGGGGATATTTGTTTTTATTGAAGTTTGATTTAATCATCAAAATGTGAGGAAAATATTTGATATATTTTGAAATATTTAAATATGATGGAAGAAAAAAACACCAAACTAAACTTTTTAAACTTTAAAACATTATTTGGCAAAAAAAAAAGGGAAACTACAGCTACAGATTTTATTTTACTATGCAAAATAAAAACTAAAAAACTAAAAAAACTCATTGGTTCTCTCTTGCTTTTGCATGTGTGTTTATAATTTCTTTGTATAACAGCCTGGCCAAAAATTATGTGCACGTGATTTGGCATGTTTCATTATGTTATCACAAATAACTCCAAGCACAACTATGCAATATGCTTGAATATTATGAACAATATTTTAATAAAGGGTGAAGACATTTTGTTAAGCTTTTCCCGACAGCTGCAGCAGTTGGAAATTTAAAATTATAGTTTGGGAATATGATTTGTGACAGATGACAGTGACATGCATACTATGTGCAGAACAAATACTCTACACCAGAACCGCTGCGTCAAGCCATTTCACTTTGTAGGCAAAGCATAATGATGCATCTGTGTATTTAGATTGATTTCAAAATGTCTCCACCAACATTAACACCAACCTACAACCTGTCTGCTACTACTGTGTCACAGAACTGACCCACAAAAGGTTTAAAAATGAGCATATTTGCTGAAAAGAAGGCAAAAAAAAGCTGAAATCACGATAAATAGACATGGTTTTTGGAGCATGAAGAAAATAAATTTCTCTGTGATATTCTCTTGACTTGTCACCTTAAGTAACCAGTCCTGCAATATAAGTTTGGCAGCCGCTGTTAAATAGGGTGACATTTAAAATGATCTAGCAGCTAGCCTTAATCTTGTCGTAAGTATTCAGCGTGGCCTTATCATAAAGTGATTCATATAGGCCATAATTCACTTATTAACTTGGTATTAAACATGAATGATTCTGCTGTTGCTGTGCAGATCAGCAGGGAAATTCATTGTCACTTGTTGCCTTTAGGCAACAATCAATTGCATAAAAAATTACAAAAAATAAATTTGATGCTATATCAGTAATGAGTACAGGAGGTCCAGTCCAATCATTATTAATCAGAATGCAGTAATTTAGTATTGTGGGGTGTGTGTGTGTGTGTGTGTGTGAGCGTGTGTGTGTGTGTGTGTGTATGTCTGTGTGTGTTTGTGTGTGTGTGTGTGTGTGTGTGCGTGCTGTGGTGTTTATGTGGATGATCATGAGTTCTTGTATCATTTACTGCCCTTTATGTATTAGGACTATCAATAAAAGTAGCCAAAAAATTATTTCTCTTTCAAAATTGTAGTTTTGCATTTCAAAGTATTTGCATCCCTTCATGACATTGTCAAAATCATCAGTTGAAGTTCACAAACCACACGACACATGAAATCAAAGAAATAAAAATTGTATACACCTATTAAAAAAAACTTCAATCATAATCTTTTATCAAAATGTAATAACTTAGCTTTGTAAACATACAGCTTTACTTTTCAGCTGACATCATCAATCCATCTTTTCAACGATTCATCAGTTCCCTATCTGTCAGTCATGTTCAACGTCAATGTCGAAAACTGACAAATGGGGTCTCACATGGGACCCCCAATCACCTCTGAGTTTTAGAAAAACAGCCAATGGGAATTGATGAATGGAATTTGCATGCAAAGCCACTCCCCCATGCACACTGGTATACAAGATGGCGGCACGCATTTATTCGTTCGGAGCCGAGTGGTTGCGTACAGCGATCACTCTTTTCTATTCGCCTCGCAAAGAGCATTTCCATTAAACTAAAAGAGCTTGCAACAAGAGGAGATCTCTCTACCTGGAAAGAAAGCGCATTCAGCTGTGTTTCGGCTTCCAGCCAGAGCACAGTTAACTACAGCATTTGATGCTTCGGCACAAAAGAGCACATTTCCCTAAAAGAACAAGCATGGGTGATGAGCATCTTTTCAAAGTGTGCTTCTGGATGTCATTACCTGTCCTCATCTGACGGCCACGGTCGCTGTCTCACATGTCTGGGCCACGAGTGTGGATGGTTACTTACTGCGAGAGCATGACTATGTCAGTATTGTGGTTGCGACTCTCCTTTGTGAAGACAAGAGTCCCCTCTGCTGTTACCAAAGCCACTGCCTCTGCTCAAGGCAGAGCCGCGGATCTGGCTAACACTGTGGGAGACCTGACGGTTACAGTTGAAGCGTTTCCACCGGGCCTTTCACAACGGACCTCCTGCTCCTCTAGCTGTGCTGTCGAGCTGCCAGATGATGGAGCGGGTCCTTCTCAGCTAGCGTGTCATTCGGTGCTCTGGGTGAGGATCAGATGTCGATAGCTGCATCGGAGAGTGGGCTATTGTCCCCTGCAAAAGAAGATGTATCTGAGCTTCCCCCTTCAGGCTTGGTTGCTCATGCTGAGTTGAATTGAGGGCCCTATTTTAATGATCTAAGTTCATGGTCTAAAGCGCACGGCGCAGGTGCACTTAGGCCGTGTGTCCGCCAAAGCGGCTAACACGGCTGGCGTATTTTTCCAATTGTTTTCAATGGGAGCACTGCATTTTTTAAACACCATGAGCGCAACAAGGCGCTGAACGTTTTTTTCACGCTGAAGCGATGAGCGCCCGGCATTTTCTACTGGTCAACGAGAGTTGAAGAATGTTCAACTTTGGGTAAAACGCAGCCCTCATCACTGTCAGTTTTTACCCAGCCGTCCAATCACAGTGGAGGAGGGGCGGGGCTAATACCACACTGACCAACCGCCACATTCTGCTTGCACAATGTCAACAGACGACAGCAACAAGCATAATAACGGAACAAAATAATTTAAAACCAGAGCCAGAGAAAATACGCCTAGCGTTATCAGCAGAGCGCCTAGCGTTATAAGCAGAGCGACTAGCGTTATAAGCAGAGCGCCTAGCGTTTTCAGCAGAGTGCCTAGCATTATAAGCAGAGCGCCTAGCGTTTTCAGCAGAGCGCCTAGCGTTATAAGCAGAGCGCCTAGCGTTTTCAGCAGAGCGCCTAGCGTTTTCAGCAGAGCGCCTAGCATTATAAGCAGAGCGCCTAGCGTTTTCAGCAGAGCGCCTAGCGTTTTCAGCAGAGCGCCTAGCGTTTTCAGCAGAGCGCGTAGCGTTTTCAGCAGAGCGCCTAGCGTTATCAGCAGAGCACCTAGCGTTTTCAGCAGAGCAGCTAGCGTTTTCAGCAGAGCACCTAGCGTTTTCAGCAGAGCGCCTAGCGTTTTCAGCAGAGCGCCTAGCGTTTTCAGCAGAGCGCCTAGCGTTTTCAGCAGAGCGCCTAGCATTATAAGCAGAGCGCCTAGCGTTTTCAGCAGAGCGCCTAGCGTTTTCAGCAGAGCGCCTAGCGTTTTCAGCAGAGCGCCTAGCGTTTTCAGCAGAGCGCCTAGCGTTATAAGCAGAGTGCCTAGCGTTTTCAGCAGAGCGCCTAGCGTTTTCAGCAGAGCGCCTAGCGTTTTCAGCAGAGCGCCTAGCGTTTTCAGCAGAGCGCGTAGTGTTTTCAGCAGAGCGCCTAGCGTTATCAGCAGAGCACCTAGTGTTTTCAGCAGAGCAGCTAGCGTTTTCAGCAGAGCACCTAGCGTCTTCAGCAGAGCGCCTAGCGTTTTCAGCAGAGCACCTAACATCTTCAGCAGAGCGCCTACCGTTTTCAGCAGAGCACCTAGCGTTATCAGCAGAGCACCTAGCGTTTTCAGCAGAGCACCTAGCGTTTTCAGCAGAGCGCCTAGCGTTTTCAGCAGAGCGCCTAGCGTTTTCAGCAGAGCGCCTAGCGTCTTCAGCATAGCGCCTAGCGTTTTCAGCAGAGCACCTAGCGTTTTCAGCAGAGCGCCTAGCGTTTTCAGCAGAGCGCCTAGCGTTTTCAGCAGAGCGCCTAGCATCTTCAGCAGAGCACCTAGCGTCTTCAGCAGAGCGCCTAGCGTCTTCAGCAGAGCGCCTAGCGTTTTCAGCAGAGCGCCTAGCGTCTTCAGCAGAGCGCCTAGCGTTTTCAGCAGAGCGCCTAGCGTTTTCAGCAGAGCGTCTAGCCTTTTCAGCAGAGCGCCTAGCGTTTTCAGCAGAGCGCCTAGCGTTTTCAGCAGAGCGCCTAGCGTTTTCAGCAGAGCACCTAGTGTTTTCAGCAGAGCGCCTAGCGTTATCAGCAGAGCACCTAGTGTTTTCAGCTGGCTAAAAACGCTTTGGTGGACACGCGGCCTTAGAGCGTGTCCGAATCCACTTTTGCTAGTTCAACGACGGGAAAAATGCTTGGCGTGGTCTAAAAAATGGAAAAGGGTTGTCCCTTTTCTCTTAATGAGTAATGAGTGTGTTTTTGGTGTAACGTGCAAGAAACCAATCAGAGTCTCAGTCTGCTTGCGCCGAGGGCGTATTCCTACGGCTTCACACTTGTTCTGGCGACACTGGAGACGTCAATCCGGCCGCCCCATCGAGCCCCCCGCACGAAGCCGGCACAGTCCATCCCTTAGCCGCCGCTGAACCCTCGAAGGCCCTGATATGGTGTACTGGATTCGGCTACGAGGGTCAGTTCCCACAGACGCAATAGAGCCTGTCCTCCAGCTGAGATGAGGTCAAGGTTTTACAGCCGTGCTTCATCATACACAAGAAAGGTGATGAATATAACATTTTAGATATTAAAATAATTGACTGAATTTTTTTATTTAATTTATATTATATCATTACATTTATATTTAATTTATATTAAAATAAAATTCTCTCACTTCGGTGGCTTTATGTGATTGGACTTCTCAAGAAATCTCAAATAATCATTGTTAGACAATAATTTGTTTTAATCGTGGGGAACATCTTGGTTTCTGATGTAACCATCAGAAACGCAATTCTCACGTACATTCACCTCCAAGATTGGTTTGCAGCGATCGACCCGAAGAACACATACCTCCATGTCTCAATTGTACCTCGACACAGAGTGTTTCTTTGGTTTGCTTTTAAGGGTCGGGCAAACCAGTACAAGGTCCTTAACCTTAGCTGTCCCTGAGGGAAGTGCGCATTCGCATTCGATGTCTGGCTCATTCTGGCTCACTCTCGAGATCTGCTGTGCGAACACAAGTCAAGTCTCCTTCATTTATACTGTGCTTTTAACAAAATGGACTGTTTCAAAGCAGCTTTACAGTGATAATAGGAAATTAAAGTAACAGAGATTATTTGGCTTTACAGCAGCTCTGGAATAAAGATATTGTCCAGCTAAAGTTAGTTTTGATTGATTTACCTCAGTTGCAAAGATCATTAGTTATTACCTTAGCGGCCGCTAACACGACACCGCTCGAACAGAAAACCCTTAACGCGCTCCGGCCGCTCACTCACACAACAGTGTTTAGTGCTCGAGAACGCAAACCTTGTAAAAGGTTCCAAGGTGCAAGCCTTGAAGAAAAAAATTTAAATATATATAGATATATGGTTCCACTTTATTTCGATAGTCCTTTTTAGACATTCTACTAACTGTAAGTAACTGTGCAACAACATGTCAACTAACTCTCATTAGAGTATTAGTAGACTGTCAGTTGACTGTTAGGTTATGGTTAGGTGTTAGGGTTCGGGTTTGTAGAATAAGTTGACTTGTAGTCACCAAGTTACTTCACGAGTTCACACTTACAAATCAGTCGGATAGATTAAATTGGTAAACGTATTTGGCGTGCTGTCCGGGGAGAGGGCTCTGATCTTGGTAATTGGCCCGAATGCAGAGTATTCCCCCCGGTTTAGGAAGTGACCTGGTGAGCGTGAGGAGACGGGGTGGTGGAGGGATTCTGAAGACTGTAGAACATCCTTAGGTGAGTTTGACTGTGCTTATATATGGTTTGCCTTCGTGCTGATTGGGTAGATATGTTGACTACTGATTGTAGACATCTGGTGATACTAGAGTATTTGTGATTACTGATTTTAGACAGCAGGTGGCACTAGAGTAGCTGAACATTTGACGTGTTCCTCCCGAACTACGTTAATAAAACATAATTTATAGTCAGTTGAATGTCTGTTGGGGGACCAACAAAATAAAGAGTTAGCAGATATTACGCATACGGTCTACTGATACTCTAAGGAGAGTTAGTTGACATGTAGTTGCAAAGTTACTTATAGTTAGTAGAATGTCTAAAGTGGACTATCGAAATAAAGTGTTACCATAGAGATGTACAAGGTCCTGGTGCTCAGGCCACCTCCGCCATCTGGGAGAAGAGCGAGCATTGGGTCGGGCTGTCCTGCCTAGATGCCTCTATTAGCCTGGGATGCTGAATGCTCCTGGACGGGACCTCGACTGCTGTGGCATACCAATTGCTTGGAGTTGCTGGCAGTGCTACTCTACGCACACCCTACGCTGGCTTTGGCCATTGCTTCAGAAAAAGCATGTTTTGGTCCCGCACGGACGACACTGCAACGGTTGTGTACGCTCACGTCACAAGTCTTCTCATGTCATCTCCTCCTCTGGAGTCAGCAATGGCTCAGGTCGCTCTGCGCTATTCACATCTGTGTGAGCTCAACCGTGCAGCTGACGCGTGTCACAACAGCTCACGCTTCGGGAGAATGGAGACTCCTTCCCCAACATAAAGGAACGGAGTGGAATTAAGGGAACGGAGACGTTATGTCCCTCCTGCCACAACCCTGAACCACCTGAATGAGTGGATGCGTGCCGCCATCTTATATACCCATGTGCTCAGGGGAGGGGCTTGGCATGCAAATTCCACTCGCCAATTCCATTGGCCGTTTCTATAAAACTCAGAGGTGATTGGGGCTCCCAAGTGTGATCCCATTTTTCAGTCTTCAACATAACGTCTCCATTCAGGGAATGATGGTTACAGTAATCAAGACGCTCCCCACAATTAAAACGAATTATTGTCTAACAATGATTATATTATACAATGATTATTTTAGATTACCAAGTCCAATCACATTATTTTATTATCCATAATGTTACATTTATGTATTTTCCCTTTGCCTTTTTTGAAGATTATTGCCATACGTTTTACTTGAAAACACTATATCAGTTTTTCTGCTTCAGAATTTGACATAATTCAACGTGTTCCTTGCCATTTCATCGTAATTTGAGAAATTCTTGCAATTTTTGAGTGAAAATTGTTTCAAATTAAATCTTACACTTAATCTTACACTTACACTTGTGGTTCAAATCAACACAAAATCTTCTTTTTTTTCTCCATTGCATTTAATAAGTCTATGGACAGGTTGAGGTTTTTGGTCAGCATTCATAGCATTGAGAAAAACATAAACAAAGGCTTTGATTAATAAACATCTGTGCGTTTACATGCCGTCCCATCAGTCTACTCAAACAGCCTGCGATCCTACAAGCTGGCTGTCTTTCTTTCTCCTTTAGCTTTATGATGATCAAATTATGTGCTGTTTGAAAGAGAGCGAGGCCTCGTCAACTGTAGCCAATGATGGGCGACAGGGGCTTTACATCTTCAGCTTTAATTTGTGCTGACCTGGCACGGCCTCTCAACCGCGCTTGTTTTCTTACTTTATGGAAAAATCAATACGCTCTCTGACAGAAAACAGCTCCAGAGAAGAAATAAATGGGAACACTGTGGCGCTCTGTCAATCATTTCTCACTTGTGGCCCATGTGCCTGATTGTTGCATGCTGGGATTGGAGAGTGACTCAATCAATTGTTGGCTTTATTATTTAAACCTGTTTAAATGCACTGCTGAGAAAAAGCGCTCAGTGATAAATCCTCAGTAGGCCTACTACACTGAAAAAATGGTATTATCAGTATATGTATATGTATTTCTGAATGTATAATCAGAAATTGCTAGTAAAATTCACAAATAATCGCAAAAAATAGCAAGAAACACATTGAATTAAAATTAAAATTTTAAAAAGTAAAAAGTATATTTTTCTTATCAATTAGGTGTAGAAACAATTTTCACTCACAAATTGATAATACATTTCACAAATAACCACACAAAAAAAACAGCAAGTAATGCATTGAATAAAATGTGAAATTGAAGTAGAAAGACTGAAATAGTATTTTCTTGAAAAAAATGTGGTGTGAATTTTTTTATTTATAAATTGCTAATACATACACCCATAAATTGCTAATACATTTCACAAAGAAAATAAAAATAGAAAACAGCAAGTAATGCATTGAATTAAACTTGAAAGACTTAAATAGTGTTCTCTTCTTCTTTTCAAAAAGTATTTTTTCTGGTGTAGAAAAAAAAAATCACTTGAAAATCACTCATAAATTGCTAATATTTTACAAATAATCACAAAAAAAACTAAAGCAAGTAATGCATTGAATTAAATTCGAAATGAAAGTAGAAAGACTGAAATATTTCCTTGAAAAAAAATGCTGTAGAGACAATTTTCACTCAGAAAAATATTCACTTATAAATGGCAAGTAACATTTACAATTTTAAACCTAAAAGGTTTAAATAGAACTATTGAAATTGTATTTTATTGTAAAATACACTCTGTTATATGTACAACTTGGAAAAATCCCCTTTTTTTCCAGTCTAGCAGAGGACAAAGATGTGTGTCATATGGCTGAAGTCCATCAGGACAGTCAGTGGGTTTGAGAAAGGCTGGGACCGGCTCCACCCTCGGGCCGTAACACACACGCGGTGAGTCCAGATGTACGACACGTCTTCAGCCAAGCCGAGTGTGTGTGAAGCAGCTGCTGGCAGCTCCAGCTGGGGTTCGGTCCGTGACTAGACCTGCTCTTGGCCTGACGGAGCGCACACCACCTGGCCCTCAGTCTGCTCTCGCCGAGGCGCTTCACCAGCGCCACAACCTTGGCCTCGCCGGGGTCTCCGGCATCTCACTCGCACAACACACGTCAGGACAGCTTAGTGTCCGGAGCACTTTACTATAAGGTTCATTAGTTAACATCTTCAGCATTTATTAATCTTAGTTAATATTGCATTTTTATCGGTAACACTTTACAATAAGGTTCATTAGTTAACTTAACATGAACTAAGAATGAACAATACTTCTTTAGCATTTATTAATCTTGGTCAATATTAACTTTAAAATGTAAAGTTCAAAAAGAAAAAAGACTGAAATAGTATTTTCTTGAAAAATCACTGCTAATATTTCACAAACAATCACTACAAAAAACAACAGCAAGTAAATACTAATATAAATACTAAATAATATAAACATTTACTAATATTAACATCAAATGTTGTATTTGTTAAAGGGACAATGTGTAGTTTATTAAGTATTTTATTATCTAAAATCAATATTTGTATTAATAAATATGTCCTCAATGGTGTACAAATACCTCTGCCAATGATCTGACTTATCCTCGTAAACGAATCATTTATTATCTTTATATACATGGGACGGGTAGGTCCACGGAGGCCTCCATGTCGTTCCGCCATCTTGAAAAACTATAATAGCAGCGAGGAACAAAAAGTTCTAGACCAACGCGTTTCCAAAACTCGTTTTCGTTCAGAGCCGGCGTCACGAGACTGAAAGCTGCTGAACCGCACAAGAAGATTGGAGAGACGCTTGTCACCGCCCCGGCAAAGTTTAAACGGCTGAACTCACGGTTATTTATAATGGAGGACCGTACTTATGGGGAGCCACAGGACCGGAGATTGCAAAAAAACAATGTTTAATGTCGGGATAACTTTCTCCAGGTGGAAAGAGTTGATGCAGGAGAAGCTTTCAGAAGAGACGCTGAACTCCTGCTTTCTCCTCAACAGGGAAGTCAATGTTATGGTCTAAATTACAAGCTTTTTTTCATTGCTTGGTCGCTTCTCTGCCTTTGCAAACTTTCAATTCTATCAAACATCCGTTTTTCGTTGTGTCAAGTTGCAGTTTGTTTGAAATAACAAACCAGTTCACCCGAAGGAAAACTCGATGAAGTGCTATTAGAAGACATCCTGGCATAGCTTTTTGGTACATAACGGCCACCGTAGAAGCAATGCGCATTTGAAAAAGCCAGACGCTGTAGAGCACTATTCGTTTGAATGCAAAATACAATTTCACCACTAGATGGGAGAAATTCCTACACGTTTAACAATGAACAGCTGTATTTTATTAACTAACGGTAACAAAGATTATTAAATTCTGTAACAAATGTATTGCTCATGCTTAGTTCATGTTAGTTAATACATTAACTAATGTTAACTAATGAACCTTATTGTAAAGTGTTAGCTTTTTATTTTAATGAAGTCAATCAGTCTTTTCCGAAATCTAGTAAACTGCCTTTATAGACAACAAGTCTGTTGACTTAAAGTTATGCATGATCAGATATTAGCAATATTGTTTTAATAATTTATTTGGCGATCAAAATGAGAGAATATTGTGAATGTCGTAATATTCAGTGTTATTTTATAGGGGCGTAACAATATATCATATCACAATATATCGCAATACTAAACTGCAAGAAAATGTATCGTGGATAGTGACAATATTGTGTATAATTCACCCAAAATAAAAATTACTGTGTGTGAAAAAAATCTAGTCAGTACTACATTAATATATAATGTTGAATATATTGTAGCCTATAATAATGCAGTGGGGGAATATTTGTGGGTCCTTGTAATGCCAAATATCGGATGTTACCAGTAAAAAGGTAACATTATATTATTTGGCCTATATTATTTTAAATATATCTAGTCAGTGACAGAGTGAAAGCATATTTGTGTAATATAATTATGTATTTTCAGCTTCAGAATCATGAATATTGTTATTGTGGTGTCCTGTGCTTTGGGTTTCAGCACCAAGTCCAAGCTTATTCATTTACACCCATAATTTAATACCAAAGTTAGCATTTAATCAACAGTACATTTTTTATTAACCTTTTACCAGATGTCTTGGAGTATCACAATAATATTGTATGATGTGTATCAAATCGTAACATGAGTGTATCGTTACACCCTAACACTTTGGTATAATTTGTGTCCCAAATGATGCACTTATACACTATGTGATCAACCTTGTATGGACTTTATAAGGCTATTAATAATAATTACTAATAATTATAATAATAATAATTCAGTCAATCACTAGTTTTTAGGATTTTAACATTACAATCAATTATCTAACAACACGAATAAACTGCTTTGACATAATAACAACAAAAACAGTTGGATATCTTGATTGAACAACAAACAAACAGTATAAAACGCTGACAGAGGCATTTGGCAGTGTAAATCAGTGTAAAGATCTGTGTGCTGATAAATTAGTTTAAAGTGTTAACTGAAAACTCACTTAAATTGGACTATGACACTGTTCTTCTAGAAACAAACTGTGCTGCATTATTTTCCGGTTATCTCTGTAAAGCTGCTTTGAATCAATCGGTATTGTAAAAAGCACTGTATAAATATACGTGATTTGACTTGTACACAAACTCATAAGAATGTACTCAAGTATCCACAGCCTCTCAACTTTGTAATATTCATTCGAAGAAGTAGGCAAAGAGTTTTTGGAAGCTGCTCGCCTGAATTCGTTTCCCTAAATCCCTGCAAATAATCCAATTAGCCGAGATGAGGGAGGCTGGAATAACCTTTTAATCGCGCTCATTGAAGAGGGCAGGAGCTCAGAATGATATCAGTTTCAATCCCCTCCTTCATTTCATTGCCCTCCGCCGCCTTTGTTCTGGAATCGGGAATAATCCAACGCCACAAACTTGCTACTAGTCTCAAGACGGCAGGATTATATCCTAATGGTACGATCCTGTTTGAGAAGATGGTTTTACCTCTCGAAACGCGTGTAAACAATAGAGCGAGAGCGAGAGAGATTAGCTCACACGAGGAAAGTCATCTATCCAGAGGTCTTCTGATTTAGATAATGTTAATACCCACTTAATTAATTACAAGCAGGCACTTTACCAGGAATTTGACAAGTTCTGGTGAGCGACTCTTTGACATGTAGCTCGAATGTCTGGGTTGAATTTTGACATCTCTAAAATAAGTTGTAATCCTTTGTGCAGATGTGGGCTCAAAACCTGCCACCATATATTTATTGTAATGCAGGAAAATTCTCATAAATGGTTCTAATTAAAAAAACATTTTTTATGTTTTTAAAGCCTTGTTCTGTCAAGACCACTATTGTCAAATACGATTGACAGTTAGCATAAAGTTTGGATTGGCGGTATGGTTCTGTTCTGGGTGAGAACTCCCTGCGCATCCATGCAGCCTAGCATGAAGAAGAGCAGCAATAACCCTGCTTAGGGTTAACAGAACTGAACCAACATTAATGTATTTAATGTACAACATAATTAGAGAATTTAGTCTGATTCGAGGGCACTCAGAGTGCCATCCTGACTGACGAGAGGTGGAGCTGGAGAGGGAGGAGGGTAATCCTGACTGACGAGAGGTGGAGCTGGGGAGGGAGGAGGGTAATCCTGACTGACGAGAGGTGGAGCTGGAGAGGGAGGAGGGTAATCCTGACTGACGAGAGGTGGAGTTGGAGAGGGAGGAGGGTAATCCTGACTGACGAGAGGTGGAGCTGGAGAGGGAGGAGGGTAATCCTGACTGACGAGAGGTGGAGTTGGGGAGGGAGGAGGGTAATCCTGACTGACGAGAGGTGGAGCTGGAGAGGGAGGAGGGTAATCCTGACTGACGAGAGGTGGAGTTGGAGAGGGAGGAGGGTAATCCTGACTGACGAGAGGTGGAGTTGGGGAGGGAGGAGGGTAATCCTGACTGACGAGAGGTGGAGTTGGGGAGGGAGGAGGGTAATCCTGACTGACGAGAGGTGGAGCTGGAGAGGGAGGAGGGTAATCCTGACTGACGAGAGGTGGAGTTGGGGAGGGAGGAGGGTAATCCTGACTGACGAGAGGTGGAGTTGGGGAGGGAGGAGGGTAATCCTGACTGACGAGAGGTGGAGCTGGAGAGGGAGGAGGGTAATCCTGACTGATGAGAGGTGGAGCTGGAGAGGGAGGAGGGTAATCCTGACTGACGAGAGGTGGAGTTGGGGAGGGAGGAGGGTAATCCTGACTGACGAGAGGTGGAGCTGGAGAGGGAGGAGGGTAATCCTGACTGACGAGAGGTGGAGTTGGGGAGGGCGGAGGGTAATCCTGACTGACGAGAGGTGGAGCTGGAGAGGGAGGAGGGTAATCCTGACTGACGAGAGGTGGAGCTGGGGAGGGAGGAGGGTAATCCTGACTGACGAGAGGTGGAGTTGGGGAGGGAGGAGGGTAATCCTGACTGACGAGAGGTGGAGCTGGAGAGGGAGGAGGGTAATCCTGACTGACGAGAGGTGGAGTTGGGGAGGGAGGAGGGTAATCCTGACTGACGAGAGGTGGAGCTGGAGAGGGAGGAGGGTAATCCTGACTGACGAGAGGTGGAGCTGGGGAGGGAGGAGGGTAATCCTGACTGACGAGAGGTGGAGTTGGGGAGGGAGGAGGGTAATCCTGACTGACGAGAGGTGGAGCTGGAGAGGGAGGAGGGTAATCCTGACTGACGAGAGGTGGAGTTGGGGAGGGTAATCCTGACTGACGAGAGGTGGAGCTGGAGAGGGAGGAGGGTAATCCTGACTGACGAGAGGTGGAGTTGGGGAGGGAGGAGGGTAATCCTGACTGACGAGAGGTGGAGCTGGAGAGGGAGGAGGGTAATCCTGACTGACGAGAGGTGGAGTTGGGGAAGGTAATCCTGACTGACGAGAGGTGGAGCTGGGGAGGGAGGAGGGTAATCCTGACTGACGAGAGGTGGAGCTGGAGAGGGAGGAGGGTAATCCTGACTGACGAGAGGTGGAGCTGGAGAGGGAGGAGGGTAATCCTGACTGACGAGAGGTGGAGTTGGGGAGGGTAATCCTGACTGATGAGAGGTGGAGCTGGGGAGGGAGGAGGGTAATCCTGACTGAAGAGAGGTGGAGCTGGGGAGGGAGGAGGGTAATCCTGACTGACGAGGGGTGGAGCTGGGGAGGGAGGAGGGTAATCCTGACTGAAGAGAGGTGGAGCTGGGGAGGGAGGAGGGTAATCCTGACTGACGAGAGGTGGAGCTGGGAAGGGAGGAGGGTAATCCTGACTGACGAGAGGTGGAGCTGGGGAGGGAGGAGGGTATTCCTGACTGACGAGAGGTGGAGCTGGAGAGGGAGGAGGGTAATCCTGACTGACGAGAGGTGGAGCTGGGGAGGGAGGAGGGTAATCCTGACTGACGAGAGGTGGAGCTGGGGAGGGAGGAGGGTAATCCTGACTGAAGAGAGGTGGAGCTGGGGAGGGAGGAGGGTAATCCTGACTGAAGAGAGGTGGAGCTGGGGAGGGAGAAGGGTAATCCTGACTGACGAGAGGTGGAGCTGGGGAGGGAGGAGGGTAATCCTGACTGACGAGAGGTGGAGCTGGAGAGGGAGGGGGGTAATCCTGACTGACGAGAGGTGGAGCTGGGGAGGGAGGAGGGTAATCCTGACTGACGAGAGGTGGAGCTGGAGAGGGAGGAGGGTAATCCTGACTGACGAGAGGTGGAGCTGGAGAGGGAGGAGGGTAATCCTGACTGACGAGAGGTGGAGCTGGAGAGGGAGGAGGGTAATCCTGACTGACGAGAGGTGGAGCTGGAGAGGGAGGAGGGTAATCCTGACTGACGAGAGGTGGAGCTGGGGAGGGAGGAGGGTAATCCTGACTGACGAGAGGGGGAGCTGGAGAGGGAGGAGGGTAATCCTGACTGACGAGAGGTGGAGCTGGAGAGGGAGGAGGGTAATCCTGACTGACGAGAGGTGGAGTTGGGGAGGGAGGAGGGTAATCCTGACTGACGAGAGGTGGAGCTGGGGAGGGAGGAGGGTAATCCTGACTGACGAGAGGTGGAGTTGGGGAGGGAGGAGGGTAATCCTGACTGACGAGAGGTGGAGCTGGAGAGGGAGGAGGGTAATCCTGACTGACGAGAGGTGGAGTTGGGGAAGGTAATCCTGACTGACGAGAGGTGGAGCTGGGGAGGGAGGAGGGAAATCCTGACTGACGAGAGGTGGAGCTGGAGAGGGAGGAGGGTAATCCTGACTGACGAGAGGTGGAGCTGGAGAGGGAGGAGGGTAATCCTGACTGACGAGAGGTGGAGTTGGGGAGGGTAATCCTGACTGATGAGAGGTGGAGCTGGGGAGGGAGGAGGGTAATCCTGACTGAAGAGAGGTGGAGCTGGGGAGGGAGGAGGGTAATCCTGACTGACGAGAGGTGGAGCTGGGGAGGGAGGAGGGTAATCCTGACTGAAGAGAGGTGGAGCTGGGGAGGGAGGAGGGTAATCCTGACTGACGAGAGGTGGAGCTGGGAAGGGAGGAGGGTAATCCTGACTGACGAGAGGTGGAGCTGGGGAGGGAGGAGGGTATTCCTGACTGACGAGAGGTGGAGCTGGAGAGGGAGGAGGGTAATCCTGACTGACGAGAGGTGGTGCTGGGGAGGGAGGAGGGTAATCCTGACTGACGAGAGGTGGAGCTGGGGAGGGAGGAGGGTAATCCTGACTGAAGAGAGGTGGAGCTGGGGAGGGAGGAGGGTAATCCTGACTGAAGAGAGGTGGAGCTGGGGAGGTAGGAGGGTAATCCTGACTGACGAGAGGTGGAGCTGGGGAGGGCGGAGGGTAATCCTGACTGACGAGAGGTGGAGCTGGAGAGGGAGGGGGGTAATCCTGACTGACGAGAGGTGGAGCTGGGGAGGGAGGAGGGTAATCCTGACTGACGAGAGGTGGAGCTGGAGAGGGAGGAGGGTAATCCTGACTGACGAGAGGTGGAGCTGGAGAGGGAGGAGGGTAATCCTGACTGACGAGAGGTGGAGCTGGAGAGGGAGGAGGGTAATCCTGACTGACGAGAGGTGGAGCTGGAGAGGGAGGAGGGTAATCCTGACTGACGAGAGGTGGAGCTGGAGAGGGAGGAGGGTAATCCTGACTGACGAGAGGTGGAGCTGGAGAGGGAGGAGGGTAATCCTGACTGACGAGAGGTGGAGCTGGGGAGGGAGGAGGGTAATCCTGACTGACGAGAGGGGGAGCTGGAGAGGGAGGAGGGTAATCCTGACTGACGAGAGGTGGAGCTGGAGAGGGAGGAGGGTAATCCTGACTGACGAGAGGTGGAGTTGGGGAGGGAGGAGGGTAATCCTGACTGACGAGAGGTGGAGCTGGGGAGGGAGGAGGGTAATCCTGACTGACGAGAGGTGGAGCTGGGGAGGGAGGAGGGTAATCCTGACTGAAGAGAGGTGGAGCTGGGGAGGGAGGAGGGTAATCCTGACTGAAGAGAGGTGGAGCTGGGGAGGGAGGAGGGTAATCCTGACTGACGAGAGGTGGAGCTGGAGAGGGAGGGGGGTAATCCTGACTGACGAGAGGTGGAGCTGGGGAGGGAGGAGGGTAATCCTGACTGACGAGAGGTGGAGCTGGAGAGGGAGGAGGGTAATCCTGACTGACGAGAGGTGGAGCTGGAGAGGGAGGAGGGTAATCCTGACTGACGAGAGGTGGAGCTGGGGAGGGAGGAGGGTAATCCTGACTGACGAGAGGTGGAGCTGGGGAGGGAGGAGGGTAATCCTGACTGACGAGAGGTGGAGCTGGAGAGGGAGGGGGGTAATCCTGACTGACGAGAGGTGGAGCTGGGGAGGGAGGAGGGTAATCCTGACTGACGAGAGGTGGAGCTGGAGAGGGAGGAGGGTAATCCTGACTGACGAGAGGTGGAGCTGGAGAGGGAGGAGGGTAATCCTGACTGACAAGAGGTGGAGCTGGGGAGGGAGGAGGGTAATCCTGACTGACGAGAGGTGGAGCTGGGGAGGGAGGAGGGTAATCCTGACTGACGAGAGGTGGAGCTGGAGAGGGAGGGGGGTAATCCTGACTGACGAGAGGTGGAGCTGGGGAGGGAGGAGGGTAATCCTGACTGACGAGAGGTGGAGCTGGAGAGGGAGGAGGGTAATCCTGACTGACGAGAGGTGGAGCTGGAGAGGGAGGAGGGTAATCCTGACTGACGAGAGGTGGAGCTGGGGAGGGAGGAGGGTAATCCTGACTGACGAGAGGGGGAGCTGGAGAGGGAGGAGGGTAATCCTGACTGACGAGAGGTGGAGCTGGGGAGGGAGGAGGGTAATCCTGACTGACGAGAGGTGGAGCTGGGAAGGGAGGAGGGTAATCCTGACTGACGAGAGGTGGAGCTGGGGAGGGAGGAGGGTAATCCTGACTGACGAGAGGTGGAGCTGGGGAGGGAGGAGGGTAATCCTGACTGACAAGAGGGGGAGCTGGAGAGGGAGGAGGGTAATCCTGACTGACGAGAGGGGGAGCTGGAGAGGGAGGAGGGTAATCCTGACTGACAAGAGGGGGAGCTGGAGAGGGAGGGGGGTAATCCTGACTGACGAGAGGTGGAGCTGGGGAGGGAGGAGGGTAATCCTGACTGACGAGAGGTGGAGCTGGAGAGGGAGGAGGGTAATCCTGACTGACGAGAGGTGGAGCTGGAGAGGGAGGAGGGTAATCCTGACTGACGAGAGGTGGAGCTGGGGAGGGAGGAGGGTAATCCTGACTGACGAGAGGGGGAGCTGGAGAGGGAGGAGGGTAATCCTGACTGACGAGAGGTGGAGCTGGGGAGGGAGGAGGGTAATCCTGACTGACGAGAGGTGGAGCTGGGAAGGGAGGAGGGTAATCCTGACTGACGAGAGGTGGAGCTGGGGAGGGAGGAGGGTAATCCTGACTGACGAGAGGTGGAGCTGGGGAGGGAGGAGGGTAATCCTGACTGACAAGAGGGGGAGCTGGAGAGGGAGGAGGGTAATCCTGACTGACGAGAGGGGGAGCTGGAGAGGGAGGAGGGTAATCCTGACTGACAAGAGGGGGAGCTGGGGAGGGAGGAGGGTAATTACCTCCTGAGGAACGCGATCGCTGCTGATAATACTGAAGGAGCTTATATATGTATACAGTTATATTGTCGTATTCCTATAGGTAGAGGATCAGCTGAGAGTCACTGATGAGGGCTTGACTAACATGACCTGCCAGAACTGACGCTACGCTTGATTTTTACAAAACCGTTTCCGTTTCGGTTTGAAATTCTATTCAAATCTCATTTCTGGAAATCTGTTTAATTCCGACCGCTCTGATCAAATTTTGCGTAGCTTTTCTGCTAATAATTGTTAATTCATTCATTTTGGAAAATTACATAAAAACTGCTGGATGGAAACGCCAAGATGTGCATGAAAAACATACACACTCAAATGCGGGAATATTTTTTTTATCTGATAAGAAGACATCATGCACATAAACTACGATGGAAACACATTTACTGAATAAATTCCTCAATAACTCATGTGACTTTGCCTCATCAGAGGCTGTGATTGCATAACTGGAGTAACCAGTAGACCAATGGCATTGCAGCGTCTCAGATGTTGGTTTGGTGTTTCTGAAACGCTGAAGTCAAAGTGTGTGATCAGAATGATTTGAATGATTCCCTCCAGAAGTGTCTCACACACACGAGTGTGTTCCCGAACACCAGCATCCGAACGCTGGAGAACACGACAGCGTTTAATGTGTTTCTCTGAGACACACTCGTTTATGATGGAGGGAAAAGAGCCAGATTGTAGAAACGTACAGATTTATTACTGATATTTTGCACCAATTTCCCAGGAAGTGACGATTTTGATCTCTTATCACATGGGATGGAAACACTGCTTTTTTCACAAATGATTCATGCAACATTTCAATTTTGCGCATGAGTTAAATTCTCACCTTGGATGTAAAGATTCTCACTTTCTCACGCCACGTAAAACGTAAACACGTCATACATTGTTGTAGTAAACATGCTGAATGTCGTTGCAGATGTTTAATTACAACATTGCATTTTTCAGATACTTTTGAATAATTGTGTGTGTGATGTGTGTCTCAGGATGCTGATGTAGACAGCAGATGTTTGCTATCATTACCTGAGTGAGGACAAAGGCTTGGCATAAATTAGATGGTATTTAATGGAGACGGTTTCATATTGGCTGCGAGTCTCTCAGGCACACTGCACCTTTAATACAGATGAACTCTTAATGTGTGCTTCTAATGACTCGTTTATACAATACGATCATCCCTTTTCTAACTTAACACGACGACTCGAGTCTCTTGACACTCGAACACAATAAAGATTAAATTTCACCTGATTTCTCTTGATACAGATGTCACTCTAATGTAGTTTGATGCAATTTGGCTCCTTTTGATTACAGTTTTTTTTTCAACTGCTTACACACATTTTCAAAACTTTGCCTCTTTTTTTCAAAACTTTACTCACAAATCCATGAATTGCACACTCAAAATGCAAAATGCCTCACATCTCTTGCAAAATGAAGCACTGCATTCAAAATATCACAAACACATCTCAAAAGCAAACATTTGTCTTACGTTGCAAACACCTTTGCCATAATATTATATTTTTGGGTATATCATACACACCGTTATTCAAAACTAAAGCTCTTCTTCGTGAGCTTCTATGTAGATTTTGGTTCAAGATTGAAAGTAATTGGCAGAGAGATGTTGAAAAATTCACGGTAAACACAAAAGCAAGATTAAAACCTATAATTTGTTTTTTACTGTGAGCATTTGTGGTTGTGGATACAGTAGGCTATTACACAGTCCGAAAAACCTATAACTTGACCTTTGACCTATTTACAGATAGGCCTATTCTAAAGCCATGATTGGCTGGTGTTAAGTAAAGTTAAGCATCGAGTGTTTGCACATGTGTGTGTGTGTGTGTGTGTGTGTGTGTGTGTGTGTGTGTGTGTGAGGAGTGTCTGTGTGAGCAGTGTGTGTCAAGTCAAGTATATTTATATAGCGCTTTTCACAATATAGATTGTATCAAAGCAGCTTCACAGTATCAATCAAAACAACATAACAATGTTCGTTTATTACTGGAAAAAAGACATCCACGTTTGGTAGAGCTGATCAATGGTATTAATGATTGGTTAATTAATTTGAATATCCCCAACTGAGCAAGCCAAAGGCAACAGTGGCAAGGAACCGAAAAACTCCATCAAGTGACCTAATGGAGAAAAAAAAAAACCTTGGGAGAACCCAGGCTCAGTCGGGGGCCAGTTCTCCTCTGGCGTTTATGAAATGATAAAAATGTATATTAATGTCTCTAAACACACTTTAAACGCGAACCTGTGATAAATGCTGATGGCGTTCACATGTGCATTATGAATTGATTCTATAGTTATGTGCGTTTGAATAGATGTGCGCAGGTTTGTAATTCCCTACAAAACCATGCCTAAACAAACTACTTGTCTTGTCTATAAATTTGATACAGAATTTTGTTTTATTTTATCACTTCGGGGTTGGTGCACGAAACGAAATTCACAACGCTTTATCTGTAGAGTGGGAAAGGGATCCTCCATAGGGAGAGGCTAGTTGGCCCTTCATTGTCATCGGGTCCAGGCGAAGCTCCTCGTCAGATCTGGATACGGCCTGGATCCGGCAGGCTGCGGGAAAACCTCAGGATAAACAAAGACACTAAAATTAGCGTAGATGCCATTCTTCTTATGATGTAACGAGTACATCATGATTTAAGGGAAGTGTTCCCAGTTCCGGCTGACCTAATCTGTGCAGCCTAACATTGAATTATAGAAGTTTATAATGTATTATGTGTATGCTAGGGCAAAGAGATGTGTCTTTAATCAAGCTTTGAACTGACAGAGTGTGTCTGCTTCCCGGACAATGGTAGGAAGACTGTTCCAAAGTTTTGGTGCTAAATAGGAAAAGGATCTCCCGCCAGCAGTCGACTTTGATATTCTAGGTATTATTAACTGGCTGGAATTTTGAGATCGCAATAGACATCAAGGACTATAATGCGTTAAGAGCTCGCTCTACTGCGGAGCTAAACCATTTAGTGCTTTGTACGTAATCAACAATATTTTAAAATGTATATGATGTTTAATGGGCAGCCAATGCAGTGTTGACAGAACCGGAACTCTAAGAACTCTAGCGGCTGCGTTTTGAACTAGCTGTAGTTTGTTTATTAAGCGTGCAGGGCAACCACCCAGTAGAGCATTACAATAATCTAGTCTTGATGTCATGAACGCATGAACTAATTGTTCCGCATTTGTCAGTGAGAGCATATGACGTAATTGGGATATATTTTTAAGATGGAAAAATGCGGTTTTACAGATACTAGACACGTGACTTTCAAATGAAAGATTGGCATCAAAGAGCACACCCAGGTTCCTAACCGACGACGAAGACTTAACAGAGCAGCCATCAAGGGTTAGACAGTATTCTAGGCTATTATGTGTGGACGTTTTTTGACCAATAATCAGAATCTCTGTTTTTTCAGAATTTAGTAGTAGGAAATTACTAGTCATCCAATTATTTTATTATATCAGCTATGCATTCCGTTAATTTTGTGAACTGGTAAGTTTCATTTCGGTTTTGAAGAAATATAGAGCTGAGTATCATCGGCATAACAGTAAAAGCTAATTCCATGTTTCCTAATGATATCTCCTAATGGCAGCATGTACAGAGTGAACAGCAGCGGTCCTAGTACTGAGCCTTGTGGTACGCCATACTGAACTTGTGATCGATAAGACATCTCTTCATTTACTGCTACAAACTGATAACGGTCAGATAAGTATTATTTTAACCATGCCAGTGCAATTCCACTACTGCCAACATAGATTCCTAGTCTATTTAAAAGAATGTTGTGGTCAATTGTGTCAAATGCAGCACTAAGATCCAGTAACACTAATAGGGAGATACAGCCACGATCGGATGATAAGAGCAAATGGTTAGTGACTCTAACGAGAGCTGTCTCGGTACTATGGTACGGTCTAAATCCAGACTGAAAATCCTCACAGATATTGTTTATTTCAAGAAAGGAACACAGTTGTGATGATACTGTTTTTTCTAATATCTTTGACAGAAAAGGTAGATTCGAGATCGGCCTGTAATTGACTAATTTTGTATGATCAAGTTGCGTGTTTTAACAAGCGGTTTTATCATAGCCAGCTTAAAGGTTTTTGGTACGTATCCTAGAGACAGAGACAAATTAATGAAATTAAGAAGAGGATCTATGACCTCTGGAAGCATCTCTTTCAGTAGCTTAGTTGGTATAGGGTCTAACAAACAAGTTGTCGATTTAGATGAATTAATGAGTGTGTGTGTGAGGAGTGTGTGAGAGTAGTGTGTGTGTGTGTGTGTGTGTAGGAGTGTGTGTGAGAGGAGTGTGTGTGTGTGGAGTGTGTGTGTGTGTGTGTGTGTGAGAGGAGTGTGTGTGAGAGGATTGTGTGTGTGAGGAGTGTGTGTGTGTGTGTGTGTGTGTGTGAGAGAGAGAGAGAGAAGTGTGTGTGAGAGGAGTATGTGTGTGTGTGAGAGGAGTGTGTGTGTGTGTGTGTGTGTGTGTGTGTGAGAGAGTGTGAGGAGTGTGTGTGAGGCACTGATGAATTACTGTGGTGTTTGATAGGTTGTGTTTGAAAAAGGAATGAAGACACTTCCTGTTAGATTTGTGTGTTGTGGTTTGCAAAAAGTGTTTTATGAAATAGAAGACTGAGTCGAAGGCCGAGAATCAGTGTATGGTTTTGCAGATTTGGTGTGTGTTTCTGGTGTTTGAGTATCAGGTTTCAGAAATTGTGTGACAAGTACGGTTTTGTGTGTAAGCAGTTGAAAAAACTGTATTACACTTTTGACCAGTACTAAATATCTTTTGAATTTTAACCAGATTTTGAGCTTAGTATAACAGTCTGACTTGCTCGACTTCCACCGTATGTGCTTTAACACGTTTCACATTCATTCTGACAAGCTGAACGCAGCTCGAGTCCGAGGGAATCATCATCATCATGGACGCAGGGTCGTTCAGACTTTTCAATCTGGAATATGAAGTTATGATAGGAGATTATTGCGTTTGCTGAGGGGTCTGAAGGGCCTCCAGAAGTGCAGATGTGCAGTGTGTGAGTTTGTCCAGAAGTGCTGGTCTAAGCTGCTGTATTCCCCGGAGCATCCGCACACATCTGTCTGGTGTGTGTGTGTGTGTGTGTGTGTGTGTGTGTGTGTGTGTGTGTGCGGGCGTGGCCCATCTGCTGCCAGCGCCGCTCCCAATATGGCGATGTCCTGCATCAGCGCGCGTCTGACCCTCACGCTCAAGGTCATCTGTGATCAGAGCGAGCTGTCAATCACACTCACTGCCCGAGAGAACGCTGAGTTCAGCTCGACCGCTCTGGTTAATCGTCTCAAGGGCCGTTTAGAGATCCTGGTAAAAGGCAAAGTTCTGCTGGCGATTAGTAAGGCTTGTTGATGTGCTGCAACAGTAGAGAATGTGCCTCAGCTGCACGATTCATTCTCAAATACTCCATTTATTGTTCTCAGTCAAATATTACTATTTATTATAATAGTATTAAATATTATATTTCACTCTCTTTTTCTTTTGGCTGCTCCTGTTAGGGGTCGCCACAGCAAAATTACTCGCACATCCTGTACTTTTTCACTGTAAAAAAAGAAGAAAAAAAGCATTTTCAAGAATACTACTACTACTACTACTACTACTTCTAATAATAATAATAATATAATTGTAAAATATTTATATATTTTTTATAAAATAATAAAACCAATAATAATAATACATTTCTAATTTTGTTTAGTATTTTTTAAAATAAAATAATAAAAACAACAACAATAATAAAAATAATAATTTTGTTTATTTTAAATAATAATAATTATAACTATTATTATTATTATTATTCTAGTAGTCATATTGATATTGACACACACACTCCACACACACACACACACACACACACACACACACACACACACACACACACACACACACACACTCCACACACACACACACACACACACACACACACACACACACACACACACACTCCACACACACACACACACACACACAGAGATAAACTGTAATTTGGACCTTTAACCCGTTGGACAAGTCACTATAGGGAGAAAAATTCTGGAATGTTTTCCTCAAAAACCTTCATTCCTTTTCGACTGAAGAAAGAAAGACATGAACACCTTGGATGACGTGCGGGAGAGTAAATTATCAGGAAATTTTAATTCTGAAGTGAACTAATCCTTTAAGAAGAGGATCTATGACCTCTGGAAGCATCTCTACAGCACTGATAGACACTAGTAGTCTGTTGTTGAGCTGCAGTAGCTTTTTACACTCTAAAAAAACACTGGGTTAAGAACAACCCAATTTGGGTTGTTTTCAAACCAAGGACTGGGTAAATATAAAACAGAACACATGTTGGGTTCATTTTACCCAGCAAATTGGATTGTTTAACCCATCAAACTGGCTTTTTTTCAGGTTCAAAAGTCTTTAATAATCCATACAGAACAAGAATTAATTTATAGATACAAAAAATGTACACTATTTTACCGAAGACATGCACCAATTTGACAGAGCTGCACTGCTCTCTCCCGAAGAAGTAAATAACTCAACCAGTTACATCTGACCCATGATCTGGTTTACACAAAAACTACCCAAACACTGAGTTGTTAAGTCTGACCCAGGAGCTGGGTTACACATAAACTACCCAAACACTGGGTTATTTAGTCTGACCCAGGAGCTAGTTACACATAAACTACCCAAACACTGGGTTATTTAATCTGACCCAGGAACTGGGTTACACATAAACTACCCAAACACTGGGTTGTTACGTCTGACTCAGGAGCTGGGTAACACATAAACTACCCAAACACTGGGTTGTTACGTCTGACTCAGGAGCTGGGTAACACAAAAACTGCCCAAACACTGGGCTGTTATGTCTGACCCAGGAGCTAGTTACACATAAACTACCCAAACACTGGGTTATTTAATCTGACCCAGGAACTGGGTTACACATAAACTACCCAAACACTGGGTTGTTACATCTGACTCAGGAGCTGGGTAACAGAAAAACTGCCCAAACACTGGGTTGTTACATCTGACTCAGGAGCTGGGTAACAGAAAAACTGCCCAAACACTGGGTTGTTACGTCTGACCCAGGAGCTAGTTACACATAAACTACCCAAACACTGGGTTGTTACGTCTGACCCAGGAGCTAGTTACACATAAACTACCCAAACACTGGGTTGTTACGTCAAGTGCCAACTAGCCTCTCCCTATGGAGGATCCCTTTCCCACTCTACAGATAAAGCGTTGTGGGAAATTCCAGTTCGCGTACCGACCCCGAAGTGATAAAACAAAATTCTGTATCAGATTTATAGGCAAGACAAGTAGTTTGTTTAGGAATGGTTTGTAGGGAATTACAAATGCACATATAGTCAAACACACATAACTATAGAATCAGTTCCTAATGCGCATGTGAACGCCATCAGCGTTTATCACAGGTTCAGTTTAAAGTCTGTTTAGAGAGAACGGCGTCGTCTTAGCGGCCCCTAATTTAATAACAAATGATCATTTCGACGGAAGTGAATCAATCAAAACTAACTTTAACTGGAAAATAACATTATTCAAGAACCGCTATAAAGCCAAAACAATCTCTGTTACCTTAAATGATATGTTTATCTCTGTAAAGCTGCTTTGAAACAATGTACATTGTTAAACACGCTATATAAATGAAGATGACTTGACTTGACTTGACTTGACTTGCGTCTGACTCAGGAGCAGGGTTACACATACATTACCCAAACACTGGGTTGTTACGTCTGACTCAGGAGCTGGGTTACACAAAAACTACCCAAACACTGGGTTGTTACGTCTGATCCAGGATCTGGGTTACACAAAAACTACCCAAACACCGAAAAAATAACGAAAAAAATTTCCCCCAAAAGGCTCAACCCAGGATTTTTGTTGGCAAATATAACCCAAGATGTTGTAGAGTGTATAGACCCTGCGACTTCACCCGAGGCACCGGGGCCCCGCGCAGCCTCACTGCGGGCCGTTTTATTATAAAGATTATTTGATAAATGCTCCACATGTGTGTTGTGCAGTAGCTGAGGCGGGCAGTGTCAGGACAGACTTCTGAACAGATGCTTCCATAGATCAACATCCCGAGGCTCGTCCAATCCAGAGCCAGAGGAGGGAGCGCTCCTGTCATCCGAATGGGAGAGAGGGATCGCTCCTCCTCACGCCGCTGTGCTTGTCATCTCACCCACGCCGGCCGTGTTTCAGGCCTTTGATTCCACTGCCACGTCTTGTACATGACATTTGTGCCTTTGTTAATGTGTGGTATTTATACTGTAGTAGCTTATGATGAACACGTGTCAAGCTCTATTAAAATCCTGCATTTGGTCCAATTTTTAACTTTCTTAATCTTTTTTTCCCCCTTGGTGCTTTACTGCAGTAACACCTATTTAGGACCAGATCTGCCAAAATAAATAAAAATACATAAATACACGTTCTGATACGAATCAACCATACAGAAATTAATCTAAAACAAATAAATAATAAAAAAAAGAGTTCTGTTTATGTTTGCTTGTAGGCCTTTTTTTATGGATGTAATGCATGCAGGCAAATTCCAGTGCATATATGTGAGTGTGTGTATATATGTCTGTGTATATGTGTGTGTGTGTGTGTGTATGTAATAAAAAAATAATAGATGAGTACTTTAATTACAAAATAAATTCAATATTAAGTTTTGTGCAAATTTAAAGATTATTCAATTGTTTCATTTATTTATTTATTTATTTTAGAATCAAGGTCTAAACAGAATGAAAAAAATGTATGTATGCATCAAATATTTTTCAAAGATCTGTTGTCCTGTTAAGCATTTAAAAAATCTGTACAAATATTCCACACATTCACTACATGTATAAATTACACTTAAGCATCAGAAACGACATGTTTTTTTGTTTGATTTTTGTACATTTATTGTTGCATATTCCAAACTCAGTTTGGTCTTCTGATGGCGTGTGGCGATGTTGATGATGTCACAGTGTCATGTGGTTGCTGAGGGCCCACACGCCGCTAATGAGCGCTTGTTAGGAAGTGTTAATTAGCTCTGAAGGCTCTGCTAATCTCATTAACCGCAGTAGTGCTAGTCCACGTCCGATTTAACAGTTGTCACTATACCTTGACTGTGAGACGCATGGCCTTCTGGGTGGGAGACTGACAGGTCCGTGGAGAACAGCCCGTCTGGGAGCGTCGACTCCAGAACCTGGGAAATTACACCTCACTTAACACCGTTTGACACATGAGCGGCTAATTGAAATATTTCTTGATATGAGTCCTGATGTTATGGTAGCGACTGGATTATACCAGAACACCCAGACCGGTGCTGTACGAGTCTGGAATGTTTAAACATGAAGCTCGTTGTTAATTCGGAGTTAATTTGTTAATGTGTGAGTCAATCTAAAGCCTTTCTGGGCGATCAGAGAGATTCTTGTGCTTGTCATTAAATCTGCATGTGATTCAGACAGATGTCATTAAACCAGCGTTATTAGTTCACTAAAACAAATGTTAACTGCATCATTTCAACTTAATTTGATGTAGTAAAATTAGTGATGCACTAAAACTAAAATAAAAATGAATAAAAAAAACTATACTGATACATAAATAAATACATTAAAAAAATTAGGAAAAACTAAAACAAAAACATGACTAAAAATTACAATGAAAACATAAATATAGAAAGGAAAAAGGACCCGAAATATTAATAAACACTATAATTGTGATCTCAGTGATACTAGAATAACACTGATCCAGGAAGAAAGTTTAACATCTAATTTTTATTCAGAGGCCCAAAGTGAGCAAAAATATGCAGTTCGTTGTTTTTATCTGAAATGGCCAAGACCACATTAACAGATGAATCCACACTATTTCTAAAGACTAATAAAATATGTTATTGTATACAGAGACATTCAACCTTGTCAAAACTGTGTGTTATTTCAAGGACTTTTGTGGAAATATTGAAACATGAAGTGTCAGTTACTGTGAGGTTTGTTTTATATTGATTCGAGTCCGTCGCACTGAAGAGTTGCAGCGCTTTTATGTATTCAGACGGTTCAGTCTCGTAAATTATCATTGAGGTAAGTGGCAAGGTGAACGCCTATCGCATTTATGCCTCTCATATCACAAAACCCTCCGCTGCAGACGCCATGGAGATGCTTATTGAAGGTTTTGCTGTCAAAGATCAATATATCGACAGTCTGGCCTTTAGTTAACTCTTCAGATGAAGTGTGTCCTGAGCGGCAGGCTGGGAAAGGTTAACCGATTTGACCTGCTTATAAGTTTTCACAGAGGTGGCATCTGTTTTTGATATGCGTAGGACGGGAATGTCCAACAGCTCCTTTGGGAAACTGTGACCTCTTGGACAACAGGGTTTGATCTGTCCGGTTACAAACACAACACACATGCATTAACTGTGCTGTGTCTGCCATGGGCCGAGAGGATGTCTACATCTATAACATTACAACTCTATCATCAAGTCCAAAAAATGATTTAACATCACTGAATCAAACTGACTTACATTTAGATATCTACTGGGTAAAAAATTTTGGGTCATTTTTTTAACCCAACGGTTGGGTTACATATATTGGGTCACTATGTTGGGTAATTTTTTTTAAATCGTTGGGTAATTTCTAGTAATAACCCGGCTGTTGGGTTAAATACGTATGTTGTTTGTTCACTTGTGTATTTTGATCATTCTAAAAAAAAATGCTGGGTTGTTTTAACCCATTTTTGGGTCAAATATGGTTAAACCCATACGTGTGGTTAAAAATGTAATTTAGAATTCAGTGTATTCCAGTGTAACGGCTGGGTTTGTCCATATTTGACCCAAATTTGGGTTGAAACAACCCAGCATTTTTTAGAGTGTATAATGATGACTTTGTCAGTTACAAATAAAGGTTCTTTATTGGCATCGATGGTTTCATGAAGAACCTTTAACATCCATGGAACCTTTTCAAGATTCATTCTAGTGGAAATGTTCTTCACACTGAGAAAAAAAAAACGGTTCTTTTAAGAACTGTTCATTGAAAAAACTCTTTGAGGAACTAAAAATGGTTCTTCTTCGGCATTGCTGCCAACAAAATCTGATGCTCTGAAATTATCCAAATGATCACTGCAAAAAAGAAAAAATTATGTTCTTCCTTAGTGTTTTGTCTTGTTTTTTTCAGTACAATCATTCTTAAATCAAGATACTAAATCAAAGATACTAACCTACTACTACTGGAGAAGCAAAAAACTTGCTTTCTGAAAGTCAAAATGAAGTGTGTTTATACTTAAAACAAGAATAAATATCTGTCAATGGAGTCAGAAAAATAATTATAATTCAAAGGGAAAAAGTTTTTTCTGACCCCATTGACAGAAATTTGTTATTGTGTTAAGTAAAAAACAAACAGTACGTTAATTTTTTCAACTTTACATTTTTTCATAAAACAAGACTGAATATTTTATGTAATTTTGCTTTAAATGTATTTAGATTCAAGCATGTATAGATCTTTGTACTGGAAAACAAGACACTCATTTACTATCACCTACAAATGCAATCTGAAATTTGTCTCATTCATTTTAAACTCAAAATATTCCAAATCTAAAAAAAAAATTATTTCCAGGTTGAAAAGTGATTTTAAGTCTAAGTCTTTAAGATGCCCGACGTTTGAGAGCGTGTCAGTGTCTGTTTTCTCGTTGCATGTCTGTGAATCTCCATTGTCATCGAGAGTCTAATTGCCTCCAGACTATAAACCTTGACTGCGTTTTGCCTTTGGTGAGTATTTACCGTGCATCATTAATTCTCTCTCTCTCTCGGGCCGCTGTAGAAAGCGTTCCCTTTCCTTGATAAGTGGGCAGAAACACAACACCAGTGAAGAGGGCTGCACTTTTTAACGCACGCTTTCATCCTGTCCTCTTTCTTTTGCACCTGAAAGCTTTCTTCACATTGGAGTTTGAAGCACGCTGAATACTAATTTCTGTCTATTAAAAGTGGCCGCTATCATCGGCGTGCTCTCATTAGAATGCCGGGCTCATGGGACGCCTCTTAATTCCTTTATAGAGGAATTCAAGACCCTTTCACTTCAAAAAGTATAAATCATACTCCCAAATGATTGTTGAAATAGAGGGGATTCGTACCAGGAGTCTCTGATGTGTCCCACCGGTTCGTGGCAGGCGAGTCGAGTTCCCAAAGCCGCTGAAATCCAGCCTCCGGAGAGAAGAGGATCTGTTCCTGTGACCCGGGCCTCTCCAGCCACACAATAAAACACTCGCGCATGTGAAAATATGTGATGCTCAGTGGATGCTTTTCCTATGCTCAGGAGACTTAAGGTCCTTGCACACTCAGTCCGAAAATTTCATGTGTGTTTTTTTGTATTTGTCATTTTGTGGCTCTGAATTGTCAAAACAGCATTCAAAATGCTAGCAAAGGATGTGAAAAAAGCAGAAAATTGAACCCGATCCAAAAATGTTTATGACGGACGAAAGTTTCGGAGGTGTAAACGTGATTGCTTTAAGGTCCTTACACACTCCAAAACTCTCATCCGAAATTTTCACACATTAAAAAATTAATACGAACTCTCGTTGTCAACGAAAAAAATGAATACGAACTTTTGTACGGGTTACATTTTCTGCATTATTCGCATCCGTAGCAAGTATTTTGAGAGGTGTTTTGACAATTCAGAGCCACCGTACAAGCGAATGCCAAAATCCAGACCTGTTCAGGATCAATTGGTTCACGGATATTGGTGGTCTTCTTTTTAATATGTGACTCCAGTATCATTAGCAAAGCATCAAACTGAGCCGCTGACATCCTGAAGTAAAAGGGATAATCCCGCAGCTCCATGATAAGCACTTCCTCTACGCAATCTCAGGATTGGATGGACCCAATATTTCAACTTTTTCCCCCTCTTTTTAAGAAGAAAGAGGGCAACCTCTTCATCCTCACCGCTTGAAGTCCTTTTTTCAAGCAGTTGAATTTTTGAATCCCATTATTGTCATGAAACAAGTCAAGTCACCTTTATTTATATAGCGCTTTTTACAATTATGTTACGGATACGTTGAGGTCGTGTCTAGGCGCAGGTCCTCCATCTGATCTGGATTCGGCCCGGATCCGTCTGACTACATCATGTGTTGAGGTCGTGTCTAGGCGCAGGTCCAAATCTGATCTGGATTCGGCCCGGATCCGTCTGACTACATCATGTGTTGAGGTCGTGTCTAGGCGCAGGTCCTCCATCTGATCTGGATACGGCCCGGATCCAGCTAACTACATCATGTGTTGAGGTCGTATCTAGGCGCAGGTCCACATCTGATCTGGATTCGGCCCGGATCCGTCTGACTACATCATGCGTTGTGGTCGTGTCTAGGCTCATGTCCACATCTGATCTGGATTCGGCCCGGATCCGTCTGACTACATCATGCGTTGTGGTCGTGTCTAGGCTCAGGTCCACATCTGATCTGGATTCGGCCCGGATCCGTCTGACTACATCATGTGTTGTGGTCGTGTCTAGGCGCAGGTCCACATCTGATCTGGATTCGGCCCGGATCCGTCTGACTACATGAGTTGTGGTCGTGTCTAGGCGCAGGTCCTCCATCTGATCTGGATACGGCCCGGATCCGTCTGATTACATGTGTTGTGGTCGTGTCTAGGCGCAGGTCCACATCTGATCTGGATACGGCCCGGATCCGTCTGACTACCATGTGTTGTGGTCGTGTCTTGGCGCAGGTCCTCCATCTGATCTGGATACGGCCCGGATCCGTCTGACTGCATCATGTGTTGTGGTCGTGTCTAGGCGCAGGTCCACATCTGATCTGGATTCAGCCCGGATCCGTCTGACTACGTGTGTTGTGGTCGTGTCTAGGCGCAGGTCCTCCATCTGATCTGGATACGGCCCGGATCCGTCTGACTACATCATGTGTTGTGGTCGTGTCTAGGCGCAGGTCCACATCTGATCTGGATTCAGCCCGGATCCGTCTGACTACGTGTGTTGTGGTCGTGTCTAGGCGCAGGTCCTCCATCTGATCTGGATATGGCCCGGATCCGTCTGACTACATCATGTGTTGTGGTCGTGTCTAGGCGCAGGTCCTCCATCTGATCTGGATACGGCCCGGATCCGTCTGACTACATCATGTGTTGTGGTCGTGTCTAGGCGCAGGTCCTCCATCTGATCTGGATTCGGCCCGGATCCGTCTGACTACATCATGTGTTGTGGTCGTGTCTAGGCGCAGGTCCACATCTGATCTGGATACGGCCCGGATCCATCTGACTACATCATGTGTTGTGGTCGTGTCTAGGCAAAGGTCCTTCATCTGATCTGGATTCGGCCCGGATCCAGCTGACTACATCATGTGTTGTGGTCGTGTCTAGGCGCAGGTCCTCCATCTGATCTGGATACGGCCTGGATCCGTCTGACTACATCATGTGTTGAGGTCATGTCTAGGCGCAGGTCCTCCATCTGATCTGGATATGGCCCGGATCCGTCTGACTACATCATGCGTTGTGGTCGTGTCTAGGCTCAGGTCCACATCTGATCTGGATTCGGCCCGGATCCGTCTGACTACATCATGTGTTGTGGTCGTGTCTAGGCGCAGGTCCACATCTGATCTGGATTCGGCCCGGATCCGTCTGACTACATGAGTTGTGGTCGTGTCTAGGCGCAGGTCCTCCATCTGATCTGGATACGGCCCGGATCCGTCTGATTACATGTGTTGTGGTCGTGTCTAGGCGCAGGTCCACATCTGATCTGGATACGGCCCGGATCCGTCTGACTACCATGTGTTGTGGTCGTGTCTTGGCGCAGGTCCTCCATCTGATCTGGATACGGCCCGGATCCGTCTGACTACATCATGTGTTGTGGTCGTGTCTAGGCGCAGGTCCTCCATCTGATCTGGATACGGCCCGGATCCGTCTGACTACATCATGTGTTGTGGTCGTGTCTAGGCGCAGGTCCACATCTGATCTGGATACGGCCCGGATCCGTCTGACTGCATCATGTGTTGTGGTCGTGTCTAGGCGCAGGTCCACATCTGATCTGGATTCAGCCCGGATCCGTCTGACTACGTGTGTTGTGGTCGTGTCTAGGCGCAGGTCCTCCATCTGATCTGGATACGGCCCGGATCCGTCTGACTACATCATGTGTTGTGGTCGTGTCTAGGCGCAGGTCCACATCTGATCTGGATTCAGCCCGGATCCGTCTGACTACGTGTGTTGTGGTCGTGTCTAGGCGCAGGTCCTCCATCTGATCTGGATACGGCCCGGATCCGTCTGATTACATGTTTGATTACAAAAAGTATAAATCATACTCCCAAATGATTGTTGAAGAGAGGGGATTCGTACCAGGAGTCTCTGATGTGTCCCACCGGTTCGTGGCAGGCGAGTCGAGTTCCCAAAGCCGCTGAAATCCAGCCTCCGGAGAGAAGAGGATCTGTTCCTGTGACCCGGGCCTCTCCAGCCACACAATAAAACACTCGCGCATGTGAAAATATGTGATGCTCAGTGGATGCTTTTCCTATGCTCAGGAGACTTAAGGTCCTTGCACACTCAGTCCGAAAATTTCATGTGTGTTTTTTTGTATTTGTCATTTTGTGGCTCTGAATTGTCAAAACAGCATTCAAAATGCTAGCAAAGGATGTGAAAAAAGCAGAAAATTGAACCCGATCCAAAAATGTTTATGACGGACGAAAGTTTCGGAGGTGTAAACGTGATTGCTTTAAGGTCCTTACACACTCCAAAACTCTCGTCCGAAATTTTCACACATTAAAAAATTAATACGAACTCTCGTTGTCAACGAAAAAAATTAATACGAACTTTTGTTCGGGTTACATTTTCTGCATTATTCGCATCCGTAGCAAGTATTTTGAGAGGTGTTTTGACAATTCAGAGCCACCGTACAAGCGAATGCCAAAATCCAGACCTGTTCAGGATCAATTGGTTCACGGATATTGGTGGTCTTCTTTTTAATATGTGACTCCAGTATCATTAGCAAAGCATCAAACTGAGCCGCTGACATCCTGAAGTAAAAGGGATAATCCCGCAGCTCCATGATAAGCACTTCCTCTACGCAATCTCAGGATTGGATGGACCCAATATTTCAACTTTTTCCCCCTCTTTTTAAGAAGAAAGAGGGCAACCTCTTCATCCTCACCGCTTGAAGTCCTTTTTTCAAGCAGTTGAATTTTTGAATCCCATTATTGTCATGAAACAAGTCAAGTCACCTTTATTTATATAGCGCTTTTTACAATTATGTTACGGATACGTTGAGGTCGTGTCTAGGCGCAGGTCCTCCATCTGATCTGGATTCGGCCCGGATCCGTCTGACTACATCATGTGTTGAGGTCGTGTCTAGGCGCAGGTCCAAATCTGATCTGGATTCGGCCCAGATCCGTCTGACTACATCATGTGTTGAGGTCGTATCTAGGCGCAGGTCCACATCTGATCTGGATTCGGCCCGGATCCGTCTGACTACATCATGCGTTGTGGTCGTGTCTAGGCTCATGTCCACATCTGATCTGGATTCGGCCCGGATCCGTCTGACTACATCATGCGTTGTGGTCGTGTCTAGGCTCAGGTCCACATCTGATCTGGATTCGGCCCGGATCCGTCTGACTACATCATGTGTTGTGGTCGTGTCTAGGCGCAGGTCCACATCTGATCTGGATTCGGCCCGGATCCGTCTGACTACATGAGTTGTGGTCGTGTCTAGGCGCAGGTCCTCCATCTGATCTGGATACGGCCCGGATCCGTCTGATTACATGTGTTGTGGTCGTGTCTAGGCGCAGGTCCACATCTGATCTGGATACGGCCCGGATCCGTCTGACTACCATGTGTTGTGGTCGTGTCTTGGCGCAGGTCCTCCATCTGATCTGGATACGGCCCGGATCCGTCTGACTGCATCATGTGTTGTGGTCGTGTCTAGGCGCAGGTCCACATCTGATCTGGATTCAGCCCGGATCCGTCTGACTACGTGTGTTGTGGTCGTGTCTAGGCGCAGGTCCTCCATCTGATCTGGATACGGCCCGGATCCGTCTGACTACATCATGTGTTGTGGTCGTGTCTAGGCGCAGGTCCACATCTGATCTGGATTCAGCCCGGATCCGTCTGACTACGTGTGTTGTGGTCGTGTCTAGGCGCAGGTCCTCCATCTGATCTGGATACGGCCCGGATCCGTCTGACTACATCATGTGTTGTGGTCGTGTCTAGGCGCAGGTCCTCCATCTGATCTGGATTCGGCCCGGATCCGTCTGACTACATCATGTGTTGTGGTCGTGTCTAGGCGCAGGTCCACATCTGATCTGGATACGGCCCGGATCCATCTGACTACATCATGTGTTGTGGTCGTGTCTAGGCAAAGGTCCTTCATCTGATCTGGATTCGGCCCGGATCCAGCTGACTACATCATGTGTTGTGGTCGTGTCTAGGCGCAGGTCCTCCATCTGATCTGGATACGGCCTGGATCCGTCTGACTACATCATGTGTTGAGGTCATGTCTAGGCGCAGGTCCTCCATCTGATCTGGATATGGCCCGGATCCGTCTGACTACATCATGCGTTGTGGTCGTGTCTAGGCTCAGGTCCACATCTGATCTGGATTCGGCCCGGATCCGTCTGACTACATCATGTGTTGTGGTCGTGTCTAGGCGCAGGTCCACATCTGATCTGGATTCGGCCCGGATCCGTCTGACTACATGAGTTGTGGTCGTGTCTAGGCGCAGGTCCTCCATCTGATCTGGATACGGCCCGGATCCGTCTGATTACATGTGTTGTGGTCGTGTCTAGGCGCAGGTCCACATCTGATCTGGATACGGCCCGGATCCGTCTGACTACCATGTGTTGTGGTCGTGTCTTGGCGCAGGTCCTCCATCTGATCTGGATACGGCCCGGATCCGTCTGACTACATCATGTGTTGTGGTCGTGTCTAGGCGCAGGTCCTCCATCTGATCTGGATACGGCCCGGATCCGTCTGACTACATCATGTGTTGTGGTCGTGTCTAGGCGCAGGTCCACATCTGATCTGGATACGGCCCGGATCCGTCTGACTGCATCATGTGTTGTGGTCGTGTCTAGGCGCAGGTCCACATCTGATCTGGATTCAGCCCGGATCCGTCTGACTACGTGTGTTGTGGTCGTGTCTAGGCGCAGGTCCTCCATCTGATCTGGATACGGCCCGGATCCGTCTGACTACATCATGTGTTGTGGTCGTGTCTAGGCGCAGGTCCACATCTGATCTGGATTCAGCCCGGATCCGTCTGACTACGTGTGTTGTGGTCGTGTCTAGGCGCAGGTCCTCCATCTGATCTGGATACGGCCCGGATCCGTCTGACTACATCATGTGTTGTGGTCGTGTCTAGGCGCAGGTCCTCCATCTGATCTGGATTCGGCCCGGATCCGTCTGACTACATCATGTGTTGTGGTCGTGTCTAGGCGCAGGTCCACATCTGATCTGGATACGGCCCGGATCCGTCTGACTACCATGCGTTGTGGTCGTGTCTAGGCGCAGGTCCTCCATCTGATCTGGATACGGCCCGGATCCGTCTGACTACCATGCGTTGTGGTCGTGTCTAGGCGCAGGTCCTCCATCTGATCTGGATACGGCCTCTGTATTTGGCATATTTACAAAAAACAATTAATTTGGTCAGTGAAAACTATTGAAATCTTTTCTTTGTACTTTTGGCAGTTAAATAAAGGTTCAAGAGAATTAACAAATCACAGAGCCTTGATTTTTATTGCATTTTACAAAATGTCCCAACTTTTCTGGAAATAAGGTTGTATTTTGACCAGCTGAGAATTCGCGAAAAGCTTATGAAATGTGTAAAGAAGTCAAAACAGTGGCAGGAATCCCTCCGTCACACACACATATGAAGATCTGCTGCGAGGAGACACAGTTCTGATGCCTGTACTGCTCTTTGATGGGCAACATCGTGACTATGATGAGAAAAAATAGGTACGCTTGAGCATTCTGCCCTTTTTAGGGTCGCATCTTGTGCCATCATGTCCCGTTTTTGGTTAGTTTAGATATCTTTGGTCCCTGTTGCATTCATATTTCAGTCGAACCGCACAGAGTTCGTTTGGAAGTGGGATTCACCGTCATCTGCCATATTAAAATGCAGAAGTGTGCAGCACTTAAGGCCTCTATACGCTCAAGTTTTCCTAATCGACTTCTTATTTCTAAACTGGAGACATATCACAGTCCTGAAGCCCACCGGCTCTTGCTTTTCCTTTTAATGGTGAGATCTTGATGTCAGCAGTTAGTATATTGGTGTGAGTGGCCTATTGATTATTGATTTGTGTTCATTGATTGAGGTCTCAGGGGAGCCTAATCCGTTTTGATGCATTTGAATACATCCATTCATCTTCAGATGTTCTTGCGCCTGCAGGCTAATGAAAATAGATGGTGATCTGAATGTGCAAGCCGCCTTTTTGATTTATTTTTTTAATTGATATATCTGCTTGGAAAGGGTCGGCTGCCGAATGACAATTGACCGCGCTGTCAACATCTGTTTTTTCCTGCGTTAAAGAGCATCTTCTGATGGACTTAGAGGTTATTTGGATCTGCCAGATATATGTTTTATGTTGGGCTGTTTATAAATAGACAGTTTATATGAAGATTATTGATTATTGATGGGTTACATGGGAGCAGGAAGTCTTTATATTGCTCTCTTGATTTTCAGAATATGTATAATGCAGGCATGTTCTCTCATGAATGGATTTTTAGGTACTAAGTCCCGAAATTATATTGTACCTTGATACAAAACAGTTGTAATTTATTTTTATTCACTTTACTGTAATGCAATCTTAAGATTCTTATAATAAGTCTGTATCACAGTAAACAAATGATTGTAATAATATTTTTATTTAAATAAGCATAGCACAATACATTTAACTATGTTGTAAAATTACTTTTATAATGTAAAACAATATATTGTTTGCATTATGCTTATTCGATATGAATAGAATAGGGTATTTACAGGTTGTCTGAGGTCTATTGATGCCTGATTATATATAACTACATTATAGCACAGTTCTTCGTATAAAGCATGTCCAGCTTTATCCACAAACATATACTCAGGTAGGGCAATATTTATATATAAGAAAAATCTAAACTATATTATTGCCCTTTAGGCATAAAGATATTAAGACATTATGATAACACTTAAGTTAGTGTCCAATTCTCACTATTACTTGCATATTACTAGGATATTGTCTGTTTATTAGGTCTTATAAAGATGTTTATTAATGCCTTATTCTGCATGATCATATTCTACATCCCTTAATCCACCCAGTACCTAAATTTAACAACTACCTTACTAACTATTATTAAGCAGTAATTAGGAGTTTATTGAGGCAAAAGTCATAGTTACAGTAGTAGTTGGATCCTAAACAAAAGTGTGACCAATATGATAAACATTAACATTGGGATTTTTTTTAAACCTGCTTTGAAACAATGTGTATTGTGAAAAGCGCTACATCAATAATTTTAACTGGACAGTTATTAAATAACTGCATTAATAATCTGTATTCTTGATGGGTTTATCTGGAGAAAAAAATTATTTACAATTCTTGAGAAATCTCATCCGCAGACTTTGATTCATTATTTAATTTATTAGTTCACACCTGTTTCGTTTTTAGTTCATTAACTTGTGTGTGTGTGTGTGTGTGTGTGTGTGTACTGTATATACACTCACCTAAAGGACTAAAGGATTATTAGGAACACCATTCTAATACTGTGTTTGACCCCCTTTCGCCTTCAGAACTGCCTTAATTCTACGTGGCATTGATTCAACAAGGTGCTGAAAGCATTCTTTAGAAATGTTGGCCCATATTGATAGGATAGCATCTTGCAGTTGATGGAGATTTGTGGGATGCACATCCAGGGCACGAAGCTCCCATTCCACCACATCCCAAAGATGCTCTATTGGGTTGAGATCTGGTGACTGTGGGGGCCATTTTAGTACAGTGAACTCATTGTCATGTTCAAGAAACCAATTTGAAATGATTCAAGCTTTGTTACATGGTGCATTATCCTGCTGGAAGTAGCCATCAGAGGATGGGTACATGGTGGCCATAAAGGTATGGACATGGTCAGAAACAATGCTCAGGTAGGCCGTGGCATTTAAACGATGCCCAATTGCCACTAAGGGGCCTAAAGTGTGCCAAGAAAACATCCCCCACACCATTACACCACCACTACCAGCCTGCACAGTGGTAACAAGGCATGATGGATCCATATTCTCATTCTGTTTACGCCAAATTCTGACTCTACCATATGAATGTCTCAACAGAAATCGAGACTCATCAGACCAGGCAACATTTTTCCAGTCTTCAACTGTCCAATTTTGGTGAGCTCTTGCAAATTGTAGCCTCTTTTTCCTATTTGTAGTGGAGATGAGTGGTACCCGGTGGGGTCTTCTGCTGTTGTAGCCCATCCGCCTCAAGGTTGTGTGTGTTGTGGCTTCACAAATGCTTTGCTGCATACCTCGGTTGTAACGAGTGGTTATTTCAGTCAAAGTTGCTCTTCTATCAGCTTGAATCAGTCGGCCCATTCTCCTCTGACCTCTAGCATCAACAAGGCATTTTCGCCCACAGGACTGCCGCATACTGGATGTTTTTCCCTTTTCACACCATTCTTTGTAAACCCTAGAAATGGTTGTGCGTGAAACACATAGCCAGAAAAGACTTCAACAAGCCAGGGTTATTATGTAAGTTTATACTACGATTACCGCACCTCAAAACAATGTTCAGATGATGTATTTCAAGATGTTTGGAGTACAGCGTTTTCAGTCTTTTTCGTGGATCAGTGTGAATGGGGATGGTTTTGACAATGGTGTCGTCTGTATGCGGTAAAGTCAAAGGAAAACCTTCTCAGTTTTAAGCATTTTGTTTTGTGTAACGTACCCTAAGCGTGTGTGAATGACCTGAGTCTGTGTGTCTCTCAACAGTGTTTGGCAGCAGCGTCTCTTCTAATAGCAACACTGTAAGTTGATCTGCTTCAAAAACAGCCCCGTTATTATCTCGCTAGAGAGTTAGCTTGCTAAGCTAAAGCTAAGTTGCTAAAAAAGCACTGACAAGACGTTTCTGTACGAATGTGTGTCTGTACCGTGTGTGTGTGTGTGTGTGTGTGTGTGTGTGTGTGTGTGTGTGTGTTTGAGTGCAAGAAAGAGACATATTAAAACCAGTACATAACAAAACAGTTTTGTGGAAAAAAAAACATGGAAATAATTTGCCATTTTATCCTATTGTTTAAAGGGGTGATGAAATGAGAAATCAAAATTTCCCTGAGCTATATTATAAGAATATCCTGTAAGTTTCAGCAGAGATGGGGACTCGAGTTTGAGACTTGGACTTGAGTGCGACTTAAGTCGCACACACAGTGACTTCAGACTCGACTTGAGACTCGTCCTCGAAAGACTTCAGACTCGACTTGGACTCGAGCTGCGGGACTCGTGAACAATGTTTATTTTTAGGAAACGTCTGATGAGCTCGCTGTTATTCCCCTCCCTCCGTTACCTTAACCTGCCTACGTAACACGTACTATTGGCAGCGCGCGCGCGCCACCACGAGAGGACAACAAACAAACCTGTCGACTGCACCGGCCGCTGTTGTGCCATTCATTTTGAGTCTGTAGATTTCTCATAAATTCAACAAAAGTTGGCTTTGTAAATCATCCCGATCCCGCTGCTCCGCGATCGCTGTCTGCACCGTCATCACACACACCGCTAGAAAGCTCTCTCTCTCCTGTACAATGTTGTTGGATCGAAATATGGTAATTTGCTTTTAATCAGCAACCAATCGCGAAAGTAAAATGGGGGGATTTAACTTTAAATGCGCAATATTATTGGCCGATGCAAATCTTTAAAGCCCTTTTTCTCAAAATGAACTTTTTCTCATACTTCCAGTCCGAAATCTCCACTTCAGTAGCACCTATATAAAAACTTTAACTTTAAACTTTATTACTTTTAGCCTGATTTATATAACTTTTTTTTCCCCCAAAAACATGGCGAAAATCTATTTAAGGCTATATTGACAGTATATTCTGATTTACAGGATAACAAAAGTAGATATCCATAAATATCTATGTTTCCCCATCTTATATGTGAACACAATGAAAAAAGAATGACAAACAAAGTCTGTCTGACAAAAGACAAACATGTAGGCCATTCTTTGGTGCAGATACCAATAAAAATACAGTTATGAAATTGAAACAGAGTTCTTAATTTGTGTTTCTTAAGATTGCATTGCAGTAGACCCCATACAACTGATTTTGATTCTGTACTGTATGGATGGTAGCTACAGGACATGCTCTGAATTCATGAGATTTAACAATACAGTGTTAGGGACAGATCAGATGGCAAGAGAGACTTGACTTGAACTTGTGGCAAACGACTTGAGACTTGACTTGAACTTGCCCCTCAAAGACTTGAGACCTGATTTGGACTCGAGCTCAGAGACTTGAGACTTGATTTGGACTCGAGCTCAGAGACTTGAGACTTGACTTGAACTTGCCCCTCAAAGACTTGAGACTTGATTTGGACTCGAGCTCAGAGACTTGAGACTTGATTTGGACTCGAGCTCAGAGACTTGAGACTTGACTTGGACTTCCAAAAAATGACTTGTGAACATCTCTGAGTTTCAGAACTGAAAACATCCTTGTTAGTCAAATAAAAGCTTTTATTGACACCAGGCTCAGCAAACGACTCGTTTTTCAAAGTGGGGAACTATGACGACAAAGAGGATAAAACACCACCCCCGCAGAAGATGATCATCAACGCCTACTTCAACACGGCCGGTTTAGCCCCGCCTAACGATTCGCGCATTACACGCATAGCTAAATAATATGCAAAACTGTTATCCACTCACAGCAGTGGGCGTTTACTTCCAAGTCTTCAATGCGAGACGCCCATAAAAACCGAGCGTTTTTGAGCCAGGCTTAAAACTAGGGTAGAAAATAGCCTATTACTTATTCATTTTGATGTTTTTGAATGTAAAAAACCAAGCGAACGTCATAAGTTGACCTCAGACAACAATATAAAAAAAATTTAAAAGCCAGTTCATGATCCCTCGAAGTGATATGGAACTGTAATGGGGTCAAAACCTGCTGGGACTACTTTATCCATGCATTTCCCAGAAAATAATTGCAGGCCGTTCGTCAACCAATCACATTCAAGCATTCAACAGTCCCCGTAGTATAAAGTTTACTAAAACTAAAACCATAAAAAATTACTTGAAATAAAATCTATATAAAACCCTTACTTATTTTATTTAATTTTCATTTATTTTAATACAGTCTGAGTCTCGTCAAATAACTAAAACTGAAATAGAAATAAATTCAAACTATATAGATATATTAAAATAAAATAATAAAATATGACAAAATCACAACAAAAAATTACTAAAACTAACAAAAATCAAAATGAAAACAGAAAATATAACAATAAACACTAATTCAATATATATATATATATATATATATAAACCTCTATAATAGCATCTCAGTGATTCAGAGAGAGAGAGAGAGAGAGAGAGAGAGATTCTCCAGACCCCGCGCATCAGCCACAAACGCATGTGGGTATTACTTTTAATACTGTTCTGGATAGAGGAGAGTGAAATAATGTGGCGTTTAAGCATCCATTGATTTTGGAATTAAAAAGTTAGTTTGCAAAGATTTACTGTGGGGGTTGAACGGCGGAGCTCTTTATCAGGGCAGCAAATGGGCGGTTATACGCTGTCTGACAGAGCCGCGATTGAGAGATCGATAGCTGCGTGATTTAGTAACTGGGCTACAGCTAATCAATAAGTATAAAAGTAAATGAAATATGCATTACGGGGATTTTATTAGAGGGGGTTAGCAGAGGGAGAATAACCGTCGAGCCATTTATTTTATACCTATTGATTGTACAACATAGAGAGACTCGTCGTAGCTCAAGCGAACTCCTTCTCAAATTCAGTGCAAGTGTGATTTATTGCTTTCGAGGTCAGGCGGTGCGCAGACAGCTAAAGACGGCTGTGACGGGGTCCTAGTTTAGCACGAGTGAGGGTTTATATGACCTGGACTCGGTTAAACATCAGGCATATCTGACATTACTGTGGGGAAACCCACTGGACACTGGCTTGAACATCCAGTGTAAATGTTACACACACACACAGTTCCAACACTCGCAATAGCTTTTATGATTAATGTGCTGTGTTATTATTCAAGCCGCAACAGACAGCCATTCAACCATAAATGGATATTCTGTCATCATTACGCCTAAATGCTGTTACTTACACTGAAAGGAGACATTTTGTGATAATTTTCAACACAAAAACTGATTATAATATCCAATTCTCCATTATTTAGTCAGCGTTCAAAACCCGCATGACTTTCTTTCTTAATTCAAAAGGATAAATTGAGCTGAATGATTTCTCATTGAGGGAATGCAGATGGATGCTGTCAAGCTCCAAAAAACACAAAGTTCACGTGAAATATCATTTGACCTGAGCGTATCCTTCTTAAGTCGACTTTATGATTTCTCTGAGGAATAGCCCTAGATTTAATTTGCTATTTGCTAATTTAAATGATACATCGAATTCTTCCAATTTCATAAAAAAAACAGTGTTTTAAACCACAAACAAAAAAGCAGAGATTGAGCCAAATCTCATTTCCATTTGTAAAAAACAAACACATTTTTTCTGGAATTTTATTTCACAGATATTTGTGTCATGGAAATACTTTGTCTAGTGTTAGTCTTTTGTTTTAAATATTGTTCATGTACGACCAGGACAAACACTGCTCAACCACGTCAATCTGAATCATTCTGAAAATGATTTTAAAAGATCCTTATCCAATAATTGTAAATGACTGGAAAGGTTGTGGAAAAGTCCTGAATATTGATTGGTGAATTAATAGGAACTCTGCATTTATATTTTCTGTTTTCATTTTGATTTGATTTCAAGGTTTAGTAATTTTGTTGAGTGTTTTTGTTATTTTAGTTTTGTTTTTTATGTCTAGGCTATATAGTTTTTTATTAAGTTTATTTATTAGTTTTAGTTCATTTAGTTCAATTTATAACTTAAACTAAACAAAAATAAGCTGAAATAAAATAAGCTTTTTTTTTATTTCAGTTAATGTTTATTTTATTTCAAGTAATGACAATGTTTGATTGTTTTCATCACATGTGTTCATCCCAGAAACACCAAACCAACATTAGAGACGCTGCGATGCCATTGGTCCACTGGTTACTCCAGTTATCCAATCACAGCCTCCGCTGAGGCAAAGTCACATGAGGTTATTGTTGTGCATCCAGGGATTTATTCAGTAAATGTGATTTTCTTTCTATTTATTTTAATAAAACATTTTTAATGTTAATTTTTAGAACTATGTGCATCTTGGCGTTTCCATCCAACATTTTTCATGCAATATCCCAAAATTCACATGAAAATAACTGGATAGAAACAGCTTCTAATGACGTGTGTAAGCCTTGAATGTAAGTTGCTTTGGATAAAAGCATCTGCCAAATGCATAAATGTAAAATATCTGTCAGGGTATAAAATATGTATCTATATTGTGTCTTCAACACATTAACATCTACATTAATGGACATTATAGCAGCGCTGCCGCTGCACGCGTCTCTGTCTCCAGCCTTAATGCACATTTGAAGACAGAACGTTTAGCATAGCATCTCAAGACATCTGAATCCATGAATCATAAACGTGATGATCTGTTTACAGCATCCTGAGCATGCAAAGTAATTCACAGAGGACGAGCGCTCTTATAGAGAGGAGTGTTTGCATAACCCTCTATGTACAGGCAGATCACGCTGACAAGAGCACGCAGGTATTAGAAACGACACCAGACATCAGTCCTCCGGCCCGCTCAGACCGGCCCGCCTGCCCCTCTTCATTACCCTGAGTGTTTCGGGCCTTTGCAACGCTGCTTTCAGGATTGAAATCGGAATTGGTTTGTCCAGCTTCCACTGTCCGCACCTCTTCCCTGCGCGGGTTTGTCATGTAAATAACAAATGCACTCAGTGTGGTGATTTACCGTGGGCCGCTGGCCTCTGATGTATATTAATATTGCTGCACGTTTCACTGTACTACAGTCCATCATTCATTTGGATAAAAGAGGAGGAATTTAAAAACGGCCAATGCGGTACAATGGGGATACAGATTGCATCCATTTATTGTGCTGAGTGATGGAGCGGCTGCCCACTCTGTCCTTCACCTTCCTAAGATCCGTGCCGCTTCCCATAAAACCTGAAAAAAGAGACGGCCTTTGCCCCTCGCTCTCCCTCTGCCGATGGGATACCAAACAAGTGTTTCTACTGCACAGATTTACTTAAAAATAGGCATTATTAAAAACTATACCATGCAAAACAACTGACCTCCTGGCAACAAGTCTGGTGCACATTGCAACGTATTGATAACCAGTATTCTTATATTTGTCCAAATTAATCAAATTACTATGGTTTCGTTTATTTTATATTTTAATTGGTTAGGGTTACGAAATGTATTTAATTACTTTTGATTAATTAATTTTCTTATATTGGTCCAGTATAAGTTTATTTATGTATTGCTTTATGTAGTTCCAACTAAATTCATGAATTTAATTAATTATTGAATTTAATTATGAATTAAATTTTCGAATATTATAAGATCTGATAAACTTGTATAGGAAATGTATGTAGACTGTAGGATGCTATTGAATCGTAGGCTACAACACAAGTTAGTATAGAATAAAACGTCTCCATATGCACTCGTGGTCAATAAATAGAGCAAGATGAAAAGGATCTATTTGCAGCAGTGTCAACATATTTAATAAACAAAACAGATCAACTGTAACATCACGGTGAGAACCGACAAAGACCAGAAAGAAACACAAGGCTTAAATACACAGAACAAACCAACCAACAAAATGATCAACAGGTGTAACTGATAATCAAACAATGAATAACCAATGCAACCAACAGGAAACACAGGAAACTGAACTATGGTGAAAACCCCAACATATAGAAAACAGATCTCCTGTAACATCTCCGCCCGTCAAGGAGACGCGTCAATGCCTTATTAACCTTATAATAATCCAACAGAGGAGGGCGGGAGGTGCTTAAGAGGTGGGCGCAGGGCAGGAACAAGAGATAAAAGGTGTGTTGGACATCGGCTGCGGCTGGATGTAAGCGATCGGCGAGAGTAGCCGCGTGCAGACGGGAGGAGCTGCAAACGGAGACGTGAAGCCGGACACTTTCTGGTTCCCGCAGTGACCGCTCACGTGGTGTTTGCATACTTTACCACAGCTGAAGTGAAATAAATGCAATTTTTGCAAAATACACAGATGTTTCAGAGACATTTTCATTCAATACTTTATTTACTGCTTCATACAGTGTCTGTTTGAACAAGAATAAAGTTCAAGAATAAAGAAAAACAACCATAAGCCTACAGCTAACCTACAATCAATTAAGTGGAATCGACGTTTTTTAATCAGTTTTATTTGGATAAACATGACACAATATAACATTGTGACTATATGAAAAGAGTGCTTACTGTTATAAAAAAAAATTTGTGAGCTGTAGAGGAACTAAAGGTGTTCGAATAAACACGAAACACACGTGATCGTTGTCATGCGGTGAGTCCGGCCAATTGTGGAACAGCTGTGTCGTCATCAGTGCTCGTGCAGCCAAGAGCAGCCGCTCTTCAGAAGCTGTGCTGGCTGAGTTCTCCGACTACTCTCAAATCGCTCTTGCGGTACTTTGTATGGCATACATCACAGTCACGTGGCGTCGGCGCTGTATCAAGTCAGACAAAATTTCTTACCAGCATGCACTGCTTCAAGTCAGCCACCGATCGATCTGCATGAAGTCGAACAAGCCTAAAGGGAGTAGCCGGGGTGGACAAGGCGGTGGGAGGAGCCGGGGTGGACAAGGCGGTGGGAGGAGCCGGGGTGGACAAGGCGGTGGGAGGAGCCGGGGTGGAGAAGACTGTGGGAGGAGCCGGGGTGGACAAGGCGGTGGGAGGAGCCGGGGTGGACAAGGTGGTGGGAGGAGCCGGGGTGGAGAAGACTGTGGGAGGAGCCGGGGTGGAGAAGACTGTGGGAGGAGCCAGGGTGGAGAAGACTGTGGGAGGAGCCGGGGTGGACAAGGCAGTGGGAGGAGCCAGCGGTGGGAGGAGCCGGGGTGGAGAAGGCGGTGGGAGGAGCCGGGGAGGAGAAGGCGGTGGGAGGAGCCGGGGTGGACAAGGCGGTGGGAGGAGCCGGGGTGGAGAAGACTGTGGGAGGAGCCGGGGTGGAGAAGACTGTGGGAGGAGCCGGGGTGGACAAGACTGTGGGAGGAGCCGGGGTGGACAAGGCAGTGGGAGGAGCCAGGGTGGAGAAGACTGTGGGAGGAGCCGGGGTAGACAAGGCAGTGGGAGGAGCCAGCGGTGGGAGGAGCCGGGGTGGAGAAGGCGGTGGGAGGAGCCGGGGTGGAGAAGGCGGTGGGAGGAGCCGGGGTGGACAAGGCGGTGGGAGGAGCCGAGGTGGACAAGGCGGTGGGAGGAGCCGGGGTGGAGAAGACTGTGGGAGGAGCCGGGGTGGAGAAGACTGTGGGAGGAGCCAGGGTGGAGAAGACTGTGGGAGGTGCCAGGGTGGAGAAGACTGTGGGAGGAGCCGGGTTAGACAAGGCAGTGGGAGGAGCCAGCGGTGGGAGGAGCCGGGGTGGAGAAGGCGGTGGGAGGAGCCGGGGGGGAGAAGGCGGTGGGAGGAGCCGGGGGGGGAGAAGGCGGTGGGAGGAGCCGGGGGGGACGAGGCGGTGGGAGGAGCCGGGGGGGACGAGGCGGTGGGAGGAGCCGGGGGGGACGAGGCGGTGGGAGGAGCCGGGGTGGAGGAGGCGGTGGGAGGAGCCGAGGTGGAGGAGGCGGTGGGAGGAGCCGGGGTGGAGGAGGCGGAGGGAGGAGCCGGGGTGGGAGGAGCCGGGGTGGACGAGGGGGTGGGAGGAGCCGGGGTGGAGGAGGCGGTGGGAGGAGCCGGGGTGGAGGAGGGAGGAGCCGAGGTGGAGGAGGGAGGAGCAGAGGTGGAGGAGGCGGAGGGAGGAGCCAGGGTGGAGGAGGCGGAGGGAGGAGCCGGGGTGGAGGAGGCGGAGGGAGGAGCCGGGGTGGAGGAGGCGGTGGGAGGAGGCGGTGGGAGGAGCCGGGGTGGAGGAGGCGGTGGGAGGAGCCGGGGTGGAGGAGGCGGTGGAGGAGGCGGTGGGAGGAGCCGGGGTGGAGGAGGAGGTGGTGTGAGGAGCTGGGGTGGAGGAGCCGGGGTGGACGAGGGGGTGGGAGGAGCCGGGGTGGACGAGGGGGTGGGAGGAGCTGGGGTGGAGGAGCGGAGTGGACGCCGGGGTGGACGAGGGGGTGGGAGGAGCTGGGGTGGACGAGGGGGTGGGAGGAGCCGGGGTGGACGAGGCGGTGGGAGGAGCCGGGGTGGACGAGGCGGAGGGAGGAGCCGGGGTGGACGAGGGGGTGGGAGGAGCCGGGGTGGACGAGGCGGAGGGAGGAGCTGGGGTGGACGAGGGGGTGGGAGGAGCCGGGGTGGACGAGGCGGAGGGAGGAGCCGGGGTGGACGAGGCGGTGGGAGGAGCCGGGGTGGACGAGGCGGAGGGAGGAGCCGGGGTGGACGAGGCGGTGGGAGGAGCCGGGGTGGACGAGGGGGTGGGAGGAGCCGGGGTGGACGAGGCGGTGGGAGGAGCCGGGGTGGAGGAGGCGGAGGGAGGAGCCGGGGTGGACAAAGCTGCTCTGATTGGCTGTGGGTTTTGAGTATTTTTTACGCATCTCGCAGTCACGTCTAGTGTTTACAGACAAATGATTTGTCGCTGGAATCTTATCGCATCGCGACTGGTTAGGACATTGGTGTAAGTGTAGCTACTCTGACCGTATAAAATGCCTAATAATTATAGTTACCTGTCCACATGTAAGCCGGCCTACGAGTCTCACACTGAGTCACACAACGTCTCGCTCCTTTTTGAACACAATCACTAGGGAATAAGGTCTCTAGTGTTCCCCTAACCTGCTGCGCAGAGACACACTCCACACACTGCTTTAATCACAGCTGGAGGATCTCAGACAAATGTCACAGATAACCCTAACAGCAAAAAGTAAAAAAAAATTTTTATAGAATAGGAGCATGGCAAAGGTGATTCATTACACAATTTGTCTACAATATGATTGGTTCTTCATATGTATAATCCAGCAAACCCTTCTGTTACTAGGTAGAAGCAATTTCTTGATTTACTTCACTTTGTTACTCAAAGTCATGAGTTTATATGAAGACGCAAAAGCCCCAATGCAAAAGCCACCTCTGTTAAAAATGAGATAACAATATTGAGTGAATGCTCTCCGCACATAGTATACAGTCATCAAATACTTTCACTTGAAACTCACTAAATCCCTGTCTCAGCACATTCAGAAATGCTTATACATAGGAGCCTGATAAAAATGTTAATATTAAACAAAAATTGTAGATGTACTTATAGGCTTTTGCATCTGAAGTCTTCATATATTTAAACATCTGTCTAGTTTCACTTCCACTTTTGTTATATTCAGAGATTATTTAGACACACACACACACACAAACACACTGTGTTTGGGGACATTTCAAGTTTCAAAAATCCTGCGAGAAAGTTATGATTATACTAGTTAGGGTTAATTTGCAAATATGGCCTCAGAGTGAACAGACGTTCCTTAAAAGGGACTTTTTCCATATATCATACATGTCCAAAGACATTTCAAACATAAACCCAGTGGTTGTTTTAGTTGTTAAGCTCGGTCACATGGTCTCGTGTGTGTTGCTGCAGTCTTTCGCCCCGATGTCAGCTTTTCCTGCTGTATTTGCTCTGTATTCATCTTTACTTTAGCGTCTCACAGGAGTGGGGTCGCTCACTCTGAGAGATGTGGGTTTGATTGTTAAAATGGTAATTAGTGTCCTGCTATTAATTTGTGTTTGTGCACGCTCAGAGTAGACTATCGGCTGAATCCCTCAGAGAGAGAGAGAGAGAGACTGAGAGTTTGAGACTGGAGAAAGAGAGAGAGAGAGAGAGAGAGAGAGAGAGTTTGAGACTGGAGACAGTTTGATTTCCAGTGTTATTGTGTGTCGCTGTACCCAGCTGTGCTTCAGCCGAGTCTCTTTATCTCTTTAGCACTCACAGGCATTGTGTTGAAGCTAGCTGTGAAAGAACTCATCAAACAGCCTCTCTGTTTGGGCTGGACAAACGCTCCATTTTACAGCCTCAAATTGGCTGTCAAGAGCAAATCTCACTGTCACCAGCCCAACAATACACACACACTAGCCCGAGCGTCCCGTATAACACCGCTCCAGCAGGCCGAGGCTATTCTTCAACAGGCTAACGTGTGTTTGACTTCTATAATTCTGCTGAAAAGAACATTTTGACCATGTGTCGTCGTGTTACAGTCTGAGCTGCTCTTTCTCACGGAATAAAAGTGGAAAGACACCATACAATTATCATAAAAATACATATGAAAAGTCATATGACTTGCAGAAGCAAATTAAGTTTCTTGTTAGTTACTTGAAGCCTTGAGTGACACAACATTTTTCCACAAATGAGTTTTGAGAGCTGTGGCTGAGGGGAAGATATTAAGTGAACTTAACTCACACAAACCGTCATATGACTTCCCAGGAACACTTATTCACTGCAACTTTTATAGTGTCTTTTTTGTCCTTTTTGCAATGTTTTCAGAGTTAAATGTAGGGCCCTTGTTAAAAAGCAGTACACTAGCATACATTTCAAAAGAGTAGCCTACTTATTATGGAAATAATACTTTTTATGTGCGACCTGAATGTAACGTTTGCGGGCACTTAATTAATTGCATGCTGGTGTAAATATAAAAAAGTTTTAAATTTATATTAAATGTATATATTAAAAATATATTAAAAAAATATTTAGCTAAATTTTAGAGTGCTTTTGACCTTTTAAAGTATGATTTAAGGACATATTTTTATTTAATTTCATAATTACTTTTAAAATATGTTTAGTGCTGAATGTACTGACAAGCAGTTACGGTAAAAACACTGTAATGTCATTTTTATTGTAATACGTCATGAATTTAGAAATATATTTGTAATTACATATTTGTAATGATGAAGTTGCAATTTATTAAAAACTTTGAATGTAATATCGAATAACACACCTCAGGCAAAATTATAAACAAGTACTTTACGTAAGTTAGTCAACACATCAAAATAAGTGTACTTTGAAGCACAACAAAACATTATAAAAACAAAATGTATTATTACAAAGTGCACTTTTTAAAAGCATGTTAGTTATTATACAATAAATAAAATGAGGCGCACTTCTTCATCACACTTCATTGAAACACTGATGAAACGAGATGGTTTTAGGAGAGATGACAGTGTAAAGATGGCCTAAGTCATGTGATGTTTGCCTAGTACAGGTACAGTATTGAAGTTATTTAAAGGTGGGGTATGTGATTCTCTTTTTTGTCCATTTTTTCAAAATCACTTGAAATCCTATTCATAACCCACTTACAGCCACTGAGTTAGAAGCACTGAAATGAAAATGAATAAATTTAATCATCTGTGGAGCGGGCAGGACTCGAAAAACTCCAGCCAATCATTTCCAAGACCACCTAGAATCATTGGACGTAAGTCCGTCAATCAAACGGTTGTACGAAACCCCCCTCCCCCCGCGCGTGTGCCGTGACCCCTCCGTGCCCATACTCAAAGCACATTGCTATGAATCCTGATTTGAACAGAAGACCGCTGGACAGACGCCAGGGCTGAGTCTCGCGCATCTGAGTTTTCGCTCGTCATGATTGCGCGTCCATGTTCCTTGAATGTCAGGGCCAGCGTTGGAGGAAAGAAGGGAGGACCTTTTAAGTTGTGTATTTTCAAAATCTGCCGGCCTACTAGCAAGGGCAGTTAATGCACCACGGCAGCTTTGGTTTCTATTTTTGGGTGGTTGTTAACTCTTTCTGGCTGTTCTCTGACTCCTGTTCTCCTGTTCTCTCATCCTCCAGTCTTTCTCTTCAATCTCCATCACCTCCGTTTTGCCTCCATCCTTCTTTCTGGCCCTTGCACAACACCGTCCCTGCGGTGACAGATCACCTGCATCTGAAGTCCTGGTGTTCTCGCCCGGCGGTCCGTCCCCCCTCTCATTAATGCCCACGCCGGCGTGAGGGCCATATGGCAGCGCAAGACAAATAACGCCAGCGCTCAGCCATTGCTTCTGCTGACAGGATTGCAGCCCACCGCAGTATTTTGCCCTCAGCCGCTTCACTCCATGTACTTGCCTCTCCTCACGAGTCCTTCAAAAGCCCACCGCTGAGACGCCTGTTGCGCCACGCTCGTGTCTGAGCTTTGGATAAGATCGTTCATGGGGTTTTAGCTAAGCCGGGGCTCAACAGTGCAAACATTTCAGTCACATTTGCCACTGAAAATTACTGCGTGCAACTATGAAAAAATATTTGTACAGTAAAACCAGAATAAAAACTACAACTCCCGAAATGCATTTACACTGTGCAACATTTAATGTTCATGACACTTTGAACATTATGTTTTTGAACATTATTTTAGGTGATATATGTGAAAAAGGTTTTGATTATCTGCTGTTGTTTCTTTGCAGACTGTCAAATTAAATTTGGGTTATTAAAAGTAGGCCCCTGTATAGAGTTCATGACATATGATTTAGTTAATCAATATTTTATGACTAAGAGAACCCTTTTCTCAGAGTATCTGCACCATTGCAAATGTGATATTTATTTTAAACAGTAATTTAATGAAGAAGAAATTGTAACTTGTAAAGCTGTAGCAATCCAAGAGAACAAGCAAGAAGACGGTTAAACTACACACTCTACACACTCTAACACAACGTTAAAACTACACAAACTTAAATACATTAGGGAAGGTAATCAACAGAACAGGGAACAGGTGTGTAATTCACTTAGAAACCAAGGCAATTAACAATGAATGAGAACACTGCAAACAGGAACAGGGAAAATCAAACTAAGGGTACGTTTACACGACAACAATATGCTTAAAACTGAGAAGTTTTTCTGTGTACAGACGACACCATTGTCAACATGGTCCCTGTTCACACGGATCAGCTAAAACAATTAAAAACGCTGTATTCTGCTGCCAGGCCACTAGATGTCGATGAAATACTATAGCCTGAACACGTAATACGCATGTACATGATATCATCGTCTTCAGAGATTCACGTTTTCGTTGTTTACATGGAGACCGTTTTCAAAAACGTGCACTTTGAAACCCGTTTTCAAAAGTTTGCGTTTTTAGATACCCAAAACGCTGTTGTCGTGTAAACGAACGGCCAAAGTGCATAAAAAGATTTACGTTTTTTTGTTGAAAATGGTTTTGTGTAAACTGCCAGGTTAAGTTTACTAGTGATGGGAAGTTTGGATCATTTTACTGATTCTCTCGTTCAATCTCGTTCATCAAAATGAACAAATCTTTATTCGAGTCATTTCGTTCATTTAAGTGGCTTGAAATGTTATACTTTTAACAGCCAAATTCCCTGAACATTCACCTACGCAATCTTAATCAAATTTTGAAGTAAAAAAAATCCAAATGAAGCCAAAGATAATTTAGTGGGAACATGAATATTTAATTTACCTTCTGAGTCTTTCGTTCATTTGTCACGTGACAGACGCAATGAACAGATTGTTCAGAAATGACCCATCATCACTAACGTTTACACCACAACAATGTACAAAAAATTGAGAAGTTTATCCTTTGCATTTTTTTGTTTGTTGCATACACACCATTGTCAAAACGTTCACACAGATTCGCACTGTTTTCTGCTGCCAGGCCAGTAGATGGCAATGTCACTTCGTACAGAAACACTACGCGCCAATACTGTAGACTGAACACGTAATACGCATATGCGTGATCTCACCATTTTTACAAATTCGTGTTTTTGTAGGTAAAAACGTACCTTTTGAGACCTGTTTTCAAAAGTTTGCATTTGCAGGCCCCCAAAATAACGTTTAAATGAATAAGCAAAACACATAAAATGTTCCCAGTTTTTAGTTGAAAATGGTGTTGTCTAAACAGTCCATAAAACACAAATGAACAAATTTGTAAATATTAAATATGAGGTTAATATAACTTGACATTTTAGACACAATATTGTCTGTTTTCATTCTTGGTGTTTCGTTCGTTGAGTAAATTTAATTTGTTGGTTTAATTAAACTGTTTTAAACACATTTATAAATTCAGCATCTATGGAAGCTTGTTTCCGCCACTGAATAAAACATTTTAAAAGATAATTGTGACTTTTTGTCTCACAATTGTGAGTTTACATCTCGCAATTCTGACTTTATTTCTCAGAATTGCGAGATATAAAGTCAGAAAAAGTCGCAATTGTGTTATAAAGTCTTTATAACATGCAATTGCGACTGTATATAAAGCAATTCTGACTTTATATCTCGCAATTCTGTCTTTATAACATACAATTTCGATTTTATATCACGCAATTCTGCAATAAAAAAGATAAAAAGTCGCAATTACCTTTTGTGTTTTGTTTTCTGTGGCGGAAACAAGCTTCCATAAGCATCTCCTATAGTGCTCCATGAAAGAAGAAAATAAATATGGTTTAGAGTGACATGAGACTTAAATGACAGAATTTTCATTATTAAAGGATTAGTTCACTCATTTTAGTTCACTAAAATGCTGGCCTTGCTCTGTTCTGTGATGCGCGTTCGTGACTCACGTAATACGCAATTACGTTGAAAAGGTCATGCTTCTGTCCTGACGAAAATGTTCTTTTAGCCTTTTTAATATTAAAACACCCACTTTATTTTGTAATTATATATACCTCCGTGCCAGCTTTGTAGTTTCATCGATTGAAATTGTAACTCTCACGCTCACAGATGACGTGGTCGTTGAGCGCCCTCAGGCGACCGTTATTATATTTGAATGAATACGCACCTACAGATGATTAACGGATATTTTTCTAATCATCCACACAGTTTAACGAATAAACAACAATGCTACAAATTATTAAAACACCTGGCTGTTAGTAAAACACATCAAATTGTGTTAATGCCTAAATAATATACTTTAAAAATATATATATATATAGGCTACCTATATAATTTACCTTATTAATATAAATTTCATTTTAAAATTCATCTAGGCCTATATAATATTGTCCTAATATTTGATTGTTTTATTCAAGTAATGATTAATAAAAAATAAAAAAAATGTTACAGCAGAAATAACAAAGCTGTAAAGTAATCTCTGGTTTAAACTTGCTCGCTCCGCATTGGATTGTGGGAAATAGTGCTTCAGCAAGTGTACATCATATGTACACTCTAATTCAGAGAGCATTTTGGGTAAAAGTAGTGAACAAATGTAGGGAATTATGTCGTTCACTAAGAATTCGGACACCACTACAAAATGGCCGACACCCGATATAGTGCACTATATAGTGGATAGGGAGCGGTTTCAGACACAGCTACTGACTCGGTACTTCCGCGTACGTCGAGCGTGACCTTTTCAACGTAATTGCGTATTACGTGAGTCACGAACGCGCATCACAGAACAGAGCAAGGCGAGCATTTGTGCTTATAAAACTTAAACTTTATTATTTATTTGTGAAATGCCAATGGTTTGTCTAGATAAGACCCTTATTCATCGTCTGGTGTCGTTTAAAGCCCTTTGAAGCTGCACTGAAACTGTCATTTGGACCTTGAACCGTTTGGGTCCTGTTGAAGTCCATTATATGGAGAAAAATCCTGGAATGTTTTCATCAAAAATCTTAATTTCTTTTCGACTGAAGAAAGAAAGACATGGACATCTTGGATGACATGGGGGGAGGAAATTATCAGCAAAAGTTTTTTTAAAAGTGAACTAATCCTTTAACTATTGCAAGGCTACTTGCCCTCAGTGCAACAGCGCCATCTACATGTCCAAGTTAAACATGCTGATTTTGAATTGGACCTTTGAGAGCTTGCTGTTTTGACTTTGCTCAGCCGAGCAGATTTTCCATTCGCTGTTCCTCGTCCCCTTATGACTGCTCGAGTGGATGCCGGTTTGCCACACAAAAGGCTAATCATTAAACAGTCATTTAGTCGTGTTCTTTTAAGTATATGAATCAGCCGCCTCATTACTGTCAATGTGTAATTAGCTGATTAATAAACAGGGGCCGGCCGGGCCAGTGGGAAGCGCTCGTGAAGTAATTGTTTCTGGAGAGCCCGAACACAAGGGCCCATTAAGACATAAAGAAGCATGCATTCATCCCAAATCATTACTTTACAAAACGCGGCACTCGTCTCGGGGCTGTTGATGTGTAACGGTTCCTTTATGGCCGGCTCTTCTCTTAATCAGCTTCGGGCGGCAGGTGTAGAGCGCCAAGGATGTACAATAGCACTAAAATTAGACAAACACACTTGCCTTTTTAATCACTGTCAAATTGCGGATTCCTAATGGCGTACGTCGTGTTTAATACCAAGTTATTTTCCTGTGATTAATTTTAATGTAATGTCAACTTGAGCACGCTTTGACCTTTGGCTGCAATCTGAAGGCCGTTTCTCATGGTCATGTGCGGTTCCCTCAATGTGTAAACCCAAAACTGCAGGGTTTTGTTTTAAACACATCTTGCGGTTAGCCATCATTCCCTCCAGAAATATTAATCAATTATCCTGCCTTGCTCCCGGTGCAGGATCCGTATGGAGAGGAATTCATCTGGAAAGAGGCACAAGCAGATATAATAGGACTGAGCAAAAAGCCCGTGCGCTGAGTGCTGTGCTGTCTAATCCTGAGAGACAGCCTAGAGCCACAATGTCACTTTTAGTTCCCCCCTTAGTCCCTCAGTGTGGCGCTCATCTCAAAATGGCCGTGTAACGTGGATAAACTTCCGAAGTGATGGACACAGACAGCGCACACTGGAAGACACTTGCATTTCTATTTTGACGGGGATCTGAAAGTGTCTGTGAGGCTCGTAACTCTTACATATGGAGGCTTTTACTTAGCCTTGCTCAGTATGTTTTATTATTTTTGTTTATGCTTGATGATATCAACAACCCCCCCCCCCCCCCCACCCCCCACCCCCCACCCCCAGTGTTGAACTTGTGCGTGATTCCTAAAATCGTGTGCTGTTGAGGAGATGTGTGATCAGACGCATAAAACAGAACAAAAATTGGTGAAAACATCCCACAGACTTGCATTAAAAGAGGGAAAGAAGTCAAATTTACTAGCCCACAGAGATGAGTGTGTGTGGGACTCCTGTCACTTCAGAGCAACCGCCCTGCAACACAACTTAGCAACCACAAAGGTAACCATCCAGGCCACCATAGCAATGACACATCAATGAATTTGCAACCACACGACACCTAGCAACCAACCAGAACACACCAGACACATAACAACACTTTATCAACCATCCAGACCAGCCTAACATTGACATATCAATGCCTTAGCAACCACCCAGGACACCTAGCAACCAACCAGAACACACCAAACACATAGCAACACTTTATTAACCATCCAGACCACACTAGCAATGACATATCAATGAATTTGCAACCACACAACACCTAGCAACCAACCAGAACACACCAGCCACATAGCAACACTTTATTAAACATCCAGGCCACCATAGCGATGACATATCAATGAATTTGTAACCACACGACACCTAGCAACCAACCAGAACACACCAGCCACATAGCAACACTTTATTAACCATCCAGACCACACTAGCAATGACATATCAATGAATTTGCAACCACACAACACCTAGCAACCAACCAGAACACACCAGCCACATAGCAACACTTTATTAAACATCCAGGCCACCATAGCGATGACATATCAATGAATTTGTAACCACACGACACCTAGCAACCAACCAGAACACACCAGCCACATAGCAACACTTTATTAACCATCCAGGCCACCATAGCAATGACATATCAATGAATTTGCAACCACACGACACCTAGCAACCAACCAGAACACACCAGCCACATAGCAACACTTTATTAACCATCCAGACCACCCTAGCAATGACATATCAATGCCTTAGCAACCACACAACACCTAGCAACCAACCAGAACACATCAGCAACAACATAGCAACACTTTATTAACCATCCAGACCACCATAGCAATGACATATCAATGCCTTAGCAACCACACAACACCTAGCAACCAACCAGAACACATCAGCAACAACATAGCAACACTTTATTAACCATCCAGAACACCCTAGCAATGACATATTAATGCCTTAGCAACCACCCAGGACACCTAGTAACCAACCAGAACACACCAGACACATAGCAACACTTTATAAATTTTCCAGAACACCCTAGCAATGACATATCAATGCCTTAGCAACCACACAACACCTAGCAACCAACCAGAACACATCAGCAACAACATAGCAACACTTTATTAACCATCCAGAACACCCTAGCAATGATATATTAATGCCTTAGCAACCACACAAGACACATAGCAACTAACCAGACCACATCAGCAAAACCACATAGCAACACTTTATTAATTTTCCAGAACACCCTAGCAACACTTTATTTCTGTCATGATAACTGACATTGTAATAATGGGTGTTTGGCATTGTAATGGATATGACAATGTTAATATGTTTGGTCTTGGCGGAATAGGTTTGTTACGCTGTTGCTGCTGTAAGTCAAGTCAAGTCCAGTATATTTATATAGCGCTTTTCACAATATAGATTGTATCAAAGCAGCTTCACAGTATCAATCTGCTGTAACTGTTGGTTATTGCTGCTGCTGCTACAGAGCAAGAACAGGACTGGCTATTGCCAATATATTCACAGATACGCTGCTGTGAGCAAGTAAGTAAGGCTGCTTGCAATGACATATCAATGCCTTAGCAACCACACGACACCTAGCAACCAGCCAGAACACATCAGCAACTGTATTTTTCGAAATGCCTGAAAAACCTCCTCATATGAGCGTAAAAACTTTTTTTGTGATAAATGGGAGTTTTTGCGAAATTGACGTGTTTCCATTGGGCGTATTTTCAATTAGCAATTTCAATTTGCAAAATTTGAAGGGTAATTGAACGCAGCTAGTGATAAGGTATAACTAAGAGGTGTATGTCTTACAGAAGGTATACTTAAATAAGAACGTTAGTTCAAGGGAAACATGTATTAACAAAAAGATACAGCTTAAGGTATAACTTAAGAATGACGTAGCGTTTAGAAGGTTTTGGGAAACCCAGCCCAGAACACTGTAGAAATTACAGAGAATCCCCTAGAAATTACATAGCAATGCCTTAGCAACCACCTAGAACATGTCAGCAAATGCATAGCAATGCCTTAGCAACCACCCAGGACACCCTAGAAACAACATTGCAACGCCTTACACATATCAACACCATAGCAACCACCCAGAATACCTTAGTGACCACCCAGAATACCTTAGTGACCACCCAGAATACCTTAGCAACCACAATCAGAATGCCTTAGCAACCACCCCTCCACCCCTGCATGCACCCATTTGAAAATGTGATGAAAAATCTCAGACTTAGAAAATGTATAAATGAGAAGGTTTTGAATCACGTGTCTCTAGCCCATCCGTGGATGGAAATGCTAATGCAATCAAGCCTGTTAATCACCCGTCCACTGGCCATTTTCTTTGTGTTTAAAAGCTACCTTTAAAGAAACAGTTGACACATGAGTGATCATTCTGTTATTCACTCACCATCATGTTCATGGTATTTCTTCAGTGAATCTTTATGCAGCTCTTCTCCACCGCCCAGGCCTTTATTAACCACACAAACACCGTGTAACGGCTGTCCATATGAATTATCCTTTAGTGTTTCACATCAACGAAGAAAGTCGTATGATTTTCAGGGTGGTGAAATGAGTAAATGATGACAGATTTTTTTGGGTACACTAGGCTACCCATTTAACTGTTGAATCTGACCTTTGACTTTAGGCACACGGGTAATTAAAATCATTAACTATGATTTAAAGTTTAATGTGAGGTTTTATTATCTGTGCCAATTAGAGAAATCAGTATGTAGAAGCAGAGTCAGTGGCATCAGAAATCACGTCGACCTCACGCAGTTCTGTTGGGTCTGAAACGCACTCATTAGCACAACAGAGAGCGTGTGTTTCTGTGGCCTCCAGCGGATTCCCTTCCATCTTCAAATGTTCACACATGAAAGTTTGCTTCAGTCAAATGCATAAAAGGCCTTTTTAATTATCAATCATTTATCAGATTGTCTGGACCGCCGTGCAGTGTCATGATACAACTGTTTACAATCCACTGGAAAAAAACGTGCCTGTGGCAACATTTCAGCTAAACGATATTACGTCGCTTCTTGCATGTTTCACGACACCTTCAAAGTTTCGAAAGGTTCAGTGTTTGGCACTACAAGCTCAAATCAATGTTCTCCAAAACTGATGAATGTGAATCTGGCGAGGTTTTATTGCGCTGGTTGTACGTATCATGGCAGTTCGGGAATTAAATGTTAATGAGAATCCGTTGCATCTGATGCATATAGCAAACAAAACTGGAATCACTTTCGTGAAGGCAAAAGTCTGAATCTGATTGGCTGACTTCTACAGGGAGCCTATAGTGGGCGTCGATCTTCAACGGTCTCCCAGGAAACGAAAGCCATGTTTAAAAGTTTCGTTACTGAAGCAGTGCTATTTTACTTTTTATTTTAGTTTTATTAAGATTTTGGATTATATTTTATGTGTTTTAATGTTAATCGTAGCTTCATTTTTTGTCTCTTTATACTTTTATATCAGTTTTAGTTTTCGTTAGTTTTAGGGTATATTTACATGACAACGATGTACTAAAAACAGAAAAGTTCTTCCTTTGCATTGTTCACATACAGACGACAACGATCCCCGTTCACACGGATCTGTGAAAACAACTGAAACGCTGTATTCTGCCAGTAGGTGGCGGTGTCACTGTGTAAAGAAACACTACACGCCTGTAGACTGAACACGTAACACCCATGCACACGACGTTAACGCTTTCGCAAATTTGTGTTTTTGTAGTTTACACAGAGACGATAACGGTAACGTTTTCAAAAACTCCAAAACGATGTTGTCATGTCAATGAATGGCCAAAACGCATGCAAAGTTTTCGTTTTTTTGTTGAAAACGGTGTCGTGTAAATGCCCCCTTTAATTTATATTTATTTTCAGTTAATAATTGTAATGCTTATACATAAAATATTTCAGCCAAGGCAACATTTAAAATGTTTAATTTAGTTCAACTTTTTCCAAGTAATATTTATATTTTGTTTATAATTAGCTTTATTTCAGTTAACAGAATTTGTTTTAATAGTTTTAGTTCTAGTTAACGATAATAACACTGTACTTCACTAACGTAAATGCTGGATTGTAAAAATATTTTGCAAAGTTCTCGGCTTAAAAATTCAAGACATCAAGCGTTTTGTATGAGGCACTAAAAAGACATGATTATTTTTGAATCCTATTTAAAACTTGCCTCTTAAGGAATGAGATTATAGTTCCTAGCCTAGAAAATCGCAACTTTTCATTTTCCGTCGGTCTTAGTTCACGATGTAACTACAGAAGAGGCAAGTTTTAAATAGGAAAAATATCGAAACTCTGGTCATTTTTTTAGAGATACTAACGGTCTAATCAGATTCAATTATCTATGCTAAGCTATGCTAACAGTGCTACCGCCAGACCCAGAGATCGGCTGAATGGATTCAAAAACGGTAAAACTGGTGTTGGAAAATGAGCTTATTTCCAAAACAAGTGGAGTGTTCCTTTAAAGGTAGGGTAGGTAGAATTTTTCTAACAAAATATGTTTAAATTGTCTATATATACCAACACATAATTAAAATGTAAGTACTCTGAAAAAGAAAGTATAAAAATCGAGTGTCTGTAGTCCTCTCAGGGCTGCAATAAACACAGCTACTTATCTCCATTCGGGACGAATGAAATGATTGGCTGGAACGACTGTCACTCTGCCTCGCTACCATGGCAACCACCCCTGCAGCTACAGGAGCTGCCCACACGAGCGCCCGTGTGACTCGAGGAGGGGAAGAGTCACGGACGCTAGGAAGAATCACAATTATGGCCGCGAATTTAGCCGTCAAAATTCCCAGTACCTGCATATACAGTCAGCGAAGGCAAACCAGGCAAGAAAAGGAAGACCGTATTTGAAAAGGCTATGGCCAATAAGTCTTTGGATAAAGCAAGCAATATCAGGGCTTTCCAGCGGTGGACACCAGAGGGACATCAAGGACTGAAAAGTGACGGTAACAGTGCTTTCATCGTGGAAGCTCTTACAATCAAAACACCGTATGTGTTATGAATCTTACACGAAATTCCCCTTCATCACAGTGTAACTGATGGTAACGGGAAAAATGTGTATCAATGCAACCAGTTTTTAGCTTTGAGTTTGCCTTATGTTACTAGCTTGTTACCGAATCAAACTCAATATATTTTAAACTTTACCAGTATTGATATGCTGGATTGATAGTGAGTACTAACAGCCATGTTAGTTGTTTATATTCATAATGATAAAGTTATGTATTTTATTACATGTGATTCTGACATGATGTCACTCCATGCACTGCTCCTCTCCGCTCGGCGCTGGAAAACGCGTCCTCCAGCTGAGCGCGGGCGGCATCGCGCGGTCATGTGATTTGGAGGCGTGGCTTAGGAAGGAGCCCCGGGGGGGTGTCAATGGAATAAGTAGCTGTGTTTATTGCAGCCCTGAGAGGACTACAGACACTCGATTTTTAAAATCTCTTTTTCAGAGTACTTACATTTTAATTATGTATTGTTATATAAAGACAGTTTAAACAAATTTGGGAATTGTTATTTGTTTGAAAAATCCTGCCTACCTTTAAAGCACGCCGGTCTGTTATTGTCGTGACATGTATGCACCCCTAAACAAAACTATGATTGGTCACTTTACACGTCAAGATTGACTGATTGAGTGGGTGGTCCTTGGCCAGTTGAGTCTAAACCTCGGCTGTTTCTCCATTCTGAGAACGTAAAGAACAGACTTGCGCTCTTGTGAAGACTGGACGTGTCAGGCTACCTTGAAAGAACAAACTCAGGACACAGAACGCACCTTTAGAGAAATGAGATCTTGATGCTCAACTGACCGTTCTGCACATCCAATGCACAGTGAATAACACATATAATAACAGATGTCATAACCTAAGACAATATTTACCCACATTATTGTTATTATTTTAGAACTTTTTATTTTACACGAGTATGTGTGTAAATGAGTATATATATATATTGTCACTGACTACGTTTACAAGCTGTTAATATTCGTGTTATGGTCGGGTTAAGGACACTATTCGGGTTTCTGAAACATTCGGAATAACCCGTTTACATGCGTGAGCAGAGAGAGTTACTCCTGTATACATGGAATTTGTAATTGATTGGCAATATCCCGACGTAAACGGCGCCGCACGGTTAGCGTCTGGACGTACGGACAACCTTAAGACGCAATATGCGTCAGTTCCGATTCTTGTTCCTGTATTCAAAGACAACAACAACAGCAGCAGCACGCGGATAATGGATAGTTCGGGGCAGATAGCGATCGTCTTTGAAATAGATCGAAATGAATTTCCTCCTCGCTCCAAAAGTATGGTGCTGTGCTGCGTCTCGCCATGTTTACCTCTACTTCTTGTTTACTTCCGGTATACGGCACGCGGGTTTTTGTATGCGCCAGACGGAAGTTCCTCTACTCAAAAGACCAAGATTCCTTGCGAATAGAACATGCGCAGAACACAAATCACTGTTCCTTTTGATGGGGATATGCCGATACGCGTTTACATGACCAAATATTCGGGTTAGAAAAGGGGTACAGGTTTCGGGTTTGAACAGGTTATTGGCTGCATGTAAACGTAGTCAATGATTCTTTTAAATATGCCAATTGAAAAGTACTGAAGGCTTTCTCCTGGTATTTATACATTTATTCAAAAAATGCCAAACAATACAACAAATGTTTACTTTCATGAGCCGTCGTATATTTGCAAGCTTTCGGCGGGAATCTCTCGAGTGAGAAGTTTGAAGCTTACAGGCTGCGATGACATCTAAGGTTAAAACAGTGCGATTCTCTCAAGTCTGCACTCCATACTCCTCCTGGTACTTTCATACGTTCTCTGTACTAGGCTTACATTTACATTTACATGTATTCATTTAGCAGATGCTTTTATCCAAAGCGACTTACAAATGAGAACAATAGAAGCAGTTAAACTAACAGTAGGACAACAAAATGTAAGTGCTATAACCTTTCTCAGTTTAATCTAACGCAGAACCCGTCAAGTTTTCTTTTTTTCTTGACTATTGGAAACGGACTTTGACGGTTGATGTTGGACGATAGGATGATGTTGATGATGTTGATGTTGAAGTCCCCCTGTAGTCAATCATTTTATCCCTTAAAAATCATCTTTGATCATCAAAATGACACATTTAAACGTTTTTTTCCTTCATGCCTTAAAATATCTTGAATGTAACTCGACACCCTCGCCTCATTTAGTATACGCTGTTCTATGAATATGCAAATGAGCCCCGCCTCCACTCACTCACTCACTCACTCAGAGATCCACTGGTTGACGATCACAATGCTGTCGACTTATGAACTTACACATGCTTTGTCTTAAAGAATATTAAAAACACCACATAGACATATAAACAACTTTAAAAGCTTAATCCACCACAGAGGGACTTCAAATCATTTTATTTAATTTCAACAAAACAACCATTTAGATTTAGAACCATTTTCTATTATTGGTCTTTTGTTCTTAAAGTGAGCACATTTGTCCGTGAATTATTCCTTTAATTGACCCACTCAGAACACGTGAGCTCTTCCACACACACACAGAGACGTTCAGTCACATCCTCTCATGTCTTTCTGTCGCACGTCAAAGAGATTTGTCCACTCGCTGTAATTAGTCGTTACCATGACGACTTCCTTCCCCGGGAACAGCCATAAAGCCCTCGCCGTCCTCGATGGGCCGAAATGAATTTCCTCACCGGGGCCAGAAGTGGGACAGGAGGGCGGTGTGTGTGCGCCCAGTCAATCGGCCCGCTCCAGTACAGGACTCCACGGCTGATGCTGCTCATATTTCAGCCTTGGTAAAGATTAGCTGTCAGCCCCAGAGGAGATGTATTGATCTGTTTTCCTTTTTTCTGCCAGCAATCACCTGACAAAGGCATGAGGAGTGATGCCCGGTCCCGTCTCCTCCTACTGGGCCGGGGCTTCCGGTGAACGCCATATAATTAAACCATAAACTTCACGTGAACTTGCACTCTGAGCCAAGTGTGCTTCATTCATTAGACCAAACGAGACATTATGCGTGGAATCAAACAAATGTTCTTAATCAGGACCGTTTTCTTGTTTTACAGTAATGCACGAGTTTGACTCAGGTTAACGACTTAATATAGATCATAATCATAAGGAGATTAAAGTGTTTTTATTTCTTAAAGATACGCTGTAGGCTATATAAAAACATTGTGCTTTACAATAACATTTCAGAAGTTGTTGAATCTGCAAACGTATGCACGAGTTTGACCTCATTTGCTGGTTTACTATATTATGGAGATTAAAGTGTTGTAATTCAATTCAATTAACATTTATTTGTATAGCGCTTTTCACAATACACATAATTTCAAAGCAGCTTTACAGAAAATGCATGAGTCCACATTACAATTTAAAGTGATCTGTTATCAGAGAAGTTATGTATTTCAGAAATGTACATCAACAAAATCACAGTTAGCTAAAAATGTATTAATTTAAACAACGTATCAATTTAAGGCAGAAACAATGAGCTCATCGAGACACTTTCTTAGAGAGACATTGTATAAAAAACATTGTGCTTTACAAAAACATTCCAGAAGTTGAATCTGCAAATGCATGCCATTCATAAACTCTCTGTTAATGGTTATCACATTAACGGCTAGTTTCAGGCAACTATATGCATTTAAAAGGATATTTTCACCTAAAGAAACATTAACCGTGATTCACTTATGTGAGCTGTGGCAACTAGGTTCAAGTTGCACAAGATTGAAATGCTTGTTGAGACAGGCATTAAATACAGATATACAAAGAGTAAAATAAGATCAGTTTAAGTATGAGAAATATATTATTATATGTTCTATGTGTGCAAGTATGTCTTAATGTGCAGATGCTCATGTAAACCGTGGAATTGTGTATGAGAGTAAATGTAATAGTTAGAATTATGTGTGCAAAATATGCATGATTTATATCCCACTCTAACTCATGTTAAACTATGTCTTTGCCCCAGAAACAGACTGTAAATGAACAGCATGGAAAGAACTTGATGCATGTTTGAAAAGTGAAAACGTGGAAAACGTTACTTTCCATGGGAGAAATTTGCTGCTTAGTTTTCAAGAAATCATGTTTTTACAAGTGCCAGCGAAACAAGAAAAGTTGCTGCCTTAAATTTGTAAGTACAATCAACTTGGATGTTTAAGTCATTTCAACTTAAATTACATTAAACCGACTTAAAAATTAGTTGAATCTTGTAGAACTTATAAAATAAGTAGAAAATTGCTTTGAAACTTGTTTTGATGAGTTGAAGCAATTTAAAAAAAAAATCTAGATGTGACTCATTTAGCTTTTGTAAAAAGCCAATAAAATATTATTTTTATCTGCATTAAAGTCCCCCTGTGGTGAAAATCCAGCTTTTAATGTTGTTTATGTGTCTATATGGTGTTTTTAATATGCTTTAAGACACACATGTGTAAGTTCACAAGTCGACAGCATTGCTGAGTATTTTCTGCTTAAAACTGCAGTGAACCAAAGACAGTCTCAAAAACACGGTGTGAAATCGCTGGTGTTTCTGACGTCACAAACGACCTTGTAACCAATCAGATCAACGTGTGATCGTCAACCAGTGGATCTCTGAGTGAGGGAGTGAGTGGAGGCGGGGCTCATTTGCATATTAGCAGAACCGCGCATACTAAATGAAGCAAGGGTGTTGAGTTACATTCAAGATATTTTAAGGGAAAAAATATGTAATTTTGATGATAAAAGATTAGTTTTAAGGGATTCAATTATCGACTACAGGGGGACTTTAAGTAACAATTTGGCTCGTGTCTGAAGAAAATAAAGTGATTAAATGGGTCTTTATAAAAATACTTTGTATGAATGTTTTTGTCTTTTGGAAAATATTAATATTAAATCCAAATTTAAGGCTTGAACTAAAGCATAAATATAAGAGAAAATTTAGAAAATATGGCTGTAACAAAGAAAACATGGCCAAAGAAAAAAAAAAATTCCTCAGTGTGTCAGATATTTGTATGTGAATATGTGGAGTGTCGTTCATAAATCCCCAGTGTGCTGATGTGACTTCAGTCGGGCCCCTGCGGTGAGGCCCTCGGTTACACTGTTTATCCTGAACGCAATCACGAGCCACTCCACTGTTCATCTCACAGCCTGGAAAACACTCAAGATGTCAAGTCAAGTCTCCTTCCTTTACACAGCGCTTTTAACAATATAGCTCATTTCAAAGCAGCTTTACAGTGATAATAGGAGATTACAGTTACAGAGATTGTTTTGGCTTTACAGCAGATCTAGAATAAAGTTATTGTAAAGTTATTGTCCAGCTAAAGTTAGTTTTGATTGATTCACTTCCATTGCAAAAGTACCTTAATATAACAGCTTCGAAGTAATTTGGGTCGCCGCTGGAAAAACCATCAATATAGGTTTGAGAGGTGACGCCCGGCTTGCTTTACGGCACGACGTCACATACATCAACAACATATGAACCGCTTCCTCTATGGAAGACACTAGCGCGCATTTCAGACGTGAATCATGGCAGAGTCGACGAAGAAAGTGTGGTCGGAAGAGTCGAGGAAAAGCTCTGCGTGAGTGTACTCACAACAGTAACGTTAAATACAATACTCTAGGGGTCGCTGTTTGACAAAAAACGTAAACTGCATAGTATGCCTTTAACTTAGGGCATTTCTGGGGTTCGCCAATTTCTACCGGCGTTTTATTCGCACAACTGCTCGAGAACACAAACCTTGAAATAGGTTCCAGGGTGCAATCGTTGAATAAAAAAAAAAAAAGATATAATCTCCGCGCAAACGTAAAAAAATAAATAAAATAAATAAATAATTACGTGTTTAGTCTATAGATATGCGTGTTTGAATATATATGTGCGCACATCCTGGACCACAAAACCAGTCATAACGGTCAATTAATTTAAAATAAAGGGACATTGTGTAGGAATTTCTCCCATCTAGTGGTGAAATTGTATTTTGCATTCAAAGTAATAGTGCTCTACAGCGACTCACTTTTTCAAATGCGCGTTGCTTCTACGGTGGCCGTTATGTACCAAAAAGCTATGACAGGATGTCTTCTAATAGCACTTCATCGAGTTTTCCTTCGGGTGAACAGGTTTGTTATTTAAAACAAACTGCAACTTGACACAACGAAAAACGGATCTTTGATAGAATTGAAAGTTTCCAAAGGCAGAGAAGCGACCAAGCAATGAAAAAAAGCTTGTAATTTAGACCATAACATTGGTAAATGGACTGCATTTATATAGCGATTTCACAGACCCAATGGCCACCAAAGCGCTTTACATTTTGCCTCACATTCACCCATTCACACACTCATTCATACACCGACGGCGGTGTCTGCCATACAAGGCGCCATCCAGCTCGTCGGGAGCAGCCGGGGTTAGGTGTCTTGCTCACGGACACCTCGACACTTGGTCAGGTGGTCAGGGATTGAACCACCAACCTTTCGGTTTGCAGACAACCTACATGAACCACTGAGCCACTGCCGCCCCAACATTGACTTCCCTGTTGAGGAGAAAGCAGGAGTTCAGCGTTGTCATGTCGGTAAATGGAAAACAGGAGGCAAAAGCGAGTTACTCAGTTTATTTAGGGAAACAGGAATTAATGAACACAGGTGTGGAAGGATGGCGCAGGGACTACGATGGTCAGTGGTGAAACAGGAACCCAGACGAAGTGAGACAACGAAGATGAATCCACACAAAGACGACGATATCCACACCAACGACAAATCCACGGAGAAACACGAACACTGGACGATCGGGAAGACAGGACTGGAACACCGACACAGGGGACATCAAACAACGATCTGACAAGGAGGAACAAAACCAGTGAGAATATATATATGGTGAGGAAATGGGCTGCAGCTGGTGATGATATGATGATCAGCTGGAGCGGATCAGGTAATGACACAACATTCACACGCCCACTACGCACGTGCATTCATACAACAACATAAACACGAGACAAGAAGTAAACAGAGATTCGTATACCGTGACAGTACCCCTCCTCCTAAGAACGCCGCCTGGCGTTCTCAGACTCCCTTACCTGTCGATTGTAATCATTGATAAGGGAGTGATCCAGGATGTCTCTAGCAGCCAACTTCTCTCCTCCGGACTGTAACATTCCCAGTCCACCAAGTACTGGAATCCGCGTCCCCTGCGTCTAGAGTCCAGAATGCGGTTGACCGAATAAGTGGTCTCCCCATCTATGAGACGCGGCGGGGGAGGAACCGGGACTGGCGGATTAATATGAGAATGAAACACAGGCTTGATTTTGGATACATGAAAGACGGGATGAATCCTCCTGTACGCCGGAGGTAAATTGAGGCGGATTGCCACCGGACTAATGATCTTGGTGACAGTGAACAGGCCAATGAATTTGGGAGCCAACTTATTAGAGACGGAGCGGAGAGGAATGTTTCTAGTAGAAAGCCACACTTTTTGACCGACGATACATACAGGAAGCTTTGACCGGTGGCAATCGGCCTTGGCCTTAGTGCGCTCCCCCACCTGGAGTAGAGTCTCGCGGGCTCTAGTCCAGGTACGGTGACAACTCTGGGCGAAGACGTGAGCCGAGGGGACCCCGACCTCGGATTCCAGACTGGGAAAAATAGGTGGCTGGTAACCTAAACTACACTCAAACGGAGAAAGGCCCGTGGCCGACACCGGTAACGTGTTGTGAGCGTACTCCACCATGGAAAGTTGTTGGCTCCATGAGGAAGTATTCTTGATGTACTCTCTCCAAATCTTGGTTGGCTCTCTCAGTTTGGCCATTGCTCTGGGGATGAAACCCTGAGGACAGACTAACCATCGCACCCAGTAATCTACAAAACTCTCGCCAAAATTTGGATACAAACTGGGGTCCCCTGTCGGAAACCACGTCCATCGGGAGGCCATGTAAACGAAAGACGTGATCTACGACGGTCAACGCAGTCTCCTTAGCTGAGGGCAATTTGGGTAAGGGAATAAAGTGAGCCGCCTTCGAGAACCGGTCCACCACAGTCAAAACGACTGTGTTGCCCTGGGAGGGTGGGAGGGCGGTAATAAAATCTAGCGCGATGTGGGACCAGGGTCTCGAAGGGACTGGCAGCGGTTGGAGTAACCCATCTGGGGGGCGATTGGAAGTCTTACCAGTGGCACAAACTGAGCAAGCCAAAACAAAACTGTGAATGTCACGAGCCATAAGTGGCCACCAGAATCGTTGCTTAACCAAGAAACTGGTTCGATTAACTCCTGGATGACAAGCCACGTTGGAACAATGACCCCACTGAATGACGTCTGACCGTAATCCCTCCGGCACAAATAAGCGATTCGGTGGGCAAACGGGTCGGAGGCGATTACCCCTTCCAAGGCCGTCTTGACCTTCGATTCGACCTCCCACGTGAGTGTGGAAACAAATAGGGTTTCAGGTAAAATACACTCGGGAGTAGACGGGCGTTCGGAATGATCAAAAATACGAGATAAAGAATCGGGTTTGATGTTCTTGGAACCCAGGGAATTTTACGAGAGAGTAAAATCAAAACGACCGAAAAAAAGTGCCCACCGAGCCTGCCTGGAGTTCAATCTTTTGGCAGTTCTGATGTATTCTAGATTCTTATGATCGGTCCAGACGATAAAAGGCACCCCCCACCCCTCTAACCAGTGACACCACTCCTCCAACGCTACTTTGACCGCCAACAACTCCCTGTTACCGATGTCGTAATTACGTTCGGCTACGGACAAGCAATGAGACAAAAACGCGCAGGGATGCATCTTGTCGTCTGTAGAAGAGCGTTGGGATAGCACTGCACCTACCACCACCTCTGACGCATCAACCTCCACCACGAACTGACGTGAGGAATCAGGGGCAATAAGGATGGGGGCTGAAACAAAGCGGCCTTTCAGTTTGGCAAACACAGCTTCCGCTGTGTCGGACCACCTGAACGTAGTTCTGGGGGAGGTCAAAGCAGTCAGAGGCGCGGCTAGTTGGCTGAAGTTGCGAATAAAACGCCGGTAGAAATTGGCGAACCCCAGAAACCTCTGTAGGGCCTTACGGGAATTTGGGCTTGGCCACTCAACCACAGCCTTAACCTTTTCAGGATCCATACGCACTCCTTCAGACGAGAGGATGTACCCTGGAGAAGAGGAAGGGCGAATTAACTTGGTTGCTAGAGAATCAGAAATATATTTCTCCATGACTTCCCTCTCTGGAACAGAAAGCGAATATAACTTGCCCTTGGGCGGAGACTTACCTGGCAGTAAATCTATGGCAGAGTCATAGGGACGATGCGGAGGGAGAGAAGCAGCACGAGACTTACTAAACACTTCCTTCAGGTCCAGGTACTCCATGGGCACGTTAGACAAATCCCCTGCCTCCTCCTGAAACATAGAAACAGGCACAGACGGACACGCAGACACAAGACAAGAATTATGACATTCCTTGCTCCACTCCAGCACAGTCTTTTGAAGCCAGTCTACTCGGGGGTTGTGATGGATGAGCCAGGGGTGTCCAAGAACAATGGGTGCGAGGGGTGAATCGAGTATGTAAAAAAAAATAGTCTCAGAGTGGTTGCCTGACGTGAGGAGAGTGATGTCCTCAGTGGTGAAAGAAATAGTGGGAAGTTCCTGGCCATTAAGTGCATGTACTGCGATCCTGTGAGGGAGGGGTTTGAGGGGAATCTGAAACTTGAGTGCGAATGATCTGTCCATAAAATTACCTTCAGCCCCGGAATTCAAAAGTGCTCTACGGTCGTGCTGGTGGATTGACCATCTTAGTCTTACCGGGAAGAGGTGGATGTGGATGAGGTCTTCTTGGCGGAGATCCCACCCGATAGTAGCCTCATCCTTACTATCGGGCTTGACTTTTTACCGGGCAGTTGTATGCGAAATGTCCCGTTCCACCGCAGTAGAGGCAAAGGCACTGGGATCTCCGCCTCTCCCTCTCCTCCCGGGAAAGCCGAGCTCGCCCCACCTGCATGGGTTCGTGATCATAGACGGGGCTGACCACGTCCCTGCCACTGGACCGTGGACCCTCGGCTCCCTCTGTTGAGCGGGTGAATGCCACTCTTCGCTCGACTCGTGAGAGTCCACCCGCAAGGCCAACTCGATAAGTCCATTTAAAGATGTAGGGAGGTCCAGGGCATAGATCTCCTTCTGGACGCGGTCAGCCAACCCATGCAGGAACATGTCCCACTGCGCCTCCTCGTTCCAATGACATTCGGCCGCCAGGGTGCGAAACTCGATGGAAAAGTCTGAGACCGACCTCTCTCCCCTCTCGATGCAGGTCGGCCAATACCCTGGCAGCCTCTCTCCCCGGCGACGGCACGATCGAACACTCGTCTGATTTCGGTGGAGAGTGTCTGGAACGAGGCGCAGCACGGGTCTTGGTTCTCCCACACCGCAGTCCCCCATAGCGCCGCTCTCCCAGTCAGCAGTATAACCACAAAGGCTACCTTGGCTTGTTCCGTCTGAAAAGTTCTGGGTTGTAAAGCGAAATGCATCGAGCATCGTGTCAGAAAGGCTCTACAAAACTTTGACTCACCGGAGTAAGCTTCCGGAACCGGTAGGCGGGGCTCTGACTGGGGATGGTCCTCTAGTGGTGTGGGTGGAACGGCTGGTGTGGGCGGCGCAGCGGGAGCACGCAAAAGTTGGATCTGCTGGGTGAGCTCAGACACCTGCGCCACCAAAGATTGTACCGCACGACCCGTGTCATTTAAATTCCTCTCTTGGGAATCCATCCTCCTTATGCTGTGATGAATAAAAATCCTCCAGTGCCGTTGACGGTGCACTCGCTGCTTCCATGGCCTGGTCAGATCGTTCTGTCATGTCGGTAAATGGAAAACAGGAAGCAAAAGCGAGTTACTCAGTTTATTTAGGAAAACAGGAATTAATGAACATGGGTGTGGAAGGATGGCGCAGGGACTTCGATGGTCAGTGGTGAAACAGGAACCCAGACGAAGTGAGACAACGAAAATGAATCCACACAAAGACGACGATATCCACACCAAAGACAAATCCAAGGAGAAACACGAACACTGGACGATCGGGAAGACAGGACTGGAACACCGACACAGGGGACATCAAACAACGATCTGACAAGGAGGAACAAAACCAGTGAGACTATATATGGTGAGGAAATGGGCTGCAGCTGGTGATGATATGATGATCAGCTGGAGCGGATCAGGTAATGACACAACATTCACACGCCCACTACGCACGTGCATTCATACAACAACATAAACACGAGACGAGAAGGAAACAGAGAATCGTATACCGTGACAAGCGTCTCTTCTGAAAGCTTCTCCTGCATCAACTCTTTCCACCTGTAAAAAGTTATCCCGACATTAAACCTTGTTTTTTGCAATCTCCGGTCCTGTGGCTCCCCATAAGTACGGTCCTCCATTATAAATAACCGTGAGTTCAGCCGTTTAAACTTTGCCGGGGCGGTGACAAGCGTCTCTCCAATCTTCTTGTGCGGTTCAGCAGCTTTCAGTCTCGTGACGCCGGCTCTGAATGAAAACGAGTTTTGGAAACGCGTTGGTCTAGAACTTTTTGTTCCTCGCTGCTATTACAGTTTTTCAAGATGGCGGAACGACATGGAAGCCTCGGTGGACCTACCCGTCCGATGTATATAAAAATAATAAATTCTTCGTTTACGAGGATAAGTCAGATCATTGGCAGAGGTATTTGTACACCATTGAGGATATATTTATGAATAAAAATATTGATTTTAGATAATAAAATACTTTAAAAAGTTACACATTGTCCCTTTAAGATGTATGCATAATCTGAAAGCTGAATAAATACACTTTCCATTGATGTATGGTTTGTTAGGATGGGCAATATTAGGCCGAGATGCAATTATTTGAAAATCTGGAATCTGAGGGTGAAAAAAAATTTAATATTGAGAAAATCGCCTTTAAATAATAATAATAATAATAATAATAATAATAATTTGTTACATTTATATAGCACTTTATCTGGGACCTCAAAGCGCTTTCAATGGAAGGGCATTTTAAAGTTGTGCATTTATGTTCGCGATATTGCTGCATCCACTCACAAAATTATTATTTTTTTTATATTTACAGTAGGAAATTTACAAAATATCTTCATGGAACATGATCTTTACTAATTATCCTAATGATTTTTGGCATAAAAGAAAAATTTACAATTTTGATCCGTACAATGTATTGTTGGCTATTGCCACAAATATACTGGTGCGACTCATGACTGGTTTTGTGGTCCAGGGTCACAAACTGACCTCAACAAATTACCTATCTGGCCTTTATAATATTCATAATATAAAATTCATAATACAAGAATTTATTTATTCTTCGCTCGCGTGTGTCCATGCGGACCGATGTCTGCCGCCACTTCTCTTTGCGTGAAGAGCCGGGTAATTCTCTCTCCAGCGCCCGAGTAACAAATCACATCTTCAGCTGTCTGTCTTTCCATCCGTCTATCTCGGCCAGCACAGGATTGATGGAGAGATGGAGGGGAAAATCAATGCTTTCCTGTGAGCTGTGTCATGTTTAGGGACGGCTGATGTGTAGACCATCCGAATGAAAGAGGTCCTGATTCACTCCATCTCTCTCTCTCCATCTCTCTCTCTCTCTCTCTCTCTCTCTCTCTCTCTCTCTCTCTCCATCTCTCTCTCCATCTCTCTCTCTCTCTCTCTCTCTCTCTCTCTCTCTCTCTCTCTCTCCATCTCTCTCTCTCTCTCTCTCTCTCTCTCCATCTCTCTCTCCATCTCTCTCTCTCTCTCTCTCTCTCTCTCCATCTCTCTCTCTCTCTCTCCATCTCTCTCTCTCTCTCTCTCTCTCTCTCTCTCTCTCTCTCTCTCTCTCTCCATCTCTCCCTCTCTCTCTCTCTCTCTCTCTCTCTCTCTCTCTCTCTCTCTCTCTCTCTCTCTCTCCATCTCTCTCTCTGACCTGATTTCCCTGCGCTCGGGCGTCAGCGGGTGGCAGATGAACACAATCTCTTGGCTTGTTTTTCTTCAGGACGGAGGTGGTTTCCAGCCGATCTGTTTCCGTGAATATGACTTTCATCCCTATTTGTCGTTTTATGGTTAATTATACGCTTACACAGTGCCTGTCGCACTTGATGTCATTCATCTTTTCTTTAATCAGCGACTCGATGCCATGCTCATTTGTTCATGTATACAGTCAGGGTGCAAAATTAACTCCCGCCACGCTTCAAATGAGGGTAAAAATGGGCTTTGGTGAGAAAACAAAATGTCAAAATGTATCATCGCCACTGGACGGTTTAGGTTGAACTATATGTGACCCTGGACCATAAAACCAGTCACTTTGGTCAATTTCTTTGAAAAATTGCTAAAGCTGAATAAACAAGCTTTCCATTGGTGTATGGTTTGTTAGGATAGGGCAATATTTGGTCGAGATACAACTATTTGAAAATTGGGAATCTGAGGGTGAAATTTTTTTTTAACATCGCCTTTAAAGGTTTCCATTTATGTTCACGATTGTGCTCACAATTTTTTAAAAATATATATTTATGGTAGGAAATTTACAAAATATCTTCATGGAACATGATCTTTACTTGATATCCTAATGATTTTTGGCATAAAAGAAAAATCGATAATTTTGACCCATACAGTGTAATGTTGGTTATTGGTTGGTTTTGTGATCCAGGGTCACAAATAACATTCTCAAAAAAAAAAAAAAAATCACCACTTGTGAAGAGCATTCATTAGCATCAAACTGGATCTCATAAAAAAAAAAGGATTTTTTTGGGATCGGTTTTTGGATTCTTGCAGTAAATAAGCTCTGTGACCAACAAAAGTTTATGATTCCTACCAGTTTTGTTCATGACGATCATTACAAATGAACTTGCGTAAATACAATCAGGGGAAACTAAAAGGTAAACGTTGACTATAAATGAACTACACCACAGTCACATGACTGTGAAGTCTCCATCATTAAACTCTTTCAGTCAATATGTATAAAAAATCTCTGAAAGCTTGAGCTAGAATAGTCCATAGAGTGATTATAAAAACGAGTCTGGAAAAGTGAGCAGATGAGTTTGTGTTCGGCAACTCAAGGTGGCATTACTGATGTATTTTATGTCATAGAATAAAACATGAAAATATCTTGAGCTTGTGTTCACCACAGACTTTAGATCAGGCATTTAACCAAAAAGCTCATCTCCTTCTTCTCCTTCTTCTTGATCCTTATCTAGCGTCGTGCCGTTGATGTGTATGTAGCTGGTCTACTTCTGCGCGTACAAGTGCTAAAATGCAACTTCTTGTCATAAATAGTCTCTATTCAGATCAAATCCATGCAAAGCATGTGCTAAAGAAAACGTGTTGGTGGTAGAGGAACCTTTTTTTCTCCAGAACTTACACATATGTGAATATACATAAACACAATCAACATCATATACATCAAAATTAAAATTAGAGGAATAAAATCAAAATCGGCCTTTACGAACAGGTGTTGCTGTATAGAGGACACTAGCTCATAAAAGACACATCTGTCTCTAATAAACAACCTTATTGTCTTCTATACAGTATCTTTCCCTCTTTCCTTTTCTAGCCACAGTTGTACAATGTTACAAAATAAAGGAGCAACACTTTATTTTGATGGTCCACTTTAGATATTCTGACTATAAGTAATTTTGCAACTACATGTCAACTTATTCTACTAACCCGAACCCTAGCTAATTCTCTGACTGATAGTTGACATGTAGTTGTACTTAGTTCATCTAAAGTGGACTATGGAAATAAAGTGTACAATAAAGGTTATTTGATGGTTCCTTGAAGAAGCTTTCCAAAATGAAAAGGTTCTTTAGATTATTCAAATGTTCTTCACAGTAAGACTGTGTAAAGTGGTGACAATCCAGCTTTTAATGTTGTTTATGTGTCTATGTGGTGTTTTTTAATATGCTTTAAGACACACATGTGTAAGTTCATAAGTCGACAGCATTGCTGAGTATTTCCTCCTTAAAACTGCAGTGAACCAAAGACAGTCTCAAAAACACGGTGTGAAATCGCTGGTGTTTCTGACGTCACAAACGACCTTGTAACCAATCAGATCAACGTGTGATCGTCAACCAGTGGATCTCTGAGTGAGGGAGTGAGTGGAGGCGGGGCTCATTTGCATATTCATAGAACCAAATACTAAAGGAGTCGAGGGTGTCGAGTTACATTCAAGATATTTAAGACATTATTTCAAGGAAAAAAACGTTTAAATGTGTAATTTTGGTGACCAAAGATGAGTTTTAAGGGATATAATTATTGGCTACAGGGGGACTTTAAAAGTTTCTAGGAAACATGTGATAATCTAAAGAACCTTTTTCCATGGTTCCATGGAAGTTGTTATTGGTTCTTCATGGAACCATCGATGCCAAAAAATAACCTTTATTTTAAAGAGTGCAGCGACTCAAAGCGTCCCGTTTCTTCTGGTTGGTTCTGGCACAGTAATCAGGACAGCCTGAGCTCCGGGTGAAGTGAAGTACGCCAAACGCTGCCTTTCCTGACAGCCAATAAAAACCCAATAATCTCCCCCATTCAAGTGGCCCTATTTTAAAAAACACTAACTAGTGCTATTACTCAGGTGCCGGGCGCCGCTGCCTCTCTGCTCTCTTCCCTTAATGCTCTTTTTATTTAATATATAGCCCATGAAAAATGACACAGTCCCGTCTCGGTGTGTAGATATTTTGTTGCTGATGATGCGCGACGAATTTCCATCACGGCTTTGTTTCCAGCAGGCGAGCAGATAATCTTTTACAGCGGTGAGGGAGTACGCCACGTCCATCAATCTAGTGTGCTTACGGCTGCCACACACACACACACACACACACACACACACACACACACACACACACACACACACACACACACACACACACACACACACACACACACACACACACGCACACACACACACACACACACACAGGGTGCAGGTCTACTGTGCTCAAACGCCATGTTGATTAACAAATCATCTGCATCTAAATAACTCACTCCTTCAATATATAACTCATGGCATGTTATATGGGTTATATGAGCGGCACTGTTATTTCAACCTTGTTACAAATTGATTAGTATTCTTACAGTTATCGTCTGAGCAGATATCTGAGTACATATATATTCAAAACATTGATACTATATCATGTTACACTCAAAACCCTTTAGAGTATTCATTCATACATATCTGAATGCACAACTTAAAATAAAATCACTAATTAAAAAAATGATATTCAGCATAAAATGGTATTTCCTTTTTAAAAGATCCAAGTTATATAAAAATATTTCAGGGTTGAAGATCATTGAATGTCTATGATTGGCTGGAAAATATCACTGCACAATATTAAATAAAATTATTATTTTTGTTATTTTACATATATATTAGTACCGTTCAAAGGTTTGGGATCACTAGGATTTAAAAAAAAAAGGATTTAATGCTTTTATTCAACAAGAATTGATTAACTGAAAAAGTGACAGTAAAGACATTTATAAATGATACAAAATATTCTATTTCAAACTAATTATGTTTTTTACTTTCCATTCATCAAAGAATCCTGAAAAATAACACGCACAGTTTCCACAAATATGCTTTCAACATTGATAATAATCATAAATGTTTCTTGAGCATCAAATCATCATATTATCCTGATTTCTGAAGGATCATGTGACACTGAAGACTGGAGTAATGATGATGAACATTCAGCTTTAATCACAGGAATAAATTACACTTTACTATATATTCACATAGAAAACAGCGATTTTAAATTGCAATAATATTTAGCTGTTTTTAATGTATTTTTGATCAAACAAATGCAGCCTTGGTGAGCAGAAGAGACTCTTTTAAAAGCATTAAAAGTCATAAAAATCCAATAGTTATATTTAAAGGGGGAAATGTCACAGCATTGCAGTGTAAAGAGAAACAGAGAGTGAATGTACAGTCAGAATCTCATGCACAGAAATCACTGAGTATTCTCTCGAAGGGCACTTAAAGGGGCCCTATAATGCCCTTTTCAAAAGATGTTAAACAAGTCTCTGATGTCCCCAGAGTGTGTATATGAAGTTTTAGCTCAAAATGCCCCACAGATATGTTTATATTGCATGTTAAAATGGTCACTTTTTGAGGGTGAGCAAAAACGCGCCATTTTGTGTCTGTCCCTTTAAATGCAAATGAGCAGCTGCTCCCGGCATAGGGGCGGAGCTTCAAGAGCTCTTGTGTGTGTGTGTTAGCAGCTCTGATTACCTCACACAGACACACACTGAACATTTAAAAAATGTTTAGCCTTTTATGTTCAAACAGGACTGAATTCAGTATACTGAAAAGCAACTATACAAAGTCCATCTGACAGAATCAGACATCTCTGAGAAAGTGTCTTGAAATCCTCTCTGTGAGAGACCAAGCTGGCAGGCACGAGGAGTCAGAAAATAGGTTTTCAAAAAGTATAGGTTTTAGTTTACAAAACAAACAAAAAAACTAATTTATAGAATAACAGAAAGTTCTGGGCCCATAAAAGAGGTCAACTAAACAGAACTTAACTCTTAAATGGTAACTAAACCCCTGGTCAGAGCCTGACTCCACCCACTGGCAATATTTGAAAAATGCTGGAAAAGTGGGCAGAGCCCACTTAGGAAATAAATAGTCTAACCTGATCATTTTCAATACTTGCAAAAAAATGGACAAAAAAGAGAATCACATACCCCACCTTTAAACAGCTGAGAGCCAGTTGAAAGTCCTTTTGCAGCAACTCTCCAGGAACTGGTAACTCAAAGAGTATTTATTTCACAGATAATGAACCTGAAATTAGCTAAATTGACAAAGTTAACTAAATGTGTGCACCCAAATAAAAAACTAAGTCAAATAACTAATAAAACTCTGTTTAAAACTAAAGTGTGTGTCCAGTTATTTATTTTGTATAATATGTAATGTGCTCAAAACAAATGAAAGAGTTACCACCGTTAGTTATTGTTGTTTCCATGTGTGCCCATCACACTCTCTAAGGTTCGCGTACCGACCCCGAAGTGATCAAATAAAACAAAATTCTGTATCACATTTATAGGCAAGACAAGTAGTTTGTTTAGGCGTGGTTTGTAGGAAATTACAAACCTGCGCACATATATTCAGACGCACATAACTATAGAATCAGTTCATAATGCGCATGTGAACGCCATCAGCGTTTATCACAGGTTCAGTTTAAAGTCTGTTTAGAGAGAACGGCGTCGTCTTAGCGGCCCCTAATTTAATAACAAATGATCATTTCTCCGGAAGTGAATCAATCAAAACTAACTTTAGCTGGAAATAACATTATTCAAGAACCACTATAAAGCCAAAACAATCTCTGTTACCTTAAATTATATGTTTATCTCTGTAAAGCTGCTTTAAAACAATCTACATTGTTAAACGCGCTATATAAATGAAAATGACTTGACTAAGGGCACTTAAATGTGATCATAACATCAGAGAGATCCAGGAATCCCAATCCCCACTGGTTTCATAGGTCCGGCGGGCCAGTCGTGGTCCAGTGGCACGGAGGCGGCGTGGACTCAGGCTTCACACGGAGGCGGCGTGGACTCAGGCTTCACACGGAGGCGGCGTGGACGGAGGCGGCGTGGACTCAGGCTTCACACGGAGGCGGCGTGGACTCAGCCTTCACACGGAGGCGGCGTGGACTCAGCCTTCACACGGAGGCGGCGTGGACTCAGCCTTCACACGGAGGCGGCGTGGACTCAGCCTTCACACGGAGGCGGCGTGGACTCAGCCTTCACACGGAGGCGGCGTGGACTCAGGCTTCACACGGAGGCGGCGTGGACGGAGGCGGCGTGGACTCAGGCTTCACACGGAGGCGGCGTGGACTCAGCCTTCACACGGAGGCGGCGTGGACTCAGGCTTCACACGGAGGCGGCGTGGACTCAGCCTTCACACGGAGGCGGCGTGGACTCAGCCTTCACACGGAGGCGGCGTGGACTCAGGCTTCACACGGAGGCGGCGTGGACTCAGCCTTCACACGGAGGCGGCGTGGACTCAGGCTTCACACGGAGGCGGCGTGGACTCAGGCTTCACACGGAGGCGGCGTGGACTCAGGCTTCACACGGAGGCGGCGTGGACTCAGGCTTCACACGGAGGCGGCGTGGACGGAGGCGGCGTGGACTCAGGCTTCACACGGAGGCGGCGTGGACTCAGCCTTCACACGGAGGCGGCGTGGACTCAGGCTTCACACGGAGGCGGCGTGGACTCAGCCTTCACACGGAGGCGGCGTGGACTCAGGCTTCACACGGAGGCGGCGTGGACTCAGGCTTCACACGGAGGCGGCGTGGACTCAGGCTTCACACGGAGGCGGCGTGGACTCAGGCTTCACACGGAGGCGGCGTGGACGGAGGCGGCGTGGACTCAGGCTTCACACGGAGGCGGCGTGGACTCAGCCTTCACACGGAGGCGGCGTGGACTCAGCCTTCACACGGAGGCGGCGTGGACTCAGCCTTCACACGGAGGCGGCGTGGACTCAGCCTTCACACGGAGGCGGCGTGGACTCAGGCTTCACACGGAGGCGGCGTGGACTCAGCCTTCACACGGAGGCGGCGTGGACTCAGCCTTCACACGGAGGCGGCGTGGACGGAGGCGGCGTGGACTCAGGCTTCACACGGAGGCGGCGTGGACTCAGCCTTCACACGGAGGCGGCGTGGACTCAGCCTTCACACGGAGGCGGCGTGGACTCAGGCTTCACACGGAGGCGGCGTGGACTCAGCCTTCACACGGAGGCGGCGTGGACTCAGGCTTCACACGGAGGCGGCGTGGACTCAGGCTTCACACGGAGGCGGCGTGGACTCAGGCTTCACACGGAGGCGGCGTGGACTCAGGCTTCACACGGAGGCGGCGTGGACGGAGGCGGCGTGGACTCAGGCTTCACACGGAGGCGGCGTGGACTCAGCCTTCACACGGAGGCGGCGTGGACTCAGCCTTCACACGGAGGCGGCGTGGACTCAGCCTTCACACGGAGGCGGCGTGGACTCAGGCTTCATACGGAGGCGGCGTGGACTCAGGCTTCACACGGAGGCGGCGTGGACTCAGCCTTCACACGGAGGCGGCGTGGACTCAGGCTTCACACGGAGGCGGCGTGGACTCAGGCTTCACACGGAGGCGGCGTGGACTCAGCCTTCACACGGAGGCGGCGTGGACTCAGCCTTCACACGGAGGCGGCGTGGACTCAGGCTTCACACGGAGGCGGCGTGGACTCAGGCTTCACACAGAGGCGGCGTGGACTCAGCCTTCATGACTCTCAGCCGCTCGTTTCCGCACAGATGCAGAATGCCTGATTGACAATAATAGGAAGTGGCAAGATCGATAGGAAGCAAGCGAGGGGGAACGTGTGCACGAGTGTGTGTTCTCTCCGGATGGGAAGAGAGACGCGGGAAGAGCTGTCAGTGTCCTGGTTATTCCGGTTCTGGAAGAGGGATGATCTGGCCATCACTGTCACACTAATGCTGTATCCACAGCTCTGGTGTGTGTCTTAAATGCCTGTGTTGGAGAATCGTTACGGGAGACAAAAGGAGATGTTTAGCAGAATGTTCATGTTGCACTTCTCCGTGAACACTATGATGATCAGTGGCTGTCTTGCTCCAAAAGTGCTGTAAAATTAGGTTAACTAAGTTGTGCACTATATTCTTTATTATATAATACAGGTCAAACGTTTGGAATAATTAAGATTTGTTTATGTTTTTGAAAGAGTCTCTTCTGATCACCAAGGCTGCATTTATTTGATCATAAATACAGTGCAATATTACTAAAATATTAAACAGCTGTTTTCTATGTGATTATATAGTGAAGTGTAATTTATTCCTGTGATCAAAGCTGTATTTTCAGCATCATTACTCCAGTCTTCAGTGTCACATGATCCTTCAAAAATCAGGATAATATGAGTTGATGCTCAAGAAACATTTATGTTTATTATTAATGTTGAAAACAGTTGTGGGAACAATTTTGGTGGACTAACTTTCAAAAGTATATTCAACATTGATAATAATCAGAATTTTTTTTTGAACCGGCGATAGTGCATATATATAGATATACAGGTGAAACTTGAAAAATGTCAATATCGTGCAAAAGTTATAATTTTGATGATTATGGCTTACAGCTTATGAAAACCCCAAATTGAAAATCTCAGAAAATTTGAATATTACATGAAATCAATCAAAAAAAAAGATTTTAAATACAGAAATGTCGGCCCTCTGAAAACTATAATCATGCATACGTATATAGTGATAAATACTAAATATATTAGTTTCAACTTTTAATTTGAATTACTGAAATACATGAACTTTTGCACGATATTCTAATATTTCGAGTTTCACCGGTATTATGTATATAACACTGTTACAGTGAATAAAAAACAAAAACATTCATGAAGAGGTTGTTAGTGGTTGATTCGTCACAAGCAATTCTGATTGCTCCTGAGATAAATGTTGGGTAATACCTGTGTGTGTGTGTGTGCGTGCGTGCGTGTGTGTGTGTTCATGTTTTTCTATCCCGGTGGGGACTCCAACCTGAATGCACACAGACTCATGGGGACTCGTGACCTAAATTGAGGTCGCAATGAGGAAACAAGCTTAGAAATCATACAGAATTTTATGAGGGTGTTTTTTTAAATGTAAAAATGCAGAAAGTTTGTGTGTGTGTGTGTGTGTGTGATGGGTAGGGGTTAGTGTTAGTGTGTGTGTGTGTGTGTGTGATGGGTAAGTGTTAGTGTTAGTGTTAGTGTTTGTGTTTGTGTGTGTGTGTGTGTGTGTGTGTGTGTGTGTGAATTGGCCTAAATCGGTGAATCCTGAAAGTGTGATCAAGTGAAAAGCAGGATTAGACCCTGGTGAGATGTCACGAGTTCAGCACACTCTCTAATTGATTGGTGTGAGATGCACATGAAGAAGACGTTAAAGTGAAATGAAGTCATAACAGTGAATAGAGACATTTATTAGGTCAGACACGGAACCCACCAAAACGTTGAGATTGTTTATTGATTTTTGTGTTTTGGCTGACTGCTCCTGTGTAATCGCTTGTGCTGTAGCGGCGACCCGGACCCTGAAGCCCCCGACCGCAGACAGGAGCTCAACATCATCTGATGCGCTTACACACGGGCCGCCGTCTATCTGACTATCAGCCTCATTAAAGGGGCCCTATAATGCCTCTGATAAATCTCTGATATCCACAGTATGTGTGTGTGTGTGTGTGAAGTTTTAGCTCGAAATACCCCACAGATATGTTTATATAGCATGTTAAAATTGTTACTTTTTGAGGGTGAGCAAAAACGCAACGTTTTTGTGTGTGTCCCTTTAAATGCAAATGAGCTGCTGCTCCCGGCACAGAGGGCGGCGCTACAAGAGCGTGTGTGTGTGTGTGTGTGTGTGTGTGTGTGTGTGTGTGTGTGTGTGTGTGTGTGTGTGTTAGCAGCTCTGATTACCAGACACAGACGCACTGAAAATGTCAAAAACTTTTAGCCTTTTATGTTAAAAAATGGAGAGACTCAAGAAGAAGTGACAACATGTCTGATTGGTTAGTTGATGAATTTATGTAGCTTGTGTGTAGTTATCTTGTAGTCATTGTTTAGCATATTCTGTCATGATAATCTACAAATCTCGTTCACGGGGGCGGGTTTATGTAAATGTTAGGGTTTGTGATGTCACTAACCCGGGAGGAATGTTGTGTAGTTCCTATCAGCCGTTTGTTGTAGTCCTTAAAAAGCAATTTTTGTAAAAGCAAATATCTCCCTTTGCTTTGAACTTTGAGCGTCGTAACTTTGCAGATATTGTTTATGCTCAAACAGCAACATTACACACTAACTACAGTTAGAAAAGTGAAATCATAATCAGCCACCCCTTTACAGGAATATTCCTGGTATAATATGACAGCATCTGAGGAATGATGATTAGCACAGAATAATCATTTTGACTCATCGCTCAGATTGTAAAGTTCACATGTACAGTAATATGGAGGTTTTAAAAGAGTAAAGAGTAATACAAGCGATGTTTGTTATTTAGATAGATGAATTTATGGTTGTAAGATCAATATTAAGTTCTGTCATGAAACTCTAGATGGCGCAGGCTAATAGGTCTTTAATTTGCAACCACATAATTTTCTATAGGGCTGATTGAGGACTCTCAGAAACCCTCCTCCTTCCCCAGCTCCACCTGTGTAGATCTGCTACGGGTAATTCATACACGCCATATTGTAACACATCTTTTCAGCCAAGAAAAATGTATCAACATTGTCATATTCATTACCATATCAAGCACTCAGAGAGTATCATGACATAAAATGCGGCATTTACATGGACCCTAATATTCTGTTTGTAATGGGACTAGTAGCACAATCTGAATAAGAAGTCAGAAAGTTTAATGATTTTTCCAAATCCAATTTAAATTTAACTTGAATTGTAGGCGGTGGACCTTTTCTAATCCATTCAATAGGACATGTAAACATTTGATCAGATTGAAAACCGGAACTGGAGAGTTGTGTGCATGTGCAATGACGTAGAAGTGGCGTAGTGATGTATGATTGACAGAACGAGCTGTCGTTGTTGAATATGGTCCCGTCCACAGACGTCTGCTTTTGGCCGGAAGAAGGGCCGTTTTACTGCTTGAGAAATATACGCAGAATGGCATAAAGCTTCATGTGCTCTCCTAATCAGGACCCTAAATAGATCAATATTAAGTCTGATGTTTAAAACAGATTAAAGCACAAATACACTCGCACAAAAAATTATTCAGACACCAGATATAATTTTTTATATTGTTTTACTAGTGTGTGCAGGACACTATAGTTCATTTATGTGAGTGAGGAGAGCAAAATAAAGTAAACTGTGATATTATACGGAAATATTCTTCATACAGTGACTACCAGTAACATTTATACAAATTTGGGAGCAAAAATTATTTTAATTTTCAAATATTCAGGAACAACCCCTAACTCAAGGCACTTATTTATAAAACTTAAAGGTCCCATTCTTCGCGATTCCATTTTTCACAATTTAGTTAGTGTGTAATGTTGCTGTTAGAGCATAAATAATACCTGTAAAATTATAAAGCTCAAAGTTCAATGCCTAGCGCGATATTTGATTTAACAGAAGTCCTCTTTCCAAGCCTACAGCGAACGTCCAGTTTGGACTACATCCTCTACTTCCTTTTTTAATCACGTAACTAGAACAGTTTTTTAATGATGTAACTACAACAGTTTTCTGACTAATCTCAGGAATACACAAAAAAGGGGGCGTGGTCTTGATGCGCTCCCACGGAGAAGAGGAAGAGTTTAGTTTGTAGAGTGTGTTTGTCGCCATGTCGTCGAGACGCTGTTATTTTCATGCCAGAGTCAATTCACATTTTTACAATAACAATCAGCGCATGCATCTCCAATTTATGGTAAGAGGCGTGACCTTTCCGGGCAACGTGTGATAAGCTGCTGTCCAATCACAACACAGGAACCGCTGGCACAATCAGAACTCCTTACGTATTTCTGAAGGAGGGACTTCATAGAACAAGGAAGTCATCGGCCCGTTTTTTGGACAGTGAAAATAGCGCTATACAGATAAGTAAATTGTGTGAAAAATACTGTGTTTTTTTTACACGCGAAACATGAACATGTTATATTGCACACTGTAAACACAATCAAAGCTTCAAAAAAAATGAAGAACGGGACCTTTAAAAGTATCGGACCCATTTCATTAAACACTTGTTTAAATAATCGTGCCGGGATAGTATCTAGTGGAGAACCTGTAGGCTTTAGCTGCTTCACAATGTCATTTACAAAAGATATTGAGATAGGTGTAAACTTACTAAGCAAGCCGTTGTAGTTTAACTGGCCTGCCACCATTATTCGGTTTAATATTGTGTCTTATTCCCGCTATCTTCTCTACAAAAAATTTGCAAAACCGTTCGCACATAGCCACTGACTCAGTCGGGGAAATAGGTACAACAGGGTTCAGCACAGTTTTAATAACATTAAACATGATTCTAGGATTTTTGTGATTCTTATCTATGAGGGTAGAAAAATATTCTGATTTGGCTACTCTCAACTCATTCTGATATTTAAAAAGGGAGTCTCTCAGCATCTCATAGGAGATCTGTAATTTGTCTTTTTTCCATTTCCTCTCGGCCCTTCTACATGCCTGTCTCAGAGTCTGAGTAGTATTATTCACCCATGGCTCAGGGATTCATTTTTGACGTTTTGTTTTCACTGGAGCGACATCATCTAACACTGTACCGCAGATAAAATTAAAGGGTTCACCCAAAAATGAAAATCCTGTCAGTAATTCCTCTCCCTCATGTTGTTCCAACCCCGTAAGACTTTCGTTCATCTTCGGAACAAGAATTAAGATATTTGTGATTAAATCTGAGAGCTGGATCACTCCTCCATAGGCTTCTAAGGGATTGAAACTTGTTCCCCCCGAAAAGTTATTAAAGGGTACCCCGACTAGTGTGGCATGTTGGCCTTATAAGATTAACGTGGGCGTCAGCTATAAAAAGGTGATACAAAAACACTCCAAATGTTTTTGATTTTATTAAAAAAAGACAAAAATCCGATCACTCGTAGGCCGCCATAGTTATTTACGTCTCAATGCATTCTGGGTAGTGACGTGTAAAGGTTGTAGCTAGCCAAGTTTTGACAGTAGCGAGATGAACACGTCTGCCGTTCAGCCTTTTCAGTTTGAACCCGAGCGCACCGTAGGGTTAAATCAAGAGAATAACGCGGAAAACTATAGGCCTACTCAAGAGTTACATGAAAATGAAGATTATCAGAGAGTTGAGGAAGCGAGAGTGGGGCAAAATAGATGGTGTCTGCGGCAGTTTGCCAATGCCAAGCGAGAACGAGAGCGTTTGCTGTAAAGAGCTCCACTTTTTGTCAGCAGCTGTCCTGGGTAGGCTAAGTATAGATCAGACGATCGTACTATCGGTATAAATAATTTAATAAGTCATCTACCGCCGTCGTTTGCTTTATTTTCCCTAAGCAGTCACTATGTTGAACGCATAGAAATACCCTCTCGGACCTTGTTCAAAATCCTGCCGCGCCACACAGCACCATTTACATAGTTTTATATTAAATTTACATTTATTTGTCTCAAATCGTTGTTAATGAATATACTGACTGACTTCACCCTGCGCAGCAATATACGTTTAGTTTTACATTCATTTACAGAAATAAGGTTGAATGAAAATTGCTGATGTTACCGGATTTTGAGCAAGTTAACGGACGCTCTGAGGTAAAGTGAATTCAGACTGCAGACTAATAAGCAACGATTGTATTTAATTGTACAGTACAATCATAACATAGTACAGACATGATCTTAATTCCATAATGTCCTTAAACATAACAATATTGCTGGCCATAAACTGACAAAGTGCGCGTCCGGTGTGCGATACCTCGAGTTGTCAGAGACGCGGCGCGGCGCTTCTCGTCCGGACCGGTGTGCCCTTTTACACTGAACAAAGTCAACACTATTCTGCTCATCTACCTCATGTACATTTTCAATCTTACAATTACAATATTAATAATTACCATTGCACTAAATTGCCGTGCACCACATATTTAAAATCTTAAATCTCAGACTATACTGACTATACTAATCTCTTTACAGCAAACGCGGTCATTCTCGCTTGGCATTGGCAAGCAGTTGCCGCACAGACACCGCGTTATTCTCCTGATTTAAGCCTACGGTGCGCTCGGGTTCAAACTGAAAAGGCTGAAGGGCAGATGTGTTCATCTCACTACTGTCAAAACTTAGCTAGCTATCCGGTACGTTGGAAAAACAATAAACGAAGCGGCTAGGCTCAACCGACTACAACCTTTACACGTCACTACCCAGAATGCATTGAGACGTAAATAACTATGGCGGCCTACGAGTGAACGAATTTTCGGCTTTTTAAAATAAAACTAAAAACATTTAGAGTGTTTTTGTATCACCTTTTTATAGCTGACGCCCACGTTAATCTTATAAGGCCAACATGCCACACTAGTCGGGGTACCCTTTAAAGACATCGTTAAAATAGTCCAAGTGACTACAGTGGCTCAATCTTAAGTTTATCAAGCGACGAGAATACTTTTTGTGCGCAAAAACGGACAAAAACTACTAATTTCCTTCTCTGTGGGCCTCGTCAGTTAACGTAGTGTTATAACGTAGTGTGATAGCGTAGTGTGATAGCGTAGGGCTACGTCACACGCAGGCTCACTATTGGCTGACGCTGGTCATGTGTGTGATCCGTGTGACGTACACCACAGAAGCGATACGCAGTTTTTTTTTCTTGTCACTTAATAAACATAAGATTGAGCCACTGTAGTCACTTGGACTATTTTAACGATGTCTTTAATAACTTTTCGGGGGGAACAAGTTTCAATCCCTCAGAAGCCTATGGAGGAGTGATCCAGCTCTCAGATTTAATCACAAATATCTTAATTCATGTTCCGAAGATGAACTAAAGTCTTACGGGGTTGGAACAACATGAGGGAGAGGAATTACTGACAGAATTTTCATTTTTGGGTGAACTAACCCTTTAAAATGATACAGTAATTCATCTGGACTGAGTTCTGGTGCAGCGAGTTCAGGAGAGTGAGAAAACTCCTAAACGCTCCTATCAGCAGTGATTCTCCGCACTTTACACACAGTTTTCTGGAGACTTATAGTATTTAGTGCTAGCGGCACATTAAAAACAATGTGTTAATGCTCAAAATTTGGGAGCAAAAATGATTCCGACACTTTGAGCTGATCATGTTTTCTGAAGTGTTTTTTCTGTAATAACTAATGCTCTTTTTACACACAGACTGAACAACATGAAGCATTGCTTGGTCACTGGTGGAGCTAAACTGGTATTATCTAATTGTGTAGTTAAATTTAACAGCTGACAGATATTCAACATAATTCATGTGTGAGTCTAACAGAAGGATGGACAAAACCAGTGAAATATACACTGAGTTCATCATTTTATTACAGTTTTCTATAGCGAAAAAACTTTGATAATGTGAGTAAGGTTAAAGAAAGGTGTCTGAATAAAGTTTGTTTTTTCTGTATAATGTTATATTATGTAATTATGTGTATGTGTTTGAGTTGAATGAATGGCATACATCAGTGTGTTGTGTCTGTCACAGGTCTCGCAGAGGTGTTGAGTCTGAATGCCTACACGTTTTAAGACCCAGGGAAAGCGGCGCTTTAGAAATGAAATGTCTAACCTCGGATGGCCACCTCATCCCACAGCGGTTGAGTGTAGTGGTAGTACACACACATAAAGAGCCGGCGGCGGCTGAAGGTTGCTATGAATCTGCTGGCGGTTTATTAGACGGGGCAGTGAGCTGTGACTGACGGTATTGTCCACAGATGGACTGAAGTCCACGGCACACGGGACCCTGCGCGGCCTCGCTGACAATACAATCAATAACCACACGCTTATTACATGACCTCTCTCTCTCCTGGAGCGCTCCAATGCCTCTCTTCCTCTGCTTACGCCGCTCCTGCTTCATTTTAACCCCTTTTATTTCCCTTGTAACCTGATTGCTCTCCAAAATGTTTGGTCTCTTAGGCCAGAATCACGCACACACACGCAAACGAAAACCACATGATCCCACTGTAAATATGTGCTCTTAAAACCTCAGTGCTACAGGGGGCGATAGAGTTCCCTTCACATTGTCATTAAATTCATCGGCCCTGCTGTCGGCAACAACCGTCTCAGCTCTTCCGAAGTACACATTTTTTTTAAAGCAACACATAAATCACAATATTCCATTTAGTGATGCACCGAAATTAATTTTTAACTGAAACAAACCGCAAAATTTAAGCTGAAAACCGAAAACTTGTTTATTCAATTATCAATTCATTAAGCAAATGTATGTAATATATATATATATACAGTGAAGAAAATAAGTATTTGAACACCCTGCTATTTTGCAAGTTCTCCCACTTAGAAATCATGGAGGGGTCTGAAATTGTCATCGTAGGTGCATGTCCACTGTGAGAGACATAATCTAAAAAAAAAAATCCAGAAATCACAATGTATGATTTTTTAACTATTTATTTGTAAAATACAGCTGCAAATAAGTATTTGAACACCTGAGAAAATCAATGTTAATATTTGGTACAGTAGCCTTTGTTTGCAATTACAGAGGTCAAACGTTTCCTGTAGTTTTTCACCAGGTTTGCACACACTGCAGGAGGGATTTTGGCCCACTCCTCCACACAGATCTTCTCTAGATCAGTCAGGTTTCTGGGCTGTCGCTGAGAAACACGGAGTTTGAGCTCCCTCCAAAGATTCTCTATTGGGTTTAGGTCTGGAGACTGGCTAGGCCACGCCAGAACCTTGATATGCTTCTTACAGAGCCACTCCTTGGTTATCCTGGCTGTGTGCTTCGGGTCATTGTCATGTTGGAAGACCCAGCCTCGACCCATCTTCAATGCTCTAACTGAGGGAAGGAGGTTGTTCCCCAAAATCTCGCAATACATGGCCCCGGTCATCCTCTCCTTAATACAGTGCAGTCGCCCTGTCCCATGTGCAGAAAAACACCCCCAAAGCATGATGCTACCACCCCCATGCTTCACAGTAGGGATGGTGTTCTTGGGATGGTACTCATCATTCTTCTTCCTCCAAACACGGTTAGTGGAATTATGACCAAAAAGTTATATTTTGGTCTCATCTGACCACATGACTTTCTCCCATGACTCCTCTGGATCATCCAAATGGTCATTGGCAAACTTAAGACGGGCCTTGACATGTGCTGGTTTAAGCAGGGGAACCTTCCGTGCCATGCATGATTTCAAACCATGACGTCTTAGTGTATTACCAGCAGTAACCTTGGAAACGGTGGTCCCAGCTCTTTTCAGGTCATTGACCAGCTCCTCCCGTGTAGTTCTGGGCTGATTTCTCACCTTTCTTAGGATCATTGAGACCCCACGAGGTGAGATCTTGCATGGAGCCCCAGTCCGAGGGAGATTGACAGTCATGTTTAGCTTCTTCCATTTTCTAATGATTGCTCCAACAGTGGACCTTTTTTCACCAAGCTGCTTGGCAATTTCCCCGTAGCCCTTTCCAGCCTTGTGGAGGTGTACAATTTTGTCTCTAGTGTCTTTGGACAGCTCTTTGGTCTTGGCCATGTTAGTAGTTGGATTCTTACTGATTGTATGGGGTGGACAGGTGTCTTTATGCAGCTAACGACCTCAAACAGGTGCATCTAATTTAGGATAATAAATGGAGTGGACATTTTAAAGGCAGACTAACAGGTCTTTGAGGGTCAGAATTCTAGCTGATAGACAGGTGTTCAAATACTTATTTGCAGCTGTATCTTACAAATAAATAGTTAAAAAAGCATAAATTGTGATTTCTGGAAATTTTTTTTTTAGATTATGTCTCTCACAGTGGACATGCACCTACGATGACAATTTCAGACCCCTCCATGATTTCTAAGTGGAAGAACTTGCAAAATAGCAGGGTGTTCAAATACTTATTTTCTTCACTGTATATATATATATATATATATATATATATATATATATATATATATATATTATAAAATGCAAGTATTAGTCATTTAAATTGCACTTAAGGAAGTCCATAAATCAACTTGTTAATGATTTATGTTTCTAGTCCAATTTTTTGTTTAAATATAAATATTTAAATGGTGCATAAACAAGTAATAACTTGTTTTCATGACAGATTTATTTAAACACATTCAATAGTGTGTAATTTTGATAATTGTATAACTGTATATTTCAACACAGCTGATGTACATTCATGTTTATTTCATGCTATAACTATAGTAAAGGGGAAGAGATGATCGTCCACACGAGGCTTTTTCTTCACGCGAGCATTTCGATTGCCGAAATTTCACTAATCACTAACTCCATTGTATTATAGAAGACGGTTTGGCTTTTTGTCACAGTTCCTGCAGTTTCAGAATAATTAGTCACATTGCATTTACTGTACAGGTAATTGACTTCATTTTTGCTCTATGTAATATGTTTATCTCTACATCTCGTTGTTTTTTTCAGCATCTTGCAGCATGAGCGTTGTCATGTCAAAACTTTTTTAAAGGTGTCTTGAGTCCGCTGTGGTGTGTGTGCTTGAGTCCGCTGTGGTGTGTGTGCTTGAGTCCGCTGTGGCGTGTGTGCTCCCGTCTCTGAACGCCTGAACGCGTCCTGACTCTCTCAGTCACGAGCCGCTCGGTTCCCACTGTGGACCCCACGGCCCGCACATGCTAATGTCCTCCACTCGCCTCGCTCATAAAGCCCAATAAAACAGGGGCATAAATCCTGCCAATTAGCAGCATCCATCAGTGGCGTTAATTGGAGAACGGAGACTCATTGGTGGGTGACCTTGCGTGTCAGAGATGACACTGACGGCTAATGGAGATCAGTCTGTGGTCGGGCTCCAGAATGACAGCTTGGACTGTAGTCTATAAGAGGACATCTCGGTGTTATTTGGTCAGTGATTTCCAGAACATCACTGCCAGTCTAAGGATCTGCTTGTATTGTGTCTAAGAACACAACCGCTATTTTATAATTATTCCTATTATGCTTTTTCAACTTTAGTTGATTACAGTGTGTAATGTTGCTGTTTGAGCATAAAAAGTTCAGCAAGGTTACAAAGGTCAAAGGGAGATATTTTATTTAATGTAATCCCCTGTCCAAAAACTACAACGAACAGCTCGTTTGGACTACAGTGCGTTTTTTCTGTGCTTTATGAAGTCATAACGTCCCGACCCACAGAATACGCAGAAAAGTGGACGACGCCTGGTTGAGCTGCAGATGTCAGTCAGAGACGCTGTTTTTTCGACAACTCATTTGTTTGACGGCTGATGAACTGGTTAAAATTGTGTTCTGGAACATTATAATCCTAAAGCTTGTCTGTGTGCTGCACATTTTACAGAGAACAGCTTACAGAAGCACAACGCAGGCTTCGCACAAAAGCTTCTCCTGAAATGGAGCGGTTTCCACTTTATCGGGACAGTCTGTTGTTTGTGGATCACAACTTGATGTCTTATTATTTGTTGTTGTGTTTTCTATCGACAGTTTCAATGTAGAAGTTTTATGTTGTTGCTACACAAGCCTGTTGGCCAACATTAGTGCTGATATTTTCACGGATATACCCCGACCAGCATCAACTCAGCACACCTGGTCACGCTCATCATCCCCTGAACACGTTTACATGCAGCCAATAACCCGTTCAAAACCGGAATATTAGCAATAACCCGGTCGCGCACGGCCATGTAAACACCGGCAAAAACCCGAATATACTCATATACCGGTTTTTAAAAACCCGAATATTATACCTGGGGTACCCCTTTTCTAACCCGAATATTTGGTCATGTAAACGCGTATCGGCATATCCCCATCAAAAGGAACATTGATTTGTGTTCTGCGCATGTTCTATTCGCAAGGAATCTTGGTCTTTTGAGTAGAGGAACTTCCGTCTGGCGCATACAAAAACCCGCGTGCCGTATACCGGAAGTAAACAAGAAGTAGAGGTAAACATGGCGAGACGCAGCACAGCACCATACTTTTGGAGTGAGGAGGAAATTCATTTCGATCTATTTCAAAGGCGATCGCTATCTGCCCCGAACTATCCATTATCCGCGTGCTGCTGCTGTTGTTGTTGTCTTTGGATACAGGAAGAAGAACCGGAACTGACGCATATTGCGTCTTAAGGTTGTCCGTACGTCCAGACGCTAACCGTGCGTCGCCGTTTACGTCGGAATATTGCCAATCGATTACAAATTCCATGTATACAGGAGTAACTCTCTCTGCTCACGCATGTAAACGGGTTATTCCGAATGTTTCAGAAACTCGAATAGTGTCCTTAACCCGACCATTAACACGAATATTGACAGCTTGTAAACGTAGTCATTGTTTGCTCACCACCTGCATCACATCACGAACTCACCACGCTGCACACAGGATTTAAGCTTCAGTCTCTCCATGGTTCTCTGTCAGGTCTCGTCTATCGACGGGTGTGACCCACACGGTCCCTCGTACTTCTCTGGTTCCAGGATTCCCGTGTACTCAAATGTCCTCATCCTTCCAGTATTGTAACAGATATAGTGTTTACTGTAGCTTTTGTAAGCTCTTGTTTTTGTTCTGTTCACCAGCCCTTAATCATGGTTTTCTGATCGATTACACTTTGTATTACCTTAGTTTTCTGACAAATATCATGATTAAATGGTGTATAACAGGTGTGCCCAATCCTGCTCCTGTCGATCGACTGTCCTGCACAGTTTATCTCTAACCCTGAACAAACACACCTGCCTTTAATTTTCATGTAACACTGAAGACCTTAATTGGTTGTTAAGATCTTAATTGAAGACCTTCAGGTGTGATTGATCAGGGTTGGAGATGAACTGTGCAGGACAGTCGATCGCCAGGAGCAGGATTGGGCACACCTGGTGTATAAGTTTGTATATAAAATGCATAAGAACATTACATAAAAAAACATACCAAACATCCTGTGAAATCAGTGCTTGCGAAGTGCGTGCATGAAATCCGTTCTGCGTGATCCTCTTGTTTGTTAACATTGTCAGGGTCCGGATCGGGCTTATTATAGTTATTATTACATTTGATTGGATTCCTAAAACCCGAGTGTGAATGTAATGTGGGCAGAGACACTAAATCACAACTAAAAGAGGTTTGACCTCACCTGTAAAATCTAAATAAAACACTTGGTTACACTTTATTTCGATAGTCACTTTGGACGTTCTACTAATTATAAGTAACTTTTCAACTACTTGTCAACTAACTCTCATTAGAGTATTAGTAGACTGTAGTAGACTGTCAGTAGACTGTTAGGTGTTAGGGTTCGGGTTAGGAGAATAAGTTGACTTGTAGTCGCCAAGTTACTTATAGTGAGTAGAATGTCTATTGGGGGACCATCAAATTAAAGAGTTAACAGATATTACACATGCAGTCTACTAATACTCTAAGGAGAGTTAGTTGACATGTAGTTGAAAGGTTACTTATAGTTGGTAGAATGTCTAAAGTGGACTATCGAAATAAAGTGTTACTAAACACTTATCTTTAAGTGTGAACATGCAGATGTGTTGTAAAATGATTTAAATATTAACTTAAAATCTTAGGAGAAAAGAGGTTTATTAATAAGTTTGGGAACCCCTGATTTATATTATTTAGGCTACTCACCCATATGACAGTTTTTCTTCAAACTTGGAAGAATTAAAAGGTAAGTTTGCTCAACAAAATCAAACAAAAAGATACTTCAGTCATCATTTACTCCCCCTTTATGTCCTCCAAACCTTATGACAGACCGGCTTTCTTCTGTTGAGCATAAAGGCTGGTTTGAAGAATAATGGTAGACAAAGAGTTCACTTCCACTGTATGGAAAGAAAAAAGAATTTCTCAAAATATCTTAACTTGTCTTACACAGGAGGAGGAAAGTGATACAGGTTTGAAATTGTGTCGAGACCTTTCTTGTAAAAAATAACAGGTTTGGAAGTGAGTAAATGATGCAGAAATGTTGATTCCGAGTAGAATGGTTCCTTTCAGTGCATGAATCTGAACTAACTCTCTGCCTCAGACTGATATCTGTGTGGCCCATCTTGCCCCGGTCAGAGAGGGGTCACAGCTCTCATCCACAACACTCACAGCCTGAAAAGGGGAGAGAGAGAGACAGAGACAGAGAGACAGAGAGAGAGAGAGAGAGAGAGAGAGAGAGAGAGAGAGAGAGAGAGAGAGAGAGACTGAATAAAAAGCCTGGATTGAGTGAGTCTCTCCTTCTCTCTATCAATCTCTCGTGTGGATTAGATGCACGTGCCGCTTTAAGCTGCAGTTGTGGCCACACACTGACACACACACACACCGACTGACACACACTCTGACACACACACACACACCGACACAGACACACACTTCCTGTCACTGGTCATTCACTCAGCATCCTTTCAACTGCAGTGAGCATGAGGACGAGCTGCTGCGTGTGCATGTGTGTGTGTTTTGTGTGTAAGTGAGTGTGTTTGTGTATGAGAGAAAGAGTTTGTTTGTGCGTTTTGTGTGTAAGTGAGAGTGTTTGTGTGTGTGTGAGAGTTTGTTTGTGTGTGAGTGTGTGAGTGAGTGAGTGAGTGAGTGAGTGAGTGAGTGAGAAGGTTGACAGACCTGCTCTGTCCCAAAACCTCCTGCGTTCCCTACCTAGACTGCACTGTATATAAGGGTTCTCTTGGGAAAATACTTGAAAAGTGAAATACTTCAAACTTCACATCCATCACTGCACTATACCATGACATTCTTATTCATTCTTGACTAACTGTGTATCATTACACATATTACACATATTTAGGACCCTAGCTTCGATATTTGACCACTGTTGATGATAAAAAACAGTTTCAGTGACAGTAGTTTCATCATGTCAGGAGTAAGTTTGTGTTGTAAAACTTGTACAAGTACAAGTACATGTTAATTGCAATTAAATGAAAATGTATCAGTTTAAAATAATATTAAATGTAATTGTTTGAACTGTTCTGCTGAATGTATACTATTGAGAAGCAATTACAGTAAATATGCATTCGTGTAATTCCCATTGAAACTTGTATGTCATCGTGTACTTAAGTCTGTTTGTGATTACACATTTGTAATGATCAAGTGACAGTTTCAAATATATTTCAATTTAAGTGCATTTCAAATATATTAAATGTAATATTGGATAACACTAAAGGTAATTATAATCATGTACTTTCCCTGTGCTTTAGCATGTTCTTTAGAGCATGACAAAAGAGTATCATAACCATGATTTAAAACTTGACATTATTACAACGTTCCCTTTATACGCATTTAACAGTCATGAAAGTGTGCTCTCTTTAAGTTTCACTCAAGTACATTTACATAAATAGATTGTCAAAAATGCATTTAATTTTTAAATGAATGTTTAAGTAGACTACAAGTGCACATTCCATACAATTAAGTGCACTTTTTTCAGAAGTGTACATAAACCAACATTTAAAAACTGAGCTGATGTTGCCATTGAAACAAATTATTTCTGTAGTGTTATTTTAGAAGGATTGATTTACTGTTTTTATTGTTAATATTTTAAATCAGACTTTTTTCTGTTTTCATTTAAACTTTAAGCGTTTTAGTAATTTTGTCCTGTTTTTTTTTAAGTTTTAGTTTTAGTTGATAAGAAACGGCAGCTGCTCATTAATCCAGTTTCGTGTGTATGAGCGTAACACTCTTTCCCCGTTCTTCCTCTTCCTGTTTTTATGAATGCAGAAAGTGGAGCGTATGATCAATGAGAGAAAAGCCTAATTTGCAATAACCACGGGTACGAAGTGTCTCTTGAAATAGACTACAAGTGCACATTCAATACAACCAAGTGTACTTTCTTCACAAGTAACCAACATTTAAAAAACTGAGCTATTATTGCCATTGAACCAATTAATTCTGTGAAATTTATGTAAAGTATAATTTTAGTATCATTGATATACAATTTTTTAATTGTTAATTGTTTAATTGTCAATATTTAGATTTTTCAATATTTAAACTTTAAAGTTTTAGTAATTTTGTCTTGCTTTTTTTTAGTCAAGAAATGTCAGCTAGCTGCTCATTAATCCCGTGTCATGTGGACTTCATCTTCCTCGTTTTATGAATGCAGAAAGTGGAGCGGATGATCAGCGAGAGAAAAGCATAATTTGCAATAACGCGGGCACAGAGTGTCTTTTGTTAGCGCTGGCGTGGCACGTGGTGAGCTGCTCCTGCCAGGTGTGTGAGCCGTGACCCGCGCTCCCCTGTGCTGGCCCGTTGAGAGACGAGGGTCTGCCCATCAAAAGCCCCATTCAGGCCGAGCCGGGGCAGCACAGTGCGGGACAGTGTGGATCTGGAAACCCGAGCCCCGTCCCACAGCTGCTGAAAGCTGCCGGAGCCCGGCGGAAGACGGCACGCTGAGGCTATCGGGCCCTCGGCCCCCAAACAAAGAGGCATGGGTGATAATAAGAGCGTGTTTGAATGTCTGATCATCTGAGGAAATGGATTGGCACTTCAAACATGGGATCGGTTTCACACAGGAACAGGTGTGTCTGCGGTCCACACACACTCTCCTCTGACCAGCGCTGGTTCTGATCTGGGGTTTCACACAGTTTGCTGGAGTTTAGAAGCCGCTGACCGATAGCCTCAGCTCAGGTCACTTCAGGCCACTCAAACAACAAGTAAATAATCTCTTGTCCTCAAGCTGAACTGGTCAAATAATAAAAAATGTTGTCTTATGGAAAACGTACACCAAGTCTAAGCACTTATATGCTTATATGCACATATATATATATATATCACCAGATCTCAACCCAATAGAGCATCTTTGGGATGTGGTGGAACGGGAGCTTCGTGCCCTGGATGTGCATCCCACAAATCTCCATCAACTGCAAGATGCTATCCTATCAATATGGGCCAACATTTCTAAAGAATGCTTTCAGCACCTTGTTGAATCAATGCCACGTAGAATTAAGGCAGTTCTGAAGGCGAAAGGGGGTCAAACACAGTATTGGTATGGTGTTTCTAATAATCCTTCAGGTGAGTGTATATGTATATGTGTGTGTATATATATTTATATACAGTGTATATATATATAGGAGTAAGTTTGAGGTTTTTGATTAAAGGATTTGTTCACTTCAGAATAAAACATTTCCTGATAATTTACTCAGGGGTGGAAAGAGTACTAACAAATTGTACTTAAGTATTTCTACTTAAGTAATAATTTACTTAAATGAGTAAATAAATAGTTAACTTAAAAACTACTCAAGTAACTACGTTACAAAGTACTTTAGTATTATTTTTCTATTTTTACCCGAAATGGGGAAATGATAGCGTTCTGTTTCATTCATACCGGAAGCCCAGAACGGATTCATCCCTCACACAGAAAGTCCACAAGTGAGATTCATATAAGTATTAAACTTATGACATTTCAGGAAATGCCTTGTATGGATATAATAGCATGCAAATAGAGACATTTTGACTGATGAAACATGAAGACAAACAGATGATAGTGAAAATATATCGGTTCATCAAGCTATCTCAGATATTTTCATAAGAATGATGGATGTCTTTAAAGGGATAGTTAAGGATAAATTAGCACATGGTTTACTCTCCCTCAACCCATCCTAGGTGTATATGACATTCTTCCTTCAGACAAATATAATCAGAGTTATAATAAAACATGATCTGGCTCTTCCAAGCTTTATAATGGCAGTAAATGGCTGGAGAAAATTTGAAGCCCAAAAAAGTGCTGTGAACTGTTACTCCAGTGTTAATAAAGGCTTTGTGTTTGTGTAAGGAAAATACCCATATTTAAAACTTTATAAACTATAAATCACTAGCTTCCGACAGACCGCTGTACACGTTGATTTACGGTGGAAGAGTGACCTCTGACCCGACGCACAGTGAGCGCTACGCCATACGTGTGTCACGGGTTACTCTAGTGGCGCAAGTCGAATTACGTAGTACTATGCTTACGGTCGTCAGGCTAGTTATATTAGATTATAAAGTTATAAACATGGGTATTTGTCTTACATAAACCCATGGCTTCACTTCCAAAGGCATTTATTAACTGATGAAATACAAAAAAAAAAACTGTCAAAAATTTGTTTTGTATTTTGTCTTGTGGACTAGGCTATTGGACCCCATTGAAGTCACTACATGGAGAACAATCCTGGAACTTCTTCCTCAAAAACCTTCATTTCTTTTTCGACTGAAGAAAGAAAGATATGAACATCTTGGATGACAGTAAATCATACATTTTAATTCTAAATCAAACCAATCCTTTAAAAAGTTTTAGTCCAATAGAGAAATTTAAGCAATGTTGAGTCTCAATCTGACCAGATCCTGAAAAACAGCTCCAACATGTGACTCAACTAAACAGAGGAGTTTAATCGCACTAACTTCAACTGAGAAACCATGTGTGCACTGAAATTATGTTTAAAAATTAATCTGTTCAGAAAACCATTTCACTCATTTCATATGGAGACACAAACAAAGGCTCAAACTCTGGTGTTGCGGCTTAACAGCTTCATATTGGTTTCTTTCAGAGTTGTTGTGATCATGAGCTCGTTAATCTAATTTCCCTTTGCTGTGATTGAATACTGCGCCCTGCACTTACTTTATAACCCAGATAAATCTGCGGCCTGTCGTCAGAGGAAATGTAATCTGTCACGCGTCAAAGCGACGCGCGCGCGCCTGACGGAGTTAATGATGATGTCGAAGGGCACGAGCGCTCTTCATCTCCACAGCTTTGTTTGCCTTCACCAACACCTGATGCTGATCAACTCATTAATCGCCTCCAATTAGCCTGTGCACGCGCGGCCGAGCCAGGTGAGCATCTTAAAGAGAGTTATGGGATATTAAAAAGCGGGGAGGGACTACATTAGGGCTGACCTTTTCCTTTAAATTACTGATATTTGAGAGTTAATTCCGAATTCAATGAAAAGCAGGGAGCCTTTTTAGTCCTTGCGTTAAAACGGGCAGCTTCTCTGTCAGGAGGTCATTAATTATCATCTTTATAAATTAAATGAAGAAGATGTCAGTGCTTGAATCGCACTATTTTTTAATCTACTATCGTGATCACATGTTAGTGAACATTACACACTGGATAGAGACGCTGTTTATGACCTTTCGATGAATTAACTGCTTCTGCAATGAGAAACCCTCTTTCAGGCAGAAGTGCAGAGAAAAGCAGGGATGTTGCATGAGTAGATCAGTGGTTCTCAGACAGGTACTCGTGGCCCATTAACAATGAGAAAATAATGAAATGCATTTCTCTATTTAACAGGTTCTGACACCCCAACTTTTTCATGCACAGGGTGTTATTTTTCAATGTGCTCCATTGCATTCAGTTGCACTAGATCAAGAGACATTTAACCTACCCACTTCTCAATAGCTATAAAAGGCTAATAAATGTACAGTTGCAAGTATTTATTGCAAAAACTGATAAAAAAAATTAGTAAACAACGTGTGTTGCATTGCAGGTCTTCTGAAGCCATTCTAAATATTTATGTGAAGAACAAGTGGAACTTAAAGTCCCCCTGTAGTCAATATTTGTATCCTTTAAAACTTATTTTTGATGACCAAAATTACATATTCACACATTTTTCTTTGAAAAAAAAAATTATTCTTGCATAAAAAATCTTGAATGTAACTTGACAATCTTGAATGTAACTTGACATCTTGAATGTAACTTGACACCCTCGCCTCATTTAGTATGCACGGTTCTATGAATATGCAAATGAGCCCCGCCTCCACTCACTCAGACATCCACTGGTTGACGATCACACGTTGATCTGATTGGTTACAAGGTCGTTTGTGACGTCAGAAACACCAGCGATTTCAAACCGTGTTTTTGAGACTGTCTTTGGTTCACTGCAGTTTAAAGCAGAAAATGCTGTCGACTTATGAACTTACACATGGTGTGTCTTAAAGCATATTAAAAACACCACATAGACATATAAACAACATTAAAAGCTGGATTTTCACCACAGGGGGACTTTAAGGTTTTAATCGCTGCAAATTATCCCGCTCCGTCTGTGAACACACACAGTCATATCTCATTCAAACGATACACTCAAACATTACCATGATGCAATCGGTCACGAGACACACGAGAGCCAATGCCATTTTACAATCAAAGATGACATAACGCTTCTTTTAGCGGCCATTTTTAAATATGTGCACATGATGCCTGATGTAAACGGTGATGCTTTTAGGTTCAATCAATCAACAGATCAATCACTTGGCCTGAGTGCACTTGCAATAGGTATTTGTACTTGATGAATAAATTGTTACTGTAGTTGTTTCTGCCAGTTATGTCCTGTGTTTTATATTATAGAACAAAATGTCTAAATAGTAGGGGTGTGACGGTGCGCAGACGTCACGGTTCGGTATGTACCTCGATTTTGGGATCACGGTTCGATATGAGTTCGGTACAACAGGAAAAAGCAACAAATCCCCAATGCTAGGTTTCTTTTAATTTATTTTGAACAGACAGTAGTGCAAATCACCGTTTGTTCCACCTAGTGGCGTTCAGTGCCCTAGTTGGTCCAGCACAGCCTCTTTAGTGGATGTGCACTACAGTAAACAGAATGCACTCCTGTGGGGCTGATAAAAAAGAAAAAGAAGAAGAAAAAGATCCCTCCAGGCTAACAATTTTAGGTTCTGGGAACGTTCCTTTTTGGTTATAAAAAGAGAACCCTAAAAAACCTACAGGGAACGTTCCTAGAACGTTATTGTTTGGTTCCCAAAAAACGTTAGGGGAACGTTCTGTGTTTGCTGGGGTGATTGCTTAAAATAAAAATGAAGGAATTGTTCCTTTGTATCTCCAACTGATAGATTGACCGATGCTGTAAAACGCAACGGCTGTTTTCAAACTTATTGGTTTGATTCAAACTTATTTCAAACTTTTTATTTAGATTTTTCATTATCATGATGTGCCGTCATTTTCTTTGCGCGCGAGAGTTCATTAACATGACAGTGGCGTTTGCGCAAAGATCAATATTACGCTTTTTCAAGAAACACAGGACGAGAAAAAGCTCCTGCTTCACCTTTCCTCGAGGAGACGGCGAGGGAGGCTTCATGATCAGGACCGTATTTCATCACTGGACTGTGGGAGACACGGCACAAATCAAAATCAATGCCAAATCATTTTGTCTCATTTTAACAGCGGAAACAGTTTAAAATACAATAAAACAAATCATTGTGCTTTTGTACAATAAAGAAAACGAACAGGACGCCATTTCCTTTCCGTGAAGTTTGTCAAGTGCGTCACAAAAATGAATAGAAACTCAACGATTGCAAGATTCCCAGTCCAAAATGGTCATGCCCTTCACTCGTTCACTCCGTCTCGTTCACTCGGATGTACGTCATTGCTTGCGCTGTACGAGCGCCCACTACTGGCGGACACTGCAGTGAGCTGAAGAACGTCCGAAGCCCTCGATCACTTGATCAGATGATTTATTATTTACTTTTTTCCCTTTAAGAATTTGTTTAAAGCAGCATCCAAATGTATATAGGTGTGTTTGGGTTGTTTTAAATAAATACAAAATTATAATTAATATGTCATAGAGTGGTTTGTTGTGGTGGTGATTAGACGATCTGTGGTTACGTCACAATCGTACTGCATTGTGGGACATATAGGGGCCTGAAGTGTACATATGAAGTAGACTGGCTCCCTCGGTCTAAATCGAGGGAACGAGGGTCTGTCCATATAAACGTCCCTCGTCCACTTCTCTGGAACACACTTCACAATGGCGGCAGGGATTCCCCCGAGGGGAAGTGCTTAAGGAAGTTCACAAGTGCATGTCTAAAAGTGGACTGGAACGCGGCCCTTGAGTGCATCTGAACTCTTGTTGTGGTTGGTGTGTAGATCTCTTCTTCTTCTGCTCTTTTTCCTGTTGTGGTGGTTAGCAAACAGTAGGTGTTGCATTACCGCACGCGCCCCCTCCTGGACTGGAGTGTGTTCTGGCTATATATGAATGCCCCAAACTGAGACGGTTCTCTACTCAATAGTGTAATGTAAATTAACTTATTGTGGCTGTTTAAGTTTAAAAAAGCATAGCCCAACATATATGTAATAATGGCAAAATTCTAATAATTTCATCATGACGATATAATTCCCATGGCCATCACATCTGTATATGATGCCAAATAACTCTCATTGAAAGCAATGGAGTTCCTGCACACAGAGAAATGCCACCAAAGGGGAACGCTACTGTACGTTAATAAAGTCATATTAAAACATATAAAGTGTTGATATTATCATACATAACATAATTAATTAGACTACCTTTTTAGTAAACTTTTATGTTAAAGGCCGAACGTCCAGTCACTTTGTCAATGACGTATGTGCATTTTTTTGGACTGGATATATTCAATATATCAAACATATTAAAAATGCAATTCATATATACAATGACTTTGACTACACATCTTCCTTAATTATATATTTTTTCATTTCTGAATTCATTTTGATATTTTTTTGGGTGGGCATAAAATCAAAAAAAATCTTTGACAAGAAAACCCTTATTAAGTAATTTGGCATAATCGAATCAATCGAATCAAATTCATGTTAATATCCTGCATGTTTCATCACTTTTATATGATTGATAGTTTTAGTGCTTTATCCACTTGATGTCCAGTGTAATCTGGATGGTTAATATTGTTGAATTGTATTAAAAGCACCGCACGCCGGAGCTCGGACACCCGTGAGCGGCTCTCGCACACATCCTGACCGCCGTGCATTTATTTATCTCTTATGTTTCCTTATTCGGTTTGACGGATGAGTGACAGGTTGACACCTCATTCGGTGAGATTAATAGAACGACACAATATTTACGTCGCCGAGACAGCCAATTATCCCACCATCTATCACCAAGATTATCTTTCTGATTGAAAACTACTCGTCCATGTAATCAGAATTATTTGGAATTAGTAGGAAATTTACGGCTTCATGTGTCATTTTTTTCTGGCTGGTGGTAAATTAGAAATATTAGATACATAAAAAGAATGCAAGATGGGGAGTAGTCTATATAACAGGCCAAAAATAATGCCATTGGTTTTATTTCATTGTGTGTGGAAGAGAGTCTGTGCTTGACAAGCGACACACACACAAAAACTAATTGCTGGCTGATATTGACTTTTGGATGACATTAAAAGGGTGATGATTTGTTTATTGTCTTAAATTCTCATTAGTCTTTTATAAGAGGCGATTACAAACAAGACACTTTTTCTGAGATGCTCTCTTTGTTCATGGAGTGATGCTAAAATACTGAATACATTCCTAATATGTTTATTTCATTATTAGTTAATTAGTTAATATTCTCTTTTTTGTTGTTTTGTTACACACCACTTTTTGAGGTTCAGTGTTGGTGTTCAGATAAAACACAACGCTCTTGTAAAATGTTAAGGGCCAATTTCATTAAATTACTTGGTAAAAGTATTGGTCTGATAGCAACAACAACAACAACAACAAAAAAAAAAAAAAAATATATATATATATATATATATATATAAAATTAAGTTTTTAAGCCATATACTGTGTTCCTATATTAGATGAACTTCTTATACAGCCTTTTGTAATATGATTTTAATTGTGACGTTTTATCCTCTTAGGCACTCTGGCAATAGAAACCTTTTGCCGTTAAGTGAAGCTTGCTTTTAAAAATAGCAAAAATTGTCACATGTAAGCATGTCCGAATGGTTCAGTATCGACGCCAGAGATCTGTAAATAGGATTAGCTCATCCCGATATAGAGCTTTCACAACTAGTTTGTTTATTTTTATCTTCTTAATAGGAAGGTTGTCTCTTTAAAGGGTGCCAAAATTATCCTGCAGATTGCTGACAATGAAAAATGAAAGGTCTCTAACGGTTATTATAAGCAATCTGTCTGCATTGTGCCACAACGTGACTGCTGTGCTTGCGATACCAATGGGGTGACCTCACCGAGATGTGAGTTGAAAGTCAGCATTTCATCTCGAGGCCCAGAGAATCGTGAGCTCGGGTGACTAACACTGCTTTCGCATTTGTTTCACTCTACACACTCATTCATTAGCTGTATTTATTCAATGGATTGTTTAAGAAAGACTCACAAATCAATCTCAAACTCATGAGTTATTTGTTTATGTACACTTTAGGCTTGTGAAACTTTAATCAGTGTTAGTGACGGCCCTTCGTATGATAATATGTCTCCATTTGCATATTTAAGCACATTTTTGGTTATTGATTAAAAAACACTCTATGGAAATAGCAAGAAAAAAAAAAATGCAAAAAACATGCTATATTGCAGATAGCCTATGATAGCGTGATAGCGTATGTTTATCAGTGGTTGTATATCACGCAGGGACACGTTTATGTGCATTTTGTTTTGTGATTTCACCGAACGAATAGAGAGTCTCCGCAACGACTCTTATTTAAAGGGCACCTATTATGGCATTTAAAATGTTTCTAATATTGTTTTGGGAGTCCCCAACAACAGTTTTACAAGCATGCAATGACAAAAAACACATTTGTTGTCTTATAATATGAATTTATTGTTACCTGATTTTCTCACCGACTCCCAAATGATTCGTTCAACTACTAATTTTTCCAAACCCCTCCTTTGCGTGACGCTAATCTGCGGTTATTGGTCAGATGACCCCGTAACTTACACAACACACACAAATACTTATTGAGCATGCTACAAAACACATAAAAGCAACAATTATTAATAATACTTACACTCAAAAAAACAAATTGTTAAATGAACATGATTTAATCGTAGCACCCATTATGCATCTAATCAAATCAAGTAAACTTGAACTACTTTGAATATTTTATATGAACACAATATACATTTGTAGCTTCAACATGATTGTAATATGTCAATGTAACTTCTTTACAACTAATTGAATCAACATGTTTGTATTGTGTTAGTCCAATCAAATTTATTCTTATCCACTCAAAACCATAATTTATAAGTCACCGTTATGTTGATCAGTGTTTGCTTTAGTTGGGCTCTTGACCCTTAAATCATTAACTTTAGGTTTAGTTTGGCTGCTGTACGTGAGTTATAACAGCGGGATGAACAAATGGTCATGGTCATCTGATAGTGTTGGTTGTGTTTTAGCATAATCATTATTTCACAATCATTTGACCTGAATCACTGAACTAATATAGAGCCCAATTTAGGTTTACTTTATTAATTATAGCAGCCCTGGCCTTGTTCAGCATCATATTTTTAACCTCTTCAATGAAATCCAAATAAATGATCAAGTCAATAAAAAGAAAACTTTGAAATTTCTTTACATAGGCACACACAGACATCAAGAATTAGCGTATGAGTCTCAGCAATGGTGACAAACAGATCACCTCTGAACACAAGCTCATTATTTATTAATGCAGCAATGCATGATGGGAACCATGAATGAGTTTTGATTGGTGGCACCCAGAATGCACTGCAACATGCTTTATAATTGTCACCATTGTTGAGATTCACAGGCTGATTCTTGATGTCTGTGTGTCTAAAAACTAAATAGAATCAAAATAATAGTTTTTTGTATAAGACACGTTTAAAAAAAATCTTTAGATTACATTGTAAAATATGAAAATATTATGCTGTACTAGGACAGTGCTGCCATAATTAATAAAGTAAACCTAAATTGGGCTCTATATTAGCTCAGTGATCCAGGTCAAATGATTGTGAAATAATGATTATGTTAAAACACAACCAACACTATCAGATGACCATGACCATTTGTTCATCCGGCTGTTATAACTCAAGTACAGCAGCCAAACTAAATCTAAAGTTAATGATTTAAGGGTCAAGAGCCCAACTAAAGCAAACACTCATCACCACAACGGTGACTTAAAATTATGGTTTTGAGTGGATAAGATTAAATTTGATTGGACTAACACAATACAAACATTTTGATTAAATTAGTTGTAAAGAATTTACATTGACATATTACAATCATGTTGAATCTACAAATGTATATTGTGTTCATATAAAATATTAAAAGTAGTTCAAGTTTACTTGATTTGATTAGATGCATAATGGGTGCTACGATTAAATCACGTTTATTCAACAATTTATTTTTTGAGTGTTCAGGTTGTGATTCGGAGGAGGAAGCTGATCCAAATAAACTGAGTACTGAACCTTCCTTCAATATCAACCGGACCACAAATTCCACACTAGAAAGCATTTATGTTTGTAAAGCAATCGTCATTAAAATGACGCGAGCACAGCACAAGGTTCGGGCTATACTTGTGTGGTATAGTAAATATAAACTCTATCCACTGATTCTTCACATGCTCTTCCCTGGGGAGTGAAAAAAAGGTTGCTTTTGATTCGCACTTCAGAACACAGCGTCTCGTCGCCATGATGTTTTCACGTTTTTCCTGATGTCTGCTGGCGCGCAGTGAGCTGGCGCGGCCAATGTGATTATTTTTCGTCTTGACGTCACAACGAAAAGGAAAATGAATTGGAAAAACAATTAATTAAATAGACTCAGAGTCGACTCGTACTTTTGAGAGACAATAACTTTCATATATAAAACTTTGCAGGATGTTTTTGTTCACTTAGATCTATGTTACACACTACATGAAAGGTAATTTTCAAAATTCCATAATAGGTGCCCTTTAATATCAACCCTGGCAAAACCCCATATTGCTCCGTGACGTGTCACCGCCGGTCGCTTTGGCCAGAGCATATATCTCTCTATGGCTCTGGTCAGGTGGTGTTTATAGCATAGGGGGCGGAGCTTTAGATTCTAGAGAGCATGTGATTGGACAGAAGATGTGACGAGAAGCGGTGATGTCATAATAATCCCTGATCCACTTTAGTAGGCGTGAGAGACTGTAATGTGTTACAACTGTTTTGAATGCTTATATCTCCTAAATGTGAATTTTGTCATTGTTTTAGAACACATCAGCTTATTCATAACCTTAAGGATAATATATTCATAGTAAAAGCTAAAAAACTTCCATTTTGATTTCAGAAGGCCTTTAAGTTGCTGTGCTTAAGATCATGGTTAGCATGATGACTGTGTCAAAACTGGCAAAAAGATCTAGCAAAATTGAACAGCGAACAGTATAAATAGTATAAATACTACATGTACTGTAAAATAAAGTGTAACCGCACTTGTTTTCCAGTATAAACCAAAAACATTTATTTATTGTGTTGTTTATCTCCTGTGTAGTCCAATAGATCTCCTATTCCTTTTCATGTGTGTTGCCTACACCACAAAATGTTATACATTAGAGATTGTTAGGTTAGGGTTATGGTTAGTAGAATAAGTTTAGTCAGTAAGAATGTCTAACATGGACTATTGAAATAAAGTGTTACCATAGTTATTTAAAAAAGAATAATTTGTAAATACATGTAATTATCATGCCTTAATTTTTCAACACATGTTGTGTTTCAGTTGCAGTAACTTGTTAGTCTTCCAGCTGATGAAACATTATGCATATGGACACACTGTATATGAATATTGTCTTTCGAACTGCATTGTTATTCCACTCCGTCCACCCCAGAGAGTAAATTAACAGTTTACCCACATGCCTCCTCCTGCCCTCTTCATGCCCTGAGTGGCATTTGTATTCTGATAGTCTGTGTATCTGCAGTGCATGTTGTGTGTGAGACGCTGCTGAAACGTTGCATATGTAAATAGCCGGCGCAGCGAGAGGCCGCTGAATGAAGACTTCCTGCAGTGTCTAACTGAGACTTCCTGGTGTGTTTGCCACGGCGAGGTCGCGACCCCGAAACATGGCACAGAGCGCGTGTCTGTCTGCCTGTCTGTCGAGGGCTCTTCAGAGAGCGGAAGAGAGTAATAAAAGACGAGGGAACGCCATTTGCTTCCTCGCACTTGTTGCTGATGAAGAACTTTGTCAGAGACAGAAACGCTTTACAAAAACTAATTAGCATGTGGAAGTGAGCATATTATGCATGCATATTTTAAATGCGAAGGGAGGCAGTATTCTCAATTAATTTGTTATGAACCCATACGCACAATATACAGTAAAGATATTACATTATTGAAGTAAAAACAAACATTTTAGAATAGTTTGCTCATACAATCCTTTGTCTAATTTTCATTTCATGTCTATTTAAGGACAAAAAATACAACTGCGTACAATGTTATTTGGGATCAGATATTGGTGCTGCAAGTTCAACATCACTAGGGCCAAAAAATCATATATAAACATTGACTAACACATGTGGTAAAGGAACCTAAACCGTGTTTGCTTGACGCAAAAGTACCAACGAAGTTTGTTTTTAATGTGTGACACAAACATGTTTAAGCTTCTGCAAGAACCATAATTAAAATGTTTCGATCAAATAAAATAAATGCCGCCCTAATGAGCTTTAAAAAAATGTCACCGACCTCAAAGATTTGACGGCTAGTGTATCCGAAACAAAAACCTAAATGATGACAGGATTTTCATCTTGGGGTGAACGACTAAAGTGGCCATCCGAATCAACTATCCCCAAAAACATATTGTTTAGCACTTTATTCAAGCTAAAGCACATCAGCTAATAATCATCTTTAATCTTAAGGAAGCTCTTAAATGTGCACTGAACATGTTTCGAGCAGGCGCTGCAGAGGCTCAGCATTGTGGCGCACAGGTCTACTTCTAAGAGAAAAGTTGTAGGGGATTTCTCTGGTTTTCATCTCCTTGCCTGGGGAATCTCGGTGGGTAGGACTCTCATTTCCTCATCAAACACTGGGCGAGTGATTCGGAATATTTATGAGGCTCCCAATTTAAGTTAAACATTTAACAAAAAGAAAGCAATTGAAATTATACAGCAGAAAGAGTAAAGGTCCCCGTAGGGGGGCTGCGGTAAAATTTGAACTAGAAACACTCAGGTTGAATTAAAGCAGGAATCCAGTGAAATGAACCGTAGAATCCTGTAATCTTTCTCCGTCTAGATTTAGAGGGCATTAGCCAGTCAATAAAATGTAAATTCTCAAACGCTGATCGCATTTGATTGTGTTTGGACAGTGGCGTTGAGGGATGGAGATACAATCAAAGCGCTCTAAAAGGTGTTAATTACTAGCGCACTCTGCAAAGGCTTAGCCGTGTCAAAAACAGGTTGTGATTTGACAGGATAAGTCCAACCGCTTTAGTAACGCCACCGATTATCCGGGTCCGATGTGTGTTATTTCGCGCCCGCGCTCCCTTGAGGATCAGAGGAGTGAATGTTAGAGAGGGTCACGGTATGAGAGACGTCTGTCGGATACCGTTTAATCGTCTTCCCTGAGGGATTTCTCCACATCCACGAACCAGGTGGAGCGACGAACTCAGCCGGTTTGATCACCGGCACGATAGATTGTGTCTGACTAGATTTAAGGGCATGAAAATGACAGGCTGAGCAGTGACTGTGGGATGGTTAGACGTCTCAAGAGGGTCGAGTTATCAGTGAACTACAGGATGCTGGAATATGATGGGTTAGACTGAGTTTTTACTCATTTGCATGCATGTTCTAACGCAAAATAATATATTTTACCTGTGACGGTACTGTGGCACTACAGAAAAAAAGGCCATGCAGAAATATGCAGTGCATTAATTTGTGAAACAATGACCTCAAGTTCATGGTAGCACCAATTAAAGTGCTAAATTAATTTTTACTTTAACCATAGAAGGGCTACTGGCTGTAAGGGTATCTCAAAAACAACCCGCAAAAGACCCCGAGTTTTATTAGACACCAGATATTTTACAGTGAGAAAGCAGAAACTGTTGAGCTGTAAGTGTGGAGGCCGTCCACTCACATTGTATTTGTGTTTTCTGTCAGGCCTTCGGGGCATCATCTGACGCGGTTTCATGGCCTCAAGGACTCATATGGCATATATCTTTCTGTGGTGTTTGTCCGTCGGTATCTGTGTGACGGCGCGACTGAGTTTATCTTGGCATGCGTTCGGTGTCAGAAACCCAGGAGGATGCGTTTAAATCCAGGATTCCCAAGATCACTGAAACCCTGATCCAATTTCAACTTCATTGCATTATTAGCACAATTGAAAAATCATTTAGGCTCAGCTTTAATATATTGCATCAGTTAGAAATTGCTCTTCATGTGTGCAATCTCTGTCACTAGGGAAGAAAAAAAACATAATCTAGAAATCAAGTGGAAAAGTCATGGAACTCATTGGTCAAAAGTTGTGGAAATCAACATTTATGTCAAATAAACAAGGTTTAGCTGGTTAACACGGTCCCATTAACCCCAGCTAATGTTGTAACTACACCATCAGTGCCTAAAAGAGGACAGAGAACTGTTTCCTAGAACAGAAGAGCCGTATGTCCCATTGGACTAAGCTTTTGGACATTTTGAATCAATTGAACCAATAGCTTTACAAAACATTGAAAATGCAATGAAAAAAAAAACACTGTCCACACATGCATAAAAAACATAAAAAAAAACAAAAAACTGTAGAGCTTGTTTTGTTTAAATAATGGAAAGCTTGGTTGATCAGTTCAGTGAGAGACGATTGACTAAAACTCTTCCTTTTTATTATGCAAATGTGTCAACAAATTTATAAAACTGATCCGAGACCAGGTAAAAACAATAAAGCCACTGGGTCACTAGTGGCGAACCATTGAAACGTTTCGAAACGATTATGATGTAATGAAGCCTTGGTTATTGAAATCACATGACTTCGACGCTCCGAATCACTGCTTCGAAACAAATGATGCACAAAGTTTACAAAGCCATTTTGAAATCACCATCACTACTGAGGGAACGTACACATTTAAAAATAACGGTTTCAAAATGGGGGGTTGTACAGTGATGCAATAGAAAAACTCTTTTCGGTTCCCAAAAGAACCTTACAGTGATCAATTCAAGAACCATTTTTCTTAGTGTGAAGAACATTTTAATAATCTAAAGAACCTTTTGTGCTGTGGACAGACTTATAAAGAACGTTTATTTGTATGAGAGCATGAAATGACACAGGCGTCCAGTGGAAGGGTTTCTCCTCCACACTGAGTTTACAGTAACGAGGAACACAGAGTAAAGTGTGTTGTTGGTCCAGCATCGGAAGAGGTTTGGTACGTTATTCTGTGAGTTTGGAAACAAGCTCCTGATGACCTCCGGAGAAGCGGCACCATCGTCTGCATGTTGGCAGTGGCACAGATGTTTTTTAAAGCAATAGGTTTGCAATTAGCTGACGCGGCGAGCGGGTTTTGCAAGCTGTCCTATTCTGGGATGTGGGCGGATGGGCTGAAATGGGAATGGAACTATTGATCCGCTGGTTGAGAATGATGCACATGGACTATTTTTGGGGGCAGAGGGGAATTCGCTGCCGTCCAGACCATTATGTTGCGTGACGTAGTCGAGCTCTTCAAAATCAACTCAATATTGGCAGCAAAGCAAAAAGGCTGCAGCATCACATGACCTCTGCACTTCATGAGCAGAAATACATTCGCCTTTGCACCGCTGGCGCTGATGTGAGACGACTGTAGTCACCGAACGCAAACCTGAGCCAGCAAACTGGACGTTAAGTCAGCTAAAGCTGTATTTAACTCCATCACCATATTTTTACTTCACTTTAACCTCAGTCCAAATCCGACAGTAGCTTGTGTGAACGGTTAAAAATCACATGAAATCCGATCTTTTCAAGCTACATTCATATGAGGTTTGAAATCCTATTTAAATCGCATTTCTGGAAATCCGTCTTCACGTGATTTATGTGACTTTCTCCCGGCACGTAAAACGTAAACATCAGACGTTGTTATAGGAAACATGTTAAAAGTCGCTGAAAATATGCTGTGTTGCATAGCACCGGATGAGCAGAAAACGACAATATAACTGAGACATGCCGTAAAAAAAAAAAGCCGTAACGTTAAATACCAGCGTCCGGTTCTGCCGCGGCCCCAGAAGACAGACAGTCCAGCGCGACGGCATTGTAAAATTTACATAAGACAACATTTATTTCTATTGCAAAGCTCTCCATGTTGCGGATGTTGTTGTTTTTTGGTGTATTCAGCACAACGTCAATCCCATAGAAACCAATGCGCATATTCCAGAAAACGATAGAGCGGCATGGACACACACATCGGATCTGAACAGTTGCGATACACAGTGTGTACAGTTGAAACTCAAAAAATTTGAATATCATGCAAACATTATCATTTTGATGATTATGGTTTACAGCTTATGAAAACCCCAAATTCAAAATCTCAGAAAATTTTTATATTACATGAAATCAATTTAAAAAAAGGATTTTAAATACAGAAATGTCGGCCCTCTGAAAAGTATAATCATGCATATGTATATAGTTATATATACTAAATATATTAGTTTCACCTTTTAATTTGAATTACTGAAAATACATTAACTTTTGCACGATATTCAAATTTTTCGAGTTTCACCAGTACATCAATAATTTTAAATCCGATTCCTATCGGACACGGATTTGGACTGACAGTCTGAACGAGGCTTTTGTCACCTATCAGCATAATTTGATCTATGAACTGAATCAGTATTGCTTCATACGCTACAGTCCGCTTGCACTTCGCAGGTTCAGCCAATGGCAAGCATGCAAACCAGAAGGAGTAAAAGCAGAGGATTGCCTGTGTTTGAATGCGATGGCCTCAGGCTTTCCCAGGAGTCTCTGCGCTGCCAGCTCTCCACGTGTGGCTGCTCACGCCAGACATTAAGCGGTTAATGCTGAACTAGTTTAGTGATATCACATGCGGGGTTATTGACCACATCCTCCTCCTCGGAGTGGATGGTTGAGCTTTTAGATGTGTATCTGCACCAGAGTAAAACCCTCTCTGTCTTAAACAAACATTGTGTAATCAGTCATGGGAATGCTCAAGCAATATGAATCAATTATGGAAAAGAACACTTTCCACATTAGCGCTGCTGTCAAGCACGAATTACAGTGGAAAGCATGTTGATGAAAATGGCTGATAGGAAAAGGTTTTGCTTGAAATGCATGTATTTTAAGGGTGGTTTGGGCATATGATTCCTGCAGTGTTGTGTATGTTAAAGCACAGACTGTGTCAGTCAGATCGAGGGTTTTTAAAGACGAGCAGTCGCCAGGAGCGCTGGGACTTTACCGCTACAGTATTAAAGCTGCTCTATTCTACCTTTTTTTTACATTTTCAACTTTGCTGTTTGAGCATACAAAAGCTCTGCACAAGTCCCTCCAGCAGGAGTTCTTCTCTATATCAGTGTCAGTGTTTCTGAACTCCTGAAACGCCTCCATTGTATCTTACGTTTCTTCCGGGAACGAACACGACACAATATTCCTCATTTAAATTATTCATACGCAGAATCAAGGGGCGGGGCCTGGGTGAGTAAGTTAAAGGATTAGTTCACTTCAGAATAAACATTTCATGATAATTTACTCTCCCGCACGTCATCCAAGATGTGCATCTCTTTCTTTCTTCAGTGGAAAAGAAATGAAGGTTTTTGAGGAAAAGACTTTCTCCATATAGTGTCTTCAATGGTCCAGCGGGTCGAAGGTCCAGATGTGAGTTTCAGTGCAGCTTCAAAGTCTCGACACGATCCAGCCGAGGATTAAGAGTCTCATCTACACAAACCAGCGACATTTCTAACAAAATAAACATTTATATACTTTTAAACCACAGGTGCTGGTCTTGCACTCGCTGTGATGCGACAAAGCGAACTTGCAAAGACTAAGTCAAACGGCATGTACAAAAAAAATTACAAATAAAAGGTAATACAACGATGTTGGATAATTTTGATGTTGGAGGAGAGAATTTGACACTACTCTACATTTCTGACCCGAAACACGCTTGACCTTTCAACCTGATCACGTAATGTGTGTCGCATCACAGCGAGTGCAAGACGAGCATTTGTGGTTTAAAAGTATATAAATGTGTATTGTGTTATAAATGTCGCTGGTTTGTCTAGATGAGACTCTTATTCCTCGACTGGATCGTGTCGAGACTTTGAAGCTGCACTGAAACTCACATCTGGACCTTTGACCCGCTGGACCATTGAAGACACTATATGGAGAAAATCCTGGAATGTTTTCAACCAAAAACGTATTTTTTTTTCCACTGAAGAAAGAAACACATGAACATCTTGGATGACATGCGGGAGAGTAAATTATCAGGACATGTTTGTTCTGAAGTGAACTACTCCTTTAGTAGTGTGTTGAAACTGCTGGTTATGGGGCGGGGCGGGACATTCCCCAAACACACTTGACACGCTTGACCAATCACAACACACTGCTCCAGCCGACCAATCAGAGCACAGTGTGCCTACATGCTAGTTTCCATGACAAAGTTTGCTAAGTTTCAAGTTATTATTTAACAGCAAGCACAAACTATGCAAAAACGGCAGTGTCCGAATTCACTAATTCGTTTTCATTCACTCCTTCAAGTAATGTAGGGAACAATGAGTGAGGCTATACGGGCGATTTCATGAACCTTATTTTTAACTTGTGATTCTCTTGTTATTTTAGCTGTACAAAAACAATCCGTGATCCTGCTTATCCGGGTATTTGTTATCATAATATTGTAATTTATTATCATAATCATAAACACACTTAGCGTTTATAGTGCTATTGCTCTAATTATTTACCTATAGCGGACGTCAAAGAGCAACATTACGATTATAAGGTGGATCTCCAGGGTTGTTCTGAAGCTTTGACGCGTCAGGAGTGTGTCTGCATTGCCCTCCCCCTTGTTGAAATGACAATGACATGCTTTTTAATCAGGCACGGTGTAAAGTGTCCATGTGAATTGCAGTCATCAAAGCCAGGCCGGGCAGTTCATTAGCATGGCAGAAAGAAGATTGTCTCTAAAATGGAGTCATTAGTTACGCAAACCCCACGACCGACTGCTTGTTTGGATGAAGCGGC